>JAUKTV010000010.1:0-1200000 GCA_030549205.1 Apiosordaria backusii | reverse complement strand
CTCAGGGGGGTCTGGGCAGGAGTCTTCGGCTCAGAGGGCCAAATGCTCCACATATAAGCCACCCAGAGGGAAAGAGCTTTCGAAATTCAGCTCAGGAAGAAGGAGAGGCTTACATTTTCGAGCCGTTCCGAAAAGAGAGCCGTACTGAGCCATAGTTTGATGGCTAGAAAATGGGAGCTTACTACTCCCGGTTCTCACAACCTGCCCGGGTATGCGCAACTAAGCACCTTGAGAAAGGTCGGAGCATCTTGAGAGGGAAGCAGGATCAACGAACAGGCCCCACCTTCTGGTCCTGTGCTTCGAGTGAATTAGTGCAGGACCGTGCCTTGTTTGAAGGGAGTTGCTTCCTCATGAGATATTTCACAACCCAACCAGCCAGTCCTTTTCTCTTCCTCCTCCCAACAGCATCACCATCCTCATTGCAGCATTGACTGCGACAACAACCGACTTCAAAGCAACATCCGTCCGCAGTACAAGGCAACACCACTCTCGTGGACATTTAATACCTACTTTATTTACATCCAACGTCAATCGCCATCGAACCGCGACTTCGTCTCCAGCCTTGCGTCCACAACCTTGTCGAGTCCCAACTACACCGTTCTTGACCACAGCGTTGTCGATAACAGACTCGCCAAGTGCCAATTACAACGGTGTGTTGGTTGCGAAGAAAAATACACGTCGAAAGACAGCTTGTCAGACATGGTTAGTGAGTTCAATACGTCTTCGACACCACTCGAAACTTCTCTAGTCGGCAGCTCTTGTGAGTACTGATGCGTTGTTCGGGTATACAGTTCAATCTCGAGCGGCGTCGACCTTTCTGGCGAAGACTTGCCGACCCAGCAAAGATGGCCACTCAATCCTCGCGACTCGTTTCGCTTATGGGCGTTACGCTTGCGCTGGATAATGTACTCGATCAGTGTACTATGACGGACATCGAGACCTTGAACTACACGTGCAGACACCTCCACAGCTATATTAGCGACTATCTCCTGCGCCGTGCCAGACGGAACTTGTCGCCAGAAGGCCTGAAGGCAGCCATTACCATGGTCCACCTGTGTCAACACGCCAAGTACTTGGCCATGTACATGTACGAGCGGAGAGATCCGCTGTTGTCCGAGTTGGAGGAGAAGGCTATTATAGACATCATCAAGGGCACAAATACCGCAAACATATCGTCCCTGACAACATCAAGGTGGTGGTTCGATATCTGCCGAATCGAGGAGATGACTGCGATTTTTATCCGACATGTCCTTCGAGTGCAGCGACAGCTAGCCGACATGTCGAAATGTGGCCTCGCCGATACAAGCCATTGCGACGAGTCAGGCCTCTATTCCTTCATACAGTCCCACGCCGAGTCCTTGATAGCCACGGTTGGGGAAGGAAGAAGACCTCTTTCCAAAGCAGAGATCGCCCGAATGGAGAGGTCATTCATCAGAGCGGAGACATTGCTGCTGCTGAAAGCAGTATTCCCCGTCGCCGCCTCTGGTGCATCCATCAGATTGACTAGGTCTCCAGCTGTTGCATCCACAAGATACGGGTCCTGTGTATCCACAAGATTGACCAAGGCTTTCTTCCAAAGTCCGAATGATTGGGAAGTGGAGGAGGCGCTTACGGCGCTGGACTTTTTCCAGGGCGGTCCTCTGGAGAAGCATCATGAGCACAGCCACAACATGATCTTGCTGTACGAGAGGTTTCGTCGCCGTCTACCCCAAGCCTATTACAGGCAGTTTGTAAGTACCATGTCCCACAACTAACAGTCCATACCTACCCACCACGACCCGAAACAGAATCTGTAACTAACTGATACAGTACTCAGGCTTGCAACACCACAAGGAGGAAGCCTGGGTGAACGATGGCGTCATCGTAATCGCTAATCCCCGCGACGAAGTTGGCACTGACCTACCTCCCGGCGGCAACATACACGACAAGTCCAAGATTAATTGCCCAAACCATGCCTGGTCTGCTTATTCCCGTCATTTCCCTCTTCGGCCCCTATCCGATGGATCCATTGTTTCGGATGACGACGAGCCCACAATCTCGAAGCCTTCGTTAGTTATGGTCGGGACAGACCCTTGGACACAGTGTCATCCAATTGACATGCACCGCAGATTCGGCTGGGTGTTTTGGGACAGGGACACAATCGAGGCGCTCAAGCTTGATGACGTGTCCGAGAACGGGATGTCACTTCTTGTCCAGAACGTAGCGGAGACTAACCTTGAAGAAGACGTTGTGATCTTCCACAGCCTACCGTCGTCGTAGGTGGAGCATGCTGGGACTTACGTGCTGCCTCTGATGGAAGGCCAACAGCTCCGGTGCTATGTAGAGGCCATGGAGGATGATGCTTTGGGGTTATTATACTGCCTGTTGAGAATTGCTTCGTTGACGTGGTTTGTTTAGATCTTGTTAGATTATGCAGATACGCAGTCACCTTCTGGAGAAACAAATAGGCACCGGAAGCCACAATTAACTATTAAGATATCAAAATGACCTCGTGTGCTGTCAGGGAGGCCTTGGGAAATGTTCAACATCCATCGAAAATGATCGTCAGGCCCTAAAGAACAGTCGACAAAGACAAGAGAATTTTCGTGGGCATTTCAGGTTGGACACAATCGGAACCCCCATGCTTAGCAACTTCCATCATCTTGCATGGCTGATTTGTTGTCAACACGCCTCATCACAGTGACACATGCCTTCACAGGATTTGATACTCGTAAGAACAAAGAGCCGAAAATGATTGATCTCCCAAGCGTTATCCGTATCAGCAGATAACTCCCTTACTCCGTCGGTACCTAATTCACATCCTCAAAATCCACTTCCGTCCTCCAAATCCAAACACACACAATCTATTTAGAGCCTTTCCCGCCCGATAAAGAACCCTTTCCATCACTTTTATCCTTTTCTCCACTGAATATCCTTGCCTCTCCCGCCAGAAGTCGAAGAACAGGTTTTGCCGGGTGGGAATGAAGGGACGTCTTCCCAATCGGGGGGCGGGGGATCAAAGGAGGATCTCTTCGTAACAGTTAGGTTGTTGTTTGCTAGGGTTGTTACAATGATAGAAATGTTAGGTGGTTTATTTATTTCCTTGTGTTGGTTTGCTTTGGGAGTAGTTGCTTGAGTTTGTATAATGAGGAAAAGTTAACGTCTAGCACTTGAAAGGGGGAGGGCTCAGGTTTAGATATAGCCGCTCTCGGATTGAGCGCCATGAAACGAGCGGGAACCTTGATGGCAGATAGAAAGTCTCGCTATGTTGTTGCTACCTGAACAAGGTGGCATAATCGATGGCACGACCGAGGCGTTTCTTTTTGAGATGACCTCTGGTATGTGTAACAGTGATATTCCAAGCGGTAGATCTAAATATTGGTCGAAGTATGGCCTTCAAAGACCGATCTTAGGTCTTGGAAATCGCTTTATAGGTACCGGCAGCATCTCCCATGGCTAAACGATGACCCCTGAGCTTACTTGAACCTTAAGAAAGCCTTCCAGGGGTGGTTGGTATGCGGGAATACCTTCCTTCCTGTGTTTGAGTCATGTTGCCATCTCAAGTAGGTAGGCATCAGCCACAAACTCAAAACCGCTACCCAACAAACGAAAATATCCAGGAAAGCATAGTGAAGGCCAGCCGCATCGCGTCATTTCTACATGGTTATATAATATACATAAGCCCATACACTCAAGCAACCGCTGTGGCGGATTCAACAGCCCTTCGGCGTTAGACAGGGAAGGTCGATCTCTAAGGCGTGACTCGTCTCTTCTGGGGGGGCCGCCGCTCGTCGATAATGATCATGAAAGTCGCCTTCCTCATCTTCAACAGGTTCCAAGCGCAGAAGACACGTCATGTCATAGTCCCAGAAGACCCATCCGTGCAACCGATAATCACGAGCCAACGTACCGGGCGGCGTCCCGTAAGAATCAAGAGTAAGATCATGAATGAAGGCGCCCGTAGAGCGAGCATAGGATGCCCAAGCATGGTTTGGCCCGCTACCATACGCCTTTGCATCTGGTGAGGTAAGCGGGGTAGGCTCCAACATAGAACCGATTGCAGTCCGAGGAACTGTGAGTCCAAGGTAATCGGAACCGAGCATGTTGCCATTTTTGACCTGGTAAATCGTGTTAGTCTCTACGTTTCCGGCGTGCATGATACGTCTTACCAGAGCTTGAAAGCGATGGGGATGCTGAGACGGCTTCAGAATATCGCAGAAGAAGTCTATCCGGCATTTGTGGTGCCCGTGTTGACTCATACCTTCGTGTTTCTCTACAGACATGTCCGGTGCATGCGAGGAAAGCTCCGGGTATATCTTGTGCCAGGCCTCAGCTTCATGATGGTCGTAGACTGTCGCAGCTGTGAAAATCTCCTCCATCTCCCACACCTGGAGTCTCTCGAACACCGCGCGGGTCATAAACCCACAACTGATAGGGAATGCTGTTTGGATAAACCACAGGAGTTCGAGAAGAAAAAACGCTCGCTCCATTCTCCCAATCTCAGTTGTAGAAAATGGCCTGCCGTTGTCTCCGATGACCTTGTTCATTTCTTTTGCCCAGGCTATCCAAGACCTTCGCTTCGCCTTCATCTCCTCCTTCGACTGGGTAAAGAAAGAGGTTGGGATGGGGTGCCATACAGGGCCAGAGACTGCATGTGTATCGGCATCGATGTCTTGCTCCGCCATGCTTTGAAATTCGAACTGCTGCACAGATCGGAAGTTTGAGATGAAAAAGGTCGACAGTTTGTGTAAATAGCAAAGAGAAAAGAGGCTACGGGAGCTGCAAGGCGACGGCTTTGTCAACATGGAAATGCTGTTTTGGTGAGCCCCTTGAAGAATACTGATTGCCGCGACGGTATTCATGACGTTGTCCGTCACCTTCGTACGGTGGGCAAACTCGGAAAGGCGGATGAGAGTAATTGCGTGCGTGAGACCCACGGTGGTAAACGCCCTGCAGGCTTGATTGCCCAGGTAGGTATTGATATAGACGTTCATCGGCTTGCAGGTAAGATGGAGACGCTCGACGTTGGGTAGTTCAAGATGGTCTAATATGTCGTCCATGACAATGCAAGTGCCCGTCAGGGATAGAAGTGAGGTCGACATGGCTGTGCGATGGAACGGATGACGGGTTGGGAGAAGCAAGCCAGGCCGTTGATGAATCAATCGAGGCCGTAGATCGGTTTCGAAGACCCGGAAGGACAGCTTGCGAGGCCCAGAGAAAGGTTCGATAGACCTACAAGAAAAGCTGGTTAGCTGTGGAAGACAAGCTGGAGGCGTTCAAAATGGATGAAGTGCAACTCCCCATTCTGTGGTTCGTATGAGTGACGAAGGGGAAGGAAGCTGTATAGCGGGGCCTAGAACACCTACCCGATTTCAGGTTAGATCTGTTTGCCTCGTGTCTGGCGTGGCCGCCTGCTGGATTTTGTTGGTGGAATTCAGGTCGTCACTTTTGAGCTGCTGTGGAAAAAGTCGCCCAAGATGACGAGGCTAAGAATCGTGTCTCAGGAAATAGTCTATGATAGCAAACCTGATGGCTGCGTAAGAACTGAAAAAAGCTTTTCCCCAGTCGGAGCGTGGGAGGGAGACCGGAGATGGAGAGGGAAATCTCTGTTATTTGGGCAAACTAGAATTATTGCGAAAGCGGAGGGGACAACCCACCTCAGATTCCTCCCTCGTGCCTCCGAGTCAGGAGCACCAAGATTCTCAGCACATCGGATCAAGATTGCAAAGGTAGGTGGATTTTCAGGTTGGCGCCAACAACTGCTCGGCATGCAAGACAACACAACACCTGCACGTAGTGAACAAACAAAGCAAGGGCTGTTGCACAAAATACAGCGTTCAGGTTTCACCCAGAGGCATCATATGGAAGGCAACTAAAATGAATGGGAAAATCCTTAATCCGCATTAAAACGTAGTCAATATATATAAAAAGATACTCGATAGGCATAAAAGAAAAGTGATAACCTAGAAGTATAAAAGCATAGCTGCCCAATCAAAGGATGGGCGAGAAGCACGAAAATATACATCCAGTTCCAGCACATGCCTCAAAATCCAACTCCAAAGCGTTAATTAAAAACAATCACCGGGCATAGAAAGAATAGCCGTTAGACCCTCAAAGATAGTTACAAGCTATATAGACAATCATCAGCTCGACGCTTCATGACCCGACTCAGAACTCCTCCATGGCCTCTTTCAGTCTGAGAAAGTCTCTTCTCATTATATCAGCCTGTGATTCCTCACCCAAGGGTATGATGTGGAGTGGCCAAAGAAGCAAGTGAACATTGTTGTAGTCGTCGAGGAGCCTCTGGCTATCCCACGGCTGGTTATCATTACGCGCGCGGTCTTCAGCAGTACGAACCATCTCCCTCACCAGATGGGACTGGTTTGAGGTTGAGGTCTTAATCAAACCCAGTTGAAGGGTTTCGGCGGTGTCGTCGTCCCAGAAAACCCAGCCCATCTTACGGTGGCCACCAAGAAAGCTAAGAGCATTGTCCCATATGCTCATACGCTCCATGATGCCGAAGAGCTTGGGCTGTACGATGGTAACGGAGCCGTTCGTAATCGGAAGCTCGAGAGGAAACTGTTTGGCATAGGCTGACCACGCGGAGTTGGGTCCTTGTAATGGGCTCGGAGTAGGAGCCTCCGAATTATCGCCAACCTCAGGACGAGTTCGTAAACCTCGACCCACATCAGCGCGATAAAATCTGAGCATGATAGGGTCTTCATGCCGGGAGGAGCGAAAGCATCTTTTATACTTTTAAACACAAGCATATTAGGTAAAAAGCAATGTAACCACAAAAGAAATCTGAGGTGCTTACAAATTCTCGGTAATAAACCTGGGTAAGACGACAACGAAAGGCTTGGTGCAGAACTGATACAGTCCCTGGGACGCGCCGATGCATTTTGTCATGCTCGGCCCTGTATTGGACCAGATAAAGCGCCGTAAGAACTTCCTCCACTTCCCAATCATGCATAGTCTGGATGAAGCTCTTGTGCAGGTGAAAATGGTTGCAGCGAGACGTTCGCGTTGGGAACACTACTCCCAGAAAGATTAGTATCTCTGCTCGGATAAACCCGCACTCCATCCGGGAGATTTCCGTTGTCGAGAGAGGCCTTCGCCCCTTGCCCATTGCGGTTTGCATGGCCTCGTAGTCTTTCTTATCCCAGAGCCACGAGCCTGAGATTGTTGATGACCATCTCCTCTCCTCCCGAGCAATAGATGCTTCTTGTTGCTGGACACGCAGGACATGCCGAATGAAGATGGCAGCGATTTCTTCGATCCGGCAAAGGTCAAAATGAGAGCGAGTTGTCGTGAGGGTTGACATGTCGGTGACTCGGGCCTCGTTGATGATATTGTTGATCAAATTCTGGTCGGATTGGGGCACCTGGTCCCAACAATGGTAGCCTCTGCCACGATCACAAAGGCGGACAAGGGTGATGGCGGCTTTCAACCCCTCCGAAGTCAGCTTTCGTCTAGCTCTGCGCGGGAGGTAGTTTGAGATGTAATCCTGGAGGTTCTTGTTGGTTCGGTACAATGCCTCGATGTCTTTCATGCTGCAATGGTCGAGGACATTGTCCATAGCCAGCATGACGCCTGTGAGAGACAAGAGGGGCGACTTGACAGACATTTTGCCGGTGGTCTGGAATTACGTAAGGGAAAGTCGAAGCTCGGCTAGTGGTGGAAGTGACTGGAAGTCGAAGCTGCGCTGCGCTGCTACCAGCGAGGTATGTGATGAAAGTCGAAGATACACCTCTTTGATATAGAAGTCGAAGCTGAAGCCGTGTGGTTGCTAGTGCTCAATGAGAAATTCAACAAAATTTAAGGGCCAGACGTCGATGGAATAAATTTTGGTCCTATGGGTCCGATGGTGACTTTTCGGCAGAGCTGGATGGAGTGGCAGGAGAAATCAGTAGCAGGGTGGAAAACGCATCTTGCTTGAAGAATGTGGACCGGGGCGGGTATAATATTGCTTGCATAGGGCAGCTTGACAAACCCATTCACTTCGGGTTCAGCCCCTTCAGGAGAGACTTGCTATACTTGAAAAGTATAGTAGGTCTAAATTATTATTTTCTTAAGATATTGAAATTAAAATTATATATACTTTCCTATTATTTATACGATTTACTTACTATTAACTTTTCTAGTATTTATAAATCTTTCTAATACTTATAGACCTTTTTAGTAACTTTCTTTATCTATTTTATTTACTCTTTCTTTTCAGCTATTTTAAAAATTAAATTATTTCCTATTAACCTTTTATTTATAAACCTTTTTAGTAATTTTCTTTATCTATTTTATTTAATCCTTTTTTTTTCATTATATTAATAATTAAAGCTTTTAAAATATTATTATTAATAATATTTAAGGTTTCGTCTACTTTAATATAATTAAGCTTTGTATTTAAAGCTTTTTTAAAGCTTAATATCACTATTAAATAATTAAATTAATTAAAAGTAACAGTATTGTTTAAATATTTTATAATTTTAATTATTTAATAGTAAAAACTTATGTATTTAACTTTTAACGGCTTTTAAATTATAAAGTTAATAATAATTCAATTTTTAATAGCAATAATAGGTATATTAAGTAATATTATTTTTATTAAGTATAAATGTTATAGGATTCTACACTTCTGTAGAACTTACTTAACGTTATAGTCTACTTTATACAATTCCTTAAAAGGATTAATAGTTTAAGAGCTCTTAGAGGAAGCTCTTTATTTAATTCTTACTTTTTATTATAAATTATATTATATATATAACGTAATTATTATATTTTTATTTCTTTTTTTCTTTTTCTATATATAAATATATTTAATAACTTTTTTAACTTTAATTTCCTATAGTAAATTTAACTTTAAAAGATCTCTTTATATCTTCCTTTATAAAGGAAGCTTTTATTAAACCTCTTACTTATATACTTTTTATATTAATTATAAAAGCTTATATAAAGAATCTTTTTAAAAAGCTTTTTAAAAAATTTCCTTTAAACTTTTTTATAAATCTTTTTATAGAATTTTCTATAGAATTTCTTGTAAAACTTTCTTTAAAATTTCCTTTAAAACTTCCTCCGGAACCTCCTTTAGAACCTCCTCTGGAACTTTCTTTAGAATTTCCTTAGAAACTTTCCTTCGGAAGCCTCTTCAGGAGCCTCTATCTGAACTTTCTACTAGAAGGTTATAACATTAAAGGTTAAAAGGTATAGTTAATAATATTAATCCTTATTTTTTTAATAAGTAGTGTTACGGTACTATACTGATCTATAGGTAAAGTAGGGCACTTGGGCCTTAGCAGTATATATCTAAATATCTAGTTTTAGGAGAGCTTCGTTACCGTTCCCTTCCTTCTTTTCTATACAATAATAAGATATTCTACCTAGTCCTTGGTTAGCGCTATTTTGTACTTTGGTATAAAGGAGAAGAAGGTAGGCAAAGCTTTTCTATTTTCCTAAGTTTGAGGTGTAATAAACTATTACAGTGCTAACTAAGAACTAGGTAGAATATCTTGTTATTATATAGAAAAGAGGGAAAGGAATGGTAGCGAAGCACTCCTGAAACTAGGTATTTAGATATATACCGCTAAGGCCCAAGTGCCCTACTCCGCCTATAGATCAGTATAGTATCGTGACAAGTAGAAATATATTTATTTTTATTTATATTATTTAAAGATATAATTAGTATAATATATATTATTTAAGTTACTAGGATAAGATATAGCTTAAGAGTATTAATTTCTATATTTAATGATACCTGAAAGGTGGGTCTATAGATAAGATAAGGTTGATAGATTAGATAAAGAGGTCTGATCGATTGCAGAGCTCCACCTTTGTCAGCTTACAAGCTCAGGCCAGGGGTCTTTCACTTGCCCCGCTTGCTCCACCTTTGGGGTAGGTCCCACACCTGGTTAAGTGAGAAGCTTGCAAGCCACGAAGGTCTTCTGAATTCATCACCTTTTACCACACTTTTCAGTACTATCCCAACGTTGAGTATTATTTAATATAAGTATTAATAATTATTAAGCTTTTCCGGTATTTTCTATGGTACGAGGTGGCCACCAGTTAATTTAAAAAAGCCTACTTTAGCCAGGTTTAGTTACCAAACTTCGGGTTTAGCGCAGAGCAAGAGCTTAGAAGTGGGGCGTAGGCCCGTAGGTGGGGCCCTTCACCATTTGGCCTTTGAGTTGGGCAGTTCTCATCTTTTCTACATCATTGCAACTGCACTTCAATCGCAAACCTTACAGGGCTTTCTCAATCATCACATCGACTCGGCTCGCCCAGCCGCCAAAGGGCCAAAACGATCAAAAACCACTCATCGACCTTCTCCATCTACTGTGTAGGCTGCTTCGAAATGTTCCCTCCTTCGCACACTTCTCTGACAACCATCCAAGATCGCATCAACGCCAACATGGCCAGTCCACGAGACTTTGTGTCCTTGATGGGGGTCACTTTGGTCATGGACAATATCCTTGACCAGTGTGCCATGGATGATGTGTCGAAGCTCTACCGAACCAGCAAAGGTCTACACGAATAAATTTCGAATTACCTAGCCCGCCGAGTCAGGAGAAAGCTCACAAGTGAGGGTCTGAAAGCAGCAATTACCTTTGTTCGCCTCTGCGACCTCGCCAAGCATCACCTTCCCACAGGGACTTCTACGCCAATTCCCCAACAAGGACTAGCCAACAGCATTATCGACGATGACCCGAAGCTCTCATTTATCACGACCTCCCGGATGATGTTTGATCTTTGTCGCGTTGAAGAGCTGGCGTCAATTTTCGTTCGACACGTCTTGCGAATCCAGAGACGTCTGGCAGACCAAGCCACTACATGGATCGGAGATCGGGAACCCATGTGGCTTCCATCGTTCTTTGAGGCCACTCTGTCTCACAGAAACTTGAAGTCCAAGGAGGTTGAGAGTCTCGCTGCCAACGCTCGGAGGACTTTAATCGCCGCTGTGGGAGGCGAACGTCGCCCGCTGTCCGCGAGCGAGGTAGCCAGGCTAGAAAGAGCTTTTATTCGAGCGGAAATACTCTTCTTCCTACAAGCTGTTTTCCCCGTCGATGAGATCGAGGAGTACAGCTGCCTCACGACTCAAGTCTTCCGAAACCTGCACGAGTGGGAAGTGGAGGAAACATTGACAGCAGTCGACTTGATGGAATGTGCTTGTTTGCGTAATATTCCTGGTGTTTCAGGGGTAGAGCCCCTTCTTCTGCTATTCCGGTGTCGTCTTAGCTTTGCTTTTTATCGGCAATTTGTAAGTAACACTAACCCAACCGATGTCATGTAACTTGCCGGCTAACCGTTTATTTCTTGCACAGTACCGAAAGCACTACGTAGTGGCCACGGTTTTGGGTGACGATGAAGGCCTTGGCGACGACGGAAACTCAGACGATGATGAAGAGTTCGACGGTGAATATCTGCACGTTGATTGTCGTCGAGACGACGTTGGTGGGAATTTGAGTGGCAAGACGGACAATCTCGGGCCCAACTCTGCATGGTCCGCCTATGCAAGTCAGTTCCCTCTCCATCTGAAGCAGCTTGGCACATCCATTACTGTATCGAGACCGATGCTCTTTAGGGTTTCTGAGCAGTTCTGGCACATCACTAGCGTCAAGAATTATCGATCATTGGGTTGGGTGTTTTGGGATAAGGACACTGTCGAGGCGCTTCAACTTGGGCCAGTTTTGACCACAGACCCTTCGAGGTCGCACCTTGTGAGCGAAATTACCACCCTTGGTACATTCCTTGATGGAGGTGGCGAGGAGTTCCGAATCGTCTTTGATGATGAGGTTGTTTTATCTCGTTTTTTGACGGATCCAGACCTGACCTCGAAAAGCCTACAGCTCTTTCGGACGCTGAGGGAAGCGGACGTCAGCGAGGCAGTAGCGGAATTTTGAATTCCTTGCGTTGGTTCATAATGTCCCCCTGCCACTTGAACTAGACTCGAGCTCGGGTCACGAAAAGGGACCCAGTTGGCCATCATCAGGGTAGACTCTAATGCAAGAAGTCCAGCCCCTCTGTGAACATTGGAGTGCGGTTGCGTGTATGCTGCCTACCAAAAAAGCGCAGACGTCATCACGGTAATGTAGATAGTTTGGCAATCAAGGGTCTCATGGATGGTGCGTCGAAAATGCAATGACTACCATCTGCGGGTAGTTGAGTAATATCGTCCTGCCAGTGATCCCCGAAACCATATATGTGCTTGCACATTCGATTTTGAGAAAACGGGAACAAGCTGACGATCGGCGCACGGGCCATATCAAATGTTTCTGTTGCGAGAAGTCAACCCAACACCAACAAAGCGGCGTAGGCCCGACGTAGTGGTATGATGATCAGCCGATTTTCCGTAAAAGCAAACCATGTAACGGAGTGGTTTCGTGTTTACGGTCAGCATTTATCTCGCAATAATCGGTTCGCTGTACAAACGTTGCATCGTTTCAGTCGCGTCGGCGTGAGGAAGCGGCCAATAAAGGGCGCGGCCACCAAACGGTTTTTGTCTTCCCCGTGTCCGTCTCACCGTTTATCGAGCGACGTCAGCTCCTTCGCGACCGAATCGCCGAATGCTCTCCGCACCTTCGCAACGACAGCGTCATCACGCCAACGTTCTGTAAAGAGTCGCCATGTCTGCTTATCGAAGACCTGACGACACCCTCACCAAATGCACCATCCTCCTGGTCGCCGGAACCGGTGGATTCACCCACGCCGGTAAGCCCTCCTTATCTCCATCATTGCGATCAACCTCTTCCATCAAAATCTAACCACCATCCATCCCCAGCCCCCGTCCTCGAACTCGGCCGCCTCCTCGCCGCCCGCGGCCACACAATCCTCTTCGCAACCCACAAAACCCAAGAGAAATGGATCCTCACCAACCCCTCCTACCCTTTCATCTCCCCGGGGAATATCCACCTCATGAGCGACCCCCTCACCCCCCAGCAAGAAGAAGCCCACTACGCCTCCCTCCAATCCACCGACCCCCGCGTCGATTACAAAGCTTATTTCGCCCCAAAATACACAGTCGACAGCTTCTGGACCTCCGACTACCACCACCTCCTCCGCATCACCAAAGCCACCTCCCCTGACATGATCGTTACCGATTTCTTTGTCGATGCTACGCGTGACATGCAAAAGCAATTCGGCATCCCTCTAGCAATGGTATGGCCACAGATGCCCTATGGGATGGTGTCAGCGAGTCATATCCCAGGTATTCCAGGGTTTCAAACTGATGCTCTGACTTCGGAGCATGCTACCTTGTGGCAGAGGATCAGAGCTGCGTTGCGGCCGTTGAGGGCCATCACGGCGGTGGTGCCTTATCTGAGGTGGATGAAGATGATGAGGAGGGAGGCGGGGGTGAATTACTCTTTGGGGGGAATGACGGGAGGAAAGCCGGATTACTTGGCGTTGGTGAATAGCTTTTGGGGGTTGGAGACGCCGAAGGATTGCCCGCCGCTTTTGCAGGCGGTGGGGCCGATTTTGTTGGAGGAGTACCCTGCGTTGGATGGAGAGTTGAGGGATTTTTATGAGAGGGGGAAAAAGAGGAAGGTGGTGTTTGTGTGCTTTGGCACGCATATCACGCTTTCGACGGAGCAGGTGATGATGTTTATAGGGGCGCTGGGGGACCTGCTGGAGGAGGGGTTGGTTGATGGGGTGATCTGGACGGTGGGGAAGAAGCAGAAAGAAGAGTTTCGACCGCTGTTGAATGACTGGACTGGAAGGGCGAGGGAGCCAGTGAGGGACCTACTGGAGAATAAGAGTGACAGCTGGTACTTTACGCCTTTTGCTCCCCAGAGAGCGATACTGGATCACACCGGCACAATATTGTTTGTCACTCATGGAGGTGGGAGCAGCGTGAATGAAGCCATGTATCACGGAGTACGCATGCTGGCCCTGGGCTTCTTCTTTGACCAGCCTTTGAACGGCCTGCGGATTGTCGAAGCAGGTGTTGGCCTGGCACTCGACAAAGCTGTGTTCACAAGAGCAGAGACTTACGATAAGGCCCGACAAGTGCTTCTTGATGAAGACGGCAGCTTTTCGAGAAACGTGGAAAGAATGAGGCACATCGCCCAAGTCTCGGCACGGAAGAAGCATTATGCTGCAGACCTGATCGAGGAGATGATGTACGATGCCAAGTTCGGGCTGGATCCCAACACAGGCAAGACGAGGCCCATGCACCTTCAGACGGCGGATGCCAGGATACCAATATGGAAAGCCAAGAACTTGGATGTTATTCTTGTTGGGGGACTTGCAGTTGCTGGATTTGCTGGTGCGAGTTACTGGCTCTATTCGTGGATTAGTGATCGGTTGTAATGTGGAGGGGTTGTCGATGATTTAAAGAGAGTTGTTGTTGTGCCAAGCATTGGCAGGGCAGTCAAGATGCTTGGCCACCACCCCCCCCTTTTTACCCCTTTTGGTTGATTCCAGTTGCTTTTGGTTTTCAGACTGACTGGATAGCTTTTCTTGAATATCAGCACTTTTGCATTTCACGGATGGCGTTTCCCACGCCGGACATTCTTGAGCGCTACCAACTGGTTCATCGCCACCAACATGTTCAGCTGATCGCAATACGAGTCAGCTTCAGCAATGCGGAAAGACTTCCCAATGATGAACGCAAGTTTCTCGAAACCAAGCACAACTTGATACGCCGCGTCATAGGGCAGCGCTTGGACACCGCGGCTGTAGCCTTTTCGCGGATCTCAGGGGTGCATTCGTAGCATCATGATACGCGAACTTCCCGTTTCGGCTACGATTACCCCTGCATCCCCACGTTTACACCAAAAGATGCAAAAGCTGAAACGATCACGGTCCCGGAATCGCGGACACAGGCGAAAAGCCAAGTTTGACGATAATGTTCACTCTTTATCCATCCGCCCGTGCCATGGGATGATCAAACGAATTGAGTCGTTGACATTTCTGGTTTTCTCCCGGCACTTCCTGTCGTCATTCACCTTTCACTTCTCCTAGCAACCAGCTCAAGATGCTCTTGTTTTTCTAAGCCCTGGCATTGGCCTTATTTTTCTTTTTTACATTGTTGTAATTATTGTTGTTATTTTTTGAGTTTCTTGGACGATGCTGGTCATCCACATTTTATGGCTGCAGGCCGCGCTGGCGACGGCCCAGCTGCCGGTGTTGGACGATCTGTTGGGAGGAGACGATACTGGTATTGAAGCGCCATCGGGAGCGGAAGAGGGAGGACTTGTGCCGGGGCTTCAAGACTTGATTGGGAATGTGCCGGTCCCTACGGTGGTGGATGATATCGTCGACGCTCTTCCGGATCCGACAGAGATTTTGGACGGTGTGATCGGTGCACCAGTTACGACAGTGCCGGATGAGGGGGAAGTCGCGACTCCAGAACCAGTTCCTGCTCCAGCGCCTACAGAGGAAGATACGCCTACGGTGGTGGAGACACCCGTCATCGAGGTTCCCACCACCGAACCGGCACCCGAGGAATCATCAGTTGTGCAGGTCCCTGTTCCTGAGCCAGAGATCGATGACCCGCCCGTTGAACAACCCACCCCGGCACCCGCTCCTGCCCCATCACCAGACCCGAGCCCAGCTCCCGCGCCAGCTCCCATTGCTATTCCCAACCCAGCTCCCGAGCAAGATGAAGCAGCAGAACCCGCCCCGAGCCCGGCACCAGACTCTTCTCCAGCTCCGTCCCCAGCCCCATCACCAGACGCCAACTCCGGCGCCGGCGGCGTCGCCCTCCTCCCCCTCCCCTCAGCGCCCTCATCTCAAAACGATGCATCTCCCGCTCCAGCCCCAACCCCAGCCCCAACAAACAACGAAGCCGAACCCGCCAACACCTCCCCCTTCCTCACCCTCGTCACCCCTAGCAACGGTGGCTCCCCCTTCATGTCCGTCTTTGTCCCGCCCCGACCAACCCAAGTCGTAGCCGTAATCGACGAATCCTCCGACACCACCAACCCCCCACCCCCGTCCACCTCCGACACGACAACCAACCTCTCCCCCGATCCAAACTCCAACCCCCTCCCGGGCGATACCAACCTCCCCGCCCCAATCCCCACTCCCCAAGTAGTAGAAAGCGGTATTCCCCTCTCCACCAAAATCGGCGTCGCAGCCGGCCTGGGCGGCGGCTCCTTCATTCTGTTAATTGTAGTCCTCTATATCATGTGGCATAAGCGAATGGGGAATAACCCTTTCTCTTTCCGCTCATATAAACGGTCGGGGAGTAGTGCTACGAGCGGGAGTAGGAGGGATTTGGAGAGCGGTCACGGTCATCACCGGCATGATAACTCTGGTTTGCCGGTGCAGGAACGGCAAAAGCTGGACTGGGAGAGCGAGCATGATGTTGCTTTTGATTTTGGGTTTGCCAGTACTGGTAAAAGTGGCGGGGAGGGGAACGGGAATGGAGGGGCTAATTATCGGGAGACGAAGGAGGAGGATAGGTTGCCGGCCGAGATGGAGGCTAGAATGGGGGTTGGGGAGGATGGGAGGGCGGAGTTTAGGAGGTGAGACTTGTTGTATGTCGATTGAGGGTGGGTTGATGGGATTGAGAAGGAAAAAGAATGGTTGGTTGTGAGGATTGAGGAGATACCTGGTATTTTGAGTGGACGGGGAGGGATCGTTGGTGGGTGGTCAAAATGGGTTTGGTTCGGAAGCATGGGTATTGATAGGTGACGACGACACGATCATTTGGCTGGGGTTCTTTCAGGCGCACACGCAGCGGTCTTTTACATGTTCGTGTCAATTTTTACTGCATTTTCCCTTCCGTATCTTGTCATTAGTTCAGCAATAAATATCTACATACCCATATATCATACCCCGTGACCCCAAAACCCTTCAATATCAGTAGCAATACACCCTCTTCTGCCTCTCCGCCTCCACATACTCCCTCAGTACGTCCAAAATCTCCAACACAGTGTCATACTCCCCCTCCTCCCACTTATTCACATGCAACCACCTCCTATCCGCCCACGACTCCACCACCCTCGCCGCCTCCACCAGCATCGCCTCTCTCTTCCTTTTCAACTTCTCCTTTTTCTCCGGCGTTACATACCGCGCGTCTTGCAAGCCGAACAGTTCCACATCAATCTCGTACATCTTTTGGACGAGCCGCGTCAACTCTTCCACATCCTCGACTGTTACTGGCTTCTCGCGTTTCTTGCCCGAGTCGGCGGAGTGGTTGTGGATGTTGTCTGCTAATTGGTGTTCGTCGCCTCCGACGTCGTAGTAGTACTTTAGGAAATGGGTGTGAAAGGTTTCTGAGGAGGTGAAATCCACTGCTTGGGCGCCGAGTTCCACGTCGTTGGTATCGTCTGGACCTGATGACGATACTCTGGGAATGAGCAATGTGCCGTTGTTGTACCACGTCCAACCCGCCCAAATTGCCGCCCAGAGGCCGGCGAGGGCGCAGATCAGACCGTAGATGAGCTGGTCTAATTGTTTGGGGTAATTCTCAATGTGGGAAGAATCCGGGTCGGCGAGGGTGATAACGAAACTGTTGTTTGGGAGGGTACCAAATGATGAAAAGTTGTGAGCGACGGCGATGAGGTTTGGTGGGAAATATGACAATCCAAGCTTGGCGGTGGAATGGTTCATCAACAGCAGCCATGTTTCAGGGCTGTTGATGGAAAGGGGGATGATGCTGTCATTGTTGGCTGGGAAGTCTTTCCAGAATTCCATTCCAGTCAACATGTTCGTGGCGCATCGCTGAGAGATCGCCTCTCATCATATCGCGACGGCTTGTGAGGTGAGGGCGTGGTTGATGTGAAGTTGAAGATTGAGGTGGGTTACCGAAAGTCAGGTGACAGGTCCATCGGGATTCCTGAGCTCCCTGCTGCCGCTCAGGTTTGGTCCTGCAATTTCGAACCAGGTTCTTTTGTTGTGTGTTCAGCCCTGAAGGTACCGGTACTTGTGGTGTACGGCCAAGGGTCGCCAATCTGCCTTGCAAAGAAATGTGGTGGTTACGCTGCAGATGTTGGGCGCCAAACTAGGCCGGGAAAGTGCATGTGACAGGTGGTGACATTGCAGCGTGCAGATAGTCTAGAGAAATCTTGGCCAATACCGTCTGGCCCAAATCCAATGGTTGTTCAGCTCACCAAGCCCCCTTTGCGGCGCAGGTCGCAGCCTTTCCATGATGCAAGTCAGTTGTTCCGACTCTGACCACCCAGCATCACTCTGCTTGCCTCCTTGTCCTGTTTCTCTCCGCGGGGTATCTGGAACCAGTCGACTCCAAGCTCACCTCTGATGCCACCACTGATGCTGGGCCTTGCTGCGGTAGGCCAAGCGGCGGCTGTCCTGTTTGGCTGCCAACAGTTCTCAACATGAACTGTCCATTCCTATCAATCGAGGCCCTTGCAATGCAAAGCCGTCCTGGATGTCCAGCAAATAGTTTGAAGGCTGCAACTTCCTGATCGAGGGTGATCTTCAGCTCCAATTCCAGTTGTCGATAGGATGTCTTGGTGTCTTGGTCGATGTCACGGCGGATGACGTTGGCTTTATCAGTGCTGGAGATTTCACTCAGGTCGTAGTTGAGTTGGACTTTTTGGAGATTTTTGATGTCTGAAATCGTTAGCAGCCATTCCGCAAACCTCCACAGTGGCTTTTGACTCACCCTCCAGCTTCGCACTTTGCTTGTCATCGTAAGAGATGACAACGGTACACGAACCCTTGAGAGATTGGTCACTGAGTTTAAGAAGTTTCCTCACAAGCCTCAAACTTCTCTTGATGCCATCCGCTTGTGTGATCAAATCTCCTTTCGCAACAACCCACTTGAGGTGATCTTTGGCGCGCATGTTTTGATCAACCACGTCAGTATAGGCCTGTTTCTCGTCGTTCTCGTATTCGTGGAACTGTTGTGAAATGAGGACCCCAATGTGATATGGGCACTCGGCACATGCTGGTGGCACTTTACAGTTCATCCCGAGGCCTAGAATCGCTGCGCCGATGACAACGTCCGTCCAGCTGCTCCTATCCCTGTAGAAAAGTCAGCCCGGGAGATCTTGATCTGCTAACAGCTGCTTGGAGCCTACCCCTCCTGTCCCCGAAAAACAGGCAATCGGTACTGGTGACCGATTTCTGACTCCACCTTCTTGAACAGGTATTCACTTCTGGACAGGCCACCTGACAAGAAAACAGCAGACACTCGAAGATTCTTCACTTCAAGTTGGGTGATTTGCTGCCTGATGAGATTGACCGTTCCGTTGACAGTCTCTTGAAACATGTATTCCATATCTTCACTGTCGGCTGGTTAGCTCCTTGCTCCTCAAAGATGACAGGAGAGGTTCATACGGCATAATCTGAAGGTTCCCGTTGGAGATACCTCTCTGAGGATCGTCCGGAATGTCGAGATCACCTGGGAGCAATACCCGAAACTCTTCGTCATCGGAGCCAACGCCTGCAAACTTGTGCTTGGCAAACTGGAAGCTTTCGAGCATCGCTTGCTGCCTTCTAGAGAAGAGAACATGGGGACCGCTTCCAAAGGTCGACTCCGCGTCCTCAACAACTTTCCTGTAGTCATCGGGGGCAAGACGGCGAGGGAGAAAGCTCTTGATGAAGTAATCATCGATACGAGTTGCGCCACATCGACCGCCTGTGGCATTGTTAACTTGTGAATATTGACAGTCAGGTAGTTGAACGTACTTGACATCTCAGTGACCAAGCTGACCTGGAAGGACGGTGTGTCCTGGTCGACACGATAGGATACAAGGTCCACAGTGCCACCTCCAGCATCAACAACAATGAAACATGCTCCCTGTATGCTGACGTGTCAAAACTCGATGTATGTAGTTAGAGAGAAGACAGGGGATCATACCCGTCTCAGATGCCTTTTGTGCGTGCTTGTGGAAGTCTTCATGATGTACTGGGCACAGGCTTCGGATTCCGTCGAAAGTCTCACCCGCTGGGGGTTGGACTCGAATTCAGGGAAGATTCTCTTGAAGGCCGTGTTTACTGCCCTGAAGGTCGTATTCATTGCGCGTGGGTGCCATATCTGTGGTTTCGTCAGCTCCTTCTCAAGCGCAAATGAAGAAAGCCGGATTATTCGTACCGCTGGGTGGGTGATAATTAGCTCGATAGGGAAGTCTCCAATGACCCTGCGATCTCTCTGAACCGCCTCAATATCCTGACGAACGCACTGAGCTACTTCGGTTAAATAGTCGGCAACAATGTCTTCCGTCGACTTGATGAGATGGAGAGGAATCCCCTGCACAAGCGATGATGCATGCTGTCTGTGTGACACCGGGCCACGCGTCGCCTCCAGGGTTTTCTTGAGACGGGAGAGTGCCTCAAGGCGGGTTGGTGGCTCCATCTCCAGCTTCGTCCACTGCAGAATATGGGAGTCTGAATCTCCGATAACACCATAACCCCAGCGTCGACCAGATGTCCCCGAGTAGCTGATGATGGAGGGCACCTTTGGACCAATGACTTGAGAGATTTCGGGGCGATGAATGGCGCCCCATCTTTTCACAATGTTGAGCTCACTGAGCTGAGAAGGGCGGGTTCTGTGGGTAAGGATCCATCCGACTCCTGAAAAGGGTCAGTGTCCGAGGTTTCACCCAGAGCGAGGTTGCGAGATGGATTGAGAAGACTGACCAGTGTAGGTAGTGCCATAGTCGATGCAAATCAAGAATCTCTGGCCGTTTGTTGAAGACATGGGCGCAGTCTTGGGGCAATTCACTTGGTGATATTGAAGATGCGCGGCTCACTGCAAAGATGAAGGTGCAAAGAAATCCAACACTGCGCTGCCCCCCTCAGGCACGGTGGTGCAGGAGGAACAGCAGCTGGCCAGTTGGCGGGCAGTGCCAGTGGCTTGCATGCCTGCAACCTGCGCGTGAGCGCTAACTCGACTCATCAGCGGCAATCTTGAACCTGCGCACAATTCAATAATCACGAATTGACTGTAAGATTCTTGAGGAGAGAGGTTTGGAATTGTTTTGCCCTGATGTTGCTACCATGGAATTTGCCGACTTCCACTTACACGCATAAAATGGATCCACTTCACCCCCGTCGGTCAACACCAGCCAGGGGAGCCTGGGAGGTGGTTTCCTGTGCTGGTGAAAATAAACGAACTGCCACCGTTTTTCGTGGTGACATCATGAACATGGCAATGAAAAAGGATCCCATGAAACTGCACTTCACCGCAGTTGCCCCATTGGGAGCTGAGCGCCGTGGGAGGTGTTTCACTGCAGTTGACTGTTGGACTGGCCCGAGCCCTACTTCACAATCGATATATCATCTCCAACTGCCAAAAAATAAGCTTTTTGGGGAACTAGAAGTTCAAAGAAGCTTCTCGCATACTGATAAGGACAGATAACACGCTGCTTGTTCTTGCGCATGTTCAACGGTCCCCCACCTACGGTGTGACGAAAAGCGGGCATGCTTGCGGATTCGACAGCATCGCCGGTTCTCAAAATGGTGAAGCCGGCAGGAGTTTCCATGTCGTCGTCGTCCTGCCGGAATCTTCACCACCGGATGGTGGGATCGCGCGGCACCGGAATACAACCTTCCGTTTCGGCCGGTGGCTGTCACGACCCTGGGCCCGATCTACCAAGCGTGTTGTTTTACCCGGTTCAAAATATGGCAGTTGAGTTCGGGATGTGGGAGGCTATTCGTAAGCCGCTGCCCCGCGTCGCTCCACTGCATTGCGCGTCCATGTTACTGCACAGAACCCCTGAATCCACCACGTACCAAGACATTTTGATTGAGGATGCTCTCTACAACATTAAAGCCTTGTAATGCTTGGTTACTACTGCGCTGTGATAGGCCCGATATGTCTTCACTATAGCTGAACTGCTGCGTCATCCCAGTCGGTTGATCGGTTAGCGGCTATTTCCTCCCCCTTTTCGCTTCAACTTCATGCAACTTGACTTGTATAGTAGGCAGGGGAGTATCGTGTAAGTGATGTAGCAAGATAGACGATATGCGTGCCGGGAAGGGTAACGGCAAGCAAGACAAAAACAGGATCGAATGTGTATAAGTATCCCAGCCAAGACAAGACCTTTCGGCCTTGTTGTGCTCATCTCCAGTCTGAGACATCAACTTACCTTCTTGAGCTTGTCCATCGAACAACATGCTTTTCACCAAGGCCGCCGCCACTGGCCTCGCCCTCCTGGCTGGGCTAGTCAGCGCCCATCCAGGTCATGATGTCGCCCAAGAAGCTGCCGAACGACGGGAGTTCCTGGCCAAGGCCAAGAGAACTGATCTGAGCCACTGTGCTGAGAAGCTCCGGGCTCGCGGTATTGAGGCTAAGAACATTGCTAGACGCAAGGCTCAGGTCGAAGCGGCTCGGTGGAAGCGTAACATCAAGAAGCGTGATATTGGCGACGTCCTCGCCAAGAGCCACAATAAGACCTCCCTCGGGTACACCCCCAATACCGAGGCCGGCACCCTCTTTGCTGGTATCAACTCTTGTATCCTGAGCCCTGAGGTCACCCAGGGCCCGTACTGTAAGTCCTGACCGTCATTCTGTTTGACAAGCCATTCAAGCTGACGGAAAAACCACAGATGTTGCCGGCGAGTACGTCCGCGAGAACCTCATCGAGGACCAGGAAGGCATAGAGCTCCTTGTCGATTACCAAGTCATTGACGTCGAGACTTGCGACCCCGTGCCCAATGTCTATCTCGAGGCGTGGGCTTGCAACGCCACTGGTGTGTATGGCGGTGTCATCGCCGGCGGAAACGGCAATACCGCTGACGCCTCCAACATCAACAACACCTGGCTTCGCGGTATCCAGCCTACCGATGAGGACGGGGTTGCTCGCTTCCAGACTATCTTCCCTGGCCACTATACCGGACGCACTGCCCATATCCACATCATGGTCCACACCAACGCCACCCTCCAGGCCAACCAGACATTGGGCCACGACAACTATGCGAGCCACATTGGACAAGCTTACTTCGATCAGGACTTGATCACCGCTGTCGAGAAGACGGCCCCCTATAACACCAACCGCCAACCCTTGACTACCAATGCTCAGGACTTCCTTCTTGCCCAGGGTTCCGCAGGCGCTGTCGACCCGGTCATGGAGTACACTCTTCTCGGCGACTCGATCGAGGATGGCTTGTTCGCTTGGCTGTCATTCGGCATCGATACCTCTGTGTCCAACAAAATTAACCCTGCGGTGTGGCTCGGTTCCACCGGCGGCGTTAGTAACCCGAATCCTGGCTTTGGTGGTCCTGGTGGTCCCCCTCCCCCAGGATTCACCCCACCTGCCGGATGGCCTCTTGAGGTTGAGGAGGAGGTCGAGGCTTAGATTTGAATCTTGCAGCTTCGTCGACGAGGTGGATGAGGTGACGGTATCGCTCTTGCGGACCTTGAAAAGATGAGGTGTCAAATATGGCAGGAAGAGGGCCGCTGGAAAGGGTTGGGGGACGGATCGTGTATATGACTTGTGTGGTGGGGAGGAAAACGAAACCTGCACTTTGAAAACTGAATTCGTAACGTTTACTCATGCAAGAGAACAACTAGTTGGATTTATCTTTCTTTGTCGACTGTGTACCGTGATTGCAAACCGAAACCTGGAATCTTTTGCGATGACAAACAAGAAGACGCGCGAGTTGACATTTGAATGCCGAGACGATTATTGGACAGCGTGCTATTCAACGATTAGCCCCGCCAAATGTACCTAGCGCTTGCCTCCTACCTACCTAGCTGTCGGGTCCTGCTGCGCCCACCAATGGGCCTGTTGAACACCAACACAACCCCGCCAACTCAAGGTGCAGCGCCTGGAGAACTCTCACCTCACAGCACTTCCATTCCCACCTCGTCATCAAACCGACAACCAGGCTCAGGATTCACCCCACTTGGTTTGGGATCGCAATGTGCTTCTCCAGCAACGATGATCAATATTTCGAACGACCCAGACCGGCTCGATTGCCCAAATCCGGAACTAATGCCCCTTACCCATCCATGACGGGCTACTATGCGCCCCCAGGACCTGCCGGTCATCCTCCCCAGATGCCCATGGACGACACACATGAAAAGGTCGCCAACTTCATGGCCAAACACGAGATTCCCCAACAGGACGGCCTCAGCAATCTTTCCAGTGTGTTCCAGTGGGTAAACAACACCTTGCTCGTCAAGGATAAGGAGATCGATGTGATCAAACGGTCTAAACGTGAGGAGATCGATCGCATCACAACGGAACGCTACGCAATATCGCAAGAACGGGATCGATTCAGGGGCCTTTTGGAGCGGGATAGAGCTGACCTAGCTGAATGTCAAGAAGGGTTGTATCAAGCTAATGCTGAGATCGAGCGTCTTCGTGTAACGATTGAGGATATGAAATGGGCACATGGAAACACACTAGCGAAGAATAAGAAGAAGTATGAGGAAAGTATGGACGACCAGGATAGGAAACACCAGGACGCTGTCAGGAAGCTGAAGTCGGAGATCGATGACCTCAAGGAAAGAATCAGCGAGTACAGCTCACGGGACAGCGCGGTCATTACCGATGAATCATTCCGAACGTCGTTGCTATCACTTTCACAGCAGCTCCTCAAGCTGGTCGACCACATTCCTAAACCAATTCAACAACAGCAGGACACGAGGGCTTGGTCAAGATTTGTCCGGAGCTTGTGTTGGACGCACTTGTTGCAAGGGTTCTATCACTATCCACTGGGCTTTGGCATCTTTGGCGCTGAAGGCGAAGCACATGTGATTTTATCACACTTTCATGAGATCATTGCCGAGAAACCGCATGACGGTGAGTTTTACATTCTGAATGAACCTCGGGGGCGAAGCTGGCTGATACATTGATAGATTTGAATCGTCGGCAAGTGAATGAGGGACGGGGATTTTTCTTCGAACGAATCCTCGACGACTTCCAAAACAACAAAAGCAACAGCGAGAAGGCATTCACATCATACTTTCGAGACAATATCGAGCGAGTTACCCAGGGTCTGGTTCGTGCACTGCAGCAGTGTTTTGGCCAAACACTGGATTCTCAAGTCAACAAGCGCATCTGGACTGTGGTGCGGGACGCAGGCGTCCTTGCGCTGCAGATGGGGTCACAGCGATCCCACGTTCTGCTGCAGGCGTGTGTGCGCGGCGATATTGTTCAGCTCAAGCACATGTTTGAAGACGAAACCAGCCCTTCTTCGGAGGAAGTCAAAGTCATTGTGGATCTGATGACACAGCCATGCCTGATGCGGATTGGGAACGGAAAGGAAGACTTGACTCGGGAACAGGTTATTGTGAAGGGCACGATTATTCCGTTGAAGGCTGGTGATTAAGGATGGAACCGGCCATTACCGGAGTCTGCGGCTTATTTACGCAGTGAATACATCAGTGCATGGCTCCGTGCTGTTGCCCCTCAATTTACACACCATATTCTTCTACAACTTGGGGGGCTGATTCCCCAAATCTTACGGAACACTGCAAAAACCAGCACCACAGGGGGGTCTTTGACCAGGAAAGCGTCAAGAGAAAAGTCCCACGTCCAATCTGCCCTGCCAGAACAACAACAATTGGCGGTTGTTAGCGCCCATGATCGTAGCGGCTGCAAGCTATGTCCGTGTGGCTGCGTCTGTGGCACCCCCCAATGCATGCGACCCTTGGCCGAGATTCTCTTTTGGGCCAACTGCGTTATCGACAGTTGCACAAGGCTCTGGTTCCGACATGTACTGGTACATTCACACACACCTGGTCTGGGGACCCAGGCAGACAGGATTCTCAGCATGGGTTTGCGGCGTGGAACACATCGAGCCCATTGTCACTGGCTTTTCTGAATCTTGACATCACGCTTGAAGACAAACAAGTTTATCCCTACAATGTGAGGCAGCGCGACTCAACACAACCATGTCAGAAACATTCCAGAACGTAACTCTTGCTTCGCTACCACCTCAACCGCTATCGGCAGGACTTCCACTTCATGTCGCAGTTTTCGTCACGGTCTGGTTTCTCGCGTGCGCGACCTTCACATGGCTGTTATATCGCCTCCTTCCCACATTTCAACTACCGCATCTGGGGAAACGAGAATGGAAACCTGCCTGGCCTGAGTTCAAGCCGGTTGCGCTTGGTGCAATATTTTTGACACTGTAAGTCACGACTCGCGGACTTCCTCAATGATTGCTGACGATGATCTCAAGATGGTATTTCCTGACGATGATTGACCGGTGGATGCGGCAGAGCGGACGAAATCAGGTCAAATATGAGTACATCGCTGCCCAGCCTATCTATGAGATGCTGCATGTCGCCTCGACGCTATTGTTGTTGTGGGGTACTTACAACGTCTCGTGGAAACGGTTTGAAGAGAGGCACAGTGACTCCTCCAGACAAAGGGTCTGGTGGTTTGTCTCAAAAGCCATTTTCTTTGTCATCTGTGTGATATCTGTCCTATACTTGGTGTTTTATTTTGCTTTTTCGCTGGCATGGGTGAAGTATGGGAGCTTGGTGCCCGTCGCGCATTTTGCAACAAGGGGGTCTTCATTTGAGATTGCCACGGTTGTGTTGATATGGATTGCAAGTATGGCAATGTTGGCGGTGTACACATTCTTCGGCTGGTGGGCGTCTCAGAGCCATGTCACTGTATGAACCTTCCAACCAAACTTGCACCGACATCTTTCAACTGACACATGCGCTGAACAGGAAAGATCGTACATGTGGGGTGCTCTTGCCATGTTCTTCGCCCGGTCTCTTGCTGAGATGGCTGTGGTGCTGAAGGCGCAAACAGAGAAGCCGCCTCAGGTTTGCCGCGAGAATGAAACTGGCTCAAGGGACACCGTTTGTCTTCCTTCTTTTGGAACCCCGCTGTACGTACCACCCTCCACGCCGGAGGCCAACATGGCTGCTATCGACATTCCGTATGGACTATTCAGCATTTTGTTTCTCGTGGCCATGTGGCTCGTTGCTCGGGAGACAACAGGGACATATGACGAGGATGGGCACCAGCAGAAATTGGTCATGTCTGAAATCCGTTCTGTCGTCTTGCAAAAGCTCGAAGAGCGGACCAACCAGAGGAGGAAGAAGTCACCACCATTTGAAGAGATCATGGATGAGATTGAGGAGGATCTTGACAAGTCATTGGAGTCCGGGCCGTTGGCCAGGTCTCTGGCTACCATCAGTCCACAGTACAAAAAGCAGGCCGCCCTTGCCTGCATACAAGAACTTCGAGAAAAGTACCTCGCTGCTCGCCCTCGTTATGGAACAGAGGACCCACCTGGACACCGTCTTGCGTACAATTCCCAGCTGCCAAGTCTGGGCCCAAGTTCCGCCACTTTAACTCCTGGTCCCCGGGCAATTGGGTCAGTTGGGTCTGTTCAAGGGTACGACGATCAATCATCAGTTCAAGGCTCGTCTCTTTGGGCTGAGCCATCCATTAGAATGCCTCCAGAAGCACAACGCCCTCGATATCAACCCGCTCCTTCCTCGTACTCGGTACAAGAGCTAGAGGCACCCGAGCATTCCCTGTCTCATCAGTCGTCACAGATCGATATGGTTCCTGCAGAGACAACGCCAAACTATCCACCGTCGGTTATGCCAGCCCAAGCTCAACAGCGACCCTTGGGAAGGGCTGCCTCGATGGGCAGGCTTGACCCGATACCGCCACCAGGCTTCAGTTCACCTGAGCTGAGGGGTCAGGAAGCGATTTATGACTCTTATAACCCGGTTCATTCCATGTCGCAAGATGCAATTCCTCCTGTTCCCATCATCCCTACTCAGTTTCCCACGTCGCAAGGCCCTAGCATACCCCTAGCAGCTGCCTCTCAAGGGTACAGAGCAGCGGCTATGCCCAGCCCTGCGGTGCTGCGGTCTCAGGCGGCTCGTGGGTTTGCCCCTGGACCATCGATGGCGCAGCAAATGTCAAGACCAGTGGAGATTGCTGGGAGGGAAAGGGGTGGGGGAAGGTCTGTGAGTGATCCGGTGTTGACGCCGGTTCTGGCTCGGGTAGATCTTGCGGCGGTGTCAGGGGGGACACCGCCACCTGTTGTGGGTGATCAGGGGCGTGGTAATGGGATGGGAGCGCAGCAGATTGGGAGTGTCAGTTCGGATGATGGAATGGGGAGGTATTACTCTGCTGGTGAGCGTGGTTGATGATGTATGGTAGAGGGCAGTTTATTGCAGGTTGTAGCTTGGTCATTGTTAAGCACCTACACTTATGTGCCGCATGCCTTGAAATTAGCAGAATGCGACGATGGGTATGGCTTGTTTAAGCGATTAAATATAGCCCGCCATCATTCGACAACTTGCTGTTGGATCTGGGAGAACCCTCCTGTTTTGGCGATGGATAGTTGGAGACGTGGGCTGGGTAAGAACAGGAACGATGGATATACTCTTATAGTGATTTCGCCGATGGAAAGGCTGTGGAGGATATGAAGGCCCGGCTCAAGGCAGTGGCGGACCATCGGCCGTTTCTGAATGTCATTGAGCTTTTCGATGACTGGAAAGCAGAGAAGATGTGCCGACTTGGCTGGGAGTATGGGAAGGAATTCGCGAAAGGAATCTTGATAGGAGAGGAGGGTGTCAAGTAGGTACCTGGCTGGAGCAAGATTCTTGGGAGTAACCTGCCGTCGAACTTTGCATGGGTCACGGTGAAAACTCATATGCGGATGTGGGATTGGAAGCTTAAGGGTGTGTGAGTAACAGGAGATGGCTACAACAGGTACCGCCTCGACGAAAAGATTGTTGTTGATATGAAGGCTGCATCAGACTCCGACCTCTTGAAGAGCCATAATCGATTCATCATCCAGATAGTTGATTTCCCTAGTTCTCTTTCAATTACTCGCTACCTACTTCGGCTACACCGATAATCACGCAACAATGCCTGGAAGCAGTTTACTTCTGGATAACCAACCTCCCCTGCGAATCATGGACAACAGTAGCAACCCCCCGAGGATATCTGGCAAAGTCGATGATTACAGACTTAGTCTGACCGGCATCCACAATATCACCCACAGTGTACTTTCCCGGAGAGAGGTAGAACACACGCTGAGGCCAAATGACGTACTTCATATTGGGAAGCGGCACCCAAGCCCTGGCGGCCTTAACTCCATCGTCAGCTCAGGAAATTGGGAGTTGGTTCGGTCCGCAAAAAACTTACCGGCAATGGCATCGTCCTGGGTGTACGAAGTAGGAGTCAAAATCTCAAACGCACCCAACTGAGCATCGTTGGGTGAAGGGTCATGAGAAAATGATGGCGCGCCGTTTGACGAGACTGCAAAATTGAGGGTGGTACCAGGGATCTGGTTACCGTTGGCACAGGTGCTTCCGAGAGTAACGTCGTGGCTGTTGATTTGGGTCTTGATACCAGGGCCAGGTGTGCCTCTGGAGATGCCGACGACGGCGTAGTAGCGTGCGTCAATATCAAACTCAGCTTGGCTAGCGGGATAGCTTGCGTTGGAAGAAAGAACAGTGGTAAAGATCTGGGCATCAATGTTGAGACCCTGACTGCTGCTGAATAGCGAGTAGTCCTGTGGCCGGCCGGACTGGTTCTTGATCACGATGCGGTACTTGGAAAGGGGCATCTTGGTTAGAGATTGCTTGGTGTTATTTTTTGTCGGCAGTTGTTCAACGGTTACTAGACAACACTGAGGAGGAACAGGTATGTATGAAAGGGTGGTAGGACATCTTATATCTTAACAAGAACCAGAACATGACCACGGTTATCTACCACTCAGTGTCAATAGCCAAGCTTCGATTTTCCTATTATTGGGTACTTTACTCGAACACCTGGTAGTATCGAGACAGGCCCACAAATCAGCTCTCAGCTTCAAGCCCTCACTTTTCCTATTGCATCAAGGCTTGCAATGATTGATGCAAATCTTCGGAGGACATTTGAGTGCGGGAGGAGTTTTTTTCAGCTCAGGCACTGAAAGATTCGAGCCGTGCCGCAGCCAGTGACTTCAGGCGTCAAGAGCATTTCTATTGATGCTGAAAGGGGTCTAGATTCAGCCACGCTAGCCCACAACGAACAGCCACCTTGACTCTTTCAACCGCCCGCCCTTGCACCCAGCTGAGACTTCAAGGCATCTCAAAGAATTCATGGATCAACACTTCATCCAACATTGTGTTGTACACAGAGGAGCGTTATCCGGTGTTGTTATTTGAAGATAGTGGCAAAACTTCAGCAGTCTAAGAGACTGTAACTAAGAGTTCGACCAATTTCACCAGCCGCAATGCAACTTCTGGCCATCTGGGCCTCCTCCACCCCTTTTCCACATGGCTTGCCATAACCCTAACCCCTAGTTCTGAGTGCATGCCTCGGCACATTAAAGTGGGTCGCTCTCACCAAAGCTGAGCTGAACCCAATTCCGGTTGATGGCGGGGTTTGTGGAATTGGGAATGACATCCCTTCAACCTTCAATCGCTGTCAACAAACCAATAATATCCGAAAATGGGGCCTCAACCTGGGCAAAAGACGGTGCTCATCACCGGGTAAGTTTACCTCGACCCATCATGGCTTTTGCCAGAAGCCTGCAGACCCAACAGGCCCAGCTGCAACGGGAAGCTCGTAAAGGACACTGCTGACATGGAATCCCACTTTAAAGGTGCACCCCGGGAGGCATCGGCCATGCGCTGTGCTTGGAATTCCACTCCAAGGGTTGGTCAATTCATCATCACTGATATCACTTTTCTACGATAATGTCCTTCTAACCCCTGTTCTAGGCGTTCACGTCATCGCCACAGCCCGCAACCCTGCCGTCCTCGCTGACCTCGGCGCCCTGGGCATGTCCACCCTTGCCCTCGACGTCACAAAGTCCGACAGCATCAAGACCTGCCACGACCAAGTTTCTACCCTCACCGGCGGTAGGCTTGACATCCTCGTCAACAATGCCGGGCGCACCCACACCCACCCCGCCACCGACATCGACATCGATGATGTCCGCGAGACTTTCGAGACCAACGTCTTTGGCGTCATGGCCATGTGCGCTGCCTTCTCCGACTTACTTATTAACTCCAAGGGTTTGATCATCAACATCGCCTCTTTGGCTGCTATCACACCTTACGTCTTTGGCTCCGTCTACTGCGCCTCCAAGGGCGCTGTCGTTTCTTACTCGAGAACACTGCGACTGGAGCTCAAGCCTTTTGGGGTGAGGGTGATGGTTGCCATGACGGGAACTGTGAGAAGCCAGATTGCGAGCAAGACTCACCGGACTCTGCCGGAGGGGAGTATCTATCAGCGGGTGAAGGAGATTTTCGAGAAGAGGTTGACGTTCAGCCAAAACAATGCGACGGTCAAGACGGAGGATTATGCCAAGAAGCTGGTGGCTAATGCGCTCAAGCCTGAGTGGCCGTTGGTTTTGCGGTCGTGGTTTGGCAGGCCAGATTGGTTCTGGGCTGGTGGTTGGAGCAAGGGCGTATGGGCGAGCACCTGGGTTGGGGAGTGGATTTTGGACTTTGCGCTTTATCGGTTGATCGGGTTGAAGAAGATGGAGAATGTGCTGAGGGAGGAGGAGAGGAAGAAGAAGCTGACCTGAGCTGTCAAGGTTGGTGAGAGAGGCGAGGAATGTGAGCTACCTAAGCCCCTACTTTCTCCGGACTCAGAGATACTGTCTTAGCAATGTTTGGGCCCCGCAAACACGATGTACCGCCACAGGCAAGCCTACTTATAGATCTTATATGGCCTACCTCCACATATTCTCATTGGGCCCTATAATGAGTGCCCGTGCTAACTTCGGGACTTCCTCGCGCTTCAGCGACAAACGGACGACCGCAACAAGGTTGTGTGAGCTCTCCACTTGTCCGTTTTGATAGGTTGTCTCGATAGGATAGCCAAAGCGCTAAAAGGAGCTGGCGGTGATGCGTGTCACCTTCCAGCGTCTATTGCAGGCATTTGGTTCGCTACCACGTAGCTACCTACTTACGTCTGGATCAGAGACAGGGCCCTTGAGGTATGGTGGAGTCGTGTCCTGTGTTCGGTTAGGTTGACAGCAACGAAATGCGGGGAAGGATCGGTCGGGTTCTTATCTTCATCGACAGTTACATCCTCCTGTATGTCCAGGAGGCACCGGATACTCTCAGACACGACCACGGCATGGAGCACAACACCAGTATCGGTTTCTGGCCTAGTGGGCCATCAGCGGGACACTGCGACACCAAATTCGAGGAAGTAAAGTTCCAACTGAAACCTACCCGGGATGAACTGTTTCCAGGTGGTCATGAATCTGGCCTACAGAGCTTTTGAGTCAGGATTTCCCTCGAGCTTCTATCATGGCCTTCGGATACAATGCCGATGTCACCAAATTCATCGGGCCCGTCAGCCAAAATAATGTAAAGGATCATGCTAGCAATCTTATCACCGATTTAGCTGCCATCCGTGGCGCTGATGGGACGGTAAGTCCACTCCATACCTAAGCCGTTGGAAATTGTATCTGCTGGGGCGAGCTCATACCGAAATTTCACACAGGAAGCATATCCCACTATCTTGATCGTGCACAGCCTGGGCGGTTTGCTAGTCAAGAAAGCGCTTTGCTTGTCTGAGAATGCTATTGAACCGCATGAACAACAGCTTCACAACACCACAGCAGCCGTAGCCTTTCTCGGGACGCCGCATCGAGGATCGGGTGTCGCTTCATTCGCCTCAGGGGTGGCGCACATTCTCAAAGCAGGCCAGAAGCGGGTAAACACCAACATTCTATCCTTACTCAAACGGGATTCTGAAGCGCTCGCGGAGATCGACTCCTCGTTTGGAATTTGGTTACGGAAAAAGGGGCAGGATATACAACTCGCCTGCTTCTCTGAGGAACTTGAGCTGCCAGGGATTGGAATGGTCAGGAAAAAAGCTACTGTGAGAAAGCAATCGGAACTGACAAAGATCCCTAGGTTGTCACAAAAGAGTCTGCTCAGATCAGCGGGTATTCACATCAGACAATTCCTGCGAACCACATGGTACGTTGGACATGGTCACGTCTTGGGCTGTAATTAATATTTTATCGGTAGGATATGGCACGGTTTGATGCTATGGAAGATATAGGTTACCGTCGATTGCGCGGAGAACTGCAGAGATGGATAAGCAGAATGTTTATAGGTGTGTAAATGGATTTATCTAGCCAATATGTAGCGCTGAACACCGTTGTCTAACTTGCCCTATAGACGGAATTGATATCAAAGGTAGGTAATTAATACGCTAAAGTCCTACTCTTTAGTTTCTACAAGCTGTCCATGGGTCTAACGTAGCTGTTGGTGTAGGCTGCCTCCAGTCCTTATCCTTTGAGGAGATGGACGCACGTCACATTGAGATCGAAAAGAGCTTGGAAGGCACATGCATTTGGCTCCTGGAATACGCCTCACGACACTAGTTGCAGCATGCAGCCTTTGCAGAGAAGAACACCATACTTCAGCCGAATCTTCTCGAGTTTCTTCCGGGGCGCAACAACCATTGTCTCACTCATTGGAAAATGATTACAAAGTGGTTAGACTCTGGCAAGGGAGACTCAGAACGCTTCATATTCCAGCAGTCTGAGGCCAGTACGACCTTGATGCATGAAGCTGTCAGGCATCAAGTCTACAGTCTGATCCCTGTTACCCTCGCCGTTGTGCCCATAAATACCCCCGATATCTGGGATAGAACGGGCGCCTTTGTGCATCGCTTCCCAAGGTTTTGACATTGGCATGGTACGATTTCTTCTCAAACAACCAAACATCGACCCCAACGTACAGAATAAAGATGGGAGGACCGCCTTGAGCTTTGCAATGGAAGCAAATGATCTATTGATCGTCCGAGAGCTCCTTAACCACACAGGCATGGGCATTGCCACCAATCTTCACTATGAATATAGAATAGGTTCAGTAAAAGGATCGATGCTGTTCCATGCGGTGAGTTTACAACGCGCGGGAATAGCGGAAGAGCTTTTAAGGCACCCTCGCCTTGGGCCTATCACTCAATCTGGTCAGCTTTTGAGGGCTGCTCTTGCACCTGAAGAGGGCCCTCGCTGGAGCAAGCCCCGCAGAGAGCTAGCAAGTCCCCACGACATATTCATCTACGACAAGGATGCCACAGATAATTATATCCGCATACTCAAAATGACAGTGGGAATCCAAAGCCTCGATATCAATGAGCCGGTAAACAAACTCGGAGAGACCATTCTTGCCTACATCACGAGATTCTTCAGACGCTTCGCGGTCGCCCGCGAAAGGCTTGCTCCTGTCATCACGGCTATACTTGACCGAAACGATTTGGACATGAACCAACGGTCGCTGTTGGGTAAACATCCCGTCTGCATCGCGATGGACAATTGGGAGCCTTGGAAACCTTCAGCACTGCATGTGGCAACCCAGTTTCTTCTTTCTGATAAACGACTGGTTCTGACCGCTTCCGAAAAGCGATTCATTGATGATCTGGTATCGTTGTTCAAAGAGAAGGAGACAATGGGCGTCGTCACTCACATCCTGGCGCTCAACTTCAAGTCTTGGCCATACAACAGGCACTGTGATATATTCTATCGTTTGGCGCTGTCGATTCGGATACAGCCCCTACCCGTACGGGGTATATCCACCATTCAAAATGCCTCCATGTGTGAACAACAGGGGGAGCGAAACCCTCAACTCGGACGAAGAAGTGGATGCAACCATTCAACATAGCCCCACCACCCTCTAGATACCCGCCTTTCGTCATGCCACCGCCAGAACGGTTGTTTGAACTGCCTGGTACGAGCGCTAATGCGCTATTCTATCAACATGAGCGGGACGGGCCCTCACTGCTCATGACGCCGCTGCGTGTTTCAGAGATGGGAGGCAATCAGGCCAAAAAACGTCGAGTGAAAAGGTTCCTCTGCTGGGAAGACTCAGATTAAACAGCATGAGAAGGTGGTTGGCGTTTCATTCGAAGCCCTCAAATTGCTCCCTATCAGTTATATCTCATCCAAGCCGTGTAGTTGCTCCGGATGGTGCAACAAGACCGACCGCAAAGGGAGGAGCAACCAAAGGTGGGTCGGCAAGGCTGACGAGGCGGAATTGGGGGCAATGTGGTGATTGCTATCAATGGAGGCTTCGACAATGCCCGCTTAGGTGGAGCGGGTCACTTTGAATGATCAAATTTGACTTGTTTTTAATGTGCACAATTGTTAAACTCTTACATTTTACCAAAAGCAGTTGCTTAGAAGTAGCATTAACCAAACGTATGTACAATAATCCAACATCCCTCCCACCCCCATGCCAGCCACGCGGGCGACTGTTTCATACATGATCCCAACTCTGTCTCCAAACTCTACCACCACACGTGAAGAAAACAACGCGGGGAAAAATAGACTTTGTTCAGTACAAAGACTTCAACTTTATATATCCACATGAACGAAAAAAAAAGTGAGAAATATCATCTAACACAGCATGCAACAACGGGGTTATGTTCTTCCCGTCCCGTCCCACAGGCGGCCGCCGGCCTGCCGTCAACCAAAATGTCAAAAAACTCCCCAATGCCAATGCATGCAACTCTTGTGTCTCCCAAATATTCGTTTAATCTTTTAGAAATCCCAAAGTGTTCCAAAGGCGTGAATGCCAGCTGTCATCATGTTAGCTTGTGTCTCTTGGGCCGTTCTGTTGGTGGGATAAAACTCACCCTCCAAGCACCCTTGCATCATCTCATCGTTACCCGCCTTATTTGATGTGATGAAAATCACCTCGGCCCCAAAGCTATGCCACACGTCCTTCAACAGTTGCACACTGTTTGGTCTCCCTCCCCTCTTCTTTGTGTCCCACAAGATCATCCTCTCCGGCTCGATGTTGTTGTGGATCAACCCCGAAATCGTTGGACCGAAAGTCTTCTCTTGGTCTGAACCAATCCAGATCAGGAACCAGTTCGGACTTTGGATGCATGTCGAGAGCGCAGCGCCGATGCCGGTACCAGTACAAACTCTGATGCCGCGCTTGAACATGGCTGAGGCGTGTCCAACACCCGCTGTTGCTTGTTAGTTTCTTCTCCGAAGAGAACTAAAGGAGGGGGGAAACCTACCAAACTTGAGCTCACGGGTCCAGACTGTCTTGGGCGGATTATCGACAAGCGACCTGGTGAAGTCGCCCTGTACGCCGCAGATCATGTAGTGGCATCCGCTCCTCCTCCCCTCACTGATGATACCAAAAGCGTGGTACTCCATGATGGATGTTCTGCTAATTCTGCCCAAGAGACCCTGCTGCATGCCGCGCTGGAACTTGAGGATGGCGACCTTGGGCGATGGGATTTCGACTTCGACGGGAACTTCGCGGAGGGTAACCCATGGGATGAGGACACTATACCAGTGTGTTAGCTCGGCTGAGATGAAAGACAAGGTGGGGAATCATACAAGACAGTCATGAAAACCGCAAACCACAGCTCCTGTGTGGAGATCAACGAGTGCGCATCCAGCCTCCACTCTCCGAGCTTCAGGTCATAGGCGTTACCCAGAACCACAAAAATCCAAGTTGTCTTTCGCCACGTTCTAGTTAGCAACTGATCACAGGGAGCCACAGTGTGTAGAGGGACATACGGCCAAACCTAGCCAACCAATCAATCTATGATGTCCCTCAAAGACGTTGTGGTGGTTGTTCCTCACCCACGGGAACGCGCTCAGGATACTGATAACAACCAACACGTTGGTGATGATACCTGTGGCGATCACGGAAGGGTGTTGCTTGGCATGGTGAATGATGATGTCGACAATCTTGAAGAGGAGCCAGCTGTTACGCATCATCAGTATCTTGGCTCCCATATATGGTAAAAGGAAGCTAAAACATACCACGCTCCGGAAAGGGCACATCCGGAATGGATACCGCCGACATGCTGGAGGATAGAGGTAACGGCCAACTTGAGCCAGACGGGGGCCCACTAATTCTTTGTCAGTTCTCTTCTCTTCGGAAGGAAGTCAGTAAACCAAAACTTACACTCCTCAGCCCGTAAATGGAAATGATGTACAAGAATCTCAGGAATAGCTCATTCCGCATCAAGATAGCCATCAACAAGTTGCCCAACACCAAGGCGCCCAGGTGGTTCTCCGCATATTCGAATTTGCCGATAGCAGCCATCAAAATGCCGATGAGGTTGAGAGTCACGACAATCGTAAAGAACTTGCGGTAAGTGTTGTACCAGAGCTGTAAAAGAATCCATCGGCTGACTTTTCTCTTTGGCTTTGCTGGTGGCTTGCTTAGTGGGTTCTTGAGGTGGTCGCTCGATGGGGGAGGTGGTGGGTTGCGCGAGGCTAGAGTGAGAACTGGCGTGGATGAGGATGGCGTGATGCCCTCGTGGATAGGAGATGTTACTGGCGTTGGCTGAACGGTCTCGACTTGTTGTACTATGGCCTTCTCATCATCCAAGTACACCGGTGATGGTGGGGTAGGGATGATAGGTAGAGACTGTCGGGAGGCTTCGTAGATGCCCTTCTCGGCGTCATCGTAGGACTGGGAGGTCGTCTTGGGCTCGTTGTCCCCGATGTGATTGTTCCTTGAAGACATGATGTCTATGTGTGTGCGTCTGCCCAAGGTAGTCCTTGTAGTTAAGGGGTGAACCGTAGACAGACTTGCAGACCTGAGCGACCAAAAGAAATTGTGGTGATGAAAGCCCGCGACCCGGGGCGGCCAGGAACAACCCGACTTATAACCAGTTTTGGGCAAGAAGGGAATGAAGATGGTGGGAGGAGTGGGTTCTATGGTGTTGTTGTCGAACCAAGGAAGGAAGCGAACAAGAGGCCGGATGGACGGGCCGTGACGGACCGTGTTTGCGGTGCTTGACAAGACCCGTTTGTGGTGGAGTAAAAAAGAAGGGTCTGGGGGCAGGACCTAGAGGCTCTCGCCGTGCCAATCCTACCGTAACAGCGGCTCCCAAGATCCAGAGTCGCAACTTCGGTCCCAGCAACCCGTAAGTCGTGACAGCAGAGTCTGCCTTGGTCAAGGCGGAAGTCAACGCGTCAGATCCGTTTGGTCGACTGGTCCTGGAGAAAAAGAAAGTGATTTTGGGGGAGCAGGTCACAGGACGAGTCACGACCGGAGAGATATGTAGGTTTAAGGGTTTGGAGGGCTCATGGGGCTCCATGGGAGCAGCAGGGGGAGAATAGCCTCTCGCCCAAATAGAGTATGCCGGATGTGGCAGTTGGGTATGGCTCGACATGTGCCGGGCGGTGGTGCTGGGATGGCTGTGAATGACTTCATTGCACTGGTGGCAGTGCCTTGGTCTTGGCCCACCCAAGGCAATTGCCGCCGCCCCGCGCTTGCTCGTATCACCGCAGGCGTGTTTACAGACACCATCGTCCCAATTAGGATGTCTGAACAATACTCGAAGCGAGATTATTTTATCGTGCCGCCAGTGCAGCTTGGACGAGGTACATGACGTCTGCAGTAGGCAGAGAGCGCTCCCTCCGCAGTCCGCGTTTCGGCCAAATCCCCATAAAAATGCCATGATTATCCATATTAACCCCCGGATTCGACGGCGGACTCTGCACGTCCACCCCATGACACGTGGGACCCCGGGGAATAGATTTTTCAGCGGCAAGCAGCCCAGCGCCTGATTCTACCCAAATCGAACGAGCGGGCGAAGGGGGGTGAGAGTGAAGAGTGCGGATCGAGATCCTGCCCTGATGATCAGTCTTGGAGTCGCCGTAGCAGCACCGCAACAGACCGCAGCTGCCCCGAAGTGAGCCCGTTGACGGTGGAGTGGAGGATAACGCTCGTTATCCCACGTGTGGGTTGAGGGTGTGTCTGTGTGTGTGTATGGGGGTATGTGCGTATGCCAAAGGGGAAAGCGTAGTGAAAAAAGGAAGCAAAAATGGTCGTCCAGAACCAGAAGAGGGCGCACAGAAGGGGAAGCACTCGCCCCAAAGGAGAACCATGGATGGTCGCGGGAGATCCCGACTGCGACTTTCGGAGATGCATTTGGACAAGAGGGGAAAATAGGCGCGCGTTGACGTCTGGTCCTGTCGAGGGGCCCAGTATATTGGCGCGGGAAGACGGGCATGCGGCAAGAAACACAAAAATCTGGGGACCCCAGGTTTTGCGGCTTTCGTTTTTTTGCCTCGTTTCGGTTTCATGCAAGATTTTGAGGAGTGCATTTTCGCAGCGATTCCCTCCCCTCCGCCACTTCGGCAGCGGAATGGGGGGGATCTGATCTGGCGGGATCTGGTCAGTCTCGCCGCCGCGCCGGAACACCCTGGATCGCAGGTACGGGGACGGGGGCTCACCTTAAAACGTCTTAGCTCGCCAGGTCCCGTGAAACCGTCCTTCATTAAATTGGTCCATTTGATCGATTGTTGGGACGATACCTCATAAATGCCTCGTACGTTGAGCAAGATGCAAAAGGTGAGTGGAAATTCCGCACCCACCCTGCCGCTCCCTGGGTCATGTCCAGTCGAGGTGCACGTGTGAGCTGTCGCCTTCAAGTTGTGCGGGTAGGGCAGATAGGGCAAGGGGCGGGCAACGGCAGGTAGGGCAGGCAGGGCACGGAGGCAACCTGGCCAGGCTGGAAGATTTTCGGCTCGCCCGCGGGGGTATTAACGGCGGTATCTGCACCGTTGAACCGTTCAATGCAACGGAAGCAGGGAAACGAGGAAGGGGCCAAGTGATGTGGCCCGTGCTTCTTCGATGTCACCCTCTGCCCCCACAAGATCTAGACCACACTGTTAGTTGCGGATCATGGGTTAACAGGAATAGTCGGCGTAACCCAAAACTGACGACCGTGTTCCCCCCTCTCAGCTCCGCGCGAAGCCAAGGCGGCGGAATCCTCAGCTCAGCACAAGGTGAAAATGGAAACCCGGACCTGGTGTTGCATCTTCTCTTCCACCTGTCGTCCCATGGCCTGTCAGGTGCTCGCTAAGTGTAACACAACTTTGATCCAATACCCGAAGCTGTTGGATGGTGCCAACAAAGGTGTATTTTGGTGAGGGTTTATGTCAGCCTGCATGACGCGGGGAGTACTCGGACGGACTTGTACCTTCGGCGAGCTGCTTTCCCCATCTACATGCACCGCACGCGAGTCCGATCTCTGTTGACAGGCAGAATTGATAAACTGTGGCTGTGATTGCATCATTGACTGACAAGGCGACCTCTCCGGGGCAGCTTCCAGTTCTTCGGAATCATGGCTGGTCTTTACCGTCTGAAACTCTTGGCCAATCAAGGGAAATAGCTGGGTATCAACAATGCACTTACCATATCCACCGGACCCTTCAATTTCTAACAGAGTGGGGGTCATCGCGCCTGAAGGCAACGCTGTCACACAGATTTCGACAGAAATCTGGAATAAATCCCGTCAAATGGCTCCAGATAGAGTCTCAGGGCTTCCCAACCTGGCGGATAACGACAATACTGAAGTTACATGACAGATTACGTCGCCGTGGCCGTCGAAATGTGGGGCGCGAGAGCATGTCATACTTGAAGGCACTTTCCTGAGCATGAGTGATGACCATTGAAAGGTCCCAAGCTTTTTGGGAGGCAGTAAGTTGTTGCGGGTTTGAGGGAAGCGCCGGGGGAGTGTGTGGCTGCACCTGAGGAGGAGGGGGTATCCGCTTGTGCCTGAGTATTGAGGTGCAGGACGACGATGACATTGCTATGGATCCAGTCTGGGAGTTGTTTACGCGGCGATTTCGCTGTCCAGCATCCTGCGAAGTTGAGTGTTGAGCCTCAGGATTCTAGCACCAGATGGTCCTCACGGGGAGAATGGGATGGAGATGAGCGTGGAGGGCTCATTAAGTGGAATGCATTGAATCCTCAGGGGTGGGTTTTCAGGTATTTTGAGGAGAGTAAATAATTTCCTTATCTTTTCTGCTCTCTTTCCCTTCTGATTCCGTTCTTTGGTTTTCATGACTGCTTCCTATGTTTGTTTGCTCTTTCAGATTGTCGGCTCGTTTTTATTTCTTGCACTCCTTGTGGAGCATGCAAGTCGCATGTTTTGCTTCTATGGTTGCAAATCCAGATGTGACCCTTTGATCTGGATCTCGATCCCCCACTCCACCCCTTCCAGCTTTTGGTCCCCAGCACAGCCTCAAGCAACTTAGAAGCAATCAGGATTGATGAACAGGCAGATATTACATCATTTATTTCTTTTAATTTTCCCATCTTTAGCGTCTTTTTGGGTTGTTGTGTGCTAGTGCCCTTGCCAAGAGGCGCTTGACAGGCGACAGGTGTAAGACAGGTCCCTTCCCGCGGGCTTGACAATGTTGACAAGTTTGACGCCGGTTCTAGCGGTTCTATTAGTTGTAGGCTATTTGATCGGCCTGTACGCTAGTGTTTGTCTAGTTCGTGGGGGAGAGGTGAGGGGATGAATGGGCTTAAAATAACCGCGGTGTTGGTGTGGACTTCGCTCGCTCGCTCGCTTATTCTGACATGATGCCAGCCATAGGAATGTCAATATTGACTTCGGACTTGGAGGACCCTACACTTCAAGGTATAGGGACCAGTAATCTCATGACGGCGGGTATTCGGGATTTCACTGCGGTGAGAACACAAGTGTCTTTTTGCGGTGCCTGGGTGAGTGAAAAAGAGGCCTTACGAGCAAGTTGGCTCTAGTTTCAGGAAACTTGATTTTAAGGGCCAAGATCAAGCCATCATTGGTCGTCATAGACGCTATCACTTATCTTGAGTTTTGCCTTGAAAGGAGGATTTACAGGGGTGGATTTCAAGGCGTTACATATGATAGGCATAGAGTTCTGCCGTTGGGCTTTCGGGGGCTATTAGTGAGACCCGTCGGCCAACAACACACCCAGATGTCGATCTTGAATGCTTGGGTTGGGATAGGTTTACAACGGCATTATAGGCATTGGCCTATTTGAACCGCGGCTACCTAGTGCAGTATCAGTGGTATTCGGCTTTGGGTCGGTTTGAGCGGTATTCATGCTCGCTGGACTGCTCTTGAAAGTTTACGAGATATCACCGAGATACCTGCTCGCCCGCCTCGACAGTGTAAGTTTGGACAATATTGGCAATGATGATCCCGAGAGAGCCGTTGGGCCTGGTCCCATTCAACCTCAGGCAGGACGAGAAGAAAACGGGAGCGGGAAGACTCGGGTGATACTCAACAAGTCAACGGTTGGTTGGTATCTCCTGAGCACATGCCGGCTATGTCGAGCCTGAGGGATCACCAGCAATATCAATATTACCCCGGGCATCCCGACAAGTGCGAAATATTCCGACGCCTGTTCGCCTCGCATCGATGCGGTAGCAGGAAAGCAACAACGGCAGTACCATGCCGATGGAAACCGTCACTGAGTGGAAGGAAGATTTGTGGAGTCTTTTTTGCCCCGTGTGAGTGTATCTCAGCCAGAGATGAGATCTGCCGCTGTCTGAGAACAATGCCGGGAGTTCTAGAACAGGGATCGACAGCGAATAAGGCAAGCCGACTGTGGGCTGCGAGAGGTTGGGGCGAGTTGGTCAGAAGGAGGGCTGAAATGCATTATTGGGTTGCAGGGATGGGTCGTCTTATAGAGTCTGGGGTAAAGAAGCGGTAGATGGAGATCACATGTTGTTTGTTGCTGGGTGGTTGTAATGTGTAATGTCACTTGCCGGGTGTATGAGATGCGCTTGAATATGACAAGATAATATGGGGATTTTGGTGGGATGTTGACTGCTGAGTGAGACCTGTCAGCCTGTCAGCCTAGAATGATACAGGCTAAAAGGGGTGGGTTGTATGCAGGATGTTGTGGAAGTATATTGTCTCGGCACTGATTCCAGGTCGGAAGTGGCAGCTCTCGATAGACAGGTTCGAGCTTCTTGACTAACACGGCGGCAAAATAGGTAAGAAAGGAATGTGAAAACCACAAGGTTTGTGAAAGGTGAGCAAAAGTTCCGGGGCGAAAGTACGAACGATACCGATCGGATGTTTGCAATGTGGATAATAGCGGCTGGGAAAGATATGTGCTGGGCTGGGCTGATTTCTTGGTCCGACGGCCGACAAACGTCGTGGGCGTGAGGGTATCACCAGTTTTGCCTTGGAAGATGTGCGTGTGATTGTGTCGGGAAGGTGGGAGATCGACAGCTTGGAAGCTTCAAAAGGATGCTGCCCAGCGTTTTGCTAAGGTCTTATAGTCTTGGTGCCATAGCTGAACGGGAAATGCAACCGTTGCTTCTAGCGTTAGGCTTCTTCACCTTGCCGATTGTGCGAGGTAGTGTGTTTCATCGCTTGTTTTAGGTGGTTGTGGTCATGTCGTCACACCCCAGGTGCTGGAAGACAAGAAGAGGGTTAGGGTTTGAGACCACATTGTTCAAGTCCCCACCCTGGAAAAACGGGAAACCTCGCCAAAAACACTCCACAAACTTGCAGCAGTGGTGTGTGCAGCAGCAATGCATTTCCACTGAAAGCATACTATGATCGGCGGCTAGTCCTCCGCGGTAAGCGCGTTTCTTTCTCGAAGGGGTGTGGTCGAGGGCTTGGGGCTGGTAGCGAGTTGTTGGCGAGGAAAGCAAAGCCGGAGGCACACCTTCCGAAACAGGTAATGGCAGGCGCCAGCTGACCAATTAGAGAACGATTACTTGGTCGCTGACCCCGGGTTTTTTTCTTTTTGGCTATGGGACATAAAAAAAGCATTTTTCCAGCCACGTTTTCTGTTCTTGGGAGTTCGTAAGCAATGATGGAGACGTTCATGCACGTCTTACGAACTGAAGATTGGGAAAAGATTCGGAGTTGAGGGTTGAGCTTCTGATTTGTGTGTTGATGGGAACTTGAAGAACTGTAAACCCAAGAGTGGCAGGTCCACTCACCTATTACAAGGCTGACATGTGACATGTAAAGATTGTTCTCTCGCCGCCATGAAAACAACCCATCGGAAGGATTTCCGGAAAAACTCCACCCTAGGGCCAGTCCATATCCAGAGCCTTCGAGCTGGTAAAGATTGTTGGGCGGTTCCAAAGCCTCGCATACCCAATGTAAGGCGCCAAAAACAGTTATCACTCCTTTTACCCTTGAAACCTTTAGATAACTAGAAACTACCAATAAGCTATCATATGAATGCACACTTAGGGTAAGATAGTCCCAGGTTCAGTTTCTTTTTCCGGTACCGGATAAGTAATCATAAACCCAATGATAAGTAGAACAGGTGATACTTCGCAAAGACCCAGGAACTCCATGCAAGGAAGTGATGATCTTATCCAAATAGAATGGTTCGGGATACTGAACTTTAATCGCGTTTCCAAGATAGTAGATTAGGTAAGTAAAGGGATATATTATTAGGATTATTCGGGTTCCGCACCCTCTCTCTTTGTTTTAGCAATCAGTGTTAACATGTACTTCAGTACGTCGATGCCCACCAGAACCAGCTAACAGAGGCGAAGCCCCCAGCTTAAGTAAAGCCTCTCCCACCCTCCCTTCATAGATTCATACAACTCTATCAATAAATTCCTAGCCCACTCCAACTCCAGTTTTACAAGCAAGCCCGGTTCAGTCCTCAGTACCTTAAACAAGTATCTAAACCAATCATAAGATTCTTCAAAATCCAAGATTTACACTATCGAAAGGACCGAAAGGCGGTTAAGACTCGAGGCATATCATTAATAAAGTCGCTAATAGTGTCATAGTACTGTATTTTGGGGACTGAAATTGTAGTTATGGCTTCTAAGGGCTGGAAAGAAGAAATCGAATCTAGATCATCTTACTGCAGGTTGCCCTTGAACTCCCACTGGTTAATCAAGGATGCTCCATAATAATGGAACGCTAGTAATATCGTTATTAAAAGCGGTGCTGGGATGATGTCGAGATTCTCGACAAAGTGTATCTAAATCCTATCTAAATCCTGTCCAGATCCTATTGAAATCCTGTCCAAATCCTGTCGAAAACCACGACAATATCTCGACGCTATCCCAGCATCCAAGGCCTTAAATACCTTACGCATCAGTTATTTCATGAAACGCTGATTGTGATGGGGATGACTGAAGAATATGCTACATGGGACCTATCATACCATCCCTTCAGTCAACACACCCATTCATCAAGATTAAGCGTCATGTCGTCCCACCGAAGCTTCCTTGAAGCGGCCATCATGAACTCACAGGCTACGCTGCCTTCCGGGGCTTCTGGATCAAACACCGCGGCCACCATGCCGGTCCTTCCTCCATCCTGTCAACTTTCCTCTCTCTCTCCTCTAACCGCCAACAGCCTATTCCGCTGGAAGGAGATCAACCGCCAAAAGCCTCTTCATTCTAACCCTGCTGATACATCCTCATCATCTTTGCCCATAAATCTCCCCTTTGCTCTATCACAACAGCTATCCCCTTCTATCTCTCGCATCGATACCTCTCATTTCATTCTTCTCTCTCATGCTCAGGAAAGTGCCTTCAAGTATGACATGCTCTAGCGCCCCAAGTTTCGACGGCCAAGACGACGTAATCTGTCATGTAACTTCAGCATTGTGGTTATCCGCCAGGCACAAGCGGATACCCCTCCTTCTCAGGCGCAGGCACACACTCCTCCGGAGCCTCCCTCAAATCAGCAACAACCTGCCTCCCAAAAAACAGCACCTCTCCATCATAGCCCTGCGCCAAGGTCAAATCCCCGGCAGCGTCTGATCAAGAATTGGCACCGCCACCATCAAAGTCCGTCTAATATTATCGTCCTTCTTCTTCTTCTTGGCTGTGCTGTCCCGTGGTGATGGTGATAACAACGCTTGATGACCAGAGCCCGCCGCGGAAGCTGACCAACCGTGCCCGCCAAAGCGGAACCCCCCGCAACGGACCCAGGGCCCGAAACCTCCGGCGAAACAACCACATCCCACTCTTCTTCCCTGTGGGTCTCGGTGCTCTTGTACAGATCAGACGGGCCGACAGCCGAGACGTTGCGATAGTCATTGCTGAACGGGCAAGGGCTGAGGATGTTGGTGAATCTAGTCTGATACCTGCGATAAGCTCGGAGTTTTTTTTGGTAAAACTCAAGGTTGGGGTCTTGAGGATGGAGAAAGCCGGCGAGGAACTGGTTGGCGATAATGCAGATGGTTGTGAGATCGTCGATGGAGAGGCCGTTGTCGTCTTCTTGGACAACAAGTACATCACCGCACGGCTGGTTGGGCAGGAAGTCCCTATCGGGCTGCTGATCTTTATGGGCCATCAGCTTGCATGCTTGGAAGTTCCTTGAGTCACGGAAGGGGTTGTTTGCGGCAGTGAAGGGATGACCGGGTACGCGGTACGCTCGAAGGCGAAGGCAAAGGCCAAGGAGGTCGGATAGGGTGCTGACTTTGCCCACTTTCAGGTTGTTGGAGGTGTGCAATCCGCGGATGGGGTGCATATGATCAACCAGTGTGGGGATGAAGGCCTCGTATCGAGGGTGATGCATCCCTGAGGCAGTGCATCTGATGAGGATGCCTTGAATTGGGGCTTGGGCTGTGTGAGTGAGGGTGTAATTGTAGATCGATGGCCGCATCTCGGGGGTGTCCGCCATCCGTACCAGCGAAAGAAGTACAAAGCATGCCGCTTAGGTATCTTGTGGCTGTATGTCTTCTGCTATCTGCTGGCCGGGCTCGCTTCCCTGCAAGCGAATGACGACAATGTCGCCTGACTAGGGAAATCGTGGGGTGTGATCCGGCTCGTAGGAACTCAATAGAGCTGCGTTGTACTCCTGGTGTTCTGAGGTGAAGACAATCCTGAGTCGTTGATTGAGCTTCATGCCCTGAACATAGTTGTAGTCGATAAACAGGCTGACCAGTGCGTAATCGCCCGACTCCAACTCCGGATCAGGAAGTCGAATCTGATCATCGGCGATGAGATCGTTGCAGAGCTTTTCAGGTCGCGGGCAAACCCACATATCCTCCGGGCGTGCTTCGTTGTAGCTGAATAACAACGCCCTTCCTGTGTCCTTGAGTTTGTTGTGGTTAGCCATGATGCTGGTGCTGGGAGTTCTTGAGGTTATATGTGGACTTGGAAGTAGGCAAAAAACATCGGCTGTGGGGTTGGAAGCCGATACCAACCCGTGCCAGATGCTGCCTCTATCGGTATTTGTAAACTGAATAAGGAAGCATTCGTGGGTCTGGGGGACAGTGGACGCGTTTAATGATGGTCATGTTCTATGATAGTTGCTCCAAATGAAGTCAATATTTGTGAAGAAAGTGAATCGCCATCGCCGATTTTCTCGATAAGAATTGAATCAATATAATTTTTCAATAAGTATTAAGATAACTTTCTAATAAGAATCAAAATCATTTTCTGAGGAGAATCAAAAACAATTGAGATACAAGTGGATAAGAATGTGTGACAAAGTACCTTAGGGTTTAGACCGTGTTTCTTTTTCCTCTTGGTCTTTAGGTAGATTGCACCTGCCCTTAAATCCGTTGTTTTGATTCCCAGGCTTATCTCACAGTCTTGACAGCGGTGCTCGACTATTCTCAAGAGAACAGTTTACCAGATGAGGTTCAGAATTGATGACAATGTTCAAATACATGATGGACAGGTGCTTCCTGAACATTGACACCACAAGGGCCAGTTTTCTAGTGTTTTTCACATCACAACCTTCAAGCAAACGACGACACGATGAACTTTTTTTTAGCAGGACTTCCTAGGAGCACCGAAAGCCAGTGTGGCCGCTGTACCATTCCCCAGTCCCCACAGGTTGGCGCCAGTAGGTCTCGAACCTACCCTGGGTTCAAGTATAGCCTTACAACCACACCCCCTTTTAACTCGGTTTAGGTTTATTTAGGAGGTTTAAACTAGGGCCGAATAGTAAGAAATACTTAAGTATTGAAAGAAAAGGGGAATTAAACCCTGGGAAATCGCCCTGAATATATAAACAAATAAACAAATAGCACTTTAGCTATAGAAAATTAGAAATAAATAAAAGTCGAACCCTAACCTCCCGAACTTCCCTTCCCTGATTAAACCCCTAGAAATATAACCACCATACCATTCCCCAGTCCCCACAGGTTAGCGCCAGTAAGTCTCGAACCTACCCTGGGTTTAAGTACAGCCTCACACCAGCTAACAGGAGCAGCGGAACAAGAACATGTCAACAGGGGACGAATGGCCCTCATCCTACTAAGGTAAAGTATGGACCGGAGGTCTGATAGTCAAAGTGTTCAAAGGCGTTAAGATCATCATGTGAGTGGAAGAGGCTCTGCCAGGGGCTTGACAATACTATCAATAACCATCGACCCTTTCACCAAGACTGAGATCTCCAAGCTTCCGCCGAAACGCCAAATGTTGTAGGAAGGAAATATATCTGTCTATGACTTTGAAAACAACAAAGGAACACCGTTAAACTCTCGTGAAGTATGAGCCGGCTTAAATAGTCTGTGGGCCTGATAGCAAGGTACCCACAAGTAGTCCTTGCCAAAACATCTTAACATTTAAGCAGCACTGAGAACACAGATGGACACATCATAGGTATGATATGGGAACCACATGCTGGAGCTGGTTAGTCATTGTAATCGTGATGATCAATTCCCAGTCCATCTCTGTATGTCGTAACAGGGCTTGATTCCTTTTAAGCTCCTGATGAGTGATCACACCGGGCTTTCTGCTTCATCAAAACCTATTGAAGTCGTGATTAGTATATCGAGTTAGCTCACAGAGTATCAACCAACACATCCCGCTTACAAAGGAGCCCTTGCTTACTTGAGGCCAGGAAGCTACCGCGTAACGAGACCTGAGCTCCCTTGCTGTAAGTGTGGTCCCAGTCACACTAAGCCATTGCAAGAGAGCTTTTCAAGGGAGTAAGGTCATAGCCACTGCCATTTGATATCTGTCAGTTTAATAGCATGAGGTATAAATGTAGCAACACCAGAGAGTCCACGTGGTCTATTCCGAGGGTTACGGGTCAGAAGGTCGGCTGAGTCCAGGGGCATTCAGGGGTATTTTTATACGGAACCCATGCAGCCACCCATTTAGGGCTATATGTTTATTCCAGGTAACGCGGCGGAAGAGTATGAGGACAAGAGAAAGTGGCGCTGTTAGTGCCTTCGGCAGCTAGATGGTACTCAAAATGTTAAAATAGGGCGCCGGATGATCGGAAGCGGGTCATAATATATGTCTTTGCATGACTAACCATCGCCATGCTGTCGAAGAGACAAATTGATGACGGGTCTTAACATTTGACACATCATCAAGTACTTAACTCAAGTTCTCAAGCAGATTCGTCATAAGTGGGAGCTGGAGCTGACAGGTGATTAGGTAGGCCATATCCAGTAGTCGGGCTTTCTGGATGCCCTGACATTTGAAAAATTCCGAAACCCGAGATGCTCAAGGCGTTTTTGATGGTAATGGGTAGGTACTAGGTAGATCGTAGAGCTAGGGCAATTGTCAACAGACTCGGACGAGTCTTAGCGCCGAGCCATACATGATGCAGACATCATGCAGACATCATAAGGTACGTAGCCAGCAATCCCATTGACCCGATCGAGAGGGGCAGTATTTGGTTTGACACGGAGATAGGCTGGAAGAAATCCCGAGGCATGTGGTCCAACCATAATTCAGAAGTGTTCCATGAAGGGCGCAGTCTTACTAAGCGTTCCCATTGCCAATCATATCAATAAGAGGCGGTTTATGAAATAGTCTTGACCATCTTCCGTTCCCCTCCCCATTAACCACATTGCATCAAGCTCGAGCATCCAGTACACCACCATGTCGCCCAAATACTCTGGCACGTGCCTCTGCGAAGATGAAGGAGGCATACGCTTCACCATCTCAGCAGAGCCCATTGACCCAGTGTGCACTTGCTACTGCACCCATTGCAGCAAAGGAGCAGGTGGGATAGGCCAAGTGGTAGGTTTCAAACCGCTGGAAAACGTCATCGGCATTGGCTAACTACAGCACAGATGGTCGCGTTCCCCCAAGACAGCATTAAGATTGAGTCGGGCGAGGACCGCATCACTACCTTCACCTTCGAGGCTACCGACAGCGGCAAGCCCAAAGACAAGATGTTCTGCAAGGTTTGCGGAGTGACGCTTTGGACTGCCCCTGACCATTGGAAAAAGCTCAGGCAACTTCTGGTTCGGACGCCGGTGATTGATGGCGGGTATGTCTGCTTTGTCAAAAGGAAATGTCTACACAGTTGCTAACTCGAGGCAGACTTGACTGGAAGCCTACTGTTGAGCTAACCTCAAACTGGCGGGCTAAATGGACTTCACTCATCGCAGGAGCAGCGCAGCAGTGAGGGGTGATGGAGGACGGATAACGGGAGCGGGAGCGGGAAGAAGACATCGGACGACTTAGAGTCGAGTACGAGGTCGAAGAATGGAAGGTCAACCGCGTGGACTATCGCATCTGGCTGTCATGATTGGAGATCATGCATCTTAGTACCTCGTTCGACGCCGTGAAACCTGAACACGTTAGCGGCTGCTCTGTGTGATGCCATTGGGGAAGTGCGATGAGAGGGGCAAGGGCAAGCATCAGCATGGTTCATTATCAGCATCGACAATTTGTCTAAGCCCCGCCTTGAAACATTTGGATAGAAACCGAATATCATCATGGCAAGAACCCAGGCCCTCGAGATAATTGCAGTGGAAGGAAATGTGCTTCCCTATTGATGGGATAATCCTAATGATGGCTAGAATTGATAACTGAGGATACAAAGTTGCGGGGTGATGCTTGGAATAAATGGATTTGAGCAAAAGAAGAGCCGGGAGTGCTGACCAATAAACTCACCAGTCCCGCTATTTGTGGAGAGATTTGACCCCTGCGTTAGCCTTGGCACATCAGCACATGCCGGTCTCTCGCTCTCAGGCACCCTCTTGAGCAGTTGACAACAACACCAAGCTGAGGCGTTGATCCCATCAACTTTGACTAATTTGTTGGCGCTCAATTACCCGCTTCTTTTTTGCATCGTTGTATTCTATCGCCAATAGTCTTGGAATTATGGCGATCAAAACCCACCTCCGGTTATTACTCACAGCCGGATCGCTGCTTGCGACAACGTTTGCCAGCCCCGTCAGTCACTTCGACGATGACGACGACGACACCCCACTGCCAGTGGTGATATGGCATGGTCAGTACCTACGAACTCCTTCCACCGTCATCTTCAGCTAACATACCTTCTAATCCAGGCCTCGGAGATGCCTACAACGCCGACGGCATGCGCCAGGTAGCCGCTCTCGTCGACACCATCAACCCCGGCACCCTCGTCTACCCGATCCGCATCGAAGAAGCCGCCTCCCGCGACCGCTACGACTCCTTCGTCGGCAACGTCACCGAACAACTCGCCAAAGTATGCGCCGACATCGCCGCCCACCCCATCCTCTCCACCGCCCCCGCCATCGACGCCGTCGGCTTCTCCCAAGGTGGCCAGCTCCTCCGCGGCTACATCGAGCGCTGCAACAACCCCCCCGTCCGCAGCCTCATCACCTTTGGCTCCCAGCATAACGGCATCACCGCCTTTAGAGAATGCGAAGCCACCAACTGGATCTGCCGCTTCGCCATGGCCGTGCTGGGAACCAACCCCTGGTCTCCCACCGTTCAAGGCAAACTTGTTCCCGCGCAGTACTTCAGAGACCCTGATCAGTACGACAAGTACCTCGAGCATTCGAACTTTTTGGCGGATATCAACAATGAGCGCGAGGTCAAGAACGAGACGTACAAGAAGAATATGGCCAAGTTGGAGAACTTTGTCATGTACATGTTTGACGAGGACATGACTGTTGTGCCGAAGGAGACGGCTTGGTTTGAGGATGTCAATGGCACGGAGATCACCCCGCTGCGCGCGAGGAAGTTGTACTCGGAGGATTGGCTTGGTTTGAGGGAGTTGGATCGCAAGGGCGGGTTGAAGTTCAGAACTGCGCCTGGGGATCATATGCAGCTGTCTGACGAGTTGTTGGCGGAGGCTTTTGGGGATTTCTTTGGCCCGCTGAATAGGCACAAGGGGAGGTCGGAGCCACGCCCTGCGTCGCGGGGAGGGGAGGATGAGTTCGGTATGGGCGGTGACTTGTAAGGGTGTTGGATGTTTCGGTTGTTACACATCACGTCAGGCATATGGAGATCACTGGGTATGATATTATCATCGACGGATAAAGGTATTTATGGGTTAGTTGGGAAGATCACAGCACAGCGAGCAGAGCGAAGGGAATCTATTGTCTATACGGGCCGGTTTTATGTTTTGTTTGTTTCGGGATAGGAGTTGGGCTTAGCGGTTAGGGAAATTCGTCAGGAAACAGGTCATTTGAAACCTTTTGTTTTATCTACTTATTAGACATGGTAGTACGACGAATACAGACATTCATGCCGTTTGGGATGACGGGAGTGGTGGTGAATTTGTAATTGAGTTTGCCGTGCTTGTTGCGGGACGAACGGGTGTAACAACCACAAACATTTCGTGAATGCGTCATGGAGAGACAAGCTGAAGCTAAGCACCACGATGGAGCAGGTGAGTTAAAAGTCTGACGATGTCTACGAGGTGGCATGACCATGGCCAAAGTGTACAACATATAGTCGTGGATTACCAGCTTACAATCCGAGGTTTGCATCCTCTCGGATACCGACAACATGGACTTTGTGTTTTTATTGCATGCGTGGATACGATACCTATGCACCAGTTGTCTCAAGCCCGCTTTGGAATCCGAGCTGTTGGGTAACAGGCACAGCAGTGCTGCTGCCCATGGATTGGAGACGGGAGTTTCTCAAGAGAAAGAGGACGAGATGTGCAGGCTCTTTTGAGCTTCTAGGTAATGCTCTGGACGTGGTGCTGTGTGCCATCATGCGGACTGTCTAGATACTTATCTTATCAGACCCCTCGTCAGGCCAGTGTATAGTGTACATATCCTCGGTGCAGCCCGATCGGTGACCCAACTCCGAACCACAAGACGCCTGAACAGGGAATGCGGGCGGCTGCGAGCAAGATGAGCCACATGCCAAACCCCAACTCGGAACTCCAGCTGGTTCTCTTTTCATGTGGGTTAGGTAACGGTTTCTACAACGGCCCTGCTACTCATGAAAATACCTGGGAGGAGCATCGACCAAAATGTCAGGCCTGGCCTGGAATCGAGGAGGTTGAAGCAGCCTGTGGGAAAGCATGGTGGGGTTTGATCACGAACTTTAAATGCGGCGGGGGGGGGGGTCTTGTCCGACAGGACAGGGAGCGAAAAAACGCGCCTAGAAAATTGTTGGAGCGGAGCTCTGAAGCAACCTGAGGTGGGGGAGGAGGCTGGATTTTTGCTGATGCTGCAGTAGCGGAAACTCGAGATTGCAACACGAAAAGACTGACGGTCGTTGAGAACAAACACGTTAAACAGAATAGGATCGTATAAAAAGTCATTGTCAAATAACGACCCTCATGTTCGTCCGATTTGGATATTGAATTGTCGAGATGGTATCAATTCTGCCCCCTGTACGTCATCGAATTACACCATGCACAGGCTCTGAGCAAGGGCGGTGAATAGGGGACCTCGACCCGCTGAAGCCACCGGATGGCCCAGGATCAGTGCTGGACGAGCACGCCAGTCAGCCAGACAACGCGAAATGGGGTGGGCCAAGGTGAGGCACGCTTTCATGGGACGGCACGCCAAACGCGCCCGCCGCAGGGCTCCTCTTTAACGAAATCGCGTTCTGCTGCAACGAGTGAGACGACGGGACACGAACCTGCATCTCTCTTAAATACCAAAAATCCCCACTTCCCAAAGCCCTCCAGCTCCACACCTGGGTCACTTTCGGCGAGGCCATCTTTTACTTTTGAGATAATTGTTCTCTGTTTCTATTCAACTCTGTCCTCGCCATTGTTAGCTGCAGGTTTGCCATTGGACCAACTTACAAGGAACATCGCGATTTCTTAGGCGGGTTCCCCAGGGGAAACGACCGCACTCGACGCGCCTCAACCTGGACACGCGAGGTTTCCACTTCCAGGACACGGGTTGCAAAGGTTTTTCAACCTCGCCAACATCCAACTTCACAACAGTCCCTCAGTAACCTGTCATGATCAAGACGTGACCACAAAGATCAGACCACAATGGATTCTTCTCCTTCCACACTTACCAAGACCCGGGAGCCATCGCTGCCCACGATCAAAGGCGTAAAGCGGCCTGCGCCTTCTCTGCTCCCTGCATTCGAGCCCCTTTCTTCTTCCCCGGGTCTCCCAAGGCCATCGAAACGTCAAGCAACCTCATCAGCCTTCTTCAAGTATCCTACTCCTGCACCAACATCGAGCACCGGTATCCTCTCATCCAGTCCCCCACGCGTCGGAAACCGGCCGGTTCCCCCAAGACCACAATCGAGGTCAAGCGTAACTGAGCGTGCTCCACTATGCGATGTTCGCTCTGTAGACCTCAACGAGAACGGAGAGACGCTGTTGATGGGGCGGTCTAGCAACTCTTCCCACTATCAACTGTCAGCCAACCGGTTGATCAGCAGAGTACACGTTAAGGCGCGATATATTGCCGCCACAGAGGCCCTCGAGCCCAACAAGATCGAGATTGTGTGCAATGGATGGAACGGTCTCAAACTTCACTGCCAGGGGCAGACATGGGAATTGGCCAAGGGGGATTCCTTCACCTCGGAGACGGAAGGAGCTGAGATCATGATTGACGTCCAGGACGCGAGAGTGCTGGTACAATGGCCACGTCGTGAGAAAGAGTTGGGTCAACTGAGCGATTCCTCTTGGGATGAGTCCCCTCGGCCGAGAGTTGCCAGGGCGACGGGTGCTTCAGAGCTTCACGGCAGTCCCCTAAGAAGGTCGATGCGTATTGGAAGTCCCGAGTCGCCCACACCTGCGAATGTGTCCAGGGCAAATGCTAGCCTCAACGCGTTGCTGGCTGCCGATAACGACCATGCCGATGCTGTCCAGATCTATGAGGATGCCAGTGCTGATGAGCAAGAACTCCCGAGATTGGTCAACGCTCCTGAGGAGAGCTTCATGACCCAAGCTACCCAGAGTTTCTCTAGCGACCTTAGCGAACCCGAATCGGATGAAGAGAACGATCCCAATGAAGAGAATGACCCCATCATTCACTCCTTTGGTCCATTTGGCGCCAATCTCAACAGTCGCCTTGCCTCCTTCTCGGCAAACTCTCCTCGACGACCCCATCTGTCTCGTAACCCACTGTCGGAAGTGGCCGGCGGAACGCAGGAGAAGCTGAAGCCAATTTCCGAAGACGAGGCTCTAGATGTGTTGAGCGGCTTTAGCGAGGAACAAAAGGCCAACATTACCAACCACGTCGTCAACCAGCTTGCTTTTTCACGTCTGTCTTCGACGCCTTTGACCACCATCATGAATAATCTCCCTGCCGCAGAAAAGAAGGATTTGTCCAAAGATCAGCTCCGAGTTGTTATTGAAGCGACTCCGTCGGTTGGTATTATCCGCAGACAAGGCAAGGATGCTGCTGGCAAGCCGCTCGAGAGCGAGTACTACTACATCCCCGAGCTGGATACTGATGACCACCGCCGTCTGGCCGTGACGGATGGGCTTCGGAAGCCCAGTTTGAGAAACTGCCGCAAGCAACACAAGGTATGCTTAGACATGTGCTGTTGTTCGGCGATGGATCTGACTAACATGTGTTTAGCAATACTTTTGGAAGCGGCCTAAGACTCCTTGAACGAGTTACAACGTGTCATATCCTTTCACCTGTTTCATCCACCTTTCTCTCGTATTTGGCAAATCGACGGCGGCGGAGTTCTTGTTGCGACGGAAAACGGAAAGACTTTTTACACATACCCCCATACCCCATTTCTTCGTCTGTCTCATATTAGGGATCGTCGCTTTGTAGCGCTGTATTTGCTCCAGGATATTCGCATAGCGCAGGGCGTCATTTTTCTCCATGTATAATTTCGTCTTTTTTCACACTCGGCCATCGTTCGTGAGTTTTTGGGCCGGCTGGCATCGTCATCTGGTTTAAGGATGGAGGAGAAAAGGTTAGGTTTGAACAGCTGCGGGGCATGACGAAGCTCAGGACAATGGGAACGAAATGGATGGGACGTCTTGATGGTAATGTATGTATTTATATGTTCGATAAGTGAGTTCCAAGTAGAAGACCAAAAAACTGGATGAATTGTTCCACTTCGGTGCTCGACATGGCTTTTGTGATGTTGAAGTAAACAAACAAGATCCATCTAAAGAAATGTCTTGGACCGTCATCTGGATGGAAGCACCAGAAGAACCCGAGACCTGGAACCGCAGCTGCATTCAACCGCCACGAACGCCCCGCACTAGCCCCACCTACCTTATTGGTGGGCTGACAGGGATGCCCCAGCTAGCACAGATCAATGCGATAAGATAAGCGGAAAATCCTGCTCTCCGACCGCTAAAATTTCTTGGAAGACCTAGAAAAAAGTTATCGCCGTCGCAGAGATAGAGCCGACTTGCGCGACGACCGACAACCTCCTTGCCGCTGTCCATATCAATACCCCAAAATGTCGCCCTCCATAGCCGTCACCAAGACGGCCGAGACCGCGGTCCCTGTAAACCCCGACCAGACGCTCAAGGCCTGCAAGGCGCTCGTTGCACACATCAAGAAGGCTGCTGCCGCCCCGCCCAAGGATGGTAAACAGAACCTCCTTGCCGACGCCGAAACGACCATCGCCGAGACACCTGTATGGCTCACTCTCACCACAAAGAACCATATCCACGAGAACAACCGTATGTCGCAATACTTTCCTCCTTTCCTGTCAGTGGCGGTTCAGTGCTCCCACGGGCTTTGCCATCATCGCGAGTCAAGGTCCTGAGCCCGCTCAAGGCGCCGACGATTCGGTCTCTCTCACACCTTCGCCTGAGCTACGCTAACAAGTCTCAGGCCTTCAACCAGGAAAGATTGCTCTCCCGAATCCCCTGAACACCAGCGAAGAGGTCAGCGTGTGCCTCATCACAGCCGACCCCCAACGGTGGTACAAGAACGCTGTTGCCGATGAGTTCCCAGAGGAGCTTCGCAAGAAGATTGGCAGGGTCATCGATCTCAGCCACTTGAAGGCCAAGTTCAAGGCGTACGAGGCCCAGCGAAAGCTTTTCAGCGAACACGATGTTTTCCTTGCCGACGACAGAATCACCAACCGCCTCCCCAAGGCGCTCGGCAAGACGTTTTACAAGACTACCACCAAGCGCCCCATCCCTGTGGTGCTGATGGCTCAACGCGAGAAGGTGGATGGCAAGCGCGTCGCTGTCCCCAAGGGCTTCATGGTCAAGAAGAACAAGCGCGATCCTACCGAGAACGTCAACGCCCGGCCCATTCCTGAGATCGTCAAGGAGGTTGAGAAGGCTATTGGCGCGGCGCTCGTACATCTTACTCCATCAACCAACACGGCTGTCAAGGTCGGATACGCTGGGTGGGAACCTGAGAAGATTGCCGAGAACATCATCGTGGTGGTCAAGGAGCTGGTGGAGCGGTTTGTGCCACAGAAGTGGAACAACGTCCGCAGCTTCTACGTCAAGGGCCCCGAGACAGCTGCGCTTCCTGTGTACCAGACGGATGAATTGTGGTTGGACGAGAGCAAGGTTGTTCCCAACGGTCAGGAGAAGCCCAGCGCTCTTCCCGGAAAGAAGGAGCAGAAAGCTATTACTGGCGAGAAGCCCAACATCGGCAAGAAGCGCAAGTCGCTGGATGCCGAGCCTGAGCTGGCTGCTGAGGAGACCCCAGTTGAGAAGGAGGACAGGCCAAAGAAGAAAGCCAAGAAGGTGCTGCCACAGAGCAACGATGACAAGCTCGATAAGGAGATCGCGGAACGGAAAGCGAGGTTGAAGAAGCAGAAGGCGTCTGCCAAGAAGGCGGTGGAGATATAATTCAGGGATACCAGGGTGGAATTTGGGGGCTTTGTTCATGTCACTGGTGAATCATTGCTTGGAGTTTTGGAGTCATTGGGCATTAAAATGGCTGGCTACAGTTGAGATGGTGCACGATCAGTACCTCGAGGCAAATAAATCGGCTATGTGTTGATAGTTGATGTTCCAGATAATTGATGTTGTATTGATTGTGCGTCAGTAGCCTTCCAGGTTGTGTACCCTTTCCGTGACCTCTCCTGTAGTACAGACACCGATTGATGGGACCACGTCGGCGGTTCATTGTCAGGTTTGCAAAAGTTGCAGTATCTTTTCGTGTCTGCAAGGTGAGAGGCTGTTCAGCTAATATCTGCTTATCGCCTTGCAGCTGTCACTTACTCGTTACCTTCATGACTGGCCCCTCTGTTAATTAACTTGATCTGCGCTGATATTCTGGAACTCGGCCTCAGCCAATTGTCCCGTCTCCAAACTATCTCCAATCAAGCGGTGCACTTGACCCCAATACTTACCTTATCACCACCACTCCACCAACACCACTTTGGTTCCTATTGCCACTGCTGCGGGAAAGAGCATGCGACTGCCCCGCTCGGGACCTCTGATGTTCTCTCCTTACCAAGCTTTTCCAAATGGATGGTCACGAGCTTTAGCCTGGCGCACCAAAGCAATCCAAAACAACTGCCGACAAGGAAAAGTGCACTGATAACGGTCTCGTAATCTTCTCCGCATCCCAGTCAGACTTGAACGCGACAGCCATTTGTTACAATTCTCCGATCCAAACAGAACACGTGGGACGCACAAACCATGTCTCCTCGATTTATTGTTACCCCTCCATCTGGACATAGTTTGAATTGATGGCGGCTTGCTTCGGGACCGTGAGGTAGTATTGAGTCCGGGTTTTGGGACTACTTCCAGAATGCCGAAACGTACAGCAAGACTTCACTGGCCACTGAACCATCAATCTGTCAGTTGCCTACCAGGTACCTGTAACCCTCACGATGCAAGCAGCCATGGACCTGGTCGTAGCAGAAACAATGGCAGTCCTCACAACCACTTACTCCACATTGACTGGCTGCTCGGCGACGGGCAGTTACCCCGTAGCGACTCCGCAATCCCCAGGTTTTCCTCGCACTCTATTTTAACGCCCGACAAACAACCACTGATTGGAGCCGCCGCTCATGCACCCACCAGCTCACCCTCCACCGTGCGTCCCCGAGCACCTCGACCCGCCAATCATCATGCTGGGCTCGGTGATAGCCCAGATGTCAGTCGTTGGCCGTGGCTGGCCTTCAACCGGGGCTTGGCATCAAGTGTCCATGACCGATAGGAGATCGGCAGATGTCCCCTCCCAACGGCCGGGTGATAGATTGAGTCTCTTATAGCTGGGGGAATCCATGAAATGTCACCTAGAGGTTCCTGGAAAACCGCTTCCTCGGTCACTCTGCCCGCATGTCATATGTGTTTCCAACCCTGCCATAACTTATAACCGTGACTGGGCCAGCAACTTCAACAGTTGTATTTGGTTCAGTTATTCCCAAGCTCACATACACACTACTTGGTCTCTGGTCAAGGGTTTCAACACCAGCCCTAACCATCACCGCCATGGGCGTCCTCAAACCAGGCGAGGCTCTCGCGTCCTCCAACCTCGTCAGCACCGTAACCGCCTTCCTCGCAACCCACTACCTCCTCCTCGGCTTTTCGTTCCTATTCCTCCGCGCCCTCTACAAACGCTACGCCTCTCCTCTAAGGAAATACCCCGGCCCCTTTTTCGCCTCCATCACCCGCCTCTGGAAAGTCAAGTCCGTCGCGTCGGGGCGAACCCACCTCGAGCACATTGATCTCCATCGTAAATACGGCCCCGTAGTGCGCATCGCCCCGAACGAAGTCTCGGTTTCTTCCCCCGAAGCCGCGAGGACTTTGCTGTCTGCCGGCAAGAGGTTCTTCAAAACGGATTTCTACGGGGTGTTCCCCCCTCCAGAGAACCCAGATATCTTTACCGAGGTCAGAGAGGATGTCCACGCGATGAAGAAACGCGTAGCGAACGTGCCGTATTCCATGGCGGCCATGCAGCAGCTCTCCCCCTTCATCGACGACACAATCGAGCTGCTCGCCACCAAAATCAACAACCACATTGACTCCTCCCCGCGGGATGTGTTCGATCTCGGTGATTATCTCCACTACTTTGCCTTTGACGTCCTCGGGGAAGTTGCTTTCAGTCGATCGTTTGGCTTTTTGCAAGAGGGGAGGGATGTGGACAATGCGATCAAGACCATTGACAACAGCCAGACGTACAATGGGATTGTGGGGCAGATTCCAGAGGTGGATTTTTTGCTGAGGAGGAACCCGCTGTGGCAGTTTGTGCCGTGGTTGAGCACGAAGAATGCGTTGATTACGAGGATGGCGCTGGAGGAGATGGGGAGGAGGCAGCCGTTTGATAAGGACCGGGGAGGGGGGTTGAGGGGGGGAGCGGAGGTGGATGGGAGGAGGGATTTGATGGCGAGTTTGATTCAGGGGCATTTGAGGGATAAGGAGAGGTTTGGGAAGGGGGATGTTTTTGCTGTGGCTCATGGGGCTATGTGAGTTTCCTTCTTTGCCTTGTTGATTGGGGGGCAATGCTGATGACAAGGGAATAGTTTCGCGGGATCGGACTCGACGGCGTCAACGATGCAGAGCTTCTTTTGGCATATCCTCGACTCGAAACCGGTTTATCAAGCTTTGCTGCGGGAGATTGAAAACGCGGTCAACACGGGTGCTATTCCGGCAGAGGGAAATATCACGTGGAATCAGTCACAGAGTTTGGATTACTTGCAGGCTTGCTTGAAAGAAGCGATGAGAGTCAGGCCAGCGGTAGGATTGAACATCACGAGGCTGGTACCACCTGAGGGTGCAGAGCTGGATGGGCATTTCTTCCCTGGCGGAACGACCATTGCGGCAAACGGCTGGGTGCTGCATCGCGACAAGGAGACGTTTGGGCAGGATGCGGATGAGTTTCGACCCGAGAGGTGGTTGGAGGACGAGGAGCGTGCGAAGAAGATGGAGAGATATATGTTTCAGGTATGCGATGTCCGCCCCTTTTCATCCCTGTGTGCGTCTGAGCAGATGTTGATGTTTTTATTACCATACAGTTTGGTGGTGGAAGCCACCTGTGTATTGGACGGAACTTGGCGCTTCTCGAAATCAACAAGGTGGTGCCGAGGCTGTTGAGGGATTACAGGTTTGAGCTGGCGCACCCGGGCCAACCGCTCAAGGCCAACGCATCATTTTTCGTGGTTCAGTCTGGGCTGGAGGTGTTTCTCAAGAGGGCGTAGTGACAGCCTTGCTTGGATGGAATGGGAGGTGTTTAGTCTTAGTGGCTCAGACCTTCTCTTTGTTCCGGTTGCGCAAGCACGACTTCCCCTACCCCCTTCCGGTTAGTCTCAGAGCTCAGACCTCTTTCTTTTTGCCGGCCGGCCAAGTCTGGGTAGCCCTACAAGCCGCACTGGCTACTTCTAAGTATAAGTGGGTCTATTTTGGTAATAATAAGAAAGAGGGTTGAGATAGTAATGTACATTTTTAGACTTTATAGCCTAAAAAATACTACTTTTTTAATATTTTTACTTAAATATTGCAACATTTAAAATAGCTATAGATATATAGAAAATAGACTAAAAATAGTATAAATGAAGGGTTTTTAAATGTATAATTTTTAATTTTTAATAATAAGTATTTTATATTTAAGTAAATTTATAGGGAACTTAAGTTTATAGCTTAGATCGTTAAAAAAAAAGAATTAAATATTATTTATGTTAACTTTATTATTATTAAGCTTATTAAGTTAAAAAGTATATATTGAAGATAGCTTTTTTAAAGGCTTTTTTAGGTATATATTTTTGTTAAATTTAGCTTTATATTAATTAAGTAGTACTTAAAAAGGTAGTTTTTTAAATATAGTAGGTATAGAAAATTAGCTTTTTATATTACCTTTTTGTGACGAACCCCTGATCAGAACCTCTGAAAGGGATACACAGTTGAAGGTAACTTCTGATAATAATGGTTCGGTGCAGCTAAACAGTGCACAACAAGATGTCTCAATGTAAACACAAGATACCGTGGATACAAGCTGTGATTGCATACTGCGGAACTATCTACGAGCTACCTAGTTCCTCCGTATATATAGACTATAAATCCCTAAGTACCTCCGTACCTGGATCACCTCTGCTCACCAGCGACCGACGGTGATCCTCTTGTGCTCACCACGCTCACCTGGTGAGCGTGATGATCCGGCTCGCCTTCGCCAAGCAGTGATCCTTCTCCACCCTTGCAGCCTTGCTGCTGTGTCTCCTTTCTCCGATTGGCAGACACGGTCAGCTGCAGTCCCCGCCTGGCCCTGCTATATGGTTGGTCTGTGACACTTTTCTATTACTATTAACTATAGCTTAGTAAAAATATACCTTAAGGATAGTTTAAAAAAGATAGTTCTTTTAATTTTAATTATACTTTAATGAACTTGATATTAATTAAGTGGTAGTTAAAAATATAATTTTTTGAATATAGTAAGTATGGAAATCTAGCTTACTATATTTACTATTTAGTTAATATAAGGCTTATTAAAGTATAATATATAAAAAAGACAGTTTTTTTAAGTTTAGTTGTATTTTAGTAGGCTTTATATTAATTAAGTAGTAAGTATAAGTAGGTATGGTAAGTATAAGTAATAATAATAAAATTTAAATATAATATAATAACGTTTAAACTATTTAATTAATAATTATAGACTTTCATATTTTATAAATAAAACTTTACTATATTAATATTTATAATTATCAATTTTAAAAAGAATTATAATAACAAGAAACTTTAATAAAATATTTAATTATTAAAGGAATATTAATTAATAATTTAATAAAGGCATTTATAAAAGAAAAGCGTATGAAATTTAAAAACCTTATTAAAGTAAAAGATATAAAGGATTTAATTAAAAAGTAAAAATTAAAAAAAAGAATTTAAAATTATTAAAAGATATAAAGAAAAAGAAAAAATTTAAGAAATTAAAAAGCTATAGTTTATAAAAAATAAAAATAAAGTAGTAATAGTAATTAAAGAAAAAGCTAATAAGTATAATGTAAATTTAATAAATATTATAAAATAAAAATAAAATTATAATATGATAAGAAAAGTAAAAAATTTAAAAGAAAATAGACTTTAAGTTTATAGTAATAAAAATTTAATAGTTTTAAGTAAGGTATTAATTAAAAAGTATATTAAATTAATATAGAAAGCTTATTATTAAAGAAATTAAAACTTTAATAATAGGACTTAAGCTATATAGTTTAAAAGTCTATACTTACTTAAGCTTCCTTCTACATATAATACCGGAATTAACAGACTTTTTACCTATAATATTATTCCATACACTTTCATAAATTACCAACTCTCTCCCCTACCGCTCTGTGCTCAGTCCCTCATCGCATAATGTCCTCCTCCAGCGACCTCGAGGAGTCTATGATTTCTTTTCGAAAGCAGGAGCGTGTACGTCGAGGAGTCAATGTGATGCATTTGCCAACAAAACATTTGGAGGGCCGATTACTCCGGTTCCGGTCCAGGGCACTTGCAGTTACACGGTCACGAATGGCACAACCATCATCCAGTTCCGAGAACCGGAATCGCAGCTGGATATACAAATTTTGGCGGCTGTCCAAGCTGTTCACCCCGGCATCGTTCCCAACCACTCCTTCCATGGGACGATTGGCGAATCCCCGGCACTCCACGTTTACTCGATGAACATACTCCCGGGAGACAACTATTTTGATCTGTCTCTCTCCCTCATGGATGATGACTTGGATCACCGTCTGGAGACTGTCCGTAGCCTAGCAAGGTTTGGAAATTTCCGCCTCTTTTTCTTTGCCCAGAACCCAATTAGAGAACGAGTACTGAAACGAAATAGATTTTTTGCACAGTCGTGGCAGAAGGGTAGTCGTCCTGATCCGAAGTCCATCTCCGCAACCTTTGAAGACTGCTGCTCCAGCTTCGACTACCTCAGCCGCAACCTCCCCTCCCGCTTCCAGAACGTCATCACCCAGGTTAGGGACAGCCTCCCGACCCTTTTCTCTGGAGAGTACCCGTTGGTCCCAACTCACGGCGACTTCAGCGAGAGGAATATCCTCGCCAACCCCACGACTGGAGAGATCACGGGAATCATCGACTGGGCTGAAGTAGGCATCCTGCCCTTTGGCTTTGCGCTTTACGGGCTTGACAATCTGCTGGGTTACCTAACTCCGAGTGGGTGGGTGTTTCATGACACCGCTGACTACCTGCGGGATGAGTTCTGGAGGGTCTTCCGTGAGGTGGTCGGTGGGGTGTCCCAATCCGAGATGGAGTTTATTCAGCTTGCGAGACAGGCTGGACTGTTCCTCCGCTATGGCCTCCCATACAAGCCCGGACGCAAGGGAGTGGTCGGAGTTGGGGGTACGAATAATACCTCCCTTAAGGTGCTCACTGGCCTCGTCCCGGCTGAAGAGAGTCCTCTCCCAACACCGTGCGTTCACGACATGACGGTCTAGTTTTCTGTTCAACTAGCCCGGTGCCCGATGGTACGAAGGGAGAACGCTGCGATGGACTTGCGGGTGAGCTGGGGATGCATGTAATATCGAGTGCAAAGATGTGGCCGTGGATGTCGTTGAGATCCAGTTCACGTATGTTGGTTGGGCGAGTCCAGATTCCATGGACATGGGGATTGTTCAGAGCCTTCCCGAACATGACCTCGCCTTTGCCAACCTGCAAGTGTCCATGGATCAGATGGACTCCAAATTTCTTCTCCACGCCATTGGCAAGGATGAGTTGCAGGATCTCCTGAAGATGGGCCTCGGAGACTTGACGTTGATCCCCGTCGTCAGGCAGCGCGTTGTACCTTTTCCCGCCAGATTATCAGCACGGTGAGCATCCTCGAAGGGTGGACGAAAATCCAACCCACGCCTAGATCGACTTCTCCATCTCGGCCTCAGTAGGCATGACATGGAGGCCAGGGATGGGAGTGGGGCTGATGACTGCGGTGGACATTGTTGATGGTGGTTCGGGAAAGCGTTCGGTCACAATGATAACTGAAGGGCGTAACTGGATGAGGGATGCTGTGAACAGGCTTTGATCAGGGAAGATGGAGATGGCAAGGCCTCCTTTAAATGTTCATTCATAGGGGGGACAGACTGGTGTGCACAACCGGGCTTCACCATCACTTACACGGCATCCCGAACCCATGCAACGCCCCCACTTGCCGAGCGGCCTGTTGGGCGACAGGGTGTGGCACGGGTCCGGTGTACCTTCCCAGATGAGTTGCGAGTGCATCAGGCGAACAAACACGCAAGGCAGCAATGTGCGGGGTAGTGTCGGCATTGTCCGGTTGCGAGTCAAAAGGCGGCCGGTTGGTGACAGACATGCAGATTCAGGGCTCCTTATCAATCTATCTTGGGCATTCATGCCACCAGCTATTCCGGTTTTATGTACGGATCCGTATTGGGGCTGATCTCAAGTGGCCAACGCCCTCTCAGGGCCCGCAGCTTTACCTCATCGTCATATCCTTATCTCGTTCACTCTCATTGTACCCCCACATTTGCCTCACTTCTAACCCCCTGATCAGGGCCGCGCTTAGCTAGCCAATAGCAATGCTCTCCATTCTGATGGGACGAGGTTCTATTCGTCACTAAAAAGTGGCATATTGGATTCCCTGCCTGTCACTGGGTGATTGGGATGGCACAGTGAAGGACACGGCGAATGGCGCAGTGCAGAGCCCGCCCATCCTCCCATCTCACTCTCCCTCTCCCTCTCCCTCTCCCCCCCCCTCTCTCTCTCCCTTCCTCTCTCAACAATCTCTCGGCCAAAGCACAGCTCCACGCTTCTATACTTCCCATTCCCCTGTCTTCCCCTCTAGCTTACTTTAAATGGATCGAGCACAGGCTTACAAGAGGAAGCGACTACGGGCTCGACGGTGGCGGAAGAAATACGATCGGCGGTGGTGGAAGAAGCACGCTCGACACACTCGACGACCCGGATACGCCCCGACATGGATCCCGCAAGATGATGAAATTGCGAGACAAGAGATGTCTGAGTGGACCCGCGCCGCTCTGGCCGAATTGGCAGAAATGGAAATCAAAGCGCCTGAGTGCCGTTGTGGACATTGCGATATACCGCGGTTGCGAGCAAAAGTAAGGCCCTGATCGGCTCGCTGGTTCTGGTTCCAAACAGGTCAGAAAAAGCTACATTTGCAAGGTGGGCCAGCTGTGGGGTGTTGCCATTGTACTGTGGGGCCTAGGGCTTGGCCTGGGTTGGGTGGGTGGCCTGTGTGATAGCCTGTGAGCCAGTGTGTGGTGGGCTGTAGGGTTAGGGTTGTGGGTGTAGGTGGTGGTTTGGCACTGAAAATTGGCTGGCACCGATTTCTGGAATCGATATTTTTTTCGGTTCTGATTGACGGCTCGGCTCGCGCATCCTTGCTGCGCTAGGGCGACTGGCGCGCTGCGCGCGCGTAACCCTAACCCTGATCTCACTGCTCCCACTGCTCCCACGGCTCCCACGGCTCCCACGGCTCCCACAGCTCCTACGGCTCCCATACCCTCAGCAGCTCAGACCAGCGCGTCGCGTCTGTTGTGTGCATGTACCTTTTGCTCGCTCGCAATGTGGCTCGCAGTGTGGCTCGCCTGCAGGAGGAGGGGTTTAGAGAGGGGGGAGTTGCGGTTATTACGAAGTATCTGTTTTAGAAAATTCACGGATGAAATTCTAAGCCGTGGGTATGAGGCCTTGCGGAGGTTGGCCTTTGGGATTCTAAGCAAAAATGTGGATTGATGGCGCGACAGACTAGAAAGCAAAGACTATCTATAAACGAAACAAATTGAGAACACGATTTACAGAGGCATGTACCGATCCCTCCAAAGCCCATCATCAGCTCTCCAACAAGCCCTGGTCCATGTCCCAGTTGCTTGGAGGCTGAATGATAACCCTTGAACGAATGTGCAATGCAGAAAACCGAAGCGAACGGAACAATCAACATAGGAAAGTGCTTGAACATCAATGGGACACCTATGACGCCTCGTCTTCCGCCCCCTATCTTCCACCGAAGATGCATATGCTGCCTCACTTACGCCTTTCGACCCTGGAGCCTCCCCGCGCGTTTCGTCTGTCTCTTCTTGGCCGGCTTCGAAGGAGCAGCCGCGGTGCCAGTGTCACCAGCGCCCGATTTGTGCTTCTGTCTAGGGCGTAACACACGGTGGCCAGCAGCGACTGGGTTTTTAAGGTCCAGAGGAAGGATAAGGCGCTGCAACTCCGAACTTCGCTTGCGAGGCTTCTTGCGGGCGGCGAAAGCTCGTTGTGCCGCTTGGCCTGCTGCCTCTTCATCGGCATACCTTCCAGTGGCGAGCAGCCGACGCGTGGGATCGAGCCTGGCTGAAGGGGGGCGTCTCCAATCGAGAGACCAGAGCTCAGCCTTTCTCCGTTTCCAGAGGCCGCCAAGTGTGTCAGCGACATCAGGCCATTCAAGGTGCTCTGGTGCTTGGGTGTAGTGCGTCAGCTGCACGCCGGTACGGCGCCGCCGAACCCAGGTCATAAGCTCGGAGTAGAATTCCGCGACCTCGGCATCCAGCTCCACGCTCGGGTGCTTGACCCACTTAGCCGAGTCCATGAGATTACTCTCGTCGACTTGGTTCAAAATGTAGCGGGGTCCAATGGCCGGGTCTCTGGTGATATACTCGTACAGGAAAACCACAACACCCTTGACGTCATCTCTCCCTTCCAACTCACCCTCGGTTCGTTTCGATTCAGTCTTGGGGAGCCCGACTCTATAAGCCATGCCGAAGTCGATCACAACAATCGAGTCGGTGTCCGGGTCGATGATAAGGTTGCGATCAGCGATATCTTGGTGGATGATTCCATACTTGAGGTTCAGGTCGTCTATGGTCTGCGTTAACTCCCTCAGCCACTTGAGCTTCAAGGGAGGCCGGGACTTGTCAAGTGTCTCGTTTGCGATGTATCTGAGGGTAAAGCCCACAACGCGAGACCCAGTTGGCTCGTCAAGAACGAGGCGGTCGAGGAGCGCTAGATTGGGGTGTGGAGGCAGTCTCGCAAGCATCTGGATCTCTCTCCACAACGTAGTAGGGGGGTGTTCAGTGGTGTACTTGAATACAACTCTGTTCTTGCCGTGCTTCGACCCGGTAGGGAAAAGTGAGGTTGGGTATGCGACTAGATCGGTTCCGATGAAGAAACGACGGATCTCAGTAAGCTCGGACCGGAGCACCGTCTTGCTGGCAATAGGTGGCGGCAACTGGTACTCCTCGAGGAGATGATAGTTGGCGTACATCGTCGGATCCATCTTTGGGTCGGTTTCGATGGACAAGAGTTTCCCGGTTTCATCGATTCTGATGCCGACTGTTGGGGGCGAATTGCCAACTGCCGGGGGTTGGTTGTCCAGGTACTCGCGTAAGGCAGCCCCTGCCTTTATCAACAACTCCATCTCGAGATCCTCGTCCTCAAAAAACTCTCCCCGGGGGTTTGGCAAAGTCACCAGCATGTGACGTCTGGTATCGAAGTCATAGAAGGTTCCATCAAACTCTTCGCGGGTCATACTGTCACCGGCCAAGGAAAAGCCTAGGTCGAGAAGTCGAAAAACCGCCATCAGAAAAGATTGGTAGGCGTTGCGGCTGCACGATGTCTTTTGAAGCAATGGGGCAGCGAAGCGGCCTGAAGATGCGCAAAGGTATAGCGCGACGCTTCGCAAGATAGAGAAATAGTATGTGGCAAGAAACCTAAAACTGAGGTTGAGGATGTGCAAGTTACCAAGCACAAGCATGCAGGAAAGACGGGGGGAAGTGAGGACCGGTTCATCAGCTACACACAAAGAGCTGCGCTTTCTGTTCGCCTGGCTGGCAAACAAAGAAGTAGTTTGCCAGAACGTCCCGCCAAGCCCCGTGTGCGCGTTTCCGAGACACTGATCTGACTAACGGGCCTGTTTCCGGTTCCGGTCTCTTTTATCTCCAAACAGGCGCTGGTTCTCACATCTTAGATCTCACATTGACTCTCTAATTTCACCGCTTCTCTCAAGCTTGAGCCCGACCTCAGCCGCTGTTTTGCATCCTGGCCTTGTTGGCTCTGCCACAGCCCTCTTCCCTCTCATCACATTCTCATTTTCCATCCAGCTCGGCTTGCTGCGTCACCTCACCATTAGCAATGCTTGATTTCCCTGAGGGTCTGGCGGTGTAGCTGCCCCTTCCGCGCGCTTTAATCTGACCTGTCCGCGCCTAAAACATGGCTAGGCCTGTAAGCCTAGCCCAATGTTGCCTGGCTGTCCATGGACCACTATTGATTCTCGTTATCAGGTTTTTGCTCTGGACACAAAGCAGATTGACAGAAACAACGTTGGCGTGTCCCAGAAGCATCCACATCTAAACCTTCAGGGGGAGACGATGACACTTCGCGGGCTTTGTTGTCCTGAGATTGTGATGCAAAGCCAGGACCCCCTGATTGATACTGATGAGACGGGAGGAGAAAGCTTTGAACGCCTCCAAGAAGGTCAGAGAAGATCAGATTTCAGGGCAGGAGGATGGAAGGTGGCCGAACTCGAAAGGCCAGACCTTTCGGTATATATACCGGCTGCTTTCCTCACTCAGGATCTCAGTTCGCCATACAAGCTTCGCCATCTTGTTGAACACTCATATCACACATATCAAACCTTACTCCCATCCCAAAAACCTTCAAAGAGCAACAAAGTCCTATTCATCAGCCAAAGAGGCGTTGTTTTTCTATCTGTCACTCACGGCCCAACAAGCAATACACCTCAGCGGCACTATCATCGATCATGTCACGTCTCATTCGTCCAGATCAGCTCCGCGCGACCGAGGAAGAGTGGCGCGTTATGTTTCCTGGTACCGATTGCAGCTGCGGATGGTACCACTTCTACTACGCTGGGTGCGGGCACCTACACCGCCGTTACAAATCCTGCTGTGGAGGAGAATGCTCGTCGCACACCGGACAACCCATTTTCTGCCAGAGACCGGCCCCATCCACAAACGTTTATATCGTCAGAATTGAGGGCGTATGTGACACCTGTCACCGGGTCTAACGACTTTTCCGTGCGAACCGAGGTAAGAAGTGTTGACGGTGATCTTTGGCTTGCCTCCCTTCAGTTTTCGCTAACAACTAGGTAGTAACAACAGCTCTCATGCTCTTCGCTGAGCACCCGATCAGCGTCTCAATTACGGGGGTGGTGGTGTGTCTATGTGGGGGAATTAGCTGTCGCTGGAGTGTAGACTTTTAGATGGACAATTTAGATTGGGGGATCGCCATGGGTATCGTTGTGTTGGTTTTGGTTTTGGTTTTGGTTTTGGTTTTGGTTTTGGTTTTGCGCTTGCTTTAGATGTTTGGTCTCCAAAGCTTCCTTTTGTTGATGCCTTATTTGTAAGGCTTCAAGAAAAGAAGCTAGGAGACTTCCCATTTTTACATACACAAAAAAAAAAAAAAAAAGGGCAAGCTTTGACCACCTCTTTCCTAAAACGGAAAAATGTCCCATGAAAAAAAGTACCCTTTGCACATCATTCTTGATTGGCCAGTAAGCCCTGCAGCCCTGCAAGCCACACTGCGAGCCACACTGCGAGCAGTGGTTCGATTCTTAATAAAAGCATATTTTTTAGAAGCTTTAGAGACCTTATTACTTGGAGCGAAGCGGAGTAACTAGTTATGTAAGTATATAACTAGATATGCTTATTTAAATAGCTTTTCTTTTTTCCTTAAATCATTTAATCAATTCTACTACTGTAGGGTTTTCCACCTTCACAGTATAACACGAAATACAGATAGATCCCTGAAATGGGCTGCACAACCTAGGGACTGATAGCCGCAGCTTACTGGGCAGTCTCTTGGCAGGAGATCACTGGGGCAGGAGATCACTGGGATAGGAGATCACTGGGGCAGTTGGCTAACTGTAGGCTTCGAGAAGCGCAGCCGCTCTATTCTTCTCTACATCAAAGAGGCGCGGTGCGGTCCCCGCTCAGCCTGGTTGTCCTTGAATGGAGTGTCTGCCATGTTTCTATTGCCCTCTTCCTTCTTGCCTCCATTCTTTCCTGTACACGGCCTGCATAGAAGTGAATAATGGTAATGGCTCCTCACCGTTCCCCATACTCGGACCTACCCGAGGCGGTACCCCGAAAGCATGACTTTCCCGAGGTGGTCTCCGACAATGCTCCCCAGGTAGTTGAGCGAAGCTGGGAGGTTGCCAAGTATCCGGTCCACACCCAAGTCTACAATCTCGAGACGAGCAGTAGTGGTGACGCCTCCCCGAAAGAGCCACCAGAGCGGCGAATCCTCAGTCTCAAACGAAGAACCTTTTTCATCCTCGCCATCATCGGCGCGGTGTTCTGATCAGTGCCATCGTGGGAACAGCAGTCGGTGTAACAGTACAGCGAACCTCCTCTTCATCATCCTCCCCAATCACAACCTCACCCACCACCAACGACAACACCCTTCCCTCTTCCTCCCCCAACCCCAACCCCGCCCTCGCGGCCATAGATTTCTCCCCATTACCCTCCAACCTCCCCCCCACGTCCTCCCTCTCCTCCGCGAACTTCACCGACCCCACCACCTCCATCGTCCACCTCCACGTTTATTCCCAATCCCCCTCCCCCTCCAACTCCCTCCTCATCTCAACATGGAACTCCTCCTCCCGCCTCTGCACAACCTACTCAGTCACGTCCCTCCTCCCCTCCACGTACGATCTCCTCCCCTCCACCCCTATCAGCGCGTACGTGTACACCAACCCGCAGTTCCAAGCTGGTGTCATGGTTCTCACATCTGATTACGTAATCCACCAGTTCGTCACCACTGACATAAGCATGAAATCCGGGTGGAGGCACGGGTCGGTTGGACAAGGGGACGCGATATTGACTGTGGGGGAGAAAGAAAAAAATATTTTCAGGGGTTGAGGCCGCAGTGCGATGCGGGACGGAGGAGGATTGTGGGGGGTTGTTCCTGCCTGCGGGGATGGTTTGGGTGGATGAGTTAGAGTTTTCGAGCGGGAAGCCCAAGAGATCGGTAGTATGTGGGAGGGAGGTGTCTACTTCGCCTGTTTTGACGGGGTGATTGTAGGTAAGTTTGGGCTTCAAGTTTTACTTTTTGTAATGGGAAAGAGTGGCGTTGTTGCTAGGTAGGATTCAGCATTTGTACATATAGGTACAATACTTCTATTGACATAATGATTTCAGAGTTAGAAGCAATATCACTGCATCAAATTTGATTGGACAAGTCAATAACGACAACATCAAATTCCTTTTTCATTATACGCCCCCCCCCCAAAACCACCCCCTATTACCCCCTATCCCCTGACCGGGATCGCTTCATTTCATCTCCCGACACACACATAATACCCCTCCCACAGTTGGTCACAGTTGATCTGGCAGAGACCGCTCAGCAAGAGGTCGATAAAATCGGGTGTGCAGAAGCGGTCCAAATCATCTTCGCCTAATAAAGGGTCGCGACTTACGGATGGGTTGAGGTCGTAGCTGTTGCCTGGTTGTCAGCACGTCACTGCAAGAGGCAAAAGTCGATAAGGGAGACATACAACTGAATAAGCGTTAAATTCGCCTTCTGTGACAAACTGCGGCAGGTATCCCCTTTGCTAATGATGGCGAGGTTCTTGCCTACAAATGTGACGAGGCATTATGGTCAGTGGCTGATCTCAGTGGTATCCAGTTTCACATCCGAACGGAAGAAGTCACACTTCTGATATTGCCTATACTCTTCATGTCAACCAATAGCTGTCGGAAATCAACTTACAATTACTAGGGGTCCCCGGCAACGTCGGCCGACTCCCGCTCGGCGTCGTAGTAGTCGCCGGCGCCCTCGTCGTAGGCGTTCCACATGTCCCGCTCGTGACAATAGCCGTGCTGGTCAACACTCTTGTAGAGACACTAGTCAGAATAGTCGTCAGTGTCTGTGTTACCGGCACAACAGTCTGGACTGTTCTTGTCGTTGTTGTCGTGGACGATCTAGTCGTGGTTGTGGTGACTTCGACTAGGTTGGTGATAACTGTTGTCAGGGTTGCTGTCACCGGGATGGTGGCTGTTCGAGTGACAATGCTGGTCAGTGTGAGGTCGACAGTTCGGGTGAGCGTGGTGGTGGCGCCGGTGGTAAGAGTGGTGGTGGAGGTGACGCGGACAGTTTGGGTGGTGAAAGCTGTTGCAGGGACGGTGTTGGTGATGGTTCGGGTGGTGAGGACCGTCTGTGGAATAGTGGTTGTAACGGTAGCGGTTGAGGTCTGGGATAGGATAGACGTGCGGGTGACTGCTACGACGGAGGTGACGGTGACAGTAACAGAGGCGGTTGGACCAGGTGTGATAGGGGCAGACGAGACGGCTCCGGCACCACAAGATCCAAAGGCTCTTTGGCAGCCATCTGCGAGGCAGTAATCGGCGGAGCTGCCACAAAACCCATGAGGGGAGCAGCAGTTTCCAAAGCTTGACCCGGTACAAGTTACCCCTGAGCCACAGCTGCCGTCTTGGCTGATGGAAAGGCGTACAGGAGAGGAGGAGGTAGGGGCAGCAGATTTCGTTAATGTTGCCGAAGCTGTCGGTCCACTATCCGCAACACCCTCGATGCAGTAGTAGCCACCCGGTACCAGTTGTGAGCAGCTCGTGACTGATGGGTTGGATCGAAGAAACTGGGTCACAGTGATGCCTGCTATCTCGGCCAGAATGGCACATGTATCTCCTTCATAGGCCTCAATGAAGCGGGTACATTCTGCAGATATCCCCGTAACGGCCAAAGCAGAGACCACCAGGCCCCTGAAGATTGCTGCTGAAAGCATGTTGCGTCCGACTACCATTGAAAAGCCGAGTTTCATGTTAGTGAAAGATGGGAACCCCTACAGCTTGCGATCGACATCTTGCACTTACATGAATGCCTTGGCAAAAGGGTCCCAGAGTGCCGGAATTGATCTACCGGGTTCGAAGCGGGATGTGGTAGGTGAAGAAGTCACTTATGTGAGACAATAAGAAGACGATCTTCTAGTCTTATAGCACATCCGGGTTGAACCTGCAGACCATCTGGCCCGGGGTAACTTGCCGGGGCTGCAGAGTTGTCAATCATCTGTGGATGGACATGTTCCATTGCCCTGAACGATTTCCATGGTTGCCAGTCTTGACGGTCAGCTTGCACTTTACGAACTGCCAGTTGCTGTTTGGTACTGAACCCGAGCTGCGTTGCTTCATTCTCGGCAGAGGCTACAAGGTGGTGAGAGGAGCGCGTCGGGGTGAAGACGGGATACAAATATAGCACACCGTTATTGTATTGGCTCGCGTATAGGTACACTGCGGAGGTTGGTGCAAGGTGGAATTTATGGCTAAAGGATTCCCCGCAGAAATCAATATCGGAGGTTTGTTCTGTCGAGTAGAGAGAAGCCAGGCTAATGTCGACGTTGCATTCTGCCGCTTGAGTCGAGTCATTTTGTATCAATATTTTGTCCTGGACCACCTGGACCTGCATGATTGATGAGCTCGAATTCTCGATTGCAAAGCCGATAACGGTGGCATGTTGCATTCAAATATTAGGACCTGCCCACTCGACATCAGTGTATCGTAACATTTATTTTCTTCAAGCTCACCAACAGTGCACGTTGAGTGTTCGGGACCCTCGGCAATAGTATAAGCCAGTGCAAGCCACAATGACTGGCAGACGTATCGATTATTGCGAGTGTTTCGTCTCGATTTTCGGAACCGACGCACATATATCTCGTCAATCACACCTCAAACTGCTGCTTATCGTCGACCGTCGGCGTGACGAATGTCGGACTGGGCTTTGTTGCTGTTTCCCTCGACTATTTCGCAATCCATACAGGGAGAAAGAACATTAACGAGCATAAAAGCATGATAGACATGGGTCTCCAATTCATTTCCCAAGAAATAACCGTCATCCCATGGGTATCCAGCGCAAATGCTCTTGAATAATGCTCCCAGAGATGACAATAAAATACACATGAAGGCTGAAAAAGTACATAGAAAAGTATTGGGTATCGGGAGAAAACAAAATGGAAAGAGAGTCGTCTCGGGTCCTGTTCGTTTCCTTATTTATCCCGGCGTGTGGTGGTAAATAAGCTGTGCGCTTGGGGTACTGGTGTCGCATCATATTTTGGCTCCAGAGGTCATGGTGAGGTACTGGTGAGGCTAGAGGTGACGTATTGGCTCAGTCCCTCACCCCCCTCGACATAACCGCCTCTTTGGAGGTCATGGGGGTACTATTATCTTCGTGGCTACGTTTGCACTTCTGGCACTTCCCACCCGTTTCTTTTGGATGAGGAATCTGGGCGCCAGTAACTGGACAGATGTAGACCCGCTTGCTGTATGGCTGGTGCATCTGGAAGCAAGAGGGGCATTCTTTGTCCGGTCGGCGGGATAGGTTGTCTATTCTGTAGCCTGTGTTGGGACATATGAAAACAGACTGCCAGATGATGTCGTGGGCAGCCTGGCAGTGGGTGCAGAGTCCCAGAGGGTTCTCGAGCTCCTCGCCCGTGTTGGGGCAGAAGAAGGTTGCCTAGAGCGGGATGTCAGTCTTAACCTCATGGAGGCGGGAAGATCCAGTGCTTAAAGACCCACCGGCACGCTGGATTGCTTTTGTCCCATGATTGCTGTTGCTTTTGCTCTTGCTCCTCAATCGGTATGTATTTGTCGGTGAAAGGTGTAGGATTTCTCGAGGCCGTCGTTATTTTGACATTGTGATGACCAGGTATGGCAAACTAAGCAGAGGGTGCTCCTTGAGGAAGGCGAATTTGGAACACAGCCGCCCGTCTTACCCGATTTCGGATGCTGCGTGACGTCGATTTAACGTTGGCGATTTGGTGAGCGAAAGGCATCAGATGGAGGCCCAGACGCGGAGGGGAGGACCGAGCAGAAGGTTATATAAAACCAACGGGAATCAACAGGCAAGCAAGCAGCAAGCAAAAACCGGGGCATCTTTCCGGCCACGTGCCAGCCAAGGAGAGCGAAGCTGGGAACGGAATCTTCACCGAGAGGCTCCCTTCGCCGCGGCTGGTCGCAGGGTTCAACGGATGACATGAGACAGGTTCTCGAAGAGCACTGCAGCCCAAATGCTCACTTGATGTAACGTTAGAAGCCGAATCTGCACAAAGATTGTCAATGGATGCCACCCCTTCATTAGGCTATTCCTCCGCCTGTCCGACCGCAGGCCCACTCGGCCGATCTTTTGATCTTACTGTGGACATTCAGGAGCTGTCAAACATTGACATTGTTGCGCGGGGGGGGGAGGAGCAGCAGAATGAGAAGAGGGGGCGATGCAGTGAAGGGCGTGGCCATGTGGTAAGCACCGAGGCATTTCATGCAGGCAGGGACATGAGCTTTGCAAAGCAACGACTCGAGATCGGCCAGAGCGGAATTCGAGAGGTTTGAAATACCTTATGGTTCGTGCGTCTCCAAGAAACGTCGTCGCACTCTTGGCGGCCCCCCGCTTGCTTGGCGCGTTTGTCTTTGGTCCGAGTGCCATCGCGACATTGGTTCTCTGCTTCAAGACCTTCCTCACTCAGCCATGGCATGCGGCGCACATGCTGCAGTGTCGACGTAAAAGCATTCACTAGTTCCGGGTGCAGTGCGCCACAAAAACGTGTGCGAAACGTGGTTTGGAAGACGCCGAGATGCGATCTCGACTGGGCGCTGAAAGGCGCTGCATGGGGTCTTCGCTAGCGCATGCCTCCGGAGCAAAGGAACACCCTAATTGGGCCGCGTCAGGGATTGACCTGCTGTAAACTGTGGTCTGTGCGGGAAACACTGCAGCCAAGGTATGGGCCAAGAATTGTTAGACCGAGACGGGAACCAGGCATCTGTTATTTTTGCTGGGCATCCACTACCTGTCTCACCATATCGTTATCTAACACCAACTCCCACCTCTCAACCTCTTGGAAGAGTCGGATGCGCATACGAGAACGGGATGCATGAACTGGACCGCCACCCGCAAAAGGCGGTCAGCGTCTGTTCTTCTCGGCGTTGGTACCTGGTTCCTGGAATCTGGACCCTTCGGAAACATGTTCGAATCTTGGCTCCCACGGCTGTCCTTCCGAGACCCCCGCGGCTCCATCCGATCGGACGTGGTGCCATCTTATCGACGGGCCATCCCGCGTCTCCGCCAGTCAGTATCAGAGGCAACTCCATCTTCCATGATACGTCATGAGCTGCGTGGAAAGAGAATAGCAGACGTTGGGTTTAAGCTGATGTGATAGGTACCTGTGTAGGTATTCATACGTTTATGGGTAGATGTTGTCGGTGGACTGATGTTGGCTCCTGCAGTAGATTGCAGTAAAACAGACCCTTGGAGAGCCTCTTAGAGGTCCTACTTGCTCTTCAATGAAAGCTCTTTCATGCTTTGAACTTCTCGAGAGATTAGCCGGTAACCCCAAGAACGCGGACGGCCACGCCATGGTGACCAACTTCCTAACATCTGCAACCACGCCGATACGCCCGTTACCGAGGTGGAAATGACGACCCAGAAATCTATCGTCCAAACCAGGCACTCGGAACATCGCCAAGTGACCATCCACCATAGCTCAGGTGAAGAGACGCTTTTGCAGTTGGGCTCGCGGACGACAAAGAGATTGGCGGGCACGCGGCGAGTCGCGTAACAACTACCGGCTAATATATCGACAATATGTCCAGATTACTTGCATCTCCCCAACCCGCACCTCCGGTGTCCGCCTTGGCCCTCCCGGCCCCTGACAAGAAATCTGAGGAAATTCCAGTCCGTGGTCAACACCATAAAGCGAGGAGATACCATTGCGCCAGATCGACCTGGCGAGCCTCTACTGTCAACCGGCTGGCCCTAGATGTTCACCATGTCATCTGCGCCCAAGATGTGCGGCTCAAAGAGTGTTGCAGTTGCTGCTGCGGCTATGATGGCCCAAGGGGCACATGCTTTGTTCACCGGAGGCGGTTTGACCATCCTGTCGCAAAACAATCTTGATGGCGAGTCTTCTTTGCGCATCCTTGAAATCTGAGGCGACGCTGGCTAACACGGTACAGGTGCTGAGAATGACAAGTCAGCTGCCATTCTCATCAACCAGCCCACTTCCAACTATGCCTCCAGCATGGCCTGCCAGCTACTCGGAGAAGAGCCCTGGAACATGAAGACGTCCAACTTCACTACTACTTTAGCAAAGTCCCTACCATATCAGGCATACCTTGGAGTCGTTCCACAAGACCAGCTCTACTGGGTGTCCAAGACCACAACCAGCCCCGATAAATGCCGCGCTATCGACGCCACAGGAAGGGCTCACTACGTGGATTGCTCAATCGAGCTACCCACACTCTGCTCTCAGTCAGCTCGAGTCTCCAATCGAACTGTTGACGACAACTCGGCCAACTGGCAAGTCCAACAATTTGTCGGTTGGAAGCTGGTGACCGGCTATCGCGACCTACATGCCTGGAAGTTCCGCGGCCTACGCTATGCTGATCCACCGAAGCGATTTGAATACTCTAAAGTTGCGAATTATGAAGAGGACGGTGAGATTGATGCCACCAGGGCCGGGGCTGACTGCTCTCAGCCGATTGGCGAAGTCAGAAATGGCAGCAGCGAGGATTGCCTATTTGCCAATGTTTGGACGCCATACCTCCCACGCATGGCTGGCCAAGACAAGAAGGAGCAGTTGAAGCCTGTCATGTTGTATCTCTATGGTGGAGGTTTGACGTCTGGCTCGGGCAAGAATCCAAACACGGATGGAACCAACCTTGCCTCTCGGGGTGATGTTGTGGTTGTGTCTGTCAACTACCGGGTGGGGTCGCTCGGATTCTTGAATTTGAATGATGGTATTCACAAGGGTAACTATGCCATTTCAGACATGGTGACTGCCCTAGAATGGGTCAACAAGTACATCAAGTGTTTTGGGGGCGATCCGAGCAGAGTCACATTGTTTGGAGAGTCCGCCGGTGCCTTGGGAACGCACGTTGTCCTCAGCTCACCCAAAGCCAAGGGGCTATTCCACCGGGCCATTCTCCAATCCAGCCCTGATGGCTACCCAAGCCCAGCCAAGCCCATCAGCCCAACGCCCTTCTACGATTCTCTCTCGAAAAACTATGAAACAACCACCAAAGCGGTTCTGAGAGACGCCGGCTGTCTCGGTACAGAAGAAAAGGTGGCTTGTTTGAGCAAACTAAGCGACTTCGACCTCGTGAACCTACCCACAAACGCCAAGTAAGCCCCCCTATCCCCCTTCTACCCCGCCTCCATCACTAACACCACCCCAGCGGCATCGTCCAAGACGGCACCTACCTCACCACCCCAACCCTAAACTTCACCTCCCCCCTCACCGCCCACATCCCCATAATGCTAGGCATAACCCGTGACGAAGCGGGTGTAATGATAGACTCCCCCCCCTCCCCCAACACCTCTTTCCCCCAGTACTTCAACACCATCGCCAGCAGACACTTCTCCCTCCCCGCCAACTCCACCTCTTTATTCTCCCTCCCCTCCACCACCCTCTCCCTCACCAACAACGAAACCGCTATCTTCAACGCCACCATCTCCCTCCTCTCCTCCCTAATCTTCACCTGCCCCTCCCTTGCCAAAGCCTACAGTGCCTCACGCCATGGGGCTTTCAAGGAGACATATTACTTCGTGTTTAACCGAACGTACCAAACGACGGGGTACACACGTGATTGGTGCCGCCCGCCGAGCACGAACGGGTACCCGAGGGGTATACTGGATATGGAGTACTACAAGTGTCATGCGGGGGAGCAGATGGTTGTTTTTGGGAGTGTAGCTCGGGCAGGACTGCCGGATAGGGATGGGAATGATTTTGCTTTTGGGAGGTTGGTGGTGGATTACTGGGGGGCGTTTGCAAGGTGGGGGAGGCCGGAGTTTCCGGGGGGGTATTTGGAGGTGAGGGGGTTTGAGGAGACTAAGAGGGAGGTTGAGAGATTGGGACTGTGGGAGGGGGTGAATTGGAAGGAGCCGAAATTGAGAGTGCTGCAGTGGGGAGGGAGAGCGGGGGGGATGGTTGGGTTTGGGGAGGTGGGACAATACTGTGAGAGTTTGGGGGTGGGGTTGGAGGTGTTGGAGGCTTCAAAGTGATGATGGTGATGGTGGTATGGTTGGATGGGATCTTGTGCAGCGAGGGGCACAAGCTGGCGAAGCTGGTTACCGGTTTCGGAAGGATTGGGTGCGGAAGTATGGAGAAGGGCGTCCAATGACAAAGGGCGGGGACTTCCGTCGTTGTTATTTTGAGTCAGAACTCGACGATTTCGTGTGGTGGGATAATAGGAAAATGTTGAGTCGAGATGTGATTGTTGAGCTGAGCATTACCCTGATTAGGAGCTATGCTCTGGAGTGCATGATTCCCATCAGATGGGATGGTACGCCTTTGTATGGCGGCGACTTCCGAGTCCGCATATAAGCTGATGACCTAGCTTCCGACTGACCTCAAACTCTTACCAATCATCGTAGACGGATGGGGATCGGGATCCAAGCTGTCTCTGTCTCGGGTAGTGCCAGCGTTAACCAGATCGAGTGAGACTTGTGAGACATGGCTTGCCAGCTGTTGTTGGTACCGTGACCCGTGATACCTAGCCCGACTGCAAGCCCAAAGAACTTTCGGGATTCTGGTAGTAAGAATCCAGACCAATTTGCGTATTGGATCTTCTGTTACTTCCCAATCACAATGGGTTAGTAATACCAGGCAATGTTTCTGAAGGCAGCCACATCTCACATCCCAACCCAGGCAGCCTGCTAGCTCCACTGTGTTGTGATCCGAAGACATGCATGTATCCCTGCCTGCTGCCAGCCCTCTTGTCTCAGTTCACCACCGCCCTTTGTGTTTCCTTTTTCCCCGACGTCACTGCCAACTATATATATAGCATGCAGGAAGTTTCCGTCCGCGCACGTCTTGTACTCCCACGGTCTCTTCAAGTTGCTTCCACAAACCTGCCCCAATAATTCAACATGACGGACGACGACCGCAAATTCCGCATCCTCATCGCAGGAGGCGGAGTAGCAGGCCTAACTCTCGCCAACGCCCTCGAGGTACTTATTCCCTCCCCCGCCAAAAATTCCAGAAACATTTTTGGACGACTGACGAAAATCTAGCAAGCTAAAGTCCCCTACCTCCTCCTCGAACGCCGCTCCGAAATCGCCCCCCAAGTCGGCGCCTCCATCGGCATCTTCAGCAGCGGCGCCCGCATCCTCGACCAGCTCGGCGCCTGGAAACGTATCGAAGAGACCGCCGAGCGGATCAACCTTCTTACTGCCCGCAGACCAAACGGGAGCGTCATTTGCGAAGACAGGAGCACGGAACTGATACTCGCTCGAACTGGGTACTGGACTTCGTGGGGAGAACGGCAGGTCTTGCTGCAGGCGCTGGTGGATAATGTGAGAGATAAGAGTAGAATTTTGACGGGGAGGAATATTGTTGATGTGAAGCATGATAGAGACGAGGGCGTCAGGGTGGTTTGTGACAATGGGGAGGAGTTTGAGGGGGATGTGCTGGTTGGGTGTGATGGGGTGAATAGCAAGGTGAGGGAGAAGATGTGGGAGTTGGCGGAGGGGGAGATGCCGGGGGTGGTGAGGGAGGAGAGGAAGAGTAGGTTTTTGATCATTGACGGCGGGAAAGATCAGAGAGATGGAAGCTAACTTTGACAATAGGTTTGTTTGCGGATCACAACACACTATTTGGTATTGCGTATGGGGTGGAAGGGCTGACATCTGGGCATTTGGATACCGCGTATAACGTTGGTCGAGTTGGCATGACGATTGTTGCCGATGAGGGCAAGGTGTACTGGTTCGCAGGAGAACGTCTCTCGAGGAGGTATTATCTCGGAGAGATTCCACGATTCGACGAGGAAGAAGTACAGTCGTTTATTGCTCGCAATGGAGACCTTATCCTCCGCCCAGAGCCGAACCGCCTAACGCTTGCGGATTTGTGGAAGAAAACGGTTGTCCGCCGGCTGGTTTCGATCGAACAGGGAAAGTTCAAGCTTTGGCATTATGGCAGGATCACCTGTGCTGGAGATAGCATTCACAAATCTACTCCCAACCTCGGAGTTGGCGGAAATATTGGGATCGAGAGTGCGGCGACATTGGCCAATGGCATCAAGAAGCTCGCTGACAAATGCGCTCGGGCGGGACAGTTGCGTCCATCGCCGGATGACATCCAAAAACTGCTCGCCGACTACCAACAAGAACGGGAGGACCGGGCAGCAGCTGTCGTCGATGCCTCTGGATTCCTCACCCAAGCCCACTGCATGCAAACACCCTACCACCGCTTCTTTGTCAACTGGATGCTCCCCAACTTTGGAGAGCTAATCGCTGAGCTTTTCCACCACGCCATGATTGGAGCGACCAAGATTGACTTCTTGCCGCTCCCCAAACGATCCCTCACGGTCAACGCCCCTTTCAACCCGACCCAAGGCGATGGGCGTCGGGAGAGCAAGCTGAGACGAGCACTTGTCGCCCTACCGTTGCTCCTGTTGGCATGCCTTGCGTTCTACATCATGAATATTGGCATACCGGAGCAATCTGCCAAAGAGCAGCGCGATGGAGGTGTTCTCGCTGTGGGCAACACGTCGGTCCCGGTTCTGCGTTCGTTTTATGGCTTCAGTGGTTTTGACGACACTGTGGCGTGGGTGAACATGATTTTTGTGCCTGGAATGTATGGCGTGTCTCCGGAAGGGCGTCGGCACATGATTGCCTTTCTGCTGGAGGGTGTGACGTTGTTCACCATTTGGCTGGTGGAGTCAACGCGCAGGGCTAATGCGCTTACGATTTTGCAAGTGTACGTTCTTGTTTTCATCTTATTATTCCTCCTTTCCAGTCATGATTTCTCTTTGCCATTACCGCATTACCCCTTTTCACCATTACCCCTTTTTACCACTACCACCGTGACCTTACCTCCTACCCTTTCCCACCCCCCCTATATTCTCATCATCTACTAATCACCCCCCAGCCCCATCCTCTTCTGCCTCCTCTGCCAGCTCTTCGGCGTGGGCATCATCGCCCCCCTCTACCTCTACACCCACTACATCCTCTCCCCCATCGAAAACTTCGCCGCCAGAGACAAGCGCCTGACCAATACCCGCTGGTCGTACGCCGCCCTCCCCGCCATTTTCCTAGGGTACCTCATCCCCCTATTAGGCTTCTTATTCTCTCCCAACCTGGAACAGAGACAGTCGTGGTTGTTTGTATGGCAGTTGTTCCCTATTTGGGTGTCTATCACCATGTTTGCGCTGTCAAAGTTATTTAAGGAGACTGTTAATGAGGACAAGATTAATAACACGGAGAAGGATTTGGGTGTGGTGAGGGTGTATATGGTCTTGGGGAGTGCCCTAGCGGCAGGGGCGCATATCTGGGGGAAGATTGGTGGGGGGTGGGGGGATGGGTATGCTGGGATGGGGTTGTTCTTGCCGGGGGGGATACCAAGATCTTATGACTCGTTAACAGAGTTTGCGGTACACTTCCTGAGGTGGGATTACATTTTTGGGTTTGGGGCGCATGTGCTTTGGTTGGGGTATTTATTTGCTGATTTGGCAAAGGCGGGGATGTTGAAGGAGGGGTGGGGGAATGTCATGGGGGTGGTTGTCCTGGGGTTGGTGACGGTTGGGCCGGGGGCAACGGTGGGAGGAGCGTGGTTGTTTAGGGAGGAGGTGCTGGCGAGGAGGTGGCATAAGGATGCGGTTACGGTGGAGAGTGTGGGGAGGTTGCATGGGGAGGGGAAGTAAGGGGAGGCAGGGTTTGGATAGCTTGTGAAGAAGTATAGTTTGAGGCTTGGTAGGCATGTTTTGAATACAAAAAGGGAAACTGTTACTTTAAAAAAAAGACCCTGAAAGATAGTAAATCAGGCTTTAAAGGATAGTCGATAGGCCTTGAAAGATAATTGATAGGCCTTAGAAATCACATGATAAGCGTTCTAATTGCACATAAATGCATATTAAACTATATTTAAGACGTATTAACTATCTTCTAATGCTTAATAATTCTCTTTCAAGACGTTTATTTTAAGTAGCATTCTATATTATTTTGTCCACGACGTGGTAGGGCAGATTCGATTAATTGTAGGGAAGTCATGCTGCAACTATAAGCCCGGATCCGCCGTGGATCAATGGTAAAATGCGTGAATGTTTTGTTCTACGTCATCGGATGGCCGGGAAGAGACCACAGTTACCTATACGGCAAATTGACAGACTATATTTCAATAGCCTTAAAACGAGGTGAACAGCAGTTCCTAGCAAGCTTCGAGCTTGTAACTGTGGGGAAATAACGGTTACAGTTCGCTGGCTCATCGATGTGGCGGAATACTAGCCAACTATAACCGTAATTCCTCTACTGTTATGACCTGCGTGGAGCTTACCAGGAAGTGCGGTTGACCCATGTTTTTGATAGTGGCTTTCCAAGAAATCATAACCTTACAACGCCATCCCACAATGCCAACTGTACCGACCTTGGCATTGACCACAACGCCGTTCAATATTTCCAATACCACCTATTTTTCTTTCCAGATCAACAAACAAAATAATTCCCCGCCACCACCTCCCCCAGCCCAAACCGCTCCTCAAACCGCCCCTGATCAAACCTCACCCTCTCCCACGCCCCAATCTTGCCGTCCTTCCTCCTCCCCCAGCCCATTTCTTCTCTGATCCTATCCCCCGTAACACCCTCAGGCTGCTGCCACATCAAGCACAAATACCTATGCGGCTCACTCCAAGCAGGTGGCGAAGGCCCCATATACCGCGCCACTTCCCCTTCGTCGTCCTTCCCCCGATTAAAATTCGTGTCGTGCTCCAGCGGAACAAACTGCTTTTCTGTCTCGACGCCATCTTCCCCGGTAAAAGAGGTAGACAAAGCCAGGTCGGCTTGCATACCGTGGAGGATTGGGCCTAACACCGGGAAAGAAGGGAAAGGGGCGTCGAGATCGAGGGTGGTGATGAGGAAGCGGGGGATGGTGAGGGGGTTTGTGTCCAGGTCTTGATCTTCGTTGGTGGCGGGGGATTTGGTTTGGTCATCTTCGGGGTTGGAGGTGTGGGAAGACACTGGGGAGAGGTCGTTGTTGGGGAATTTGAGGTTCTTGAGGGCGGAGGCCGAGACGGAAAAGGAAGGGGGGGTGGCAGAGGCGGATTTGGAGAGGTGCTGACCCGGGGAGGAGACGGTTTCGGTTGGGAAGTGGATGCGGAGGGAGGGCGTGGAGGTGTCGGTGAGGGTGTCGAGGAGGTGGTTGATGCTATCTGGGCCGTGGTGGCGCATTTTGATGGGCTTGGGTGGTTGCAATGGCTATGGATGGATGGAATTGAGGTCAAAATTGAATGGTGAGAATTGACAATGTTGATGTCTTGGAGATCATGGTTGGGATCTTGAGGTGATATATAATGAGCATCTTGGAGGTTGGCGGGTACATGTTATTAAGGTTGACTAATTAAGCGGGGATGATGCAAAACTGCCGTGCGCGTCCGTGAATATGACGCCGGTGTGATTGCACGGATGGGGACGCAGTCGGACAAGTGTCCGAGAATGCGTGATGGGAACCTGCTTTCACCGAGGCATCATCTGATTTCGCTAACGAACAAGGCCTCCTCCGTTGGTGGCGGCCGTTGACGCCAACGCCGGTGGTGGGAGTCTACCGGCGCGGACCGGGTCTTGGCACCCGTCTTCCGCTTTCCCCAGATGCGGAGTGAGGGGCACCGGATGCGGGGTGCGGGGTAGCCAACGGGAGCTGGCCTCAGGTGAGCAAATCTTGATGGGATACGTGTTGGGGGCGTCAGCTTATCGTTTCAGTTCATGACGCCCCTGTAAACAATAATTCGCTGGACTTGTGTCAGATTCCCAAAAGGGAAAATGGTGGTGGGGCTGGCAAGCAGCCGTTCGGCCTCAAGACGCACTGTTTTGATGCCTGAAGAACAGCTTAGAGATGTGATTGGATCATGGCAGGTCTCTTTGGTGGCGCGAAGGATCAGAGGAAGGATGGACTTGTTATCGACACTGCAGATCATCGGGCTCCTTCCATCTTTCCCTAACTACCAAAAACATGGCATGGACGGAGGAGTAGATGCTGCCTTCCGGTGTCACTGCCCTCCAACATCATGACTGTCAACGCCATCTCCATCAGAAGCCTCGACGCAGACTGCATCAAGACATTCACCGCCGACTTAACAACCGACGAGCGCCGGATCTTCGACGCTTCAGTTGCCGTTAAGACGCTCGTGACCGAACTGAAAGGTATTGCTGCCACTCACAAGCAACAGTCCAAATCACGACGAGTTGGCGAGGCCTTGATCCCCTTTATCGACGGCCTCGAAACCTACGCAAATGGCCTCAGCATCCTTGCCAATGGCAGCGACATTCTTTGCCCCCTCTGGGGCAGTCTCCGAATCGTGTTGGACTTGGCCCGCGAGTTCGGCGAATACTTTGAGAAGCTTGCCCTGATGCTCGAAAACATTGGTACAATCTTGAGTCGATTAGAGAGGTACCCGACGTTATACCCAGACAACGACAACATCAAAGAACCCATGGTCGACATCTACAAGGCCATTTTCGAGCTCTGCGCCAAGGCAAAACATGTTTTCCGTGTGGGAAAGGACAAGTGTCATGGCATCAAAAGGCTGATGCAGGCCGTTGGGTTGGCCACCGCCCTGCGTGTCCTTTGGAAGCCTTTCAGCGTCGACTTTGATGGCATCAAGGACCGGATATCCAAGAATGTGGAGGCTGTCGAGTGTGAGGCTGGGCTTGCAGAGAAAGAGCTGGCTAGCAAGGAACGAACACTGGCTTGCGACCGGTGGGCGAAAGCCGAACGCAGTCAGATCCTGATTGCAAACTACATCGACGCAGAGAGCACCGCCAAACTTCATGAATGGCTGGCTCCGGCCAACGTAGCTACGAATCACAAGGCGGCGACAAGTCTGCGCCACGACAAATCCGGTACTTGGTTTCTGCAGGGCAACGAGTTCCAACGCTGGCTTAAAGAGGATAACAGTTTCTTGTGGTTGCACGCTATTCGTAAGTTGATACCCGATCTGGTCCCTCCTCTCCGCAATCATCTAACCTGATATGACAGCTGGGGCTGGCAAGACCATCTTGTCATCGAGTATCATCAACTACCTCCAGGAAGAGGTGCAAAGCCAAGACACAGGACTCGCATACTTCTACTGTGATTACAAGGACTCCCAAAAACAAGATCCTTCGAAGCTGCTCAGTACGATTCTTGCTATGTTGGCCAAGCAGAACAGCGGGGTGTTTGAAAATATCCAAGACTTTTTCCTTGAGCAGTTCAAGATGGGACCAACCTTCACCGCTGACTTTGATGAACTTCTCGCCGAGTTCAGCACTTTCATCGGTAGCCACTTCAAAACAGTCATCATCGTTGTTGACGCCCTAGACGAAACGAGTCCTTCAGGTTGGGAAAGTCTCACCGACGCATTCCGAACCCTGCACGAGCAGTGCGCCAGCCTCAAACTCCTTGTGACCAGCCGCAACGAGCTCCCTATTGCGCGAGGATTCCATGGGCTACCGGCCACATCCATCCAACAGTCTGACGTTGCAGATGACATCCAGAACTTTGTGGAGGCAGAAGTCGAAGCCAAGGTCAAGCAAAGGAAGCTGAAACTCAGGGATCCGGAACTTCAGAACGTCATTGTAAACAGCCTAGTAACCGGGTCCAAAGGAATGTTTCAATGGGTCCGTTGTCAGATCGATGCGCTGTGCAAGCTCCGAAACGACAAGGCTATCCGTTCAGCACTAACCAACTTGCCGCGCACACTTCAAGAAACCTATGTTCGGATCCTTCAACGGATAGAAGATGAGCATCCAGAAGACGTGGAGATCGTACAGAAAATACTGGCTTGGCTGGTACGCGGCATCAGGAATCTGACACTCGAGGAGCTGGCTGAAGCAATTTCTATTGAGCCAGACAGCGGAGAGGATTCCATGGATTTCAACGCCGTGGATACTGACCCTGAAGACATGCTAGAACTGTTGGGTGGTCTGGTCACCGTCTCGCCAGACAAGTTTGTTTCATTGGCACATTTCTCAGTGAAAGAATTTCTTGTGTCTGAAGACATATGCAAGATGAAGCCTCTGTTCTGTGTTGCCAAGTACAAGACCGAGTCAGCTTTGGCGTCGGTGTGTTTGACATACCTGTGTTACAGTGATTTCGCAAGGCCGTTACCCCCTTCCTCAGAGAAGCTCCAAGAGTACAAGTTCTTGCCTTATGCCGCCCAGTCTTGGGCCCTCCATGCGAAGCACAGCGAGAAGGACGGCAGACAGGAAGGGGGAGTCCTGGATCTCACTATGCGGCTTCTCCAGTCAACAAGCGGGACACACAAGAACTTTGTGAGCTGGGAACAATACCAACACCACGGGAAGTTTGACAAGGGCTTATCCAGCGTACCGTCAAGAACACCGTTGTTTTGTGCTGCTTGGTTTGGGCTCACAGAAGCCCCACAGCAACTGCTGGATGCCGAAGACCAGGTCTTGCCACAGCACTTGCTCGAGCCATTCAAAGCCGCGGTTTCTCGCGGACACGCAGGTATTGTTCGAGCTATCTTGGACTTTGCAAAGTCCCACGAATGTGACATACAGCAAAGCGACACAGGGACACAGCCGGCGGACAAGATTGCTGGGCTTGATCTGGGCGGGGCGCTTTACGACGCGGCGGTCATGGGCCACCTGTCGGTTATTGAGGCCCTTTTACAGCACAACATCGATCTGGATGCCCGAAGACGCAAAGACCGAAGTCCCCTCCAGGCAGCAGCTCTCGCAGGCCATGCCGACGTTGTCCAGCTGTTGCTCGATCGAGGAGCCAGCCACGCGATCCCGTGCAAACGATACGGAACCCCATTGGCTGCCGCGGCAGAGAAGGGCCACCAGAAGGTGGTCGAGGTTCTATTGAAGGCTGGAGCAAACCCGAGTGGACTGGGAGGTTTGTATTCCTCACCTCTTACATCTGCCATCGCCAGCAAAAACGTGCAGATAGTGCGGCTCATCATGGGCCATCTTGATGGTGTGAAGATCAACACTCCAGCTCGGAGGAACACGGGACCCCTCGCCATGGCTGCTTCTAATGGCATGGATGACTCCATCAAGGACCTGATCGAGTTGGGCTACTCAACTGATGATTGTGGGGCTCTTTACCAGGCGTGCTGTGCGGGAAACATCAGCACTGTGAACCTGTTGCTGGGACTAGGCGCAGACGTCAACGCATGGTCGACATGCAAATATGGCACTGGGAAACACGTAGCCAGCTTCAAGGGCCACGTCGAGGTTCTGCAACATCTGATGGATTCAGGAGCGGATCTCAACGCAACTCACCCGGAGTACGGCAGTCCTCTTGAACTTGCAGCCTATGGTGGGCAAGTCCCCTGTGTGAGGATGCTTGCCAAAGCTGGTGTCGACATCAATACTGGTGACGATGAGGCCACAGCTGTAGTCCGTGCTGCTGTGAACGGACACAACAACGTGATCGAAGCTCTCTACGACCTTGGCTTGGAGAAAGGGGCAACTACTGATGCAGGAAATGCTCTTGTCACTGCGGCCTACTTTGGTCACTCTGAAACGGTCGCCTTTCTCGTGGAAAAGGGCGCAGACATGGCACTTTTGGGTACGGTCCTGGGAAAACCAATATCATGTACCCCGCTTGAAGCTGCGTCGTTTAATGGGAAACTTCACGTCGTCAAACAGCTGCTTGCATTGGGGTCGAGCCCAAACGAAACCAACAATGGCCGATTTGGTTCGCCTCTTGCTGCTGCTGCCCTCAATGCCAAGTCGATCTGCAAAGATATCGTCAAGGCTTTGTTGGATGCCGGCGCAGATCCAAACGTTGTGACTGACGAGGAGAGTGGAAGCTACGGATATCCTCTCCTTTTCGCGGTCAAGTGTGCCAGGCTCGAACTTGTCAAGATGCTGGTGGAATGCGGGTCTGATGTCAACCTCAAATCCGGCTTTCTCTTTCCGCCGCTCCAAGCGGCAGCCGAGTTAGAGGATCCCGCTATCGTGGAATTCTTACTTGGCGCTGGAGCCGACGTCAACCTTGTTACCGATTACTGCGATCTCACAAACAGTATCGACGACGGGCTTGAGGAAGGGCCCATCACGGCACTTCAGTCTGCAGCCTGGCATGGCCAGGACCACCTCATAAAGATGCTCGTTGAGGCAGGGGCTCACCTATCAGTGCACGTGGACGTTGACGCGGCCACGCCCCCTTTTCAGTCCGCACTCCAAGCAGCATCCTTTCGTGGTCACTCAAGCGCTGTAGACCTGCTTCTCAAGTTGAGGAGCGACCCTAACGAAAAAGGAGGCCTCTTTACAACGGCCCTGATGGCTGCCTGCTCTCAAGGCCACCTTGAAGTTGTGCGGAGCCTTCTGGCTGCTGGGGCAACTACCGAGGCCATCACGGGATCCTTTTACGAGAGTCCGTTACTGGCTGCCTGCCAGTTCGAAGAGATAAGCCTTGAGCTTGTGAAACTCCTAGTTGAACACGGCGCAGATGTGAATGCACGAGCCAGTGCTTGGGGGTATCCACTGCACGCCGCTTGTTACAGAGTATCTGAGCAGGAGGTAGTCTTGTATCTTCTCGAACAGGGTGCCGACATCAACGCGGTGGGCGGGAGATATGGGACTGCCCTTCAGGCTGCCGTTTGCGGTCATGAATGGCAACTGCTGCAAGTTCTGCTGGAAAAGGGGGCCGATCCCAACATACAAGGCGGGCAGTGGAACGTCCCTTTGCAGGCTGCGTACAGTGGGGGATACGTTCAAATGATCAGCGATCTGTACCGGTATGGAGCATCCAACACCATACTCGGCGGGCAATGTGGCGGTGTTGCTGGCGCTGCGGTTGGATTCGCAGGCAGGACAAGACACTGGGGATCTTGCAAGACGCTCGTTCACCAACTGATTTACCGCCGAGATTTTGATGTCAACATCCAATATGGGCGGTACGGCAACACCCTCCAGCAGTGCATCTACATGGAGCGCGACGATGTCGAGGTGATGTACATCGTCGAAGCCGGAGCAGATGTGAACAAAGTAGGTGGCGAATACGGCACGGCTCTCATAGCCGCTGCCGTCTGGCATCATGAATGGAAATTTGACTATCTGATGGAGCAGGGCGCAGACCCAAAGCTCGGCAACGCCAAGTATCCAAACGCGTTGTTCGGTGCTATTCTGGGCACGGGAGTGGGGGAGAAGGTCTTTGACAAGGTCATGAAGCTTGGAATTGATCTCAATAAACCCGTTTCGATATACTATGGCACTGCGCTGCAGGCGGCCGCGCTATGGAATTCGTACGATGCCACCAGAAGGTTGGTCAAGGCGGGCGCAGAGGTCAACCCTGCTGTCGCCGGGCGCTGGGGCACACCTCTGATAGCATCGGTGGCACAGGATGACCGCAAATGCTACCGGCTTCTTCTCAGGCGCGGCGCAGACGTGTCGACAAAGGGAGGGCATTTCGGGACAGCTCTTCACGCCGCTATTCTGCATGGCAAAGTCGACGCGGTAGACCTCCTTCTAAGAAAGGGGGCAGACCCTAATGCCAAGGGAGGGAGATATGCGACACCGCTGCAAGCCGCGTGCGCTTATGGGGCCTCAACATGGATCGTCGCCATGCTGCTCAACCGCGGGGCTGACATCAACACCACCGGTGGGAAGTATCACTCTGCTCTTCAGGCGGCGTGCAAATCGGGCAATCTTGAGATTGTGAAGATGCTGGTGAATCGGGGCGCGGATGTGAACTTGAAGGGGGGATGGTATCACAGTGCGTTGTACGCGGCAGCGTTTGAAGGGTGGGAGAATATTGCGAGGTACTTGCTGGAGAATGGAGCGGAATGGGAGGGGTTTGACAAGGAGAAGATGACGAGGCATCACGAGCAGAGTTATGTAGATTTTGCGGTCGAGATTGTGGAGGGTGCGAGGAAGCCGGAGGAGGAGAAGGCTGACGACGAGGGAGATGAGGAAGAAGATGAGGATGATGATGCAGAGGAAGAAGATGTGGTACTGGATAATGTTGAATCGATTCCTGGTTTTGATCAGCCTTGGAAACCAAGGTCGAAGTGGGGGGCTGTGAGGGATAGGATAGCGCTGAAAGCTGGGTTTCAGGAAGAAACAGAGGGGGAGAAGGGGGACGGGGAAAATACTAGCTCAGATGACGAGAAGGTGGAAGAAGAGGAGATGGACCCCGTGTTCCGGGAGGAGCTGCTTTGGGGTGGTGAACTGTATGAATATGTTGCCGTTGGCGATGCGTGGTGATTTGGATGTATGGTGTTTTGCATGGATTGCGTGCCTTGGATACCACAGATAAACAAATGTTATTGTGGGTTCGAAACGGGAAGGTGGCAACTTGTTTGTTGAGTGAGATTGATGGTCGTGATGGCTACCTCGGTGAACGGTTCTTGAGAGATCGGAATAGGAAAAAAAGTCGAAAAAAACGAAACACCACCACGCCTCGAACCGAGGACCTCGTTAGGAAGTCCCCAGGGAGTACCTGACGCGACAAGGGTGGCCAGTCCTTGCGTGAACCTCTGCCCGAAAAGGGCAGGGGGCATCTCAACCTGGAGAACATTCCCACACGCTGCTAATTACACCACATGGGGGTTGTTCCTACTGTTATTGAAAACTGGGTGCGGGAAGGCGGTATATGTACCTGCCTGTCCTGCACTGGGTGTTCCTTCCGTCAGGTGAATTAGCACCTCGTCAGTTGCTCTGGGCAGGACAGTGGAAAGGTTGCTCTTTCCTTCTTGGTCAGGGTTATGATGCTGTAGATGACGTCGTTACTGTCAAGCGGCTACATTCGATTCTCGTTTCTTGCGGTTTTATTCTCTTGGGGTCTGCTATGTGTAGGAGGAGCAGAGAATCAGGTTGAAGATGGAGATGAGAAGGCAGTCTTGGGATACAGGATGACGACATCAGGAAAGCAGTGCCAGCAGAGACCTTTAAAGCAAAAAAGTAAATAGGAAAATGAAAAAGCAAAAGAACACACCCACGCCTCGAACCGAGGACCTCATGGGTGTCCGGTTCTAAAGACTGTACGCCATGTTATCGCCCAATAGAGAGCTCCGACTGCAGCCATTAGTCGTAACACCCATGCGCTGCCAATTACACCACATGGGGAGTTTCGTGTTCTTTGTTGAATTTACATCGCGCTTTGCAGACTATATGCCCCACTGAGCATTGCAACCCCATGGAGAGACTTGCAAGCAATTTGAGAAGATGCGGTCGATGAAGATAGTTGCGAATTAGGTATGTACCTCTGATGGAAATATTTAAATAACTCGATCACGAAGGGAAGTCGCTACACTTTTATTTTTACAAAGTATTGCCTGTATGAAGGTAGCAGGCCCAATGATTTTATCTCAAAGGGCCGCATGATGATGGATGATTGGAAAAACCAAATAAGGAACAAAAAGAAAATGGAAGAGCACGACCCGCCTCGAACAGAGGACCTCATGAATACTCGTTTCTACCCGGCTGCACTTTCCCCTAGATCATTGCAGACTCGTACGCGGAACGCAAGACCTGGGAGCGCAAGCCGGATAGGCGTAGCACCCACGCGCTGCTGATTACACCATATGGTCTGGATGTACTCTTTGGTTAATTTTCCAATATGTCTTCGCCGACTATATACCCCCACCCAGCCTAATGTCTTGCCTACCTTTGCGGCAAACGACAACACACTGCACCACATCACCATAGAAGCATCGCAAGCAAGTAGCAATGCAAATAAAAACGAAAGTCAACCATAAATTGGAAGTGTATCTTATGTTACGAATGCAGGGAGTAAGATTCCCATCAACAATACCGAAACAAAAAAAACAAAACAAAAAAATGAACGAGCACGACCACGCCTCAGATCAAACTGAGGACCTCACGACTGCCCGTCGCCGACTGGCAAAGCGGCTCTCCTGCGCATTTGGCAGGAGTGCCGGTTTGGCAATTGGTCGTAACAGCCACACGCTGCCAACTACACCACATGGCCTTTAAGTGTGCTCTTTGGTTGAAGTTTCCGCTCGTTTCTTTGCCCGATAAACACATAAGTTGTTGCTCTACAGAGAGAGAGCACTTGCTCACTGACCACTGACCATCTTGTCCACTTCTTCACGCTCTGCTTGCCGGCTTGAACATTATATTGGTCTCTGCTATTCATTCCATTCTGCCCTTTTTTCCGCCACCACTCAACCACCTTTGCTGTGCAGTCTTGCTGTCTGCGACCATGATGTGCTGGCCCGTGCGTAGCCCCATTCCCTAGCGATGCCAAGCCAAAGAAAGGGGTAATGTAAACAAACATCATGAATCAGGACATCACGGTGCAACAACAAGGTTCGTTTCACAGATATCTAGTGTTTCAGTGCCCATTATCTGCCAAACATTTATTCCATCTTTTTCTCTGACGCAAATCTGACGCACAAAATTATCAAGCTCAGCAGACTACAACATACGAGTCTAGTCGTCCTCCAACGTAAAATAGCGAGAGAGCTTCATCGCTCCAGCTTGCAGTCCGCCCCAGACAGTCTTTAGATCCTCCCCTACCTGTTCGATTCTAGCGACAACAGTCTCCGGAGTCGGAAGTGCATTTCCCGCCGAGGCGATGACATCTGTAGCGTATGCAGTGAGCGAGGACGACAAGGAGCCACTCTCGACCTCAGGTTCTGGTTTTGACTGTGGCTTTGTCTCTGTCTCTGTCTCTGGCTCTGGCTCTGGCTCTGGCTCTGGCTCTGGCTCTGTCTCTGGCTCTGGCTCTGGCTCTGTCTCTGGCTCTGGTTCTGGCTCTGGCTCTGGCTCTGGCTCTGGCTCTGGCTCTGGCTCCTCGTTCTTCTTCTTGATGATGATCCGTCTCGTACGAGATGCACCCACAGCTCTGGCCGCTAATCCCCTGATCTTTTCACCATAGTACTTCATCTGGCAAAGCTCTTCGAACAGAACGTAACACCGCCCGCGCTCGTTGGGAAAGCCATTGGCCATGGCCGCTTTATCTCTCAGTTTTGATCGGTGCTGTGCGGCGAACGCCACGACGAGGTACTCCTCCTTCCACTCTTTCAGCATCTTTTCCCACACAGGCAGCTCATCCACGTCCGTCTGAGCCCCAATCGCGTTCTGCTTGTGTTTTCCCACCACGTGGAACAGGTCCTTGAGCACGATTTCATTGCCAGGAGAAAAGGCCACCAGATTGAGGTACAGGGCGAATACTCTGGCAGCCACTGCGATGCGGTTCCTCTCGTGCACGTAATTCATATATGTCTCCTCCCCAATGGACAACTCGCGCCTCATTGCCACTGGCATTTGAGCCACAGGCATTCGAACCTTGCCATCCACATTCTCAAGCTTGTGTCGCTGTGCCTGATTTGATGCCTCAATCTCTGCGGTCTGCTTTGTTGCTTCCACCAGGCTATCTAGCAAGCCGTTGAAAACATAGCGCGCCTCGTCAACAGCAAAAACATCAAGGACGTCTTGACCCGGAAGCCGCTTGATGTGATTGACCATTCTCTTGGACTCTGCCGCATTGTGTTCCCAGCCGCGTGCATGGCCCTCAAAATGCCCGATATCAATGCCCCTCCTTTGCGCCGCGAGGTATCGGAAGCTCTGATCATCGAAGCAGAAGACGTTCTCCTCTGAGAGAATCACTTCTCTATTAGTGATCTGGTCCAGGAAAGCTTCCATGTGTCCAAATGTGTCTCCGGGTGTGTAGCTGGAACCGCGCGTGTCGTTGAAGGCAACGATGACGTTGATCTCGGGATCCCTCAAGATTTGTTTTAGATAAGGCCGTGACATGAAGCTCGACGGTGACGGGTTCGAGTCAGGCAAGAGGAGGATGCCATGAAGCTTCTTGTATGGCCGTAGCGCATTGTGAAGACGGACCATGCACTCTGTGTCCTTGGAAATGGCGCATGTCCATGGGGTATCAATGAGTCGGATGACAATGTTGTCAATGACGACTTCACAATACAAGGTTTCAACCCCACGTTGTGAGCTTTGTCCATGGCCCATATTGATATCCTTGCGCAAAATCCGGCCGCTGGGGTCAGATGACATCTTGTGCCTAACGGTAAAAGAGCCAGGAAGAACATCTCTCCGGTCGTCAGTACCAATGGCCTCAATGAGCGTGTCACTTGCGAGGTACTTGACAAAACCATTCATCCAAGTCGCCCTGCGCACATTTTCTCCACCAACGATCAAAATGTTGATGTCCTGAAAAGGCTCCATGCGATCCAAAAAATCGACAAATTCCTGGTTTCCATACTTGACCCAGCCATGCTGGGAATCCTTGCACTTGAACTCCCAATGCTTGAACGACGCGGCGCCACAAAAGCAGTGAAGTCGCTTGCTCTTCGGATCATAGTTGATGGCCGTGTTGCAATGAAGGCAGTCCCAGCTTCTGATAGTCTTGTCGCATGTGGCGCAAGGGCATGGGACTCTCACAGGGTTCCGTTCCGGTAGCAAGGCTGCTTGTCGGTCCAAGAATTCCTCGTCACACTGCATGCCGCTTCTGGAGGATGTAGTCTTGCGATGGTGGAGCAGGTCCCCTATGATCATTTGCCCGTTGCGGTATTGGCGGACCTGAGGCTTCTTCGATGGCTCCCCAATGGCGTTGCAATCAACAACAACAATTGATGCTTTATCTTTATCTTTATTCCTGATCAGCTCTGATACAAGTCGCTGCGTCTCGGCCCAAAGCAGATCGTCCCCATGTACGCGTACATTGATGAGCAGCACATAGGTGTTAGAGTGCTTTTCAAGGCTGATAAGGTCATCAAGTCGAGGTTTTGTTGAATAAAGAGGAATCGCACCCTGCGAGACGATACTTTTCATGAAGGCGATCTTTGCTATTGTGACCTTCAAAGAGCGAACAAACTGAAATAGATCGTGCTCCTCGAGATAGGATTTGACCACGTCTCTAAAGAGCTCTGGAGCCCGCTGTCTGGCCCGCACTTGTTGCAGCGTGATAGCCAATGCTTTCTGGAGCGCCTGCTGTGATGGTGAATACTTGTCTAGTTCGGTTTGAATATCGAAGTCGGTATAGGTCCTGCGTAAGTCTGGGCACGCCTTGTGCTGGGTCCATACTGTGGCAAGGTCAAGGCGAGCCAAGATCAGTTTGCTGTGAAGCTCTAGGTATTCCTCAAAGCAGTGGCTGGATAGTTTGTAGAAATCCATGTCCCACTTTTGCCGCACAGGTCGAAGCACATATTCGAACGGGACTCTCTTTGTTGTATTGGCAGCAACCCGGGTTATCCAATCCCAAGCACTGTGAGCAGTGATTGGGTTCCAAAATGGATTCCTCAAACCGTCAAGGAAGAACCAGACCTCAGGCTTGGGCTCAATGAATTTGACTGCGTCATCAATCAATGGTTGCCCAACAAGCTTACGGTGTACGCAATCCACGAATGCCCGGTTTGATGCTTCACTGCCCCCATGAGCTGTGACCACAAACTGCGAGCCACGCCGGATTCCAACCACGTAATGTGTTGCATCTGCATCTTGAAATGCCTCCGAACTCTTCGTGTATTTGGCAAGCCATTGCGTCACAAAGTCGGAACCGAAGTCGATTTCCTGCTTCTCCGTTTGCTTTGTGAAGCGAAGCGATGAGTGAGGACCGTAGTGTTCGGGCCGTTGGCTCCCGAGATAGGTAGCAGAACCCTTGACATTTGTAAGGCCGGTCAAGATACTCGCCCCAAGGCTCAAGTCGACACCTAGCAAACAACACTTGTCTTTGAAGGTCGGCTCGGACTCGCTGCGACGAGGTCAGTCTTTGCATTTCGAAGTTTGCGTCATGGTAATCGAGACACATACAAGTGTTTCAGGACGCAATGAGTTGATGTTTCAACTGTCGTGATAATATCACTTGAAGGATAACTCTTTCCAAACACGGTCCGCGGGAGAAATGTGTCGGATCGGGCATCATACAACGACCCAAGCTCGGCTTCTTCCCCCAACGCGGGTCGAATGATGATGTACGGATCTTTCATGGTTGTTGAGAAGCAAGTGCGGGACCAAGCTGGTGAAGCCGGCAGGAGAAATGGGTTGTAACGGGAAACGGAGGCCGGGGCCCTGGGCAATTCCCTGTCTCAAGAGGAGGAAGAGGTTCATGCAACGCATGGGTTGTGGACCAGTTTTGAGGTGTCCCGTGTTGGCTCGTAATATCAGTGGGTGTGTGGCTTGTTTCCGTGGCTTTGGAATGACATCACATGGAACTTATTCTTCCCAAGCCGTCGGGAAGCCACGACCGCACATCACTTGTCAGGTCCCACAGCGTTTCTGGCCGGCATTGTTCAACAAGACATTCTTGAAGTACCAGTATTAACTAATTGAAGCACATCATAATCAGCTCATTACTCGTATGGGTATCACATCCTTAACCCCACAACTAAACTACCCTCCTCACCCCTCCACAACCGTCGGCGGCATAGGCAACCCATCCCTCTCCCACCTCTCCCCATCCCTCACCTCCCTAAACTCAAACCCCCCTCCGGATCATAAAACCCCTTCTCCCTACTATACTCCCAAACCAGCATATCCATCCCCATCTGCACCACCACCCTAACCCCATCCTCCGGCCTCCTCCCCTCCGGCCCTTCCTGTTGCCACTTCCTCACAAACCACAGCACCTCCCTCTCCACCGCCTCCATCGCGGCCGTCCCCAAAGTATCATACGCCATCGGCGTCCCCGCAAACTCCCCCTTCCCACAACCCTGAGGCGGTATCGCCACAAAAAATAGCATCTTCATCTCCACCCCCGGTTTTTCCCCTTCAGGGTCGCGCTTGAGAACCATATAAAACATTGTATCATCACACGGGATTAGGGTGTCTTTGTCGACTCGTACACCCTCCCCGGAGTCGGTTGGTAGGGGACCCATCTGCGTGATTGCGTGACCTTCTTCAGGTGGGTAGTTGGCTTCGAGCCACATTGTCGGGCTGGAGAAGGCGACGATCCGCTGCATGGCGATGTACTCTGGGTTGGTGGCGTTTTCGCGGGCCCGGGCGAGGACGTGGGCTTTGACCGCGGCAAAAGTTTCCTCGTCTGGGAAGGGGTTGGGGTGAACGTAGGTGGCGGTTCCTTCTGCTGGTGCTATACTGGTAGACTTTGTGGTGTTTTGGGGGGGTTTGGGGGCTTTGGGCTTGCGCCCGAGGAGCTTGCGGAGGAGACCCATTGTTTGAATAGATATGGGTGTAGGTGCGAATGTGGATGTGGTTCTTGATCAGGCTTGTAAAGTTACCTAAGTAGGTACTGTGGCTAACTGCCGACTGATCGATTGGCTGATGGGGATGTGGAATGTTATGGTGTGTAAGCTCTGCCACGGCGTCCCGACGCTGGAGTTTATGTACACATTCTGGACTACGGCCTATCTCCTGATAGAGGCTCATCGCAATGGTCTGGTCCTTCGGTGGCTTGACTCACGACGGATACGAAACATCTTACAGCGTTGCACGCCGGAACCGATGAGGCTAGCTAGAACTCAAATCGGGAAGTTCAGTGCCGTGTTATTGACAGACGATGGCGGGTTAGCCACTGGTAGCACTCATTCAGTGGGTCCAATGGCCTGTCAGGCAGCGCGTTCCCACCTCAGGAACCAACAACCCGTCCTCAGGCAAAATCCTTCGCAATTTGATGAACTTCGCCGAGGGAATCAATGTGGCTGTGAGCTCCGAGATGTCGTGCAAGAGATTGACTGTGTAACGTTGTCAGACGATGTGACAGAGAAAAGGATGAAGAAAACAGACACCACTCATGAAGCTTCCTGAGCCCCTGGCATCCATGTCATCTTGGCGTCTCCGACCCTAACCCTTATCTGGCTCGCGATCACCCCATCGTCTTCAACAACATCTTAGACCACACGCATGCAACATATCCATCTATTTTATCTCTACTCGTTTGATCACATCGCTTTTGCAGGTATCTGGTCAAATGAGATACGGCAAACACACACAGCCACCCCTCCTCCATGAACCACCTACCTCCCACCTTTCCTCCTCGACGTATCTGAACCCAGATAGTCAATGGGGTTCCTGCACAGCGGGCAAGTATTCTTCCCGCTGTTATGGAACCACTTGTACAAACAGTACCGATGAAAGTAGTGATTGCACGTCCCGCACTTCTTGTCCGGCAAGCTCTTGTCCTGCGCCACGATCGAGTAGCAAATCGCGCACTCCTCCTGGTCCTTGACCGCTAGCGAGATATTCCGCCTGAACGCCATCAGACCGTCCACCAAGCTGCAGTTGCCAAACATGATAACCGCTTTGATGCCCTTCAGCCAGGATTGCCACTTCTCCTCCTTGATGGCCACCCTCTTGACGCTCATCACATCGACGGGGTCCAGCGGGTATGATTGAGGTACGACGATTTGAATCGTCGCAAAGTCATCGTCCACCGGGTACGAAGCCGTGATCTCCCTCACTGGCTTGTTTACCTTGATTTCGAGCGCCTCCGCATCAGTCTCGCCCTCAAGGTCGCCTTGGTTGGTAGACCATTCGGTTACTTCGTCTAGAAGGTCCGAGATGATCAAAGGAGAGAAAAACCTGCCCATCCAAGACTGGATCGCCACCTTCGTCTGCTTGGAAGGGCAGTCAAGATACCACGCCTTGAACAGACCAGGAACGTACTTCAGGATGAGGTAGAAGAGATGGATGAGCAACCAGTTCATATCCCGCTCAGCGGGCTCCGAATCGGCGAGGTCAATGCTGTATGAACGGACATGCTCAGGGGTAAAGCCCTCTTTGTCAAGGTCAATGGCCCTCGCCAATGCATGACCAAGGACGTCGGCCAAGAAGCCCAATAATGGTCCAAGGTGATCATCCTTCTTGAGGTTTTCCGTGTAGTCACTGCGAACCCGATAAGACGCCTTGCTGTAAGCATCAAAGACCAAGTGCCATGTGAGAAGGTATGACCGGACAGGGGCAGGAAACTGATAAAGCTCTTCGTCGGTATAGTCATCGAGATTCGGGGCATTAAGAAGAAGAGACAGCAGCTCGGCAGGGAGATTAGCAGCTATTACATGATTAGCGAATGTTGCGCTTTATGAAAACAATGAGCAAGGATGACTTACGTTTCTTCTCGATAATGACGTTAACACTGATCTCTTCCTGCGCCGGGGGGATGGTCCTATGGAGGAGGCCAAACGCCGCCTTTTGGATATCTCTCGATGGTGACGCTACTGCCTGGTAAACATCTGATAGTTCGTCCAGCTTGACATTAGGGAGCTTTGTAATAGCGCGCGATAGGAGGGCGTCAACGAGTTGGCTGGGCACTGTGGCCGGTGCATCGTGCGGAACACTTAGGAGGGCAATCAAAGCCGCCGACTCCGCTTTGCGGTGTTCTGACAGGGCATCCTCAAGATCATCGTTGATGTCATCAGCCGCTCTAAATGCCTGCATGAGTTTGAGCGATGCATAGATGTAAGGAAGGCGATTGCTAGTGTCGTCACCAGCAGCCTGGCCCCACAACCAAAGACAATATTGGATAGACTTCTCCCAGAACGGCCCATAGACTTCCCTGACATTGGGAAAAATCCGAGCGATGGCTTTGCAAGTCTCGGCTGCAAGCTTGTAATCCATCTCCTCGGGGGTGTCGGTCCACTTGGTCAGCTGCTGCAACACGAGGACTTGCTTGCGCGGCTCTACTGGTATCTGGTTTTCATCATACACAGCCATACATAGGTTGAGTAAGACCAACGATGGTAGTGTACGGGGAGACCCAATAGAGTGTCCTGGAATCTCACTGAACAGACGAGCGCAGAGAGTACTGATTGCCCTTGAAGATGTCAGTGCATCGTTGAGACCGACAAGAATGGCAGCTGCAAGAAAGGTCGAATCCGGTGTGGCTCGCGAAAGCCCAAGTTTCGTCAGCCAATCTTCCAATCTAGCCAACGTCCCATGTGCCTTGACCAAAGCCTGAAGCAGTGTAGCAAGAGCTTTGGCAGTGTAGAATGCAGCGGCGTTGAAGCCTCGGGCTGTTTCGAGCATAAAATTGACCAGTCGCTCTACTAGTGTCTCTCCCGACATGTCGAGATCCCTCCAGGTTACAGAAGATGCAACAATGCCGCTGATCTCCTTGGAAGCGAGTTCCGTGAACTCGAGAATCTCGTCATCGTTGTCTTGACCAGGTATATTCCTCCATAATCGGTTCTCTTCTGATAGTGCGAGCTGGTCTGCCGCAAGCGCGTCGGTAACACACAGCAGATATATTAGTTCCAGCTGAAACTCCAGAGGTAGAGACGAGAGCTCAACCCCGGAAGACAACAATTTCGCCGTGAAGAGTGCCATGCGAGCAGGGGAAGAGCGTCCTTTGCTGTCGCGACCTGGTGATGGTTTACGGGCACCCTCGCTGCTCTGTACCAGCAAATACGAACCCTCCATGCTGCAAGTCAACGACAGAGAAGGGTTCGGCGTGTCGAGGAACCAGGCAAGCTCGGTCTGCCAAGCCACCGAGCTGGGGAAGACGTCCTCTGCTGGGAGAACACCTGACTGGACAGCAGCTACGGCCTGGTCAACTAATGTGTTGATACTACAACAAGTTAGCCCTCTAAATCACAAAACAAGACTTGTACAATTTTCACATACTCTAGAGAGGAAGGACCCGCTTCATGGAGCTGACTGGCAAGAATCCTGGCAAGCGGAAGAGATTCGGTTGGGCGGTGTTGTACCAGTTGGAACAGTCCCTTTGCCTTCTCGGCGATGGGTGTATCCGAAACCTCAGTAAGGGCCAGAAGGCTGGTGACAAGACGCACGGAGAGGTCTTCCCCTGTGATAGAACTTTCGGGCGTATGTCGCAAGACCAGTTCGAGTGCGTTGAGTGCCGATTCGCGGGATAATGTTTCCTCAAGAAGAGCGATAACAGTAGTCGAGATGGTTTTGACAGAGTTGACTGTTAATGTGTTGAAGTCCAAGGACGTTGCTGCAAGCTCACCCCAGCAATGAGCCAAGTCTTTGGAGTTAGCGAACTCCGACCAAACCGAAAGAAGAAACTGCTGGGCGTCAGGCAGCTCCTGGGCGAACTTGAACGTTGAGGGTATCGAGATCAACATTTTGACAGCCGAGATGCTCTTTTCACGATCTGGTATCCCCGTCGAGGCCTCAAAAAGAACTTTCCAAATATCCTCAAGACGATCTGCAGCAGCCTCATGGAGGTCCGAAATGATGTAAGGGAGTGACGATGTCATGACCAAAATCTTTGCCTGTTCATTACGCCCCGGCGGGAATATAGCCGACAATGGGTCAATATTATGGTAAATGTCGGGAAGGTGTCGAAATGCAGATTGAAGAATTGCGGCACACCCGAATGGCTTAAAGTTCCTTCTCAACAACAAGTTCAAAGCGCTCTGCAGGACCCGACTTGATGAAGCGGTAGCAAGCTCAGAAAGAGTTGCAGTCTTGGAAAACTTTGAGACTAAAGAGAACCATCGCTCCCCTTCAGTGGCCACCCCAAGTTGAGAGGCTTGGTAGCCCTCAGAGACCTCGGGGAGAGAGTTTGATACTCGTGACAGAAATTCCTCGACAATAATCTGCCACTGCGATTCGGCAACCTTCCTGGATTCAGCATCGGGATGCTTAACCAAAGCATCCCAAGCCTGAACAAGAAACTCGGGCTGCTGTGGAGAAGGCGTAGAAGCGTCAGGAATAGGATGTAGAAATTGTCGTGTAAGGGAAGAGATGTTATCTTCCACAAAGGCCGTGTTGGGTACAACACCCAGGAGGAAAAGCACTACCACATGTGCGTACACATCGAAAGCTTGTTGACGGCCAGGTCGAGTTTCTAGTCGATCCGAGATTCCCTTCCGAATGGAGCCCAACAAGGCCGACACCATCTCTACAGATGGTGGCTGGAACCTGTCTGCCAGCACCGACAGCAGCTCATTCAAAACACGCCAGTACTCATCAGATCCACCTTGTGAGCCTCGGGATACAAATTTTTCTAGCCTCTGTAGAGGGTGCTGCTGTGTCCCCCATACCTGAGGGAATTGACGTGTCAAAGCTGTCAACGCCTTCAGGAAGTCTGTTGCAGAACCAGACTGGTTGCTCTTGAAGCTGTCTGCGATCAACGCCCTGCCCAGTTGTTGCAGTCTAGGTTTCAAGAGCTCGGGAGCTAGGTCCAGGACTGATCGGATCAATTGATAAAAGGATCGTCGTACAAATGGATCTTCTCCTTTTGCCAAAGACCACAAGGCATCAGCTTCAAAGTACGTGTTCAGACCATCCTTCAAGCTGTCGAGGTCCCCTTTCGCCAAGAGGTTCAGTGTCAAGCAAACGCTAGCTCCAACCACTCTGTAGTATTTGGCATCCGAGTCTTGTTTGGTGGTTGATCGCTCGTCACTAAGTGAGGCTGGCGTCTCTTTGAGAGAAGTTCTGGCGAAATCCAGAGCCAGGGTTTGAACAGACTGCCAGAAAGCAACTTCTTTTTCTTTTGTTTGTAAAAACGAGGCAAGTCCGTCGTTCGCAGCTTTGGAAACACGCCTGTCTCTGTCGAAGGTCCCAGCCAGCCAGGGTCCAACAAATAGTGGAAGGTGTTTCGCGATGCGCTTCTTCGCGGAATTGAGGAGTTGAATCAGAACTTGATGGGACAGTTCGCGTACTCGGGCAGAGTCGTCAATGGATAACCTGGGGTAGAGTTGAATCTAGAAAGAAGTCGCGGTTAGAATATGCGCTTCGGGGTATGCGATAACCAGTGTGAGGTGACGGAACAAGGGGCTGAGCTCACGTATGCCTGTATGACCGGTTCTTCTGGGCCCTCGGCGTCAGAGGAACGGTTTTGTTCATGCGCTAAGACATCTTGCAGTGCCTTCTCTTTTGTAGCGCTGGACTTCTTCAAGAGACTCTTGAACGATACAACCACCTCTAGTGGGATGGCGGAGAAATCAGGTGGGGGTGTGAGATAGGACAAGGTTGGCGAAGTAGATGGGACCCCTCCAAATCCTCCATAGCCAGCTTTCGGTGCGCCCAGCCTCATTCTTTAATCGAGTTGATGCAAGTGCTTCGTTTTAGTGCCCAAGGGGGGATGCTCGGGGAGGTCGCACGTCGTTGAAGGCTTATTGTATCGCGTCGACGGGCGTTGGAGGTGAGCGTTGGCAATTGCGGCCGAAGCTCGCCGATTGAGTCACTGGAGAGTATCGAACCGACGAGAGAGGGGTCGTTCAAGCGTATTTTTAGGAACACAAGTGACAATTGACATTAGAATTGGCAACTCAAAACGTAGAATTTGGTAAATAGAAGTGAAATTTCTCCTCCTCGTTACAATGTGTCGTTCTGGCGCCCCTTTCCCAGCGCTCGGCAACTGTGTCGCAAACCTCAAATCTCGACCTGCTTTGGCGGTTTGGTGGGGCACCACAGCTGTCAGAAGCTTCACGTGATGCGGGACAGCCCTCCTCACCGTCCTGCTCCTCGCCGAACTCACCGATGTGGGTCTTTCCCCGACAGCAACCTGGGACCTGGGGGTTGACAATTTGACATTAATCAAAAATAACTGGAATGTGGCATATTGATTGAAGGTTTTTTGAACCTCTGAATCCCACGATATTCGTTATTTGTTCGATATTTCGTATTCCTGATATCAATCACCTGGCCCTGATTGCACAGAGGTATAATATTCGTCTCAGGCTTTCGACACCTCAGCCGATGGCCCATTTAGGAAGGCGAAGGCCTCAATGGCTGTGCCCGCCTAAGGTCTACACGTGTCTCTATCGGTACTTGGGAAAGAAAGACGCGCGCGACGGTGACTTTCTCTCGAGGAATGGCTTCTGAAGATTTTGATTTGTTTTCACGATGAGGATAGCCGGCAGTTCCTGATGGAGAAGGCGCTAACTCCGTTGATCCCGGGTTGACAGGAATGACGTCGTGGTGGGGTCAAGCTCTGCGGGGTTTGCATCAAGACGTGGAGCCAGCATCATAAACCAGGAAACCAAGAGGATGATCCTCGTACCATCACATCAGGTCCATATTGACATTCTCGCATTCCCTCTGTTGTGTACGCGGTATGTCGGGTACTGGTTTGTAAGTTTGTGTATTCTTTGGATTCATCGAACAAACTCCCAGACATGGGACCCATGGATCCGTTCGGCGTGCAGACAATTTTCTGATAGTTTGGCTTATTGCCTAAAATCAACAGCCGCATCGATATTTCATGAGAAGACAGATCTGAAGAGGAAAGTCCCACGATGCCCGGGCCTTGGTCTTCTGCAGCTAGGGACTCATTCATGCAGGAAGGGCTCTGACAGTTCGGCGACGGGAGTAACAGCGAGAGTTCCAACGTGCTTCCGTGAGGTCCGCTAGGTATTGTTTCAGGCTTATCAAACCCCCCCACACCCGACGAGCGCACGTCAGTGGCTACCTCCATAAAACAAGGGGTCCACCCTTGCCCGCCGCAGGAACTCTGAGTCGAGACACTGACGAATCACGAGCGCGGCCGAAGAAAGACGCCGTGCCGACAAGCCGTGCAGTTGGCTCGCACGCCCAGCCCACCACTTCAAGATCATCGTGTACCCCTTCCTCGCCGTGATGGACGTTCGGGTAGGGTTGTGCGGTGAAGCAGGGGGACGTGTGTTCTGGCAAACACACGATAATTCTTGCCAACTTTCTCTTTTAATCCTCTTCCTCCTCTTTGCTCTCTTCTCCATCTTAACACGCCGTTTCTTTTCTCCAAATTCTCTGTCGACGAGGTACATACATCGTCACTTGGGTGGGGGTCATCGTTATTACACTAGAAGTCGTATCATCGATGACATCGTTTGCAGCCACTGGTCGTCTTTGTCAAGTAAGTTCCGACCACACCCGTCAAAGTTTCACGAGCCCCTGGATTAGAAAGTTCTGCAAGTGCTGGCCTGATTCTTCGGTCTGTCCTACCATTACGGAACCCGGCAGTTTTGTCTTTTCCAAGTTTTCCTTTTACACAACCAACTCCATCTTTTGCAATTTTATTGACAGTGGTGAAGAACACAAGGTATCCAATTCCATCGTTGCTACCAGTAGCATGTCTGCGAAGTCCTGACCTTCACGAATTCTTTCTCCGTCATGTCCTCGTTAATAGCCGCATCCACGCTCACCCACCGGGCTCGCTGTGCTCGGGTTACACCACTTGTCTCTCCGAGCTCGGTTGGGGCTGTCCTCAACCTTCATCAGCAACAAACACGCAACTTGCGGTTCGGCCGACTATGGGCTATCCATGTCGACGCCGACCACCACCGAGACATATGTCGCCGTCACCGCTCCACCCGCCATAGATATGCAGAAATACTTCATCGACATCTCTCCTGGGACAAGAGCAGCTTCAACAAATCTTCAAAGCCCCATTCCAAATACTCTCCGTACGACTACTGGCGTACAGAACAATGGGCCTGCGCTGCTAGGAACAGATGGGCCAGCAGCAATATCGCCCATAACACGCTCGAGAATCCTACCGGGATCCGACCTGGCCAGAATATCGAGGATGCCGAGAGAGCACCCTTAGAACACTTGCTGTTCGGCAAGAACGAGCGGCATACCAAGCGCACAATTGTTCGTCCAGTAGGCCCTACGAAAACCTTCAAGTCCTATCGGTCACAATTCTCGGCATTACGACCTCCCGCCTTAGGCAGTGCACGGGAGCCAATATTCTACGATGGACCTCCACCAGAGGCCGAGTTGAAGCTATATGGCAATGTCAACATTGATTCAGAACCATGGGCAGCTATCCCTAGCAAGCTACCACCTGCCCACTCCACCTCGTCCGTTCCTGATGTCGTCGATGCTCTTAACAACACGCACGCCCAAGTCTTGTGGAACGAGAGCAACATCCAGGGCACAGGGTCAAGCGAGGCCCAGGAAACGTCTTTCTACAACGACTTGGATAAGTATAAGCCGGTCGCCGATCCATCGGATCAGGTTGAGGTTGACGCTGAGGAATACAAAGATCTTGGCAAATATGTCCCAGTTAAGCACCAAGAACCGGATGGAAAGCCAACACACAAAGATGAGCCTGTGGGATATGAGGACCTTGACAAATACGGGCCTGTGCATTCCTATGAGCCACATGGCAAATACAAAGTCGATCCAGAACCGGCGCCGGGGCCGGAAGAGCTAGAGAAGTATGAAGATGGTGTTCGATCACACGAGCCTGACGGCAAGTACAAGCCCAGTCAACTGGGTTCTGTGAGCACCGAAGACATGGTCAAGTACAGCGCAGCCGTTCGGGCTCATGAACCAGATGGAAGATATGCTCCGGTTTATGCCGAACCCAACCTCGACCCTGCCGAGATCGCCGAGTACAGCAAACCGTTCTTGAGCCACGAACCCGATGGAAAGTACGCAGAAGCTTATGTTCAGCCACCACAGGACGAGGCCGAGCTGGCACAATACGAGGCCTTCCGCAGCCATGAGCCAGATGGCAAATATGCTGCCAATCAGCCCGAGACAGGATACGATCCTACAGAGCTCAACACATATGTCGCATTCCGCAGCCACGAGCCCAATGGGAAGTACGCCGCCTCAAACACCAAGCCAGCACCAACAAATCCAACAGAGTTGAAATCCTACAAGCCGTTCCGCAGCCATGAACCTGATGGGAAGTATGCGGCAGCTCAGCCCGAGTCTGCTCAAGGGTTGGCGGAATTGGACAGCTACCAAGCAGTCCGCAGTTCCGAGCCTGATGGAAAGTATGCCGCTGCCTCCAATGCCGCGCCGACAGAGCTATCGTATCTGGACCAATATTCAGGCGCATTTCGCAGTCACGAGCCGAACGGACAATATGCACCTTCAGCAGAATCGCTAGCCGAGGATACTGACTCGGGCAATCATGAAGGTTTCACCTTGGAAGACTCAGAGACCAGTCGCCCTTCTTGCGGACGTGAAGCTATGCCCGGCGTCAAGGACGAAGCTGAGATGACAACCGAGTTCCGGAAGATTGTCAAGGAGTTGATGGCCAACCCTCCTGCCGACTCGACCATCGCTCAACAGAGGTCGTCCTCTTCAAGCAACCAGTCTTCGGATGGTAAAGAGACACCCAAACCTAAACAGTCCAAACGACTCACTGGCCAGTACGTAAAGGATTTTCCTGAGGATTTCGCAGTTTCGTGGAGCACCGAGCCCTCTGTGGCCAACTCATCCCTCCTCCCAACCGATTTGAGCCCGTCGTCTGGCCGAGGTACTTACACATCTGGACAGGAGAAAATAACTGGTACCTGCCAGAATTCACTAGGCCGTCAACAACCAGCCCCGGAACATTCTCGAGCAGAGACCTCTCCCTCAACTCTCCCAGAACCGGTACTGTACAAGATTTTGGTCTATGACCCCGTGATGCAGGCAATAGACGTTGCCGAAACCATGTCGGTTGTCCCTGACAGTGCCACGCCCTTGAACCCAGCAGAAGTGCTCCTCCGGATCTCCAACCCTGCTCGCTTCTTCCCTCATTTCGCCCCTCTCCAGGCCCAAGGTTTTGAGATTGTTTCGGGCAGCGGCGATGTGCTCATTTTCCGAAAGGTTCGCGATGCTGCTCCCAGTGAGAAGCCGCAGGTTGCCTCCGCACAGACAGTTGCCGCTCCCTCTCCGACGGCACCAGTCAACCCTATCGATATGACCGGAGGTAGCCGTCTTCCCGAGTACAACGTTGCAGCAGGCCGGTTTGCTAGCCCCACCGGCTTTGTCAACTACGATTTGCCGCCGGAGAGAACCGTTAACGGTTATGTGCCGCAGGGTGAGACCTTCTTCAGCCCAGGACATAGGGCAGAGGAGATGCACGAGCGTCACTCGGCGCGGGAGGCAAAGGAGACCAAGAACAAGAAGAAGAAGAGTTTGCCTAAGCGTCTAGCTATCGGCGCGGCGGGAGTGGCTGGTATCTCGTTCGGGGTTGGAGCTCTGGCTGAAGGGATAAAGAATGAGGGCAAGAGAGTGAAGGTGGTCAAGAAGAACTGATCCTTCTTTTCTCTAACATGGTGGTTTTGGTTATTTCCTCTTTTTCTTTTGTCTGTTTGTTATTTCTCCTCTCATGACTCTAAGGGTGGATTCCCGGGGCCAGGCGTATCACTAATGCATTTTGGCATCATCGGGGGGCAACATGGGTACAGGTTGGGAACCATGGCCACATCACCTTCGCTTGGGAAACACAACTGGCGGACGCACATAAGGAATACATGCATGGGTTTACCACAGGATGGGAATATGATAGTGGATTAAATGCATTTGAAGTTTTGCCATCTACTCTAAAGCCCAGTGATCCGTCGTTCTTTTGGGGATTTTGTGCCTCCTGTATGCCACCCAAGTCAGAAATTGGCGCCGCAACCGACGTTTCTGATGCGCAGTTTCGCCCAAACGTCTAAATCACCACAACCTCGTATTAGCATCAGGTATGTGAAGCAACAATTGCATCAGGAACATCAGGTGAGATAAGACGGATATTGTAATGATGAACTGTTTCATTATTTTTGCTCTCAATTCCAAGTGAATACAGTGCTTTGCTTGCTTGCTAAAAACGTGATGATGATGATGATGATGATGATCTGCTCCCACGAAATACGTCGGAATGATGCAATAAATGAAAGACCTGTCAAAACATTTCCCTGTTCCGCTTTTCCCCTCCTGGTCGTCCTTGCCGGTTTTCATTGCCGAGGTACTATGATACAAGAGAAAATAAAAATACAAAAAAAAATTGCCCTTTTCCATTTCCCCTCCAAAGCGTAAGGGTGTCGTCGTGTGACAGTGGTGTGTAAGAGAATGTAAATAATAACGCAGCCGTGTCATGTCATCCCAGTCATCCCCAAGCAAAAAGTAGATATAAAACACACAATAAAGAAAACAATTTTATACAGCCATTACAGCAACAGAACACACAAAATGTGCATGTGTGAATGTTGTGTAGGTGTGTAAGTGTGTGTAGGTGGTGCTCAACGCTCACTAAACCCCTGCCCATTGTCCCTCTCGACGGAGCGGTCACCGACGGGCCCGCCGCGCTGGTCGTGCTTCTCTGCTAGCTTGGAGTGCATCTCGTGGGAGTACTCCTGGGCGGACCAGCTCTGGCGGCGGTCAAAGTTGGGCTTCCACTCGTCCGTGGTGGACATGGCTCTTGTGCGGGCTGCTTCTGTGCGGGTTGGGGAGGGGGAGGATTGGGTTGGGGAGGTGAGACTCTCGGTCAGGTCGGTGGAGGGTGGGGAGAAGATGGAGGTTTTGAGGGGGGGAGGGGCGGATTTGGTTGTGTTGGACATGGTTGTTGTTGTGGTTGTGGTGGTGGTTTAACCTTGGGGTTGTCTGTTGTTGGTGATGATCGTTTGGGGGTTTCCGGGGGATTGAGATTCCAGTGAGATTGATGTTGTAGATTTGGTTGAGAAGGATGAAGATGAAGAAAAAGATGCTTGCAATAGGTTGGTGATGTGATGGAGATTTATCTTCTGAGAAAAACACCAGAAAGAACAAGACGTCAGACCATTCGGCCATCTCGATGGAACTTGCCTTGACACCATTCTTCGTATTCATCAGTGTTCCTTTGGCGGTTGATCCTTCCTCATCGTGCAGGTGGTGTTGCCACTGGAGCTGTCCTGAGAGGTGCGCCTGGGCCCAGAAAGGCGGGGCTCTTGACCGGTTGTGGAGGGGTGCAGTGGTGTGTTATCGGCTTATCGCTTATCGTTTGGCGCGTTTGTCGGGAGATGTCAGTATCCGAGCTGAGGTGTGCCAAGCTCCCAAGCTCCAATGTTTGCTTGTTTCCTTCCACGACGACAACCGTGTTTGGTTTGTCAAATCAATGCGCGCCTCTCGAACTAACGGTCCCAATCCTGCAGATATGGTCTTTCCAACCTGAAATAGGCTACATCACTCGAGTGATCGCCCCCTCTGGGCATCATCACTCTCCCCTTCGAATTTCCCGGCGCGTTTGAACTCGAAACCTCAGCTTGATCAGCTCGAATCACGATGCGCATCCCCAGAGCCCTCCCCGTTGCGCCGCCCGTCGGGGCCTGTTGTGTTCGATATCGATGTTTCATTGCTTAATGCGGACTTTGCTAGCGGTGGTCGCGGTATTTGCTGGCTCAATCTAGTTGCCGTTGGACTTCTTGGACTTCTGGGGCTTCGAGGTATTCGCCAGAAGCTCCCCGACCGAGGACTGGCTGATGGGGGCGAGGATCGCGACATTGTCGACCGCGTGGCGGGAGGTATTCTCAGCCTTCCCAGAGCCGTTGCTGGGTCATTGACCTTTTCGCCGAACGATTCTCGCACCGTCCGCCGTGTCGATCTCGAGGAACGGAACGATTGTGGAGATTGGAGAGGATGGTAGAGAGACGGGCTTCTGAGCCATGATCTCTGATGTACCACCCATGGTTTCGCTGGGGTGTTTATGATCAAATCACCCTCGAGCTCGGCGGGATTTGGTGCGCTTCCAAGGGCCGGAGAGCTAGTGTCGAGCTCAGAATATCCGCGTCGTGGAGTGAGCTTTGGTTTCTGCTGTGGGTCGATTTTCAAGCCTGCTCGTGGCGGATCCTTCTTCGTTGCTTCTCGAGGGCCCAAAGGCAACGCTTTCTGGGCATCCATCTGCATCCCATCGCGGGGGTCCAATCTTGTCCCGCTCCTTCTCGAGGATCCTGGGGTATACGCCCGGTCATGATGCCGACCAGCTTCCAACCGTGCGGCACTCTTCGGCTGTACCTGTTCCTTCTCCAACAATCTCTTCCGCCTGTATCGTCTGATCAAGCACCAAGCTATCGTCGAGATAATGATTGCTCCTGCTACTGAGACGAGCACAATCACAGCGATGCTCGATCCCCGGTTCAAAGTCCCAATCCCAAAACCATCTTCCTTACTCTCGTTGGTCGCTCCCGTGTCTGGCTCCCCGATGTCTGGCGTTGGCTGGCCAGTTTCGAGGCTAGACCCTCTGCCTTCGTCTTGCTTTGGCGTGGTGTCGATGATGAGGCTTGTCGAATCGGCATCGTCAATCGAGATGACGGTGGTAAACGACCGAGCAACGGCAGTCGCAACGCCCATTTCGGTTTTTGCGAGTGTTAGGCCTGGCGTGAGGGGGTGTGTTTCGAGCAATGTCAGGTCGGCTTCTACCCAGCGGATTTGGATTGCTGGCCCAACTGTCACTCTCGCGCCCCAAGCTGTTCCATCACGAGTGTATCCCCACACGCCTCCACGATAATCCGTAATATCGGTGGTGCAAGTGAGCCCCTTCGGTACGCAGTATGCAACAGTCTCTCCTTTTTCGACGGCTGGGAAACCTTCGGCTGTTCGTGTTCTGGTTAAGCCGCAACTGGGACCAACATGGAAACCTTCGGGACAGATGGCTGGCGAGTAGTAGTGAAAACCTCCACCTGCGATGTTGGAATTCCAGGAGGGCGGGTCACAGGACGCTGGACCGGCCGTTGGAAATGGCGGATACTGGGAAAGCAACCTGGTGGTCGTCAGGAGCCAGGTGGTCAAGCACGGGGGCGTAAATATGGAAGTTAGTGAGGCTAACGGTGCCGTGCCGCCATGGACTGCACGGGGAGCTGGCATCCCGGGCCAGCGTGGCGATTACGAAGCCCTTCAGCCAGCGGGACCCGGACGGACATGAGATGCGGGAGATTTACGGATAGATGATTTACAAAGGGGTGCCACAGGCATAGGCAATGTGGCTCACGATCTGCTTTAAGGTCTCGCCAAACCCTCTGCCGGCCCCAATGCCGCGTGCCCTCATTTATTTCGCAGCCGCCCAGTCCATCCTTTCACGACGAATGAAGGCGCGTCGCTTTAAAAGCGACCCCGGGTCCTTGGGACAAGGCAGATCTGGCGAGAGGCACTGGCTTCCGCGGTTCAATCAGATCGTCTGGTGGGCCTCTACCGAATGCCTCGCCTCAGGCATGTTGGTAGGCTGCAAAGCGTGAGAAAGGGAACAAGTTGCGGCACAGTGTATCACAACCACCAACCATGCCAAAAACAGCACTCTTGTTCCCGTCCCAAATCTTGAACCCCTTGCAGACTCGACCCCACGGCCGGAAGTAAGGCCCAAAAAGGCTTGCGCACTCGATGAACAACCATCGGACCGACGAAGCATGCTGTTCAAGAGGAAGCACCAACGACGAAATCTGATACCGTGATACACCAGCATTGCGGCCGTGTCGGCCAACCTTTTCGCACGGCCTATTGAAGTCGAACATATCCAGCGGTGGCCTGGTTGGAGATTATTCCTGTTCCTGCATTTCCCTTTCTTTGGAGCACTGGTATCACCACTGCTGTAGGAACCCGCACACCTTTGCCGCCGCCACACTGATGCACATTTTGACAGTCTGAGAAGAGCTCCCCAAAGTCACCATCTTTATCTTGGAATGGCCTGTGCTCAGGCACAGGTTTGAAGATCCTCAGCTTCCCCGCTCCCATTCTCCAAGTCAGATTCCCCCTCCATAAGGCGATGATTCAGCAATGAATATTTTTCCGACTCGGGAGTAAGGCGGCCAATCAGATGTCTGTCCTACGACATGAAGGTGGTGTGAGCTGATCATGTCAGCACCTTGTGTATTTTTCGATCTTCCGGGTGCGGCTTAATATGCGAGCAATCTGTGATCGGGGGGCTGAGCTGGGCCACCCACCATCTTGGCGGGTGCCTGGATCACATCAAGATGCCGTTTGGGATGGAGCTCCTGAAGTTTGTCACATCACTTCTCCTCTTGGTGATACACTTGTTCATACCGAGACGTCTTGACTTGCGGCGAGGTGAGAGGAGATAATGCCGCATATTTTGCAGGATGCCGTCGCCGAAAAGTGTGACATTTTGCCACGGGAATCTTCTATAGTTTTTTGAGGGTTCAGGGACCTAAGTATTGTATTCAACGTCTCTACACATCCTTGCCTATCATGAAGCACTCTTCAATCTTCCCCTCAGCGCTTGCCATTGACACAAAAATAGCGCGAGTACCAATGAGAAGCAATATTTTGATAGTATTCCCGGAATGACGTCTGTTACGTTGCACAATACATATTGGATCGATTATTACTGGCTCAAGAGCCCGAGGCCAAACGAGACCTAAAGTTAGATGTTTGATGACTAAACCTGGCTGAAGTGGGCTTTTTTGAGTTAGCTGGTGGCCGCCTTATACTATAGAAAACACCGGAAAAGCTTAACAATTGTCAGTGCTTGTATTGAACATAGAGATTGGCACTTTTAGGCTATATCTTACCCTAGTAACTTAGATAGTATATATTATACTAATTATACTCTTAAGTAGTATAAATAGAGATAAATATATCTCTGCCTGCTAAAAAGGTAAGGATTAGCACTATTAACTATACCTTCTAAACTTTATACTTAATAAAAATAGTATTACCTAATATACCTATTATTATTAAAAAGGGCCAAATCATTATTGGCCTTATAATTAAAGAGCTTCCGAAGGTTAAATATACTAGTTTTTATAAAGAAGCTACTAAAATTGTTAAAAACCTAACTGATACTATTACTATTATTTAATTTAGCTATACTATTATAGTATTAAGCCTAAAAAAGTAACCTAATTTTAAACTTAATTATACTAAAGTAGCTAAAGCCCTAAATATCGTCAATAATGGCATTTCGGAAGCCTCGATTACCGAGATAGCCTAGCAAAAGGAGTAGATAAAATGGTTAAGGAAAATCGCCGTAAAGGTCTACAAGTAAAAGGTCAATAGGAAATAACTCGACTCTTAAGATAGCTGAAATAAAGAAGTAGATAAAATAGGTAAAGAAAGTCGCCGGGAAGGTCTACAGGTGAATTCTAGTTTTAATACACCGAGAAAATGACAATTTGGACCCACTACACCTTTTGAGTATGGCAAGTCTCCCCCGAAGGGGCCAAAGTTGGATGTGCCTGTCCGTTCTCTTGTTTTTCACGCAGAAAAAGATTCATCTTGTTCCCTCCAGCTTTAACCGTCCAGTACCCTCAAACCACCAGGTAGGAAGAGTCATCATAGTCTTTTGCGAAATGGCCAGCACTTCAGTTGAGGCCACCTCAGAGCTGGGATCTACCCATGACACGGTGATACCCCTGCTGCAAGACCCAATTCCCTTCAATCCACTTCCTACGACCTCGAACGACCGATTCCCAAATTTCCGGAGCAACAGCGTCCCCCGGCACCTCTTTCGCGTGTTTACACCAAAGTCTTGGGGCGAAACAACTGATGCCTACGTTCGCCCACGGTCCACAGCGGAGCTTTCTCCGGAATCCCAGCGCCTAGATATTTTCGCCTCATACTACCCTGACATCAGAAAGCGTTTTCAGCACCGGCTTACTGACCCGCCGGATACCGCTGAACTTTTGAGGACTCATCTCAATTTTCGGTGTGGGCCAGACTGCAACTTCGTGAGCTGGAGCAGCTCTCTCCTCTTTGCCCTGCAATACGCGCTCTACAGAATGGAGTATCTTGACCATCTCCGAGCCTCACGGGGCCAGGTCAAGATTCTCTTGCTTGACACCACCAAGTTGCCCCGAAGCACGTTCATATCGGAGATAGAACTCCTCAACTACTTCGCTCCGTATGAAAACTACCAAGGAGACAAGTCGCTCAGGTGGCTGCGCGATCTACGGCTTAAAAGGGCCCATGACGGCTACTATTTTGGGGAATACCTCTCGCAAGGCGACCTGAAGATAGCAGGAGCTTGCGTGCAGACTGACCTCCAGGCGCTTATTGACCATGGCTTGTTCGGTTTGCTTCCGGAGCTCGGTGAAGAATGGCGGTGGAAATTCCTGATCTTGAACGGAGGTGTTTTGTCACTTCGCCAGGCGCTGAAGTTGAATCTTGTACATCGGGACCGTGACTGTACCATGCCCACTGAGACGGCTACACGAGACGAAGTTTTCCGGGCTATTGAGGTGGCCAAATTGTTCAGTTCGGATGAGCTCGACTTTACGGTCCCTGCGGCTGCCATGTTGCTAGCTCTCAGGCAAAGAAACAAGAAGGACCCCGTGATTCTGAATGTCTTCAAGGAAACATTTTCAGGTAAGTATCACAAGGCGGCGTTGTCATGATTCATGAGCAAAGACTAATTTTCTCGGCCGTAAGCTGCAAAAATTGAAAGCCTTTCTCTGGGAGAGACCAAGGTTCCTACAGAGCTATGGCTTCCTGAGGTCTCTCAGTTCAGAATGATCATCGAAGATCTCCAACGACATTTTGAACCATCGGAGGGAGAGCCCCTGGAAGAGCTTCCTGGGGAAGATGCTTTTGAGGAAATTTCAGCACTTATTGCTGGGTTGGATATCTCATCCATGTAAGCCTTTCAGTTCCTTGACCAGTGCTATCCGTCAAAACTAGGTAGTATATCATCTTCCAGGCGCCAACGTAAAGGAGCAGGCGAAGGAAACGGCAAAGACCAATGTAGACTGACCAAATATTCACCAGCGTTTATCGTTAGATACGGTACCTACACTTCATTCCCTCTGGGGGCAGCTCACATTCTGACGGCGCCAAGTTAACTGCAACACCGAAGCCTGGACGGGCTGTGTATAAAGAATGGCTACAGTGTGACAACTAGGGTGTCGATCATCAGAGGACTGGATAAATTGCATATTTGATTGGTGGCTACGCATAGATGGAATACCAAGGATATGAAATTCATTCTAATTCCATCTGACTGTTCAGATGTCTGGGCGGTGAAAAAGACCATTCGTCCCAGCTCTGAACAATAGGCAGTCATAGCAACAAATTTTCCAGCGCAGTGCAGCTCGTAGAAGATAATCCTGCTTGATTCCATTCACTACCTACCTAGGTACCTTATCCATCCGTCATCCCGCCGATTAGCCTCTAGAACCCAAGATGATCCAACACGGCTACGAGCTGCTCTTCACCCATACGTCTCAAAGCCATTCTTTGGCCCTCATCCGTATTCATCCTCAGAAAGTCAGTATTGATCAATCTCCAGGGTGTCAGGGATCCCAAGAGCTCGTCTACATCAGCAAGTTTGCCCATGCCCTGAATGGTGCTAGGCCGCTTGACATTTATTTTCTGCAGCTCATTCTCCCACGCCCGCGCAAGTTCCCAATCAACCCCTGGACCATTGGGGGTCTCTCTAGGTGTTGGAAGAGGTGAAGGAAACTCTCCGGTCAGCTTGGCTCTCCGAAGTTCTAACAACTCTCGTCCCTCTGAATCTGAGTCGGTGATCCAGCCAGTAAACCGACCGCCGTTGGGACCAAAAGAGCGGAAGAACTCGTAGGCAGGGTGTAGAATAGTGCTGAAGTCGTAGTCGAGGAGCGCTGTGACAAGGCCTGTCGCAGGGTCGTAGAGGAGATTGTCCGAGGCTTTTACCTTCATGTTAGCGCTGGGGGGATTCCATTGAACAAAAGACTTACTGAAATCTGCGTGTATAATAGCCCTATCTTGGCTAGATGTCAGGTCAGAGAATTGTGCTGATAAGCCACGCTCGATGAAATCATCGACACGGTCTCTGATGCCGTTCGGCCGCCATCCCTTCAGATACGGGTTTTTATCTGCCTTGTCCAGTGCGGCTTTGAGTCGGCATCGGTAGGAATTTTCGAGGGAAGACCATGGCCCGGCACCGACGCTTGGCATAGGCGCGCTGACAATCGCACCGCTGCTGTCAAACGTCAACCCTCCCCAGCCCTGAATGCTCTTGGGAAGCGGATAGTCTTGTAGTGCCTTCAGAATAGCCGCCATCTGCCTCAGAACCGCGGTTTTCTGTTCCAGAGACGCGGTCGGGCTAAACACGCCATCAAGCGGCACTCCGGGCATCATGTCCTGCAAGATCCAGCCCAAACGCCCTTGACTAGCACCATCCCAGCCGAAGACGCGGGGGACGATGTTGGGTTTGATGTGGCGAAGAGCTGCCGAGGCGAGGGTAAGGATGGCGACTTCATTCTGGACGCGGGTTTCTTGGTACATGCCCTCAGCATCGGCGTTGCTGAGGCGCATTATAAACGCCCTAGCACCTGCAGGAATGGGGACGCAGCCCGGCAGCTTAAGACCATGATTGGAGATGTCGACGGGACACTCGAGGCGGTAGACGAAGTTGTTGTATTTGAACGGAAAGTCGGCTTCGTATTGAATCGGTGTGATCCTGGTCTCGGCTATGTTCTGCGATTTCACCGATTATTAGATATGAAGTTCGACTGCAGCCTTGTGAATTGCTTACCTCGTGAGAAAGACCAAAGTGATCCCCCAAAAGTCCCCGAATGTAGTCAAGGCGCGCCTGGTAGTTGGCGTGGTTGTGAGAAGGGGCCGTCATGCTTGCAAATTGCTGTGTTGAGAATATTGTGTGTTTTTCGTTTTGTTGCTTTTGGTTCGATGTTTGGAGTTGGAGCATTGGCACTGGCTAATTGGGTCAGCGCGTTGCAGGGGGCAGATACATGCACACAGTATTTGTGCACTACATGTGCAAGATGAAAACCACTCAGTCGCACTGTACACATGCACAGGTTATGAAGACAGAGGCGAGAGTGAGGAGCCAACAATAGATATTATCAGAACCGTAGAATGATGGTACTAGGGACAGACTGTCATCGTGATTATCTTTCGATAAGGACATGTTGATACTGATTCGAGACCAGTGTTGAGGAAAAGGCCGCAATGAATAAGAAGTCAAAGTATTGGAAGCATGGACTTCAAAGGATTGCACCGAGGGATTCAGATCAGCTGATCAGAAACCCATCAGCATTTTTTCTGTTAGAAATTCCATTTCCCTAATTTGAGTTAGTAGCGGCCCTGCGATTGAAGATGCAGTTGATGGCGGTTTTCGGCGACGATGATAGGGCGGCTATCCGCCAGCTTGGCGGAGAAGCATCAACGTAGACATGGGACTGTTGCCAAAATCAGAACTCAGGATGTATTGTCCTCGGGAGCCGCTCGGAAGAGCCTATCCCGAGATCCATCCTCCAGACAGAGCTTGAGGGCAATTGCGCCTCTGAGACTTTGTAGCCATCGGAAGCTGTCGTTGACTTCATTCCGAGAGCCTAGTGATCGTCGCTGCACATAGCCCCAGCCGTCCTTTTTTTACTCAACGGCTCTGGCTCCTATTGGGCAAACAAAAGATCGCTGTGCTCCTGCATGCAGCTGGGCATACAACATTTCAGTAGTGATTTGTTTCATGTGAAGAGTGTAGTGGCAAATAAGAACTCGAAGCCGCTGCAGATACCTGCAGAGGTCTCCTCGCCCAGAAAAATGGTTGTCAAAAGTGACAGTTGCGTTGGCACGGCCAAGATGCGGCTGCATTCAACTAATATGAACACGGATGTCTCACAATTGTTCATTGGCCGACTTGCTGTTTGTCTCACATACGGATGTGTTGGGGTTGCAGCGAGGCTCTAAGCTATCTCCTTCTATAAGACACCCGGATGGTTCTCAGTCTTCGCCACAGCAGTCAGGTTGTTTCTTTTACTAGGTCCAAACTTTGGTCGTAGATAACTGCAGCCGTCGTCAATACTCCACAATGGGTGTCTTTCTCAGTCATTTCAGTTACCTCAAGTCAACATGTCGAAACCTCGAACTTCAAGTGGACTGTAATATTGTCTTTGATCCCAATGCTACTACCTCCTTCCCAGCAGTCTTTGAGGTTGGCGCAGTTAATAAGACTCATCTATTGGAAGCCGATCCAGATATTGCCGGAACAGGTGTAAGTTGGCTCATTCTGGCTTCAGGGTTCATTTTATGAGCTGGTTGAGTGAGGAGGGAAGGAAAGAAGAAAGTATTGTGCGTGGGTTGGGGCAGATTGCGCCTATCGTGGCTGTAGGCGCAGTGATTCTGGCTTCTCTTGAGAAGTGGGTTTGGCCGGTTCCGTGGTGACGGATGTCGGGGTTGTATTTGGAAGGTTGTGTGTGTTTGTTTACCTCGGTCTGTGCTCAGGGGCTCAGGGGCTCATGGGCTCATGGGGCTCCAACTAATCAGCGAACATGGGGATCTCTCCTTCAGTATATCAATTGGGTCGCTTTTCTCTCTACCTTTTCTTTCTATCAATGAATGACGTGATTCCTAATCCTTGCACCAGCTTCTGGCCCCGAGATGATGGTTGTGATATCTGAATTACTTGTTATCTCAGCAACAACTGGAAACAACCGGATTTATCTTGAAACCCAGTCCGGAAATCCCAACTGCATGTTGTAGTGCTTAGTGGCTAGACAACATCACAAGGTTGCTTATGTAGGCGCTTCCGCGGTGAATAAGAGCTCGCTTGCTGAGGCCCAGTGCATTGGGTGTTGGAACTAAATGCTGTGCCACTATTCTCACCCGACTGTGCCGCCAACCATCAGACTTAATTTAGCCCCCATCACAACATTCGCGCAGCTCACACTCGGCCGAGTGCTACCCATTCCAACAATGCGCCGACCTGTCGAGGATATTTAGTTTCCAAACGAGGCATCCTTTGACGGGAGGACCTTGGATATTCCGCTTTCTTGCCGCAAGCCACCTGTGTAGGTCCGGCGTTGCAAGCGACCAAGAGATAGCCATTCCCTGCAGATCGTTGCTAGTTCCCAGTTTGTGCCGTTCAGCTTGAATCCATTGCTCGCAATATCATGCCTTTGTCCGCGCGTTCCTCTGTTCCGAGCTTTGCTCTTGTTTTCGTTCTGTCATGAGCAGTGATCTAACCGCTCAAAAGCTGCCATCATTGCTTTTGAACCTCTCGCGATCTAGACGCAAAGTTTCCTATCTCTGAAAGATGGAACTTTCAGATACCCAGAGGCTCAACTCACCAGCTGCTATTCCTGTCAAGAACTTTCTGGTAAGCGATGTTGCACGGCCGCTCGGCTTGGCCCACCATGCATACGAAGATCATATCCACATCCCACGATGGCTGACGCCGTTCTTTGTGCGCATAGGCAGGTTCTTGGGCCACCGCCTCTATTGCCCTCATTTTTCTCAGCGTTCGTCTCTACACCCGCATACGCGCATCACGTCGACTTTTCTGGGACGATGCCATCCTCATATTCGGCACCCTCTTGGTTGTCATATCAGCTGCCCTCTGGCAATGGGCAGCACCGAGACTTTGGTTCATATTGGATGTTGGAGCGGGGGTCGCCGCCTTCCCAGGAGATCTGGAAAAGTTCCTCAAAGATGTCGAGAGCACAATGAGGGTCTTTTTCGTGGAGCAGCTCTTCTTTTACACCACCTTGGCCTGTGTCAAGTTGTCACTGCTCTTCTTCTTCAGGAGAGTGGGTTGGCACATGACGAAGCTTAGGGTTGCCTGGTGGTCTGTCCTCGGATTTGTAGTAGCATGCTGGATTGCCTCGGTCGGTGATGCTCAGTGGGGATGCTTGGTTGCGACGGGCTTTGACATCATGGCGCAATGTACTGAGCCTCCCGCTATTGCATACGCCAACCTTACGCTCAGGGTTAACTGTGCATTGGATGTTTTGTCTGACGCTGCTGGTAAGCCTTTGCTTCAACACAGTCCGGTGGGCCCTTGCTAACAATGACAGTCCTGTCCATCCCCATCATCTTGATCTGGGACGCCAAATTGCGCACAGCCAAAAAGCTCGCCTTTATCGGCCTCTTTTCCCTCACTCTCCTCACCATGTTGGTTGCCATTCTGAGGGTAGTCGGTATCAGCTCCGCAAAGTGGGCAAACGGTCAGGTCGACCCGAGTTACTTATGGCTGTGGAGTTGTATCGAGACTTGCATTGGTATGACAGTCGCTTTACCCCCCTCCTGTAAGAAGTGGTGCTAACATTCTCCTAGCCATCATCGTAGCATGCCTCACTGCTTTCCCGCAACTCTTCGTCTCGTCCAAAAAGCCTGCTGTGTATCAAAAGTCCGGGCCTTCAAGTCGATCAAACCCACGCCCAGGATACAAGGGGCAAGAAGACGCTGTGGGCATGGTCCAGTCATATGCCGACGTTCTGGACACCCGTGTTGGTGACGAAGAGAACTACGGCTACTCTACCATGGCTCGGGAGAGCCACAGCACGACCAATTTGAAACCGGCAACCACGAACCATCATTATGGGGAGGTAGTGGAGTTACATAACATTTCGCCGCTTCCAAGTCCCTATCATCCAAATGTTGGATATACCCAAAGATACCATTGAGTATCAGGTGCTTGTACATACACCCCAACCTCAAAATACCTACAGAAACGTGCAAAAGTCAGAAATGTCCAGGTGTTTGACCACTTCAGCATAGTGCCATAGCCTCAGTCGGGAATGGCAGCACTTACCGATGCAAGACTGCGTCACACTGAGCGCTCTGCTGCCTGTTTCGAGAGAACTTCACTCCTCCTTTGCTGCATGAGCTTCAGCTATCATCCTCAACGGCAAACCACCACCGCCACCACCAACCTCACCATGCCCGCAAACAACAACCCCCCGTTCGCACCCCCCAAACCCCCCTACATCCTCTGGGACATCCTCACACCCCTCACCTCCCTCACAATTCTCACCCTCGCCCCACCAACAACACCCCAACAGGTCCATCCAAAGCTTACGACTAGCCATCCTCCAGCCTCTCTTCAGCCTCAACATCTACCGCTCCCGCGACCCAACCCTCGTGAAGCTGTTACCTCTGGGCCATGCTCGTCATCTCTGACCTTTGTTGGGTTGTGCACCCGATCCTAAAGAATTACGTCTTGCGCCGACTGGGAGAAGATGGCAAACCATATGGATGATATCCCCCCGGTTTTGAGAGTTATGCGGACCACTGGGTACCCCCTAGGGCAGACGGGACGGCAAAGACGGAGAAGGACCTCTTTCTCGAGGAATGGGCGACTGCGCTTGGGGGTGCGCTTTTCGTGTGCGTCTTGTGGAGCTTGTTTCGGTTTGCGACGGTGATGGGGTGGTTTGGGGAGATTGGTGGTGGGATGGGGGACAAGGTTTTGACGACAAAGAGGGCGAGTGGAGATGCTAAAGGAGTGAATGTTGAAGACAAGACGGTATTTCCACGGGGGCACCTGATGGACAACAAGGAGGTCTACACTCTGTACCTGGACAAAGAAAAGGTGATGAAGAGTGTGTTGAAAGATCGAGGCCAGTTAGCTTTCACCACGAGATGTAGCCTGAGGATTGTGAGGCACAGTAATCAGAACCACGCGCCCGAACGCGTCAGAACCAACCATCACTCCAACCCATTTTCTTCCCCATATCGCAGCAAAACCGCGATCATGATGAAAAAATTGGTAGCGTCTCTTTGAGTAGCGTGTCATCCTTAGTGCAGGGGCCATGCTAATCTTCTCTGTATCGTTTCAAATTGACCAAATGCCCCGAAGGGCGAGGAAAGAAAAGAAGAAACTGCTCAAAAGTTGGAAGGGTCTGGAGAAATTTATACATGAGAAATAATGGTCTGTGCACGCATGCAAATCCCGGAGGCTTGTAAATTGTCCGTGCGCCTTGACCATCAAGTCCACTAGGCTTTGTTTGTGGTTCTATCATGTACCCTAACCCTTGACGCCCATCTCCTTTGCAAACAAACCCCTGAACCCCTTGATTCCCGAACCTCCTTGTCCAAAGCTCCCATGTTGCCATAAATTTCCAACGTTCAACGGCGGGAAGTAGCCGCAATAGCAGCCACACAATGCCGGCACCCAGGCTTAACGCTTGGGTCGCGGTGCCCACAAGGCGGCAAGTAGGTATTCCCATTCGTGGTAATCGGATAGACACTCCCGCCCATATTCTGCGCCTGTGTTCCAGGGTGATCATACATGTAGTTACTAAACACAGCTGGTTCTGCGCACTTCTTCTTCTTGTCATGATTAGGCGGGATAGCCCCGTTCAGACCAGGCGCAACGCGGGCATGATTGTTCGTTGTTGGACCAGGTGGGTTTCCCTTCAAAGAAGTGGAAGCGTACATGACGTTGCCGTTCCTGGGATCGGAGTTTCCAGGCCCGCCGTAGACAGTGCCCGGAGCGACGTAAGTGGCTGCTGCCCCGGGCATCTGTATGTTGGCGGGGATGTTCGGGTACTGCTGACGCGCGGTTGACGAGCCTGGACGGCCGTTGTGAGTGCGGGCATAGTCAACTTGGGAGCGGGCGCTATCGGCAAATTGCGAGGTCAAGGCGGCTTGGGAGGAATGGGGGATGGGCTGGGCGTAGCCAACGCCGGAACCGTAACCGCTGAAGCTGTGCGTTCCTGGGTTGGCCTGGGCATGGTTGCCAGTATTGTAGGAGGCTACGTTGCCGCCTGCGGTGCCAAAGTTGCTGTAAGCGATTGGGGGCTGCTGTTGCTGTTGCCGGGAACGAGAGTTGCTGCTCGAGGCGTTGTTGTTGGCGTAGCTCATCTTGAATCGAGTTTGTCACGCTTGGTGTAAAAGAGAGTCGTTATTGCAGAAGTGAAGCAAGCTGAATGCCAGATTCAGCGTTTGTCCGGGTATGCCTGATAACCGGATTAATGAATGTGAAAGCGTGATGGTCAACGTCAATCCCAATCGTGGTTCGGAACAGCGGCTTTATAGGTAGGTAGATATGATCAGAGTGTGAGGCGTGTTGGACCATTTTGTTGGGGTCATGATCAGTTCGTGATCCATTGTCAGCTATTTCGTCGTGAAACTGGTCGGCCATCAGGCACTGCATGAGACGCCAGCGCTGACTCATCTTTGATGACAGTCAGATCGAACTTGGAATTTGGGTGTCCAACTAGGTTTCCATGGCCCAGGGCTAAGATCCCCAAATCTGACTGCCAAGGATCACCAATGGAAAAACTACCTACTTGGGCAAGATTCCAACCTCAAAATGGCTCGTAGCGGCACAGCTGCGGTAGAGTGACCCAGGCCTCAAGCCAAGACGCCATTATTGACGATAATAGACGATGCTATGTAACCAAAGCCTTTCCCAATGCTTGGTGGTATTCGTTCACGACCAGCCTCTCACGCCAAGCTCTTCTCAACAACCCTCCACCTCCTCCCACCCTCAGCAACAACCTCATCACCAATCTCCATCTGCCCCCCAACCTCAGTAACAAACTCCACCGGTATCACTCCATTCCCACCCTCCAACTTCCCACTCCCGATCCTAATCTTCCTCTCCCATACCCCCCTTTCCCCATCCCAAACCCACCTCTCAACCCTAATACCCTCCCCATCCCTCAAAAACCCCTGCACATACCCCCCTAATCTAACCACCATCCCCCTCCTCACCCCATCCCCTTCACCTTGCTCACCACCAGCCCATCCAGCATTGTCCTCATTTTCAGGGTCATAAACAAGAACAATCCCCTCCACTCCCCCCACCTTCTCAATCCCCCCGCCTCCCAAACCTCCTCATACTCCCCCACCTCCCCACTCCCCGGATTCACCATCCTCCCCTTCTCCAGCGTCAACTCCGGCCTCCCCTCAACAGAGTAATTATCCCCCTCATCAGCAGCAACATCAGCAGAGTTAACCCTCGAATCAATCCAATGATGCCAGACACAGTGGGAATACTCCACTTCTTTTGTTGCGGGGTTGGTAACAGGGGAAGAGGTGGAATGCCCTCCTATGGCCCAGTCTAGTTTCTCCAAGGGAATATCCGGTGAAGAAGAAGGAAGAGGGAGGAAAACCCTGATGTCGACAAATCTCCTCTCAGGGGAGGTCAGCACGATGGTGGAGGTTGGCTCGGATGCTGGGTGGGGGAGCCAGCGGATGGATTTGCGGAGGGAGATGTCGGCAGCCATTTTCAGCTCGTCTACCTGATACAAGTAGGATACTTATGAGCAACCCTTTTACGATTCCAAGAAAGGAAAAGATACGTTGTCGGTCTTTTTGGCGTGTTTTGGCGGACCTTGTGGGCGACTTGCCCGTGGGGCTTTTTTCGGACTTCAGTTGCGGGGTTACAAACAGCCTTTTTGGAGCTGGATTCCAGGGGAAAAAGGAGGATGGGTTTGCTAACCCTAACCCGCGATGTAGACACAGATATATCCTCCAGCCTGTCATTTTCAAGATGTCAAGTTGTTGATAAAATAGTGAATGGGCCTCAAACGATAGTCAAGGGGCCTATTAACTATTTCCAACACCTAACGGCTATCTTAAAGGGCTTTGGTTCTATGTAGCCGTCCCTGACTTTTTGTTCACGACCGTGTGCATGCCCAAGGTATTTGCAAGTCTTTTGACCCTCTAGAGAAGATGCATGATCAAAGTACATCATTCCAACATCCCGGCTTGAACAACCATCTACCTAACTTACTTACAGACCTTCTTGTGATCCTTCCAATCAATCTTCTGACACTCCTGACTGCAATACCTCACCTTCTTACACTTCGAGCACTTCAACAGCTCTCCTCCATTGTCACTCTTCTCCGCCCAACAAACATTGCACTGATCCTTTCCACTTCCCTCAACAGGAATGGCTGGGATAGTCTGCCTCGCGGTGTTCGCAGATGGAATTCCCGTCGACGGGCTCGGCAACTCAGACAACGCAGGCGGCAAAAGCAGCTCATCCACCAGGGAGCTGGCAAACATGGGCGAGATTGCCGCCCGTACACAGTGCTTCTTGGCGTAATTCCAGTTGCTTCCCATATAATCCACATGATAATCCTGCGGGAAGACATCCACTCCACAGTCACAAAGAATCCTCTCACCTATCCCAACAGAAAGCGGCGGAGCTCTCCGCTGGCCTCCCTTGAAATATGCGCAACGCTCTTTGTGCTCCCACTCTCTGCATCTTTCCACCATAGAAGGCAGCACCTCCTTCCACAGCCGCAGCTCGTCGAGCGTCACGTTGACGGAAATGACCTTGCCGGTCTCTAACATGTCCTGGAAAACCCTTGCTTGGCGTTCGAGACGCTCAAAGGTAGCCGGCATGACAGTTGCGTTAAGAACGAGCGTGCGATTTGACAGATCGAGGCGTATGGCTGAGATGAAAATGGCCATGTTGATGCCGTCTGCCTCCTTGCAGTTTAGAGCAAAGATGCTGCTGCGCACGCCTGTGCCTCCGGCGTCTTTGAGACCGGCAAACTGCATGAAAATGGTATAAGAGTGAATCCTTGAAGTCAACACGAGCTTGCTTCTCTTTGGAGACAGGTTTCCCTGGGTTTTTGCGGAGAAGCCTCTTGTGGCTGGACCACATATGTGCTAGGTGTAGGTTGACCTAGGATAGAGCAGTATGATGCTTGGGGTCAATGTTGATTGCTGGGAGGGTGGAAAGATTGAGGTGCGGCATGTTCTAAGGGGTGGGAACAGGGCGAGCGCTAGGTATCGTCTTGGAGAAAATGGTTGGGTAGGTAAAAGAAAAGGAAGGTGTTTTGGATGTTGCTGTGATGACGGTGCCGATGAGCTTAATGTAGGAGGATTTGCGAGCAATGCGCGTTTTGATGGAGGATCCCAAGACTGGTAAGGGGAAGATGACCTTCAATGGCTTATCTCCCATCTTCACGTCCTAAATACAGGAAGATGACGCGGTGGTTTTGACGACATACCCGTTGCTTAGGGTCGACTTTAGATCTTGAGATTCTAGGTCGATTCGATAAGTCAAAGTCGTTAGCTTGCTGTCGGTAGTGACTGATAAAGTGGTTTTTGTCCCCGGATTAAGCACATCTGAGTCAAGGAAGTCCCCCTTGCTAAAGCAAGCACTTGTGATAGGCCTTCCTAGATTGGGTGGTTCCTTTGTGATAGATATGTGACTGACATCTCCTAGAGATGTTTTAAAGACCACCAATTGTTTTCCAAGTTGACCTTGATATATTCGGACAACCTACGGGTTGTGTTGAAGAGCAAAGGCAATGGTAGCCTTCTCTGGCTTTTGTAGGAGGATCTAAGTTGGGACCCTAAACGAGACTACGAGGGTAGACGATCCATACCAGCCCTCGGGGTTGTCCTCAATCTGCAACGAAAACGTGTTGGTGTACGGCGTGCCGGTCGTCTTGATGTTCCCAAATCCGAGCTGCACAGCTGCAAATATGTTCATCCATTTGGACCCAGAAGAGTCTTGGAGGAGACACTGGACTGGCAATACGCTACCATGTTTCGTGAACAACCCCAGCCGCGACCGAGGTACCTCCAACGTGACGCAGACGGTTGAAGGCATGTCTTTCTAAGTTGAGAGGCCTCTGTGAGTACCTTCACTGACGGAGAGACTGTGCGGCGCGGCTAGGTCGGGCACCTGACAGATATCCAAGAGATGGATATACATGAGTAATTCGTGATTATAGTTGGGTCCTATCGTAAGAGTGGTCTTATTGTTGATGCGCCCAATCAAGTGATTCATGGTGGCTGTCCAGTCTGTCTTTACACGACTCTTTATAAATCTGAGAAGAGCGGCAAAACTTGCTTTGCAATATACTGGGAGCGAAAGACCGGTCGCTCCACCTAATTTCAGAGCCGACATTATAGCTGCAACATTCTTATGAGGAAATATGTTGAGGTAAACGTCGAATAATAACTTTGCGAGGTTTGATGCATCTATGTGTAAATACGTAAGGGAAGTACCGGTGGCTTTGGATCTGACATGCGACGGTCCCGGTGGTCGTTTCCATCCTATTCTGATATGAAGCTGTCCAGATGCCGGCTTGGATCCGGAGCCCGAACGGCCTTGGACAACCCTGTTAATAATTCCCTCATCGCCGGCGCAAACAGATGTTGTGTTTGTCCAGTAATCTACCGGGAAGAGTCTAAGAAGGAGAGAGAATAACCCGAGGTCCATGCTAAACAGACTTTGGATAAATCCTTGGTGTGTCTTGCTTCTCTTGACCAACGACTCTGTATACAACGTTGAAGATGCGGCTCCATTAAGTAAGGGCGTGGTGGCAACCAGAAGATTGATCGAGCCTAGATGATCGATGAGATTGGAAGTGTCGATGGAGGTAAAAGAAACCGGTGCGTTGCCGTTTGGACCGTACTCCTTTTCGTCGAGGATAAGAGGATCAAAGGACTTGAACCGGCTCCGATACTAGGACGCGCCTGTCAAGGATCCTGTCCGCCGCCGATGTTGGAGGCTTTGAGCGAAAGCAATGCCATCTCCGACAAAGAAACGAAGCGTAATCCTGTCCTTAGCTTGCTTCCTAAAAGATTCTGACCAAAGGCTAAACTCCGTGCGAGCAGCAGCCACGGCCTTCCGCAAGTTAGTGCCTTCTTTCGAAGCTTTGGCAAAGGGTGACTTGTCGTCAAGCGGCACGAAAGCTGTCGCGAGATGAAATCCCAATAAAGGATTTTCTCCGCCATGAAGTTTAGCGGCAACTCTTGGAGAAACAAGCATTGGGTTGGGGTACTTTTGCTCCTTGGGAAGGGCAGCCAAGTCAGTATCGGTGCTCCCCTGCTTCCAGAAGTTCTCGTGTGTGTCGACGATAGCCTGAAAACCGATGTGGAATGCGGGGGCCGTGGAGCGCATGCCGCTCAAATTGAGATGCGAATTGGCAGGCTTTTCGCTTTTCATCTTGGCTTCCACTCGAGACCGATTGCTCTCATCAAGATAAAAGTCCCACACCTTGGACACTTGGTCGAGGGTGATGCGGTCGCAGAACCGGATGGCTTTGCCGTACTCGCTTTCTCTCCACGTATCGATTGAGCCAGAATGGGAGCGTAGTTTTCTAGCTTGAGCGATGAGACGAACATGGTCCGCAGAGCTCAAATACTGGTGGAAATAGATATTCCAGTTGCTGGTGGTGTGTTGCCCGTTGGCGTCATCGATGAGGAGACTTGCAAGAAGGATGCCGCGGGCTGATCAGGTTGTCAGTGAGACTTCCAGAAAAAATAAAAACAATAGAGAGACTCACCTATCACAGCCGCCTCGATATCACAACAGGTAAAGTCCAACTTTCGTCTTGCTCCGTCTGAGTGGTTCGTAAAAAGAACATTACGCAGATCTCCACATCCGAGGATCAAGATCTTGGCGGGGGCCTCAGGCGGGAGGTTCTGTGTCAAACAGACAGCAGGCGTGTTGCCAAAGGGGTAAAACCCCGTATGAAGCACAGCAAGTCCTTGCTGTAACATAGTTGTCGCGTGCTTGAATTGCAGTTCGATATTTCGATTTCAAGTCGATGATGGGTGTTGAGTGGGCGTGGTCGACGAACGCCAAACAACGAAGTGGGACACGTCCACTTAAAAGGCGGGCTGTGGAAAGAACTAAGGAAAAATCAGCGCTTAAAGCACTGTAGAGAAGGAGGAATATGCGGAGACAAGGTCGCTTCTCTCGTTTTGTCAATCGCAACCACAAGTCGTTGAGATATGGTTTTAGGTGGCACGTGGGTGGTCGAAGCCTGGCCACAAGGAACGTTCACTGCTGTGGGGCTAAGGTGCGCACAGTGCGAAATGGACGCCATCACCACAGACCATGGGATATGATAGATAAAAACTCATCGATTCCGCCAACCAGCCTTTGTCATATCTAAACATAGAACCTTGAGCGTAGAAATTACCGCCAGTAATTCATGTTCCCCGCAAATAGTGACTTCCCCACGACTTCCCACGCCACCCCATACCGCGATGCGCCAAACTACCTTGCCCTCACTGCGTCGGAAAGCCATCACACTGAAGCCGAGCATATGCCCCATACCCCGACATGATATCCCCAGGATCCTCCTTGTTATCTGCGCATTGCACCCAGTTATTCTCCTGGTTGACAATAAGGCAAGGGTATTCGCCATTGTCACAAACCACCTTCTGGCCGTCAGGTTGATAGAAACAGCCCGTGCTTACACCGCAAGGGTCAAAGCCGATCGGAAATGTAGGGATAGGCATCCTATATCCCTGATCACAATCTGCTTCTATACCGACGAGCCATATCTTCTTGTAGGGATGGAGACAGACATTGAAGGGATCCACGCTCGCCCGGGACTCAAAGATGTCGTATTCGCAGCGGAGTCTGAAGTTGGGGTCGACATGTTGCGGCGGAATGTACCGCCGGTAAGTAACCCACAATCTTCCGGGGTCGTCAATCGGATCGGGCTGGATGGAAGCCTGAGTAGAAGCAGGTTGGGTGGAAGTGGAAAAGCTGGGATATGAGGTTGCCCAGATGCCTGAGACGACTGGAAATCGGAACAGGTCAGTCTACAGGAACCAAAGTACACAAAGGTCGTCAATATGGGTTGTGGAAGTTTACCGGTAGTGGTGGTGGCGTCTGCGTTTAGCACATGCGAACCTGGGAGAGCTGCGACAGACAGCGCAAAGCCGATCAGGAGGAACAGAGACTTGAGCATCGTGATGATAGGTAGAGGACAGATCTGATTTGGCAAGCCTATGTGATGTGATGATTGGGCGAAGGATAGTCAAGTCCGCAGAAGACTGAGGCAGGCAGATATTTGTATCGTATCGTAGCTTTCCAGGTTCGGCCGTTAAGACATCGGTCGAAATGGAACCTGGCGGAATCTTTGCCCGTATTATTTCAAAATAGAAGGAGCTCCCCAAGACAGTAGTCGGCACATTGATACCTCCAAGCGCGACGTTATCCGGGTGGAACCATCGGCCCCCTTTCCATGTGCCCGCTTCAGATCGGCAAGATGCACCTACCTCAATTCCGCCTCTTGTCGGCCTTCGGACGTTACCTCCTGCGGCCAGGTCCTTCTCATTGGCAAGGCATGCCGCTTGCATTCCTGACTTCCTCTTGCTTCTGGTTGTGAAGATAAGAAGGCCGTGGTCAAGCTAGGCCCCATCAATCAAAGTTGTGCATTTGCTTCAGTACGGCATGCGGCCGCCTGCCGCTCTATCCAGCCCATCTTCAGTCTTTTCCCACAGCACTTGAGAAGTTACATTACATTGAAAGCCCAAAATGAACAGCCTTGGACTTCCAGGTTCGGGACAGTACACAAGGTTCCACGGAACATCTTGGCCTTTCGTCTGGTGTACTGAGTGCCCATGTGTTTCGTACATGCCGGTATTGCATCCCCCACCATCATTCTCGCTCACAGATATCGTACCTCGTGCTGTTGAAGGTTTACAAGTAGATGCTAGCCGAATCCAACTCCATTGGAGGTGTCCATATCAAACTACCTCCCTCGGCCCGGCTGGCTATGAATGACATTTGTAGCACCCCTGTGGCTGAAGGCGCGCAACCCGAACGAATCTCCCAGTTTGGCCTATCCATACCAGACCGGCTTACTCCGTAGGAGCTTGCGGAGATGGCAAGTTGCCAGACCCCGAAGACGTCTTGGCCTCCTTCTCAGCTATCGCGCGCCTCAAAATATCCACTATATCCTGCCGATGTTGTAACCACTCTTCTGAACGTTCCCATTCCCCCGCCTTCCGCTTCAGCCTTTGAGCGTATTCCTGCATACTCTCTTCTACATCGCCTGAAAGCGTCTGGTGATCCCTTTTTCGTGTGAGGCTCACTCGACCGCTTTCCACAAGCAACGAAACTGCAGTAGAGTAGTTGTAGTCTACAGCTAGCACCAGAGGTGTGTCTCCGTAGTTTGTCAGCACATCCAGGCACGTCGTGTATTGCATCAAGACTTTGATGACCTCAGCTGGTACATATCGGCGCATCGCGTGATGAATCGGAAATTCGCCATTTTCATCCTTGACATTTGCGGCAGCCCCGTCCGTTGCTTCAAGGATTCGACGAACCAGACTGTAAAGACGCCCTGGCAACAATCGATCTATCTCTTCGACTGAAAACCTTAACCGTGACAAAGCTGCCCGTCCAGGTGAAGCGGCGAACAGTATGTCTTCTTTTTGAAGGAACTCCAAAACAAATTCAGCGACGAAGTAGCGTTTCGTTGCGCATGCTCCGTTCAAAGGAGGGTCTCCATGAATAAACCATGGTTTCATAAATATCCCTCGTAGTGCTTCCAGGCAGCTTAAATCCGATGGAGTGAGATCAATGCGCAACTGTGGCAACGAGCTTCCCAGTTTATACAACTGGGGAAATGCCATTCTAACAATTGCATGCAAAAGCGATACCTGCTTGTCGATCAATTTGGCATTCTTTACGGCGAACGTATTCCAGCTTGACTTGTCCCAAACCAAACGCCCCAAAATCTCGGTGAGAGCAGATGCCAGGTCAAAGTAGAGACTTAGATGTTCCAGGAGCACTTTAAAATTTGTGGTGTCTCCAGCAATGATCAAAGTGGCAACTGCTTTACCTAGTACATGTAACTGTCCCAGTGTCGGTGATGGATTATCTTGTGCGTTTAGGAAAAGGTGTACCATCTCAGTGTCTCCACGACTGACTGCTTCCATGAATGGCGAAACAGCAATCCTCTCTTCGAAAGGGTTTGCACCTTGTTGTATCAGATATGAGCAGGCATTTGCATGCCCAAATCGAGTAGCAAGAAATAGAGGAGTCATGCCTCCCCTTTCTTTCGTCGGCTTGTCAATGGGGGATCCAGACTTGAGAAAGAACTTGACTGACTCAAGATCTCCCCGAGAAGCAGCGCTGTGGATAGTGTCTTCCTTAATTGGTAGTGACGTGGCGAAAAGCACTTCACCATCTGAAGGCGCAGGATGAAGTCGTTTGTTATGCGCATCCAGTCCTTTTTGGGAGCCGTATCCAACTCGCTGAGCATGGCATCCTGAGACAGAGCACTTGAAAGGTTTCTCGTGATTCGATGTGTGTCGATCTCGATCCTCTCGCTTGGAGAAGCCCTCTGCAAATTTGGAGCATGCCACTACTGTGCATTTGAACCGCCCAATGCCATTGAGCTCCAAGAGTGCTTGGCGCGCACGATCCGTCAATGTCGTGTGGTCAATCACTTCAATCACTTGTCTGACGACGGCGACTGGATCTTGCGGAATCTCATTATTAGGCTGGCAGGGCTCGTCGTGTTGAGGGCTGTCCATAATAACTTCCAGGTCCACGGAATCGGTTTCGTCTGTTCTAGAATGACCAGCTTGCGATGCCAGCAGACATTTTGAGAAACAGACCAGCCTTTGTTTCGTATCGTCATCAACATCATTTTCGGATAAGGTGGCTTGTTGTACATGTTCTTTCCAGTAAGCGGCTGCGTAATCAAGAAGTCCGTAGTACCCAGTCAGCGCCGAAGCAAGGATGTCATCAGTCTTCTGATCCTGAATGTTGAAAGGGGCCGATGCGAGATATTGAGTACAAAATAGCGCCAGTTTAGCATGTTCCATCGAAAGAGATATTCGCCCTGACTGTAGTAGGTAACTGATGTACGTAAAATCTCTCAGTACATTGCTCGTGAGCGACGGGGAAGGTTGGGCCTCACCTGCGGGCAGTATTATGAACCAAGCTAATCATGTCCTCAGACTCAGAATCTTTTTGGTACTCGCAGGGATCGAGTTCAACAAGAGATCCGCAGAGAACCTTACAGCCGTCCAGGCGGCGACGATCGAAGTCGCAGGTTTGCTTTTCAGCGTTGATACAGAATCTTGACTGGATCTCTCGCCATCGTAACGCCCTGGGCGAACAGACCAACCACCCCAGTATGGTTGCAGCCGTTTTGCTTCTTTGTGGTCGAGGCCGGTCAAGTATTCGAGCTACAACACGACCGTATGCGGCATCCAGCTCCTTGGGGAACTTTTCTTGGGATAGCTCATCGTTGAGATCGGCAACTGACTCTTGATCAAAGAGGTTTGCGAGGACCACCTTTGCGTACAGAAACATTCCTAAAGAGCGTCAGCGTTGTTGACCCCTTTATCACGCGTAGGGGTATTTGCTGACGTACCATTTGCAGTAATCGACACCTTTTGGGCTATCTCGGTGGCCCTAGATTGGGTAATATGAAACCGGCTCTTAATCTTCATAGCCATATGATTGACATAGTGCTCAACATCACGAACGTGAGACTCCGTTGTGTCCAGATTGATCATAGCACAATTAGAGAGTTGTCTGTCAATATATCCATCCCTTTGGCCTGAGAACAGCAGCCGGATTGGAAAGCGGCCGTTGTCGTCAGTGGGTAAAACCTCGCCCATAAACCACCTCATCACCTCTAGTGATTCCAACTTGTCAGCTTGGTGTTCATCGTTGCATTCGTCCAAACCATCTACGACAATCCAACAACGATGTTGCAATGCGATGCAATCTTTGCCAAGCGATTTCAGAATTGACTCCTGCAGGTCAGTTGGCTTGTGAAGGGATCCGCACTTCTCTTGGATCCGACCGAGAAGTCCATCATCTTGCTCTAGAAACTGTGTGAGTAATGCACGAAGCATCCGACTTATCGCCGTTCCGCTAGTGCCCCCTGCTCTGTTGTGCTTGAAATAAAAGTAGGCAAGACTGCCACCTAAAGAGACTTTCTCGGATTTGATGTGGTCGATTATGCGTGAGACCAGGGTTGTTTTTCCTAAACAATGATAGCTCATCAGCAAAGCATTCCACAGAGGCAGCAGAATTTATCGGGAATTACTCACCGGAGCCAGGCATACCGTTGAGATAAAGCACGCTCTGATCGCTTGTTGTACCATTCATCCACTCTTTGAAGCGTAGGTCTTGCAAAACCCAATCCCCTGAAGCTACATCATACCTCTGAGCCGACGCCGTAAGGTGATCTCCTTCATAATCGGATGGGGCGAGCTTCATAAACATAGACTCTTTGTCAGTCCGTTGTCGGTCTGCAGCCTCCAAGGCCCGCCGTTCCTCCGTCTGCTTCATGTCGTCAGACTGCGTCTTCAGGAACTTCTCCAAGATGTCCTCCAAGCTTTGGAGCTTTTCCGATGTGGCATCACGAGTGGTTTGGATCTCCTCAATAGCCGCTGACACCTTACTGTCGGACAATATTTTCGTGCGGCTTTCAAGGCTTTTGAGAATGGGCCCAAACCTGGTCTTGATATGCGGCCACAGAGAGTCGGCCATCTTTTTCCACCCTACAGATGATATGGGTCAGAAATGCGCCATTTCCAGTGGAAATCTACACTTTGTGATTTTGACTTACTTGGCCTCGCAAGTTCTTCGAGTGCTGCTTGGTGAAACCGAAGCACGTCATCGAAGCAGTCCTCGAGCACTTCTCGAGCGCACGAGTAGTTCCGAAAAAGACGGTCATATTGTCGGATGCCTTTGAGGAATCTACCTATATCATCGTAGGCATCAATCAAAATCTCAAGTGTCTTGGCGTGATTGGAAACAACCTGAAAGACTGTTAGTTGCTTCCGTCTGTGTGGGCAGAATCTGGTTGCCCGGCATGCTGTTAGGTTGCACGGTTGATGAACCCATGACTCCGTTCATATAGCCCTCAGTAGATGATGGACATGGTTTTGAAGATCGTTATCGGATTTGGCAATGCATGGCACATGTGTAGAAGTGCTCATTGCGGGATGACTGTATCGGTAACGTTGAAAATTAAGACTTGCCATAAGTGTGAGCTTGATTGGGCTCTGTTAAAGTCAGCGGAAATTGCAAGCCCAATATAACGATGCAAATCAATCCACGTACCCAAACAAATGCGACAACCTCGTGAACATTGAGGAAGATTTTGACAAGCTCTTCAATCTGTTTCATGCCCTCAAAAAATCCATTCAGTCGCGCCAGATTCCGCAATTTCTTCTGTGGGCCGTATTTATCCTGTATCTTCTTGACTTCTGCATTGATCTCTGCTTCGATCTGGCCGAGGTTTGATGATTTGCAGTATTTCTTTTGATCAGCGGAAAGTCCACGCTCGAATCTTTCGAGTGATCTCTTGAAGCTTTCGCTGCTGAGGCTTGTCATGGCGTCGTGTATTTGGTGTAGTGACGTAGTCTAAGGTGTGCTGTGGAAACTGGGAAGCAGCCAGGGTGAAAGCTGCCCGTGGACTCTGGGTCGGACGCAAACGTAGATTAATCCTCAGGCCTGCTTGCTTCCCCGCTTCAAGCCATACATTGCGCCTCCCAGCATGCAGGTGCCACGTTGGCAGTCAGGCAGAAAGCCTGGTGAGGCTGAGTTGAGGTCTGGCCAATAATCTCGTGCGCAAAGGCTTCTCGCTGTTTCCTGTCCGCAGAGGTTGGGCTTTCCATGCAGCCATGGTCAGCACTGCCCCATCGCAATCCCCTTTGCCTCATCAAAATACTGCCATACATCCATCCACAACCAAAGGAAGCAGCAAAGATAAGTGCATGTCTTTTAGCTTGGAAAAGAATTGGGTTTTTCTTTTCGCCTTTGTGCTATCACAATGCGCACCTTGCCCAACCGTGAGAGAAAACGAGGGGCTGACCATGCAATTGACGCCCCGTTTCCCAAACGCCCTCTTTTATTCGGCCAAGATGCAACGACTACTCACGTTCTGGAGCCTATGGATATGGATGTTGACAAGGTTCGGTGCCCCGTGCCTTTGAGAGAACCAGAGTCAACTTCGTCCAGACCGAACAATGCCATCTGCTTCGGGACCGTGAGTTTGCCAAGCACACGGCCTTGCTCTTCTGAACCGTGAGCTCATGACTAACAGGGAATCTTCTGGATAGGTATTTTCCGCCAAAGCCCAAGTGAGCTTCATAGAAAAGCTCGTTATACCTATCGACCCTTGGTCCCTGTTCTCGAGTTTCCCGGTAGTGCGTCGAAACAACAAGAAGGCCGAGTCTTTCCAAATAACACAGTCTCCGGACCATGAGACTGGAGACTTCGCCCTCGTAGATCTCATTACCACCCGCCATCTGGAAGCTCTGCTACACCTGGAAAATATCATTTTCACAGCTGTTATGTCGGCTACCAGCTTCGCTAAGATACCACGGAAGGCCACGCGCAAAAAAACTATCATCGACGTCACGGTAAACATTTCAGGGCCGGAACATCTTGCTGATGCCGTTGGGGCGGCACTTGCACATTTAAACTGCCATCTTCAACATCCCGTGTATCTTGATTCGGCGCTGGGGTACAAGAACCCGCACTACTTCTACCCTGGCGGCATCAGAACGGACTTGAGGCATTTGATAGGCCCCGAGCCTGAAGCAGCAGAGATCACATCTGCGCAGGTTTCTCAGCATATAGACGCTCTTTTGGGGTCCCTGGATGAACACTCGACAGAGGGATCCAATGAGATAGAGTGCAATATCACCGCCATCGTGCAACTTCACTTGGCCAATACCAAGCTTCAGAAGTGAGTACCATGGGTGACTTTTGAATCTACCTTATTGATCTAACAATAAAATATCACTGGCAGGTATCAGATTTCTGGCATCAGGTTTATTCTAGCTAGAGAAGATCTGAACCACTGCCACATCGCAGACCACGAGCTTTGGGGTCTTCTTGATTACAAGTAGGGTGACTTTGAATGGCGGTTTCAACCTTTTGCTAACTCTGAGCCTTGACAGAATCGTATCGAAGCTATCATCCCCATGCCGAGGTGGGATTCTGGCCGATGTCATGGGACTTGGCAAGACTCTGACAATGCTCAGTGCAATTGTCTGCACGAAGGAGGATGCAGCAACATTTGCGCAATCTGAAGGAGATGATATTGGAAGCTGTTCCAGGCCCAAGGCAGGCACTCTGGTGGTCCTTCCTTCAATACGTAAGTACTTGGTAGAACGAAGCTATGGCTGTACCGTTCTATTAATAAGTCATTGGCGGCTAGAACTCCTCGATGTCTGGTCCTCAGAGATACACAGGTACGTCTCGAGACTTCCACTCTTGATCCACGACTCGGAATCTCACACTACACGAATCTATCAGACACTTCCATCCAGGAACACTATCCAACTACGTGTTCCACGGTGCTGATCGGCCAAAATCGGCCAACCTCCTGCTCAGACATGACATTGTGTTGACAACATACGGCACTTTGGCAGCAGATTGGGAACGATCACGCGTATTGCAAGAGATCCATTGGTTTCGGGTGGTTCTGGACGAAGGTGCGTGCGATTGCAGGTTGACGACATCTTCCCGCCAACCAACCAATCTGTTCTTCACTCTGTAACGCATGACGCTGATCCAGATCTCACAGCACACTGCATTCGAAACCAGGCCACTGCCATGTTCAAGGCTGCACACTGTCTAGAGGCTGAGAGAAGGTGGTGCCTTACTGGAACTCCGATTCAGAACAGTCTGATGGACCTGCGATCATTACTCAAATTCCTTCGGCATGAACCTCTGTCGGAAACAAGCATCTTCAATAAACACATTATCGATCCTATTCGCAGCGATCCAACTGCCAATGAGTCTTTTCGAAACCTACAGCTGCTTCTTCGCACGATCTGTCTGCGGAGGACAGAGTCCTTGCTCAACCTGCCACCTTCTACCACCGAGATGATGCCAATATCCCTCTCCCCTGAAGAGATTTCGGCATACGAAGGAATTCTTTCTGACTGTCAAGCTGAGTTTGAACGGCAAGTATGCGGTAAATCTGACTTAAAGAGCTTCAACATCCTCTTTCAGACCGTCCAAAAGCTTCGGATGCTTTGCAATCACGGGACCTTTGCGACAGACAACCAAGAGCAGCGATCTCGGAAGCGGTCCAAGTCCAGAGAGCCAGGCTTCAGTGGGAGCGACTTGTGTATTTTATGCAGCGATATGGACGAGGATTCCAGGGCATCGCTCAATGGAGCCACTGAGTGTCCTTTGTGCGGACACCTGTTCGCCCCCTCGAGATCTCAACCATCGACGCCACTAAACACCAGCTTTCTTGGTATTCCTGGACCATCAAGCCGGACACCTACGCCCTCTTTGGAGTACTATTCACCTCCAGCAGGACTTTCACCTGTTAACTCCCCAGCGGGGCATTCCTCCAAGCTATCAGCTGTCGTTCAAAACATACAAAAGTCATTCACTGTTGATGGTAGCAAAAGGTAAGGACAAGACCCACAGGGCACCCAGTCAACAACGCAGGCACCTGACATGTTACAGTATCGTCTTCACTTCGTGGCGAACAACACTCGCCCTGCTACGAACAATGCTATCTCAGCTCTCTATTCCGTTTCTCAGAATTGACGGACAGGTCAACGCAACCGACCGCACAGCAATCATCGACCAGTTCAGTCAAAACCCATCCATCCCAGTGTTACTTCTCACCATCAACTCCGGCGCCGTCGGGTTGACCATAACAGCAGCCAACATCGTCCACATGGTTGAGCCAATCTACAATCCAGCCATCGAAGCTCAAGCCATCGCCCGAGTCCTGAGGATGGGACAGACCCGTGCGGTGAAGATCCTTAAATACGTGACGGAAAACACGCTTGAGCCGGTACAGTACCCCCGATCTCGTCCCCTTCCCAACCCACATGACTTTCGCTGACGCCGGCCCACGACGCAGAACATCCTGAAGATACAAGAACGCAAGAAACGCCTCGCCAAGCTCTCTCTTGACGACCGACCTCCGGGAGGAGAGACTATTGATGTATGTCTCCGCTTCATGTCCAACCTTTTTTCGGCGCCGACACAAGGCAAGATTCTGACGTCAGATACTTTTCATAGGACCTCAAATTCGTCTTGGATACTACGCCCACAAAGGCTCGGAGATGACGAACTCTTTGGAAGAATCCATTTCACATTACCCAGCCATTAACCCTTTCATCTCCCATAGCTATCATAACATCATATCCATAATTTAACCATCATTACATATTTTGTCCATTCCCAATCCTGCATACTTAACCCAACCATTTTCCACGCTCGTGAACTCCAAACCCATCACCTCCTCCGATACCATCCCCCCTCGCCCTCCCTCCCCAAACCAAGATCACATAACCCCTGATCCAACAACCCCGTCTTGACCGTCTCCACCACCCACCGAACCGTCCCTTCATCCCCCGGCTCCCCAACCCTAATCTTGACATCCCGTCCATACTTCCCCCTCTTCACCACCTTTTCAAACTCCCGTTTTATCCACTCGTTCTCCTCCCCCCTCTGGCCCTTGAAATCCTTCATGTAATTTCCCAGCGGTTTGCTACCCTCTTGTAGCTGCTTCTCCAACCCTTCGCTGTTCCAAAGTAAAAGCATCATCGCCCCTCTCGCCTCCTGCGCAAATCGACGGCTGTTGACAATCGACTCGAATATCAATAGCGATTCCTGCAGGTAGTTCGTCCCCGACTCTTCCCAGAGGAGGTGCGAGTAGGAGGACAAGTCGACGAGCATGAGCACCGAGAGGGTTGGTGATAAAAAGTTGAAGATTTTCCTCGAGAGGAAGGAGCAGCAGGAGGTGTTGTCTCTATCTAGGAGGTCGAGGGTTAAAGAGGATTGGTTGGGGAAGGGGGTGAGGCATTCCCTGTGGATGGTGTAGTGAGCTGAGGAGAAGTGTCGGATGTGGGAGAGGTCGGTGGGGGTGGGGGTGTAGTTGGGGGAGAAGGAGCGGGTTAAAAGCGAGAGGAGGATGTCGTCGAAGGGCTTGGAGCGGCCCCAGGTGTTGTAGCAGAGGTTTGTCCAGGTGGGGTTGGACCACAGCTGCGTGATGCGGTTGACAAGGTCGAGGCTGTGGTCGTTTATTTCGGGAAGTTCTGTAAGGGTGCCGAGTTGATACTCGGAGAGATCCTTTGCGGTTTGTATTAGAGTGCTGAGAGGTTCTTCCACCTCTTTTCCGGTGCGTTCGTAGTGAACTTGCACCTGGGCATGCATTTCGTGCAATATTCGCTGTATTTCCTTCATTGCTGCATTTCTGACTTTCCCAGCTGGGTCTTCCGTCGCCCTCTTGGTGATCTGATCAATAGGCTCATAGGATTCCGGCAAGCTGCACTTTCTCATTTGATTGAAAAACAGCGTCTTTCCTTCATAGTTCGTCCGCCCAGAACTTGTGACCATCACCTGGGCCTTTCGACACCAGGCATCTCGGTCTTGCTCGAGTTGCCGGTCGATAGCTGCTGAGCGTTTCGCTGCTAGACGAGCCTCGCGGGCGGCTTGTGATTTGGCTGGGTGGAGAAGGGGCCATGTGGTGGATTTCTTGACTTCCCTAATCTTTTCAGATTCAAACTGTGGTGATGATGATGGCTGGATTCTTTTCGTGTTGTTGTGGGTGGTATCCAGTTGGAACACAGACATGCTGCGGAGGAAAGCCAGGAGATCAAAGGGTATGCCGAAGCAACCCGTTGAGCGAGCTCTCCTGCGCTTGGCTCTCTTGGGGATGACACCATGAGAAGGTGCGTTGGTGTGCTTGAGTTGCCAAAAGACCTTTGTAGTAGTTGGCGTGGCGCTCATCTTGAGATTATCCTCCTCATCCGAGAGCCCTGATTTCTCAGAAATCATGGTGTCGGCCCTTGTTTTTGTGGAGGTTGTGGATTTCATTTTCCTGGCTGTCCACTTCGCAATAAATCGGGCTGGAGGCCCGGGTGTCGTATGATTGAAGTCTTGGGATTAGGTCATCCAAAACTTAAAACTACCATCTGCCCAAAAAATATGCTGGGAGAATTAAACAACAGCAACAAAGATCAAAAAACGGGGACAATGGCAGTTAAAATAAGTAAACCTGGAGGTCTGGGTGTTGTAAGCTTGATTGCATGAGAAGTCTGTTCATCCGAATTACCAGCTACCCAAGGTACGTAAAAATAAACAGAGAGGACAGGACAACATCAACAAGAATAAAAAAACGGGGAGAACGGCAGTTATATAAATTGAAGCCGTGCCGCACCGCGCATTCCAGAACACCCAAACTCTCCGACTTGGCCCTTTTTCCCCTTGAGAATTTATAGAGGGGTAGTTCCTTTTTTGATTGGGGGGCATTTACGCCCCACAGTTTAAACACCATCTTGCCATCGCCACCACCACCACCACCACCAACCTTTACAACTATCACATGCTACAGCAAATCTACCATACTGACAGGATTGCTATTACCATTCAAGCTAATGCACCCACCTCATTCTGTCACCAAGCTTACACTCAGACAACCACGTTGGCCGAAGAGCTTAGGAAACGCAGCAGGGGCAGCGTATAACCCTAACCCCCACGTGTGGTAATGCCCTCCAAGCAAAAAAGGGTAACACCCTCCCTATAAATTCTCTTTTTCTCCCTCGTACAACGGCTGACATCCAGGCACACACTTCATCTAATTCATCTGACACACTGTGACACTGTGACACAAACCGCCCACAGACACTTCCTCACCATCCGATTGATGAACAAACCGTGCCCCCCTTGTAACATCTGCACCAACCCGTGCCATTGGGGGAGAGCTGTGATTGGCGCCCGGGGCCTTGCCGATATGTATCCCAGCGGCCCCGTAACCCCCATTCTCCCTAGAATCGAGCCCCCAAGAAAACCGTTCCTTTCCCATCAAGCTACAGGGCAAACCACATGGCGGATGATGGTTTCCAGCGGGAATGGAACCTGTTCTGGCCCCCACCACACCCCTAGTGGTTGCGAGGCATGGCATACACTCCACTAGAAAATTCAATTCGTTAGTTTTAGGGAGAGAGTGGGTGCCTGTCAGCCGATTGGAATGGAAGCTTGGGGGAACAAGTTTGCGCGCTTCCATGGTCAGGGGGTGACATTCTCATGCGTGCCAAGGCAACCGCCGAATCGGACTTCCTGGAAGCGATGGGGGTTGGACGACAGACTTTCTGGAAAAAATGTAAAAATGTAAAAACTCCCTGCAACCAACCCACCCTCCTCGGTGAGTCCGCCCCGAACGTGCTTTCAGCTTGTAACCATTCGACAACAAATATATTCAGCCGGAGGCGGACGAACTCTTTGTGTGTAAAAACTCGCTTTTATCTCGTTCTTGGCTAGATTTTCGATGAATGTGGTGCCGGCAAAAGAGCCAGTCGATATATACAATTCTACTCCGGGTTCAATGTCTCTCATCACTGCTTCTTATCCTCAATGGCCAACTTCTCCCGCATCTCGTTCTTTATCCTCGTGATAGTGCCGGATCCGCCGTAAACCATCGCAGTGTAAACCATAGCAACGCTCGCTCCAGCATTAAGCACCTTGAGGGCCTGCTCACCATTCGTGATACCACCCGTCGCAAAAATGACCTTTTGGTTCTTGCCAAACGCATCCTGAAGCCCCTCGGTCTTGAGCGAATAGCTGTCCAGCATCTTCCTGTACCTCCCAACCAGGTTCAGCGTCTGATCAAACAGCGCCGGACCCGAGTAACCACCCTCCTCCATGATATTCTTCTGCTCCTGGATAGTCAGCCTCACCCCTTCGGCACCAGCCCAGTCCTCCTCTTCGTCGTATTACCCACAATCACACCATCCACCCCGCTCATCCAAACAGCCTGCACCACACCCTCTATCTGGCTGTCATCATCCTCATCCGGGCTAACCTTGACCATAACCCTCGGCTTGACCTTCCTCTTGGTCTTTTGCGCCTCCTCCACAACCGCGCCCAACAGCGCCGTCAACGGCCCCGTAGCCTGCAAGTCTCTCAGTCCCGGCGTATTAGGACTGCTGACATTCACAACCAGCACGTCCGCATACGGCGCCAGCCTGTTCACACAAGTGACGTAATCCCTCTTGACCGCCTCCACATCCTTCTCGTCCGTCTTCTTGTTCTTGGCAATCTGCACACAGAGCAACCTCCCATCCCTCAAACTTCCCACCGGAACCCCAGCCTCGCCATCGAGCATCTCCTTTTCTGTCAGACCAATACTCCTGGCAAATGTCCTCAGTCTCTCCCTCAAGTGCGCAGCCACAGCATCGGCACCTTTGGAGTTGAGACCGTATCTGTTGACCAACCCATCGGTGGACACAACCCTAAAGACTCTCGGCCTGGGGTTGCCCTCTTGCGGTAGGGGCGTGATACCGCCTACCTCGACGACACCGGCGCCGAGAGCAAATAACGGGTCGGGGATCTCGGCGTCTTTGTCGAGACCGGCGGAAATGCCGATTGGGTTTGATAACTCGACACCGAAGACGTTGACAGATAGAGGTTTAGCTCCGGAGGGGTCGACATCTTGAACGCGCTCGCGGGGGTGGAGGCCGAGGGAGTAGAGGGCTTTCAGCGCGGTGGTGCCGGCGTGGTGGGCGTCTTCGGCATCGGGGAAGAGCACGCGGAGGGCGCGGGGAACGATGTACTTGTGGAAGGAGGCGCGGGTGTCGGTTGCGTAGTAGTAGAGGAGGACGGCGGAGGTGCCGAGGGCAGCGCTGATCGCTATCGTCTTTGCGCTGGAGCCACCGTAGAAGGAGGAGGAGGAGGAGGAAGTCGAGGCGGGGCGACGGGGTACGGCATGGTTGATTCTTGGAGTGGGATTCCGCACAAGTGGTCGGAGGACGGAGGAGAGGGAATGCCTCGTTCGGAGGAAGGGAGAAGCCATGGCTGAACGCAGAGCTGGGCCGGGCCGGCGCTCAATGGCTTCCGAAGGGGGTCGTGGTGGGGGGTGTTGGTGAGGGTGATGACGATGTTTTTTTGCGCTCAGTATTTTTGGAGCTTTGCCGCGGTGTCGGCTTGGTTCCTGGCGCTTACAGGGGTCAGGCAAGAAGAGCACAGTGCGGGGAGACCGTGCACGTTAGCTGTCAAATGCTCGATGCAAGGGACCCCACACTGTCTCATCGAGTGATGCACGCATCGTCCGATCTATCAGTCCGATAAGCATCTCTTGAACAAAACACCGCACGCCTTGCTTGTGCTATTTAATGCTGTCTAAGTCTATTCTATCGTTATAATCCTAAACCAATTAATTTCTACGCAGTAGCCTTTGCGACTGTGGGCACGGCGACCTCTTCCACTTTGGCGACAGCGGCCTTCTCCAGCGCAGCTGCTTCAGCTTCCGCTGCGATGCTCTCCTCAGCTTTCTTATTCAGCCAGCTCAGATACGTCTGCCACCCGACCGCCACAGTGCCACTGAACATCGACCGAAATGGAAGCGGAATGAACGCAAAGTTTATCGCCATAACCGCTGGCCACAGCTTGACCGAATTCGCGATACTCGGTGGAACCGTTTTGACGAGACGCTCCCATATCTCAGGAAGCGACGCCCCCGACAACACAGCCTGCGTGCCGAAAAAGTAGGTGTTGAACAGCGGCGCAAACACGATTTGGTTGACGATGACCCTCGCGGCTATCGAAAGAGCTCGCGACGCAAAGTTGAAGCTGTTGGATAGGTAAACGACCCTGTGCGAGACAGCGTTAGCCAAGCCGACAATTGAGCCCTGATACCGCGGCCACAATGCCCTACCAGAGATACGACGGCCACGAGGAAGTCCCGCCGATGAACAGCGCTCGAGCTGTGCGTTGTAGATCATGGTCCTGCCCGCTGATGGTTTGCGCCGAGATGTCGCCGCAGAGGAAAATAAACAGCGAGGTCAATATCTGTGTCGTTTTTGGTCGTTTGTGATGCGAGCGCCCATACGCCTGAGCTGCTCTCGTCAGTGGCCCAAGCCTTGTCCACAGAGGCGGCGCTTGGATCTTCGCGGGCGGAGTGATCGGACCCTGCGGTTGCGCACTCTCAGTCGGCTTCGCTCCGTCCGTTTTTGTAGAGTGTGGTCGGCGTTGTCGCAACTTTTCGAGGTTCTGGAGTTGCCTCCGAAAGGCTGTTCTGACCGCGGCGCACACTGCCATGTCGCGTCGGGTAGGCGGGTTGGTAGGGCGCTGTTGAGAAGGAGAAGTCGCCGAGCTATGGCACTGGCATGGTCTTTTTGTTCTTGAGTGGAAAGAGAAAGGTTAATGACTCGGACATGGAAACCCGGGGTTTCACAGCCTTCGTGGCGGAGTTGACTGGTCAAAACGCGATATTTGAGTCAAATTGGCGGTTTGGGCAAATGATGTGCTTCCGTGCGCTCCCGAGCCGCTCTCCCGCTGGTGCTGTGTTGGCCGCCCAGACAGGCGGGATGTCCGCTAATTTTTAGCAGCCATTTTCTCCAATGCCGGTCCCGAACTCGGCGCGCGGGCACCCGTCCTTTGACTGCGGCGGCTGACAAGTCATCGGGCCGCAGCGCATTCTTTGACCATTACAATGAAGATCGGTTGAGTAACTGGTACCTTTTTATAGGTCTGGTAGCTGTGACCGTGTACATGTCAGTCTGCTATCCTTTCAGGTTGCGCATCATCTGATGAGTTGTCAGGCTTCGTTGGTCTTTACCATGACACTTGAACGCATTCTCCTGTCCAATTTACAACAAACCAGCCAAGCCCGGCTAGCGCAATGGTAGCGCGTAAGACTTCTATCAATTCTCTCTCGATCTTCAGTGTTGATTGCCATCTTAAGGCTGTGGGTTCGAGTCCCACGTCGGGTGCATCTTTTTGGCTCTTCCTTTCCACCAGGAAACACTCAGCTGTGGTGCAAAACTTTTGCAATCTATATTCTCTACTGGCATTATTACTTTTGCTAGATAGATCTCACAGACCTGGGTATCTCTCCCATTCCATGTCCATCCCTCCTTTTTTCATGAATGGGACCTGCTCCGACATCATCACTTCATCACCCGCTTTTCTCTCTCACAAGCATCAAGCCTTGGTCCCGGTCTTCTCAACTGACACCTCACTCGCATCCACACTGCCAGTCTCACCCTCCGAGGTCTCACCAGCCTCAATCTTGCGCAAGTCAATCGGCCTCTCCGGCACCATAAACACCACCGCTGAAGTAGCCGGGATCGTGAACCCGAACATGGCAAACGAGATGACGAGGTTGACCATAGGCGGCACTTGAGCAGCACCAATACCGAACGAAATGCACGAGCCCACACTCTCAAACGTCCTGACAATGCTCACCGCCAGCGTCAAAGTCTCAATATCGTCAAAGAACGCCCCCACAATCCAGTACACAAACATGTAATGGCTCTCGTTTAAGAACCGCAGCATAACCATGCTCGCGAACCCTCGCCCGAAACCCGGCAAGTCCCAATCCAGGGTAATTCTCGGATTAGAGTCACCGTACAGTTTCTCATTCGATACCTGCCACCCAAACGAGCCCAGCATGAGCACCACAAACGAGGCCCAGCAGATCCTTGCGAGCGTCGGCCGGGAGAAGCACCTGAGGTCGTAGAACCAACCCCAGAAGATGTTGGCAAAAGTGGCGGCAATACCTGCCGTCAACGAACCGAGAGCGCGAGCCCGAACAGAGAAGTACTTGGTCATGTAAATCCCCAGATACGTTGTGTTCCACTGAAACCCAACCAAGATAGGAATGAGCAGGTACATCTGCTTCCTCTTCATCAACGCCCAAATCTTCCTCGCTTCCTCCCTGAAGGTCTTCCCCTTTGTTGGATCTCTTGGACTCGTCCCATCACTTCTGATGACCTTTTGAGGTGGTGACAGCAAGAACGACAGCGGTAAACCGAGGCATTGGAGTGCGATCAACACCAGCTAAGTTGTGTAACCGACTTTGCCTCTGGACGAAGCTTCCTTGCCGGCGTTGAGGGACATTTGAATGGAAGAGCCGATGAGCTGGCCGAGCTCGCGGAGACCGAGCCAGATGCCGGTGAATTTGCCGCGGTCTTTGATGTCGCCGTAGCCGAGGGCGATGGCACCTTCGGAGGCCCAGAGTGCGGAGGCGGCGATGCCGCAGGTTACACCGCCGAAGAGGACGAACCATTCGACGCCGTAGCGGTTGTTGACGTAGAGGGAGGCGGAGTAGGGCGCGTAGCCGAGGGTTCCGAGGATGAGGACCCTTTTGACGCCGATTTTGTTGGCGAGGATGCCGAAGAGGGGGCAGCCGAAGACCATGATACTGAGTTAGGGGTTAGTATGTGGTTTTTGGCAAGGGATGGGGTTCGAAAGGGGATATACCCGAATGTGAGAGAGTTGGAAGCATTGACGAGGTAGGGTTCTTGCTGACCGCCAGCACCGGTGTTGTTCAAGGCGTTCCAGATACCGGGTTGGGTGAACGAGATAAGACCGACAATGATGACGTTAAAGAGGGGGCTACGATACCATCTCGTGAATCTTGAGACCGGTCTCGTTTGCTTGCCCTGAGATTCGATCACGGCCCCATCGTTGATGACCTTTGGCTCATGCTTCACGGAGGACATCTTGCCTGATTTCCTGTCTATCGAGACACAAGGAGAAACAGCTCTTCAGGGCGGATGATGAGATACAAACTCAACCAAAAGCAGCGAGGACCCTCCCGTCTTTATGGATTTCGCCACCTGCAGAATCTGCAATCCAACCGTCTGGATCTGACAGGTCAACTGCAACGGTAAGTGATCACCGTCTCCCGGCTACCAGGTTTGCTTATCGATGTTTTACCCAACCATGTGAGGGTTGATGGGGGTTTCTTCAGCAGAACCGGCATAGTCGCCCTCTTGACAGGATGTCGTGATGAGGTCCTAGGATGATGAACCCTGTTCCAACAGGTCGGTAATTGGCGATGGGACTGGTTTTATCACTGCGATGGAGCCGGTAGTCTTCCGGAAACAGCTACCTCCTCCGGCGAGGTCGTGGTGGACGAACAAGTTGCGTTGAAGTGGAGTCGTTGGAGAGCAGTCGTGCTTACAGGGATGCCGTTGCGCCATCGACTGCGACTTCAAGATCACCACACTACAAACACCGGTGCGTTGACAGTTTGCTTGGACACGATGACGCAAAGATATGGGGGTTGGCCTTGATAAAATTTGGGGGAAAGTCCATGTTTACAACATCAAAGCGCCTGTGAACGGGCCACAATGCAACCATCACCAGCTTGTCACAACGTTGCCAATGCAACACTAAGAACGCCACATCTTGTTTTAACTTCATGTTTAGACATAGTTCGAAATGGCGGCCGTTGATATTCTACGTCCTGCCCACTACGAGCCATCAGTTGATCTCCCAGTTCCATAATTAGGTACCCACCCGCTTCATAATTCCCCTATTCCTTGACCAGAACAGGCCCAGACTCTTCAATACACGATGTTGTCTCTGAGATCAAGAAGCTCTCAGCTTCCGGTGAAATCCGGTCGTTACTGAACCAGCACAGAGCGATCTAGTTCCAAAACTCCAACCCCAAATCCCAAACCTCCTCTCTTTCCACCACCGTCCTCCAAGCCTATGGCCGGCACGTCCTCGACTCCGATCCCATCCCTACCATTCGCTTCAAAGTCGAGCAGGAGATCCGTCGCTTGCCAACAGCAAAGGAGATGTGGGTCAGCATCAGTGATGAAAACCCACTGGGGGATCTGAGAGTGTGGCAAGTGTTGCCGGGGATCACAACCCACCCCCACACAGGGCAAGAGGTCTTCTTCAACAACCTAGAACACCGCCTGGAGGTTCCTTAACGCTGTAGGAGAGGGGACGCTGGAAGCCCCATACAGGAATGGAGAGGGGGAGTACCTTCCGCCGTGTTTTGTGAGTTAACTTGGACTGCCTTGCCTTCCTGAATTTGACTTAAAAGCTGGAAGATATCATATGCCTTGGGTCAAGTTGATCAGAGCGGTGCTCACGAGGAAGTATCATTGTGACGGGAGTGAGATACCGAGGGAATATCTGGACTCGGCAGTGGAGTTTATTAATAGCAGTAAAGCGATGGCGAAGTGGAAGAAGGGGGATGTGGTGCTTATTGATGGGAGTATTCCTTTCTTTTTCCTGAAGTTTGGCGGTAGAGCTGATGTGGGGGTGGCAGAACTACGCTCTTCACTATGGATGGGGAATAGGGAGCTGCTGGCTAGCTTGTGGGGTGGTGTTGAGGTTGCAGCGGCATAGCTTGTCACGGCATTATGAAAGAGTTAAAGAAACGAGTGACTTGTTTGTGCTAAGACTGGATACCTTACCTAACTATTGCAATCTGTTGTTTCCAGGAAAGAACACACACCACTAGAACACACTCAACAAACGACTGAACCATGCGTGTGCCTGCCCATCACTGCCAATCCCCCCCAGCCCTGCTGCTTCAACTCATCACATCCGACATAAACCTCCTTTACACACCAGAATCATCCTGGAAATGATCCGGATGATGCCAATCCCAATGATTCATAGGATTACCGTGCCACTCCCTCCAACTCCGACAACCCTCCTCGATCTTCTCCTTGTCCTTCTTCAACACATCCGGAATCTTGTCCTTGTTCTCAATAATCTGGATCGCCAATCCAGACGAGGCATGGAAAGCGATATGGCAGTGCAAAATCCAGACCCTGTCCCATCATCACAAGTCAGCACAGGACATCTCACAATAACATAAGAGAGAGAGAGACATACCCCGGATTATCCGCCTTAAAAGCAATAATCACATATCCCGTCGCCGGCAACAACACCACGTCCCTCCTCGGCGGGTTATCGCACTTCAACTTGTCATTCCGACAGTTAAGTTTGTCAGGCGTAAACCACCTGCCCTCGCCCACATGCCCTATGTCATCGTCATCATACCAGTTCTTGGTGCTTTGCCTCAGCAGGGCAAAGTCGTGGCCGTGGAGATGCATGGGATGGGCAGCAGGGAAGAAGATGCGACCACCTTCCTGCGGGATCTTGTCCGGTGCGGTGATCACCATCCACACCCATTGCTCCGACGTCGCGTTGGAAAGGGTGACGACGTCGAGGTAGGGCTTGTTGATGAGCTCGTCGAGTCTATCGAGGGCGAGGAGGGTGGGGTCGGAGAAGTTGATGCGGAAGGGGGCTTCGTGCATCATCCAGCGAGTCTACTGCGGTCAGATATGGTCACCGAAAAGAAAGGAGACGGGGACACTTACATATGCCTTATCGTTCGGAATGTAGGGCGTGGAACTGTTAGGGCCACCAGACTCAATCATGCCGACATTGAAGATGTACTGCGAGCTATTAGGGAGCGTTTGAGGGTCCACGATAGTCGGGTCTGTAGCCACTTGTTAATTGTGCAAAACAAAGTGACTCGGAATAGGATGCATTTACCAATGTTGACGGGATCACCCACGGTCCACTTCTTCCAAGGCACCAACTTGTCATAGGGCTCATCAGCACACATGGTGTCAAACAGCGACGGCTCAGAAAGAGGATCCGACCATCCCTTAGCTGGCTCGGTCCTGTTGTACCGAACAATCCCCATTTGCTCATCCGGCCCGAACGCAAACTTGGAGCACTTGCGAGCTGGGGTTGCCCTCATCCAGTAGTTGCCATATCTCTCATTCTTGTACCCATTTTCATGTGCGTGGACAAGAACATGGTAACGTTGGCCTTCAGCCTTGTGTTAGCGGCTGTTGTACAGGAAATTGTAGAGATTAAGGAGATACTTACCGATACCGATCTTGATATTGGTCGTGTTGTATGGTTTGATGGGGACGAAATCTGCCTCAATAACCTCCAAGGTGTGGTTGTCAATGGAGAAGACAAAGGTCGTATCAACGGCGGCGTTGACAAGAATCAACATGTGGGCTTGTCCCTCGTCCAGCCAGATGGTGTACTTCTCTGGTTGAGGGCCCCAGCCCCACTGGCCAGTGCCGTTGATCAAAATGTTGGTCATCTCAGGGGCGATACCGGTCGACATCATGAGTGGCCAATCCTCAAAGACACTGCGATGATTCCAGTCCGAGAGCAATATGGGACGGAATGCTTCGTTTGCCCCAAACTGAGCGGTGGATGGCCCGTAGATGGTAATGGGGCCCAAAAGGCCATCGCCATATTGGAGTGAGTAATGGCTAGGGGGTTGTTAGTAACTTTGCTGAGACAGCGGGGCAGGTGATAAGGGGTGCCTACCTGTGGTACCACGCTGACCCATACTGGAGCGCCCGGAACCGGTAGATAAAGGTTTCCCCTGGTGCAATAGGGCATTCCGTGATGCCATTCACGCCGTCGTGCTGGAAGCTTTCGAACTGGCGGATGCCGTGCCAGTGAACCTGAATGTGACAATTAGTGACCAGATCTTGTGGTGTTTGTGGGGAAAAGCTTACTGAGGTTCCGTTCCATCGAAGATTATTCTTGATGGTGACCTCTGCTTTCGGTTAGCTCAAATCAATGCTATGTCATCGTGGGTATCTGTTCACCTATCCAGTCACCCCAGCATGCCTCTGTAAAATATGTTAGCAGACAAACTTTGCGCAAAGGTTGGGAGCAGCACTCACCAATCCATGGACCGGGATATCTTCGTTGAAAGACCTTCCCATGTTCCATGGTCATGCCATCAGGAGCAATCGGTTGCTCGGATATGTCAAAGTAGAACTGTTCTCATCAGTCAAGTCATCCTGCCTAATCTTCCGAGGAGATATCACTTACCCTTCTGGTCTTGCCCTCAGGAACAGCAGCAGGATTTTCATAATCGGTATCGATATCAATCCGCTTCCCACTCCCATCCGCAGCCTTCAACCAGCACGTCCTGTTCTCAGGCCCATAGCAAGGCTCCCATCCCACCATGTACGGATAGTGGCAATTGAGGCCACCTTCCTTACCCTCCTGACCATTCTTCGGTGTTCTAACAATGGGTCCGACAATGGGTCCAATGGGATCCTCATTGAGCACATATGACCTCTCATCCCCACCAGTGCGAAGAGGAACCAACTCATACTCATCAGGATGGTAGACCATGCCACTCGAGTACTCCTGCACCATGATCCGGTCTCCATGGCGGAGCTGACCGAACTCATCCTTGACGATAGGAATGACCTGGGTGCTCAGGGGGTCAGGCTTGGTGTGCGGGATGAGGGGCTTCTGGGCGACATCGCTTTCGCCAGGGGAAGAGAAGGTGAAAAAGTTGAAGATTTGGACGATATTGGTCCACACCGAAGCAGCCTTCATGGTGAACGCATGCGGTGTGTATCACGAATTGCGATTAGAAACCGCGTTATTGGACTGAAAGCCGATGGCTCCAATCTCGAGATAGTGTTATATAGTGATGACCAGATTATGTGAGAAGTTCCTCTGAGTATCATTTTTCCGTCGTATTGTGGACCTACTGCACGGCGCCCCTTGCCCGAGTCACTCGACTCAGCTCGGGATGGAACGCCGATCCAGCAGCAGTGTTGCTAACCCCTGTCCTAGCAGCATATCAAGTGATGGTGATGTCTTCTAAATGGCCTTTCTGTATCTTCTCGGCCGGCAAGTGGCCTCCAATGACAGTCACTGGTGTGTACATACGAAAGAAGGCAGCTATGACATCCACTTCACTTGTCACAAAGATCGTCAAGACACATATATTGATCCATGGATGCAGCTAGCCATGCAAAGGGTATGTCGTTGAAATTGAGTGATGATAGCATCGCCATTGGCTGCGGCACAGTCCCGTCGGTGAAAAAGGAGGCCGCGGGCTGGGCCGGTGTGGCCTGAGCCCTCCCGTGCAACCATCACGAACGAGAGCTTTGAACAGATCGGCGGGGCTGGACACCGTGAAGAGCATGGTATCCCCAAATGTGGACATTGTGGCTGACTGAACGGACCGGATGTAACGGGATGTGAAAAGTACGAAGGATGACATGATCAGCCGCCCATCACGCTCAGAAACGCCGTCCCAACGTGATAGGCCAGAGTGCGTAGTGAGCAGGCGGGGTAATCTAAAACATAGAGAGCGGCTGTCTCGGTTGCATTGGTCCCTACGCTACGTCTCAATGCCATAGCATTCCGTGATCTCCATTGCATCCTCCTGCCCAGAGGGTTCCCAACTGCGGATAGACCGATTCCGATACTGCAGGTTGGGGTTACCCTTTTCGTCTGCTTCTTTGTCCATCTCGCGTTTCTTTTCCACACTTGAATGCACCCATTCGAGATAGCGCGGATTTCCAGGCAACACCATGTTGTCTGCCACAATCAGAGTCCCCGGCCCTACGACGCCGAGCCGCTCACACAGCTTGAGATCATCGGTGTAAGCCGGCTTGAAGTGATCGAAAAAGGCCATGTCGACCTGACCAATGATCCCCTCGTCGTACAGTCGCTGCGTCCCTTCAGCCCCTGACCCAACCACAACCCTCACAGTGTCTCTGAGGCCAGCAAGATCGATTAGGCTTGTGGACACAGCAGCGAAAAGAGGACTCTTCTCCACACTGTAGTACTTCTTGCCGCCAGCCTTTCTCATGGCGTTGCCAAACATGATGGCCGAGTACCCAATGTAGCCACCCAGTTCCAGGACCACTGCAGGTTTGTGCCGAGAGATGATGTCGCAGACAATGGATCCTTTCATTAGGCCAATGTTGATCAGTCCTCTGACGGACCGACCGTAATCGTCGATAGCCTGCAGGACCTTCTGAGGATTGCCGCGCAGCTGCTCAAGGTCCGGGCGAGCGTAGATGTACTCGAGAAGGGCAACTTCACGCCCATCGCCGAACTGTATGGAATTGTATCAGTACGATTGCATTGGATTGGACGAAACTCCGAGTTTACCCGAGGGTACGGGGATAGCAGGAAGCCTGGGCCTACTGACAAACGCCATGGCGTAAAATGGACTGTGGAAAAGGGGCACGGGGCATACTGACAAACTTCCCATCCACCTCCCATGAGAGGTAGACGGCATCGGGGTTGTATGTCGTGTGTTCCACGGAAACGGGAGCGGCACCCATGGCGATCATGGGATTGAGTCGAGCGTGTGATTGTGTGCCTCTGTTGGATGGCGATGCGTTGTGAGAGGGTAGAGCCGGCGACTTGGCTGCCTCGATCTAGAATGCCGTTTTGTAGGAGGGGATCCAGGTCTCGAAATGGATATGCATTGGTACGCAAGGGCCCTGAGAATTCACTCGGGTGTCCAGCTGAACTGATGCAGGTCTCCGGTGGCCGCAGGGTCTCATTTTCGTTGAGGTGAGATGTGGTGACGAAAATGGAGAATGGCATTAACCCGCAGGAGCTGAATCTTGAGAAGCGCCGGTGACCGCCATGGTGTTTGTGTTACCAAATTGACAGCGGCATACAGCGGTAGACAGAAGATCGACATGAGGTGTCTGCTCATGATAAGCTGAAGGCAGTCGATGACTGGACCTGGAGGAGACGGCGGGGTTGCCAACGCTGCATCGCAGAGATGAGGTCGGCGACTTCGGCCATTCACTTGATGGCCAGATCTGCACAGGGATCCCTCAGGTCGATCCGATTTGTTGGGTTCCCGGTTGCCGAACATGGAGGTGTGGTCTGTGCTGGATGGGCACTTGGACCGCAGGTAGCCAATGGTGATGGCTGATATTCCAAAAAGGGAGGTTGGTAGGACAAGTGTCTGGCAAACAGGTGTTTCTTCATCGTCATTGACTGTCGGATTTACTGGATCGAGCCGAGACAATTCACCAGGGCCCTGCCAGTGTTTCGTCATTGGGATGAAAGAGGAAAGGGACCGACTGGCACGCAATCCACGTCCCCCATGCCCCGAAAGAATCCGGCTTGCTCCGTCTTTATCCAAGCAGTTGGACAATGGAAAGCACGAAGAAGCGCTGGCGGTGAGCTAAAGATGGAATGAGACGGAAAGAACGGGCCAGGCAGAAAACCCCGCGTCCACGGGTTTGTGTCAAGAGGGAAAGAGATGCCCAGTGATCAGTGGGGTGAGATCAGGGTAGGAGTCAGCCACCAAAAGAAAATGATAGTCAGAATCGCAATCGGCCCAATCTACGGCGGGTGGCAACATCTTGGGGACATTGCTGTATCAATTGCACTGATCGTATCTTTTGCCGTCTTGGGTTCCCCTTCGTGCCCTTCCACAATACCCCTACCGTTTGTTTGTTGGGCGTGTTGAGCCTTTCGATTTCCTTCGGTCTCAGTTTCAGCAGACCATCCCAATCACGAAGTTCCTGTTCAACTTTCAATGTCTCGACTCCCATCCGACATCGCATTCTCTTAAAGCAACACCCCTCCGAACCCCCCAAAAGCCAAATCTGCAGGCAAGGGCCAAGACGTCCTCTTCATTTTGCGCCCATAGGCTACGGCCAAGCCCTCACTACTCACAGTGCGCCTGCAAGCCTTCAACTGTGCCTGATTGCAACCATGGTCGAGAGGATACAGCACGAAGATGGCGACGAGAGGTTTGGCGAGAGAACCTCTCTTTTGCGCCAACCTACTTTGAACGTCTCTCCAGACGCCCTAACTGCCAGTGCCAGAGACGAACAGAATGGCTCGGTCGCTTCAGAGGGAGATCTCTCTCCGACATCAACAGTAGGATCACACCAGAGTTGGGACAATGGGCAGTGGAAGAAGAACTTGGTGCTTCTGCTTGGTATGCTGCAATCTTTCATTAGTCTGAAGAATGCTGCTGACCTTTCGTGCACTACCCAGGAGTTTTTCTCGTCAACTCAGACAGTGCCATCTTGATGGCCATGTTCCGAGATATTGCGTCTGAATTTGAACAACTGAGTTCAGCGAGCTGGATCATCAATGCATACATCATTGGTATCATTGCTGCACAACCCTTGGTGTGTATATCTACGGGCAAGATAGACATGGTTGGAGACTAACGCCTTGGGCAGTACGGGAAACTGAGCGATATTTACGGACGAAAACCGCTCCTCCTCTTCGCGTACATTTGTTACTGTGTTGGTGCAGCCGTGGCGTAAGTACGTCTTTGGAAACTTGAAGGTGATGGAAGGCTGACTGGTGCTCGTCAGAGGGGCTGGCTTCTCCTTCTGGGGCTTGTTGTTGGGGAGATCTCTTTGTGGCATTGGCAATGCCGGCATCACAGTACTCATCTCCACCCTGATCGTTGGTAAGTTAGACTCAATACGTGCACTGTTGCAGCAGCAACTGACGAGATTCCAGATCTTGTCCCGATGCGCGAGGTTGCGGTCTGGCGAGGTTACGTATATGCCATCAACCAGATTGGCAGAGCACTGGGTCCTTCGCTCGGCGGTATTATTTCTGACAGCACAAATTGGCGATGGTGGGATCAGCTCTTTACCTCACTCCGGCATTCAAGCATGCGCTGACCATTGTTAGGGCTCTTTTGTATCACGTACCTATCAATCTCGCCGGACTCATCTTCATCTGGGCTAAGATGTCATTCCCGAAGCCAGCTCCGCCAGATTCCAAGGGTGCCGGCAATAGCCTTACAACTAAGCCCACACAATACTCCAAGTTCAAGCGCATCGACTTCTCGGGGTCAACCAGCTTGGCCATCGCCAACGTGTCTCTGCTCCTCTTTCTTGACCAAGTCCAGAAAACACCCGATAACCTGGCCCACAACCCAATGGCCATGGTCCCGATGTCGACCTGGCTAGGCTTCTTCGTCCTGTTCCTGTTGGTAGAAGCGTTCTGGGCACGGGAACCAATTTTCCCGCTTCGACTACTGCGGCAACGGAATGTTGTGTCGGCCTACGTGATCCAGTTCGTCTTGACGACTGCTCAAGTAGCACTGTACACGTCGATTCCACTCTACTTTCGAGTGACAATGAGCGACAGCAATACGATGTCTTCCCTCCGCCTTCTCGTCATGACGTTAGGCACCGTTGCTGGTAGTCTCATCAGCGGGTACGTCATCAAGCGAACTGGGCTGTACCGATTAATCACCAATATTGCCGTGGTGCTGTCGAACCTGAGCTTTCTGGCTATCTTCCTCCGATGGCGGGGTGTGACGCACTGGGGGGAAACCCTCTACGGCTTCCCTATTGGCGTTGGCTTCGGTGTTTCTCTCTCGGCAGCGTTCATCGCCCTCACTGCCGGCCTCGAGTCGACTCAGGTAGCGGTTGCTACTTCGGGCTTCTACCTCAGCATGAATCTTGGCAGCCTCTTGGGTGTCAGCGGGGCTTCTTTGCTCATTGCCTCGTTTGTGGAACGTACCCTGAGAGAGAAGTTGCCTGACCTGCCAGACAAGGAACAGATCATTAGGGATGTACTGTCGAACTTTGACACCATTGATGGACTGCCAAAGAAGATTGCGGGCATTGTACTGAAGGCATATGAAAAGAGTTTTGTTAGTGTCTGGTGTAAGTTTTGCTTGGGATTTCTAAACTTGCTGGGACTTTTGCTAACACAGGTCATAGTATTCTGCGTTGTCTTTGGTGTCCTGGGGCTGATTTCCAGCTTCGTGATGCGAGAGGGGCAGCTTCATCACTCACCAGCTCCATCAAAGGCCAAGAGACCAGGAACAACTCGAAGTCAACACGGCTACGGCGCCATCTCAGAGGACGATTCAGATGGCGATAGCCCGTGAGTGAAGGATCTGAATCACGGAGGTAAAAGTGGAGGTGTTGTAAGACAACTTGGATGTGATGGTTGGACATGGGGTAGATTCTTGGGTTGGGCATAATGGTAAAAATCAAGGATACGGGCAACATGGATAGCATTTCCTGCAGGTCTGGTTTGGCCATGCAATTGTATGTACAAGGTATTTTTTCTTGGAACAAAACTTTTACTTAATAGCTAAACTAAGATTATCGCACTACTGCTCAATCCTGGAGTCTGATATCTCAAAAATGGAGACATTTTGAATGCATCATGGATCCAGGGTCCAACCTTGCTGCAGTGAAAGGTTGAACAGGTTTGGGGGCTCCAGATATCTGGAATGCACCACACAGCAATCTACCTAGGTACCCGACAGGATAGTACGTGGAGGTAAGAATCGGGACCACATTCTTTGGTGAGAATGCACACAGGAAAGAAGTCCCAATTGTTACACTTGATTGGGATTTCTGAAAGGGCGGTCTGGGTGAAACATGGCTCATCATTGAGAAGGATGATTCACAACCCCGCATAGATGAAGGCATCGGAAGAGTGATGGACTGAGACTGAAAATGAGGGGTAAATCAGCCCGTCGCCCCGATGATTTGCATATGTGTTGTCTGTGTGTGGTCTCAAGAGTTGGCGCTAGTTGATGTGTAGTGTATGCACTCTGTACAGTATGTGACGACTTAAAGACAACCCTCACTGCCCGCCCTTGCCCGAGTTCCCGCCCGATGAATGACAGGATGTGGTGATATCCAGCGACACCGTGATTGAGGAACAGAGCGTACATGCCCCGCCCCGCCGCCTTGTTCTATGTGCTTCGGTGGTTCGAGTCGTTAAACTGTCGACACCCAATCAAGCCGCCTTGAAAGGCCCGAAGAGATGTGTAAATCACAGCAAGCGTACATACACATAGGTACCTAATGCATGTCGTGATGGCCCTAATAGGTTGACGTTACATCATGATCTACCCCGAGCTACCATCCGATTCACTGCATCAATGATCGACAGTGCCTCAACCTCTGCCGCGCTCGCGCCGGTGTGCTGGGCGAAGCTACCGAGGTACCTAAACTGCGGGTAGGTAGGATATGCAAGAGTCTAAACCGGGTGATGATCTGCAGGTTGCACACAGCTGAGCGGACGCTCGGTCTCCATTTCGAATTCTAGCTAATTTCTCAACAACAGTGATAGGTACCTAATCTGCGGATTTCCATATCTGCGCATATGGACGTGGCTATGAGTGCGTGGATGAATGATTGGAAGGGAGAAATCATGAGGTTGGGGAACTTTCAATTTCATGATGGCTCGGATAAGGGTGGCAGGGGGGGTTCGAAGAGACGTGGAAATTGAGTGCTTATTTGCGGCACAGATACGACAGTGAACGATGATGGGTTCGGTATCATGTCGGTGGCAAAGGTTGAGTTTGTCAGTTACGATGCCCTGGTTGGAGGAGCCCGAAAGTTCTTTTGGGTGGTGGCTTGCTGAACGCTGGTGGAGGGCAGACCAGGCGCTTCCAGGAACCCGCAGTGTAGCAGAGGAGGGTGAGAATTTAGAGGTGGGGAGCAGTTTGAAATGGTGTGAAATTGCCTCAGTATAGTGTATGTATCAATGCCCAGAATATGACATAGCCAGCTGTGTCTTGTCATGGCCCGTCTAACATTGGCCCTCACTCTCTCACATGCTTTAGGCCTTCATTCGTTCCTTCACCTTCGATCTCGTCCATAATGACAATACCGCTGTCTACCCTCTTGAGGCTCGGCTGCAGCCAATAAATATCTGTGACCAAAGATTAGCTGAGGTTGACAATGAAGGAGGGCAGGAAGAACGTACTGTAGTCAAACTCTGGATTCTGCCAAGATGTCTCGATGTTGAGACCAGCTTGCAAGCCCACATTGTCTATCGTGTCCCTTGTCCATTTCCCACTGCTGATGATTGGAAGTCGCTCCCCTTCCTCCAATTCTATGGTTTGTCCCCGAATCGTAGCTGTGAGAGAACGAGTGGTGGCCAAATATGTCTGGTATCGTTGGCGCTCAGGTAACCACCTGCCTTCAAATCTCCAGTTGCTGTCATCAAAGAAACGGTCAACCTCAGCCTTGTCGTCGTCCCCACCCAACAGTTCCCGTGCATAGTCAAGCGCTTGTTTCACCCACCGGCGGGAATACCCGCCAGGCACATCGTAAGCAGCCTCAACCTTTGCCGCATCTTGGCATCCGTCAACGGCCAGGACGAACCCAGCCACATTCTGGGGAACACCTGTCTCAGGAGCTCGGGCGAATGAGCTCAGAAACTTGACAGCGGCATCCTGCTCGTCATTGCAAATGCTGCTGCCGAGAAAAATGAGGGTTCTCCGGTACGCAGCGACCTCGGGACTGGCGAGCCAGTTTGCTCCATCGTCGTAAGTTCCGAGGAGGGCGCGGACTTGGATGTGACGGAAAGTGACACGCTGTTTCAAGGCAACGATAGACCGCTCCAGCATAGCCTGGTCTACATCAAGGGCGTAGTAGACCAGGGGAGAACTCAGGTATCTGTCAAGTGAAGACAAGAATCGGACTGTCTTCGTCATGTTACCAGCCCCGAGTTCAATGAGCATATCTGTCCTGGTAGAAGCCACCGTCTGAGCAATGCCGTCGACACATTGTTGCAAAAGATCATCTTCCGCCCGGTATGGATAGTACTCTGGAACAGCCAGAACATCGTCGTACAAGACCTGGCCCTTCTCTCCCCACAGAAGCAGAGACGGGAGGAACTTGGACCCTTGTGGCTGGCAAAGGCCTTCCAGGACCTTGGAGTCCAAGTTGTGTAGCAGAGATTGGTGAGAGGAACGAATATCTAGAATGTCGGGGCCCGTAGGTAGTGGAAGGTCGTGTTTTAGAGCATGTCTGTCCAAGGAACAGGTAACGGTGGATGTGACTGAGGCGGCCATTGCTGTGATGGTTGCTCCAGTTCAACTAAGTGGTGGGATTGAAAGATGGTGTAGGGCTTCAAGACAATGGTGAGCATCTGTGTGACCCCCCTGATGCAGGCTGCTGGGGATATTCTTGCTGTATATAAAAGTCGTTCTCTTCTGGAGGCCTGTATCTAGCCGAGCTCAGGCCAGTACCTGCCACTTCAATTCGGAGGGCAGTGGACCCCTATGATCGACCGCGCATAGGGCGCCGCTCCGGCCGAGTGATACAAACAAGAGAAATCGAGCGAGTCTCCAATGGCTCGGATAGATCTCCCCCATGCACGCAGGTACGGGGCCAGAGCAGGAAGGCGCCATGTACTATGTCGCCCGAGGACTTGCAGGAGAACATGGTGGGCGTTCGAGAGGGGGTAGTGATGGAGGTGTTCCACAACCGGACGATCAGGACCCTGGGTGGTGATGCAATTGTTTCATTTTTTGGGTCTGCCAAATATTGCGGTGAGGCTCGCCGGATTTGCGTGAGAGTGATGAGAGCAAGTCGATGACGACGACTTTCAAATTGGTGATTGCTTGCTGCTGACAAAAGAATACACTAACGCTTTGCTGCTCGGTCAAGACGTTCCAGGTTGTTTCTCATTCAAAAAAAAAGGGCACCAAAAGATGGTGATGTGCACTGTGCAGATTTTGTGCCATGTTCCGTGTTATGACATATCATTCCAGCTGGCCTCCCAAGCGGCCAGTTGCCAGAATGAGCCAGCGGCATTGGGAATCGCCAGCTGAAAGTCGAGAAATGGATATGCATCAAGATGTTTGGCGAATGGGCAGTCAATGGCAGCTTTCCCGGCAGAGCTGAATGGCCCAGATCCATGCGACTGGGGTCTAGGCAAGCGCGCTTGAAATTGAACAACGGGAAGCAACCGCAAGCGACGGAACGGGGAAAGGGCAGGTACCTGTCTTTCGAGGGGCTTCCATATTCCACGAACCCCACGTACGACTTTGTACCTGCCCTGCTCAGGCAACCACGTCACCGCCTCTGGCAAGCTTCACTAAACACGGCCCGCCTGATCTGCAGCCCAACCACAACTTGGAAGTACACAATTGGCAACCGGTCGCTCCGCGGAACATCCCACCCAACCTCTTTCTATTGTCTAATCATATCGCCTTTGTTCCCACCCTCCATGTCGTCCCACCAAAATGTGTGCAGGTTGAACTCACATCGTGAACAAGACCCAAACGCTCAAGAAGAAGTCCCTTCGTTGACCTCGCAGCTCAGTCCATCCTTACACCTCAGATCTGCCGTATGCAGACTTCGTTGCCACACCAAGTCCACTTCCTGACCATCACATACTGCACACCATGTCTCCTCCGCCATCCAGAACGGTTGACCTTCTAATCATCGGTGCCGGACCTGCTGGGTATGGCTGCCCCTACATGTCTCTTGCTGTAACTTATCACTAACACGCAGTTTTGACTCCAGCTTGGCACTGGCAAACTGGTTCCGTGACACTGATATCAGTGTTCTCATCGTCGACAAGAAGCCACTTCCAACAACTCGTGGGCAGGCAGAGGGTCTCAAGAGCACCACCAACGAGATCTTTGACTCCTTTGGCATTGGGTCTGAAATCACTGCCGAATCATGGAGGCTCGAAGAAATTGCTAGTTGGGGCGCGAGAAAAGATGGGGGCGACGGTATTGTCAGGGAACAGGTCATCCCAGACAGGGTCGAGGAGCTCGGCAAACCTCGAGAGACCATGCTACAGCAATGTACGTCCCTGCACCTTTACACCTTGGGTCATTCCGTATCTCCCAGGCTGACCTTATCTGCAGCACGTGTTGAACACCACATGCTTCACAACATCTTCTTCCACAACAACATTGACATTCGATATAGCACAGCTCCAGTCTCTATTGAGGTGGACACCGCTTGCGCCCATGGGACAGATGTATATCCTGTCACTGTCTGTCTTGAGAAAGTCAACCCTTATGCGGCTGCCGTCAATGGGGAGAAGGCAAATGTAAGAGCACGCATCATTTGTGAAAGATTCGTCTCGCTAACTCTGCTAGGGGATGAACGGCCATGAAGTGAATGGGCACGCTGTCGATGGGCAAAATGGCCGCCATACCAACGGGCACTCTACCAAAGAGCATGACACACCGACGGAAATGATTTTTGCCAAGTACATCGTCGGCTGTGACGGCGCTCGAAGCTGGCTTCGTGAGCAGCTCAACGTCACGCTTGAAGGAGACCTGACGGACTCGGTGTTTGGCGTGGTGGATATGGTCCCCAAATCTAACTTTCCCGACCTGCGCAGGGTTTGCTATCTTCGGGCAGCATCTGGCACCATTCTCCTTGTCCCCCGTAGCAACAAGGAAGTCCGGATGTACATCCCCGTCGAAAGCGGGTCTGCCCTCCCGGACCCCAAGGACCTGACCTTTGACCGCATCCTAGACGCGGCTCGCAAGATTATCGCGCCCTACACCATGGATGTCGGCTCTGTGTCTTGGTGGTCGGCGTATCGTGTGCGTCAGCGAGTGGGTGACCACTTCTCACGGCTTAATGAGCGTGCTTTCCTCGTTGGCGACGCGGTCCACACTCACTCCCCCAAGGCGGGCCAGGGGATGAACACCTCTATCCAGGATGCGTACAACTTGGGTTGGAAGCTCCGTCTTGTCCTCGAGGGGCTGATATGGCCTCCAGCGGCACGTCAAGATCTGCTCAGGACGTACGAGTCTGAGCGCCGTCCTGTGGCGCTTGACCTCATTGCTTTTGACAGGGGCTTCTTGAAACTATTTTCTGCTCCGTCGGCGCAGTTTGACACGGAGATCTTGCAAGCCTTGAAGTTCACGACGGGGCTGTCGATTCGGTACCCCCCTTCGTGCGCGGTTCAGCTGCCAAAAGGTGTGGAAGAATTGGGACCTAGTCTGCTTAAGGCGGATGTGGTGCCGGGTAAGAGGCTGCCTGACTTTAGGGTGGTGTATCAAGCCGATGGAGTGCCGACCTGGATGCACAAGAGGCTGTATGCAACTGGGCAGTTCCGGGTGGTCATTTTTGCGGGTGATATTTCGGATGCAGCAAGTTTGCAGAGGTTGCATGACGTGGGGAAGTATCTGGGTGAAAGCGAGTTTGTGAAGCATCTCACGATGCCTGCGTCGGGTGCACAGCCACTGGTGGAGGTTTTGGTGGTTCATTGTGCTGAACGAGACACTGTCGATTTCTTGACTCTGCCAGAGGTCTATCGTCCTTGGAGCGAGGAGAGCGGGTATGACTACTGGAGAGTGTTTGCTGATGTTGAGAGCGTGCATGATGGTCACGGCAGAGCTTATGACAGGCTGGAAATTGACCGACAGGTTGGGTCCACGGTAATTGTAAGGCCTGATGGTTATATTGGCGCTGTGTTGGAAGTTGAGGATGTAGAAGCGGTACAGGCGTATTTCCGGCAGATGCATGTATGATGCTTGGGCATTGTGAGGTTGAACTAGGACGCATATTCGCGCATGTAATGGTGTATTAGGAGTGTCAAAGAATATCAGCGAATTACATGAGTTTGTACAAAGTCAATTACACCACCGAGTCTCAAAAAGCTAAAAGCTTAGACGAACAAAACACATCAAATCTGTGAATCCATCATGATACTCGCCATCAACAGCTCCTCCAGCCCAAATGGTGAAAAGTCCATAGGATCCCCACCAACACCGTGATGACCGTAAAAGTTGGGCCCCGCCCCAGGTGTCAACCCTGTCGTGAACTGTGGTTGATTGGAAAAGTCGCAGACGTCTGTCGGCCCAAAGGTAGACCATGGATTTAGAGGCGGTGGGCCTATCCCGGGGATGCTAACCAGCAATGGCGATGCCGCTGCCCCTGTTGTATCACCAACAGCACCAGGCAACCTCTGCATAGCAACAGTGGCCAAATCATTGATACTCGGCCCCCCACCGTTGCTCCCCTGATTACTCACCGAAGGCTGCTGCCGCCTTTCTGGCAAGTGCTGTTGCCGGTGTTCATGATCATTCGGTGCTTTCCCATTAGTCCCGCTCATCAAGCTCTGCAAGGCAGTCTCTATCCTTGCCAACTTGCCCTTCAAGTTCTCCATCCCGCCCCAGAAGGAAATGTAGCGGTCTATGGTGAGTTTCAAAAGGTCCAAGTTGGAGATGGTGAGCCGCTTGTTGAAGGAAGGGGGGCCAAACACCTTGCAGGCGCACTGTGCTGCTGCTGCGAACCAGAGCGTGTTGACGAGGAAGGGGTTGACGTAGCGGAAGTGGTTGTGGGAGCTGTTGCGGACTACGGTGACGATTTCGGAGGAGGCGGACATGTAGTTTGACCATTCGGAGGTGATGGATTGTTGGTGGGCTGCTGCTTGGGGGTCGGTGATTGGGGTGGTGGTGGTGGGATCTGGGGGGTTGGTGTTGTTGTTGTTGTCGTTGGTGGAGGATGATGATGATGGTTTTTGATGTTGGGATTGGGATGATAGCCAGGGGGTGCGGGCGCAGATTTTATGGTGGTAGATCATGAAGCGGCAGAGTTGGGTCATGAGGTGGAGGGCGTACTTGTCTGCGTGGTCTTGGCGAGGGTTACTGCCGTCGGAGGCTTTGGGGCGGAAGTCGAGGGTTTCGCCTTGGTAGACGAGGCTGGCGGGGAAGGAGGCGACGGTGCAGTAGAGGGTGTTGGCCATGATGTTGAGCTCGTCTTGGTTGGTTTCTGCGTGGTTCTCGTTCATGGACTGGAGTGCTGAGCCGGCTGGGTAGACGATGCGCTGTGTGTTTCGCATGAGGGAGTTCATGACGATGAACCAGGCTTTGGCGCTTTGGTTGCCTGACTGGGCGAGGTGCTTCCAGCGGAGGCTGCAGTCCTGGACGAGAAAGCAGCTTTCCTGGTAGACGTCGTTGAACCAGCAGCTGTCTGGCACCGGGAGCATGGTGAGGTTCATTTCAGGGTCAATGGCTGTTGGTAATCGACGGATAGTGCTTGCAAAGACGTCCATTTCCCAGACTGCCCACCACGCTCTCCGCCTTTCCTCCATCAGCGACCAGCGCTGGATATTGAGGGGGTTTTTGTCCTTGGCTGGGTCGTGGTTGGCATCAACCATATGCAGATTCAGGTCGTACGAATATCTGATGCAGTCACCAAGCTTCTTCCACGACCGAGAGCGAACGCTCATCGTGAGTTGGTAGAAGGTGACGAGGATGCCTGCTTGTAAAAGCCAGAACGGCGGTGGGTTATCTCCATAACTGTCAACAGATTCATCCAGCTTCGAGTAAGCAATTTTCGAAAAGTAGGTTGGACTTGGGCAGTCTTCTCGATCTTGGCAATGTCTGGTTGAGAAGGAGAATATGGCTGCTATCAGCGCCTCGGCATCTGAGTGGAATTGCATCATGGCGAACTTTGGTTCAATGCTCCCCGGCCGGAATAGCGAGAACGATGTCATATTTGCAAAGTAACATTCCATACTGTTTATCACCAAGTCAGCGTGAGAGTCTGGCGTTGAGGACGTGTCACTCACAGCAGATCGTACACACCCCTCGATATCTTGAGGGCATCACAGACAGTCTGAACAGTGATGGGAATGGGATTATCCTGGTGACCAGGAGAAGCGTCAACCGTGGAAGGGGACTGTGGTCGTGTCTGTGCTTCATGGGACGGGTACATGATCCGAGAGAAGGTGGGGGCACTTGTTGGGTGACTTCTGGGAGGTGGTTCAACAGTATGAAGGGGCGAGTTGACCTCGCCGCGGGCATGCGAGTCATCATCTGGTCGGGTACGGGCATCATCTTGACTTGTGGTGTAGCTTGGCGACGATACGGTAGAGTTGCGTCGAGCGAGCTCAAATGTGGCCGTGTGTCGATGTCCAGTGGCGGTGTTCAGTGATGTCTCATGACCCGTGCTGCTAGAGACAGAGGATTGATCAAGTCTTCGACGTTTATTGCTTTGAAAGGGACCTAGTTGAAGGTATGTAAGTGTCATGTACCAGAGCCTTGTAGGATGTGAAGAATGACTTTTGTATCATCCGAAAAGTCCACTGCACTGTCCGATACAGAAAAAGAATTCTTCAACACCTGTCCAAATCGCAAAAATATCTGAGACCAAACATGATGTGCAGCTGGAATGCATGGCAAGCCCAACGAAAGTGCAGACATATATGGGTGATGATCTTCGAGGCCTGAAAAGTATCATCGTATGAGGTGCATAGGTCATAATTGGCTAGACCATGCAAGATACAAACACATGTATCTGCATGCCCACGCGCCTTCAATACAGCTTGCGAGGCGTCAAGCGAACCTTTGCATGTCTTGAGCAATGCAACAAGTCCATTAGAACAGTGCAAAACGGCTTACCAGTCTTTGGGCCAGGCTTCTCCGCGTGAGTTGGATATTCACATTGTCCGTTGATCTTCTGGCAGAGGGAGCAGATAGGAAGTTGACGGTCACTACATTACGTCATCCGGTCAGTAAAGGGGCCAGAGTAAAAAACAGATCCTGTTCTCCACACATACCATTTCACTTTTCTCCTCTTGCACGCATAACACGCGAGTTTGGCCGCGGACGCGTCGGACAGAGGCGTTCCTGTTTCTTGCTGTGGGTTTGGGTATGACTGTGGTTCCGCCATGATTCCAGGGTAGGGTGGTCGTGAAGTGAAGACGGCATATCTCATCGCCCAGAGAGGTGGATGATGGGTTTATCAGACCGACCGAGACTCAACGGCCAGACCATACTTCGGTCGAACCTTTTTTGCCCAGAGGGGGCTATGGATCGTGTGATGGGCGAAGACAGCGGTCCGTTGTTCTGAAGTGGTCCGCAGATCGCCGCTAGCGCGGGGTAGCGGGACCCCAGACACGTGCTAAACATTTAGCGTCCCCAGATTACTGGGTTCTCTTGACTAATCGAGTGCGGGGTATTATGGACATGGCACCATGGGAACTTGGTAAATTCTATCTCACGCAAACACCATCTTGTTACTAATTGACCCCAACCCATCAATTGACACCTCAACGACATCTCCATCCTTCAAGAACCCCTTTGGCTCCATAAACAGGCCGACTCCGCTCGGTGTTCCGGTTTGGATGACAGTTCCCCTCCGCAATGTTGTCCCGCGGCTGAGATGCGAGATGATCTTGGCCACCGAGAAAATCATGTCGGACGTCTCAGTCTGCTGCCTCACCTGCCCGTTGACCTTGGTGACGAGGCGAAGCTTCTGAGGGTCGGGGACCAGAGCAGGGGATACGATGCAAGGCCCAATGGGGGCAAACTTGTCAAACGACTTGGCATAGCAGAATTGGCCACCCGAAGTATCGGGCAGCTGGAAATTGCGTGCCGAAACGTCATTGCCAACCGTGTATCCCAGAACGTAGTCCAGAGCGTCTCCCTCGGACACATTCTTCGCATCCTTGCCAACCACCACTGTCAACTCGCCCTCGTAGTCCAGCATGCCTTGGGCGTCAGGGTGAATCGGAACATCCTCAAGGGGCCCGGCAAGGGCATCAGCCGGCTTCGTGAAGACAACAGGATACGGGGGGACCCGGAGCTACACTCGTCAATGTTATGTTATCACCGGAGTTAACTTGGGGAGCATACATTGGCTTCCGTGGCATGCTTCTGATAGTTGAGCCCAATGCACACGATCAAGGGCACTTTGGGCAAAGGACATAGCAGCTAACGCTTGAGTTAGCTACCTCTTCCTGGTCTTAGCATTCGTAAAGTAGTACGCACCTTCTGGATCTTATCTACTCTTCCAGTACCGCGGAGACCCTTGTCAATATCACCTTCCAGAACTTCAACCTCAGCATCGGCCAGATTGGCGGTGGTTGGCGTGGTCTTCAGGTCACCGAAGCTGGTGGCGCCCTGGGCGTTGACAAACCGTACAAGTCGTTGGAAAGACATGGCTGCTGCTCTTTGGACACGAAAGGACATTTTGCTGACAAGAACACAGAATATAAGACCTCTAATATGTTTTGTTCATTGTTCGAGCTCGTTCCCTGCTCGTTGACACTTCACACAAAGTGCCGGGATCAAAACCCCACCTTCGGCCCAATTCTGATTGGCCAACACCAGAGGCAGGATCCCCAAAGTGATCAGGGGAGGGGGTTTGCGGGGGTTACGGTTTTGCATGGGGCAAGGCAACCTCGCAGCCTCTCACAGTCTTGAAGTCTCTCGTCTCTCTCTGGCTTCTCTTTCGAGCAAATGGGGAATTTGTGGTATCGCTCGGTATGACTTTACCGAAGCAGCATCTCTTCACATAGAGCCGTGATGCTTTGACATATCAAAGAAGGGTCAAAGAGTTGTATCAAAAGATTCGAAGCTGTTTTGAGACGGCAAAAGAAACTTTCAAGATACCTATAATGCTAAACAGTCACGGTTGGTAGAAAGAAGCTACGCAATCATCTTGGTAAAACTGAAAACTTTGCATTGCATCACACGAGTGTCTACTCTTTTGGTGTCTCGTACTGAGAAAACACCTCTGCCCTAGCGGCAGCATACTCTCTGAGAATTGTTGCTTTTTTCGCCTCTGACCTCATCGTAATGGTAGCTGGGAAGTCCTCCGCGCACACCAAGAAACCGGAGCAGTACCCAGTCTCATTGCTGACATCTGCCGGGATTTCACGGCCTGAAGCATCCAACCCGGGTCCAATGTTGAAAGCCCACACCAACTTAGCAACAGCCAAGAACAGATTCCTCTCAGCCAGGTGAATGCCTGGGCAAATCCTCCTTCCACTGCCATAGCCGTAATGATCCCGGTTATTGTAGTCACCACCCGCCAACTCAGACGCCAACGCCGTGTAGCCCTTGTAGTTGTCAGGGTTGAACACATCTGGATTAGGAAACCTCTTCTCGTCCATGTGCATGCCAAACGCATTGATGAAGATATCACTGCCCTTGGGCAAGAACATGCCATCAACCCAATCATCCTCCGCCAACGAGTGCGGGAAAGCAAGCGGCGTCACCGGCCTCCACCTATGCGCCTCCTTCACGCAAGCCGCAATATAAGGCAGCTTCTCATAATCCTCCCAAGTCGGCGTCCTCTCCTCACCCACCACCGCATCCATCTCCTCCTGCGCCTTCTTCAAAACCTCCGGCCACTTCGTCATAGCATGAATAAAAGCAATAACCAACGAGCTCGTCGTATCCGACCCCCCCTCCATCACCGTGCCACACAAGAAATACAACCCATGCTTATCCAAATCCAACTTCTCCAACCCCTGATCCAAGACCTTATCCAAGAAACAATCCCTCCCACCCATATCCTTATGCCTCTGAATCCCCTTCTCCACCCACTCCGAATACAACTCCGTCATCTCCTTCCCCACACTCTTCGCCCTCGACCTCCAATTTCCCAGCAAGCCTTCAGGAACCAGCTTCAAAAACGGAAAAATATCCACCGGCGGCGTGTTCCCCGCCTCCATCACTTTACTCCAGTTCTCCATGAGGGAATACAACCGAACCATATGCTGCGTCTTGATCGTCGGGGTCCTAGTCCCATAGATCAAACTCATGATAATCGAATTCGAGAACCTCTTCGGGTGCCTCATGTGCCCTTGCGGTTCCACCACAAAGTCATGCAGCATCTGCACCGCCTCCGCGTTGACAACTTTGACGTGCTGTTTGGCAACCATGCCCTCCATGAAATACTGATGGACGAGTTTCCTGCATGTTCTCCACCGGTCTGAATACTGCATTAACAAAAGGTGATCACCCTGAGCGATCAACCCCCCCACGTGGGAGGGAGGGCGCCGGGAGTACAGCTGGGATTTCTTGTCGACGAGCTGCTTGATCAAACGGGGAGAAGAGATAACGATGGAGGTGCCAGGGCCGAACTTGAGGGAGTAGATCTCGCCGTATTGCTTGGCCCATTGGGCGAACTGGAGGTGAGTGCGTTTGGTGGGGATTTGGTGGAGGTTGCCGATGAGAGGTAAAGTGGGAGGGCCGGGAGGGAGGCGGGGGTCGCGTTTGCCTGTGAAAAAGACGATGTAGAGGACTGAGAGGGCCAGCAGGGCGCCGCCGGCGAGGAGGAGGACGCCCATTGTGGAAGGTAGATTGGGTTGTGGGAGATGCCCAGTGTTGAGACAAAAGTGATGGTGATGTTCAAGAGCTCAAAAAAGAAAAGAATGAGAGGTTTAAAGAGCCCTACCCATCACCAAAAGATGTGAGAGTGCCTCGACGTCTTTTAAACCTTTCCGCTGTGCCTTCCCCCCTGCCCGGTAGCCGGGCATGTCGAGGCTGCTGAAAACGGCATGGTTTGGTTCCCAGGTTTGACAGGACTCTCCCATGCGGGACATGTATTGTCTGTGATTGCGTACTACTGCCTACCGCAGCCAGGTATGTTCGTCTCACCCTGGCCTGCCAACCAGGCTACCGGCAACATCATCAGCGTTTGCTCAGCTTGGTGGATGGTGCGGCCAAATCCTTACTGGACGATTACCCAGCTTAGCGTCCTTCGGCACGTTCCCCGCATTTTTGGGGCCACAGGAAAGCCAAGAAATGTGGGGTAAATCTGGGGAGGAATCTGGGGAAGTTGGGGAACACTGGGGTACCTACGGGTAGTAATCGGCCGCCATGTGGGAGGAGAGCTTAAGGACCCGTGGGACAGATGTCAAGGCAATTCAAGCGCTCTCCATTGGCCCGGACGGATAGAACTGACTTTGGATTGGTTTGGTGTCAGAAGATACAGCCTGAATTGGGCGGGCAAAACAACAGCAGAACCCCTGGGCGTCTGCTCCGACACAGATTCACAGCATACAAGGACAGCCCAGTCGTTGGATAACCATTAGCACAAGACAGAAATCACATGGCGACAACACACCTTAGCCTGCACTTCTAAACACGTCGTCCGAGGAATGAAGCGCCTTACCACATCTTCAAAGGACATCTTCAGGCCTAAACACCTTTTGGCATCTAAAGAAGGCATCTTCGGTTTTAGAGAATCCTCTCTAGTTACGGAGTATTGTTTTATCATAACTAAACTGTTCAGAGACACAACACTTTCCTCAAGACCTCCTCCAGCTTCTCCTGCGGATTCGAAATCATGGACTTTGACCGCCAAGCAACAAACCTGTCTGGGCGCACCAACACACATCCATCCTCTTCTACCTCTCTCCGCTTTGCCCAGTCAAAGTACACATCCTCATAATCCTCCTTCCACCCAATGGAATAGCTCTTGATTTCAACCCCCACCGCATTGGCGGCCTTATCCGCAGCCTCCTTCCAGGCGTGCCCACCTGGACCTGTGAGAAGACAAAAGCGACCATGACCAGCAAGATCAATAGTAGAAAATTGATTGCCAGGCTTTCGCGTGTTCAGCCAAGCGTGTGGTAATCTCATGCCAGGATAGCTCGAGATAAGACGTTGACGCACAGCATCCTGAGGCAGTGCCGGAGCCGCTGGCTCATCGTCATGGTACACAGCCTTGGACCGATATTGTTGATTCATTTCGATGCCCAACCCGTGAAATTCAGTGCCCGTATTCTCGATGCCCTCTTGGAAATCTTGTCTCCTCTTCCTGCCAACCTCGCCCTTATCCTCAAACTCGGCGATGATTGCCTTTCTCTTCTCCAAGTCCGGTTCCAGCATGCCGATAGACTTCATCCACAACGCGTGGTCACGAAGGCCTTGGTTAGCCCGGGTAATGATATCGACACCGACGGGCTGGCGTTCAGTGCTGTAGGTATCAAGGAGGCTTGGGCCCGCCCGACCAGACATGACGTATTCGAGCTTCCACGCCAGGTTGAACGCATCCTGAATGCAAGTGTTGGATCCCAATCCGTTAAATGGAGGATGACGATGGACGGCATCTCCCAAGCAAAAGATGTTGCCATCTGAATAATACTCGGCAACTGTCTCATTGATCATCCATTTGCTAACATCCTTGATCTCAATATCAACCGACTCGTCGCCAATGAATTGCTTGACTCTCGCAATGTACTCCTCGTTGGAAGCAATCATATCGTCGCCCTTGACATCGGCTCCGGGTGGCGGGAGGAAGATGAACATCCACTCATCCCATGGCCTGACCATGCGTACGATGCATGCCCAACCCCAAGCTGGATGCTCCTTCTCAGGTTGGAAGACCCAATGTAGATTTCCGGTCCGGTTCTTGACAAGGTGTGAAAGATCGGCCTTCAGAAGCACATTCAGGGCCAAACCTTGCCCTGGCTTCTTGATGAGTGGAATCTTGAGCTCGCGAATGACCTGGCTGCGAGCACCATCGCATCCAAACAGGAATCGAGACTGAATTTTGTACGTCCTGCCGGAAAGACTGTCCCGGACCTCGCTGATGATGACGTCTGGCGCAGGCCGTGTAAAGGAAACAAAAGAGGTATCGAACCGTAAAGTCCAGCCGGTGTGGATTGCTCTCCGGGTGAGAATTGGTTCGAGTTCGGTCTGTGGCAGGTCGACATGGTCGCATGGGCTCGCAGCGTCGTAATCGCCCTGTTTTGTAACAAGTCAGCATTTTGTTCATGGGGGTCATTCTTTGCATTCAAGTTGCACTCACCTTACGCTTGGGATCATTGCCCCAAGAATAAAGCCGGGCATACTCATCCCCAGCCATAGAGTGGCACCATCTTGTGTGTATCATGTGGTTGCCCGCGGCGCCCGCATCAATGCATTGCTTGTCCAAGCCGATGTCTCTCAGACATTCCAGAGCAGCCATATTGGTGATGTGAGCTCTGGGCGTATGGGCCGTGCCAGAAGCGGCCGAAATGATGATTCCCTTGCGCCCATAGGATGAAAGGAAGCAGGCCAGAGCGGCACCCGCAGGGCCCGCCCCAACGATGAGGAGGTCGGTCTTGATGATTTCGTCGGCCATTGTGAGTCTTGTTGGTGATTGAAGTTCAGCAGAAAAGCAAAGGTCGTTCGATAAAAGTTCGAAACACCTTCATGATCTTTGGGTTGTTTATGTGAGGGGCCGGAACCGCCTTCATCCATGCTGCCGGCGACCAGCGGGGTCATTCAGGGATAAGTATCATTCAACATCACCATGTCAGCTTTGACAAAGCAACTAAGTAAACAACCCAAAACCCCGCAATCCCCCCGTGCCAAGACTGAAGACGACTCGTCGTAGAGGGGCCACACGGTAAAGGGGGGATGGAGACGGCAAACCCAGTTAAACAGGCCTAGAAGGAGCTCAATAAACCAGAAAGATAGTTGACAGGCCTAAAAAATAGTTCTATTGGTCTCTTGAGATTCCTGATAGGCTTAAAAGAGAACCTCGATGGACGTAGAAAGATCGTCAATAGCTACGTGTAAATGTTCAGATACGCCCCTTAAATTGTTAGATACGCCCACGAAAGGCTAAATGCTTAGGCTTACTCGAAGAAGGACCTCGCTGGCCCAAGAGGATAACACGCCAGGTATTGCGATTAAATTGAGATCCCATGTGCGGCAGTCCCTATGAGGTTGCTGAGGACTTTAGGCGTACAGTCGAATCATAAGTGGTCTTGAATTCTACGTCCATGCGACTCGTGATGAGAGGACCATCGAGGTGCTAATCCACTCGATCTGCTGGAAAAGGACAACCGAAAGCATCAATGAGGAGATCCGCCGAAGAACTGCTGAGAAGGGTAGGGGTCACAATGACTCGCCACAGGCCCACTTAGCGGTTGATCATCCGCCAAGAGTGACTTCACCCCGCCGTTGCACTTCGGTGCAATGCGGCACAACTTTCGGATGGTTTCTGTCTTGGAAGAAATCGAGGGCAACCATATCTGGATGTCCTCTGCCCCGCTGAGAAGATCAGATTAGATTCTGCTAGCCAAATCCATCATCAACGACACACGAACCCAGTATCGCCAACATGACCGCCGAGCAGCAGATTCCCAAAATCAAGCTTGTGCGCATTGCACACGTACACTATACCCATGCCGACCTTGACAAGGCGCGTGAGTTCCTGGCCGACTTCGGCTTCACGGTAACGGAGGATCGAGGCGACACGGTGTACTACAAGGGCTATGGTACCGAGCCCTACGTGTACTGTGCCACCAAGGGTCCAGAGAATGAGTTTGGTGGTGCCGGCTTTGTCGTTGAATCCATGGCGGACCTGGAGCTGGCCTCCAAGACTCTTCCGAAGGCAACTCCCATCATGGATTCCGATGCGCCCGGTGGCGGCAAGCGTGTGACGTTCAGAGACCCTGTCGATGACTTCCCCTTCCACCTGGTGTATGGGCAAACTCCCATCGAAAAGTCAGCGCACCTCCCCGAGCTTGACTATAACTTCCCAGAGAACAAGTATCGTCCCGTGAACAAGACACAACGGTTCAAGAAGGCGCCGGCGGCGGTTCACAAGTTGGGCCATGTTGGATGCTGCGTGACCGACTTTGCCAAGGCGTTCGAGTTCTACACCACTCGGTTCAACCTCAAGCCGAGCGACATCATCCACGAACCAAACGGCAAGGACGTTTCCACTTTCCTGCATCTGGACAGAGGCATGGAGCAGGTAGACCACCACACCTGGTTCTTCTTTGAAGGTTAGTATCCAGATTGAAGCTCATTGGTGGCAAGACGCATGGGCTGACCTTTATGCTCCCAGGGCCCAAATACCACGTCCATCACTCCAGCTTCGAGGTGCACGATTTTGATATCCAGTCACTGGGTCACCAATGGCTGCGGGACAAGGGCTATGACCTGGTGTGGGGTGTTGGAAGACATGTGCTTGGGTCGCAGATTTTCGATTACTGGTAAGATGGCCGCGATATTGGTGGATTGATTTGGTGTGTTCTGTGTTCTAACTCGGTGACAGGTATGATCGGTCGGGCTTCATCCTGGAGCATTACGTGGACGGCGACTTGGTGGACGAGACGACTCCGATTTCAAGATCCGAGGCCGGGCCAGACAGTTTGCATATCTGGGGACCTCCATTGCCGCCGACATTCTTGCAATGAGGAGTTGAGTGTTGGAATGTGCGTGGTCAGTTGACCGGTCCGTATCGCCGGCAGAAGAGGAGGTCTGGGGAAAGCTACGGGTGCACGGGACCGAGAGCGGTGAGGGGCAGGATGACGGTTGCCAATTAGTGGAAGGAAGCTTCCATGCAGGTTGTTCATTCCCAATTGCAAAATAAATCATGATTCACTGCACCTGCCAGCTTCAATAGGTCCCACTTTTAGCTGAGAGCTTGTTCTTTGTCCAATATCGACAGGGCCAGATCAGTGATATGCCGAACCCACAGCAACAATGCGTATCTTGACCAAAATGGACCATTCTTTTTGGTCTTGCTGATATTTCATTGGTGGTTCATCTTGGTCGACTTCCCCCGGCTTGAAAATGCGACGTCGGAGGAAGCAACTCCATGGCGATTAGTGCCGCCGAATCCAAGACACTGAAACTGTTGCAGCGCTCCACACATTGTCCTTCAACACAGATTCACATCGACATCTTGTGATCGACTCCATCCGCAGCTGTCCTTGCCAAGGCCAGCATCTTTCCTGGGCTCGCCGCCACCCACTCCGCCCCTTGTCAGGCTTCCAGTTGCAGTAAATACCACCGTCGACAAGCATCGGCCAAGGATCCCGAACCAGGCTCTGCGATGATGTGGTTGGCTGCAAGAGACGGTGGAAGCTTCCGCTGTCGGGTCGCGGAGCCGTCTGATGGTTGGACACTCCATGTTGGGTTGTGTTGTCATAAAACAAGATTCTCTTGTAGGCCGGATAAGACCGAAGGAGAAGGGGAGATATAAGGCACTCTTCCGCTCAACAACTTTACAATCAACCATTCACTCTTCAGAACAGTTCTTAGTAGTGTCTCTATCACAATGAAGGTTCTTGCCACTCTTCTTGCCTCCGTCGGCTTGGTAGCCGCCCACGGCTATGTTGACAATGCCACCATTGGCGGCCAGTACTACCAAGTAAGTTCCATCAGATCATTCTTGAAGTCTGCATCATGCTAACAATGTTGCAGTTCTACCAGGTAAGGGAGACAGTTTCTCTCAAGGTACTGTAACAATGTGCTCACACATAATAGCCTTACATGGACCCCTACATGGGCAACAACAAGGTATGTTCCACTCCCAAGACTCTATCCGTCCATCTACTGACCTGTTCTTCTTCAGCCCCAGAGAGTCTCTCGTTCCATCCCCGGCAACGGCCCCGTCGAGAATGTAGGCTCGATCGACGTCCAGTGCAATGCTGGCTCTGTTCCCGCTCCTCTCCACGCACCTGCCGCCGCTGGGTCAACCGTGACTCTCCACTGGACCCTCTGGCCTGACTCGCACATGGGCCCTGTCATCACGTACATGGCTCGCTGCCCTGACACCGGCTGCCAGAACTGGTCTCCCGGCACTTCGTATGTGATCCTCAAAGATGTTCGATCATTGAGGATGTCCAGCTAACATGAGAACAGCGCTGTTTGGTTCAAGATCAAGCAAGGCGGTCGTGATGGTACCACTAACAACTGGGCTGCTACCCCTCTGATGAAGAGCCCCGCCACCTACCAATACACCATTCCCTCCTGCATCCGCCCCGGTTACTACCTCGTCCGCCACGAGATCATTGCCCTTCATTCTGCTTGGGCTTATCCGGGAGCTCAGTTCTACCCCGGCTGCCATCAACTGCAGGTTACTGGTGGCGGTTCCACCACCCCCAGCAACTTGGTGTCTTTCCCTGGTGCTTACAAGAGCACTGATCCTGGTGTCACTTATGATGCTTACAAGGGTGAGTTTTGCTGCCTTTTTTCTCTTTTAGCAGCGACATGGAGTGGGAACTAATGTGAGAAACCATAGCGCAAACTTATACCATTCCCGGACCTGCTGTCTTCACTTGCTAAACGCTTTGTGAAGTCGGGGTTCAACGGTGGCATGTGATTCACGATGCAATCAGTTGCTACCGGGTGCATGAGTAGGGCAAGTATGAAGAGGATGGAAGAGGATGATGGTGTTCACTTCTTGGTACATATATTCTAGCATCGAGCTCTTTTTCCCTCCGTGATATGGAGGAAGATTTGAGGTCACCCTTTTTATCATCACTTCTTCTTGAAACCATTTAGTCAAAGAAAATCAAGTCAAGTTGGGATGATGATGACAACCGCAACATGAATCCATTAACTGATACCAGTCCTGAATATCATGACATGAAAGCCATGATATCTCCCTTCCAAGCCCATCTCGGCCTTCGTTGGCCCCCAACACGTCGCGCCAAGCTTCCCACAGAGACGTGTCACGATTTCCAAACTGTCTTTCACTCTCCACCACCGCAACCCACCAGCAGGACAAACATCAACCGAGAAAGATCGGAATGAAATGGCACACACTCTCTTCTGAGCACAAGATAAGATGGCTCATTACCCCCAACAGAAGGAACCGCCATCCAAATTGATCCAATGGTAAAATAGGACTGGGTGGTATGCTGGATTCACTAGCGACCCTATTCGAAGGCCTATAGGAGGGTTTCAAGCACCGTATTGAAACCCCACGAGGGCATCTCGAACTAGACTTTTGAGACGATTCGGGGCTTGGGTAGATAGCGGAGAAGAACCCACGATTGGCTGTGACCAAGCTTATGGCTAGAGCCGCGGTATACGTTATTTTTAACAGTTGATGAGGATTTACTTGGGACTGGGGAGTGCTTTGTCATGCCAGGATTGTTTGGAGTTGGAATGACTGCCCTTATTCCAGGGAAAGAAATGGATAAGGATGGGTAAGAGACGGTGGATAATGAGAATTGGATGATGATTAAGGTTAACGGTGTTTTGTGTGAGTTTTATGTTGTGACGGATATCAGCGAGAGTTGGCATGTGCCCTATGTGCGGGCTCCATAGGAGGTGTGTCAGTGATGATTTAGTAGAAGAAAATTACGAGGGAATTAGGATAAAAGAGTCGTTGAAACAAAATCGATCAGCTTAACAGGGAATCGGCTCTTGTTCCATTGAGGTGCTTTTTGTTTAATCTGGACATCGGAAATATGGAGACATTGCTCACATGGTTTGTCGAGTTGATGACTCAGGTGTTAAGGGTCATTTTGTAGCTGGGGGCTTTGTTATATGGTTAACTTAGGTAGCACGGCAAAAGAATGAATAGGTATCTAGTGGGAAAGTCCAGAGGTTCCAGTATTTCAACAAGGTCTCAGCAAGCCATAATTTTACACTGATATACTACCAGCAGCGCTCTTACTAGCCGCACTGTTGGCCGTTTGCAAATGAGACGTAACCAGCTTTGGTATCAGCAAAACGTGGATAGTTCCAACCAACCCAAGGGTCGTTAGGATGGATTTTCCGCAGCTTGTTCCGCTCGCTTATGACGAGCTTAATATGCTAGTACACTTGCGATGGAAAGATTCTCACCAGGCTATCGGACACAGTGGGTTCCACGAAGGAGAGATTGTTTCAATCGGTTAACAATGATTATACAGAGAGAGGATTAATAAGGCACAACTTATTCTCTTAACAAGCTAGGCATTCCTGTACGTTTGGAAGCTGTTGGAATCAAAACAGAGTCCCCTCTCTCCACCGCTGCACGACTATAATGCCCATCCGTGACTAAAATGTGCATTGACCAGGAAACGACCCAAGCCAGCAATGCTCATAACGCCGATTACCCTTACGACGCCGACAGCCCTTACGACGCCGACAGCCCTTACGATGCCGACAGCCTTCACGACGCCGATAGCCCTTACGACGTCGACAGCACTTACATCCCTTCCCATTTTGTAGTCGAGAAATTTTCAGCTTTCCAACCCCAAACACACTGGTCTCTTGCCCTCTGTTCTCTTTTCTTGACCGAACAGAAGAGCCACTATACGGTATCGAACTGACAGTTTCCGGCCCTGTCCTCGTTGTTTTGTTTGAAGGTTTACATTTCGAGCTACCAATAAACAAAAAAGATGGGTAAGTAGTTGCCTTGGTTGAATTTAACGTTATGCCTGGTCCCCTTTGCGCTTTTTTCATAAATCGGCTGGAGCTTGATGAGAGGTCGGCAGGGGCGTCACTTAGGGACATCCTTCACCACCTTACCCCAAGCCTAGCTGATGTATGTACACACTGACAACACCCAAGCTACCTAGCTAAAAGCGCCTTCAACTTCCATTTATCACCGAATAGTTCTTGTCACCACCACGGCCGCGCTTCGACGATGTTCGTTTCGCGAGCTGACGGGACCGCTCCACCGCTTCGTCATTTCTCGTGAAGATGAAAATGCGTTTACTTTTGTCCCTGTGGACATGAAAGACCGCAGATGTATTTACTCGCAAGAAAAGCGCTTGCTAACAAGTTGTTCTTGAGCAGAGCCGGCATCTACAGTTCAGTTCCCCAAGGATCTCCGGACCTCAGGGAAGCGATCGATAGAGGAGGTGGAGGGCGACGACCCTCAACCCACAATTCGAGAAGATGTCGACAACCATCTCCTGTCCAAGCGTATCGGCAAAGGCAAGCCGTTTTGGCTTTGGGATGGGATGGAGGAAGATGACCCCGAGTTTGGCCCCATCCCAGCTCCTGAACCGACTGCAGAAGGGGCAACAGATCTCCCGGTGTTTTTTGGAAGGATTTTGGACCATGGACTGGACAGGAGCATGGCAGTCAGTTACGCCGAAGCGGTTCAGAAAATGCCGCAGATAGAAGGCACGACTGTTCGTTTGGTCTATGGCGTTGATGGCTCCGCCAGGCCGAGCACAAACAACTGGGGTGGAGAGTTCGGTGCGTTTGCAGTCGCTCAGAGACCAGATCCCCATCAACATCCGACAAAATGGACAGCACAAGGATTCTTCGTCAACAGATGTCTTTCTGTGCAATGGGCAGAGCTCATGGCCATCGCTGAAGCCCTCAATCAGAGTGTCTTGCGACTTCGTTTGGCAACAGGCTACCAGCGGAAAGAGATCTAGATCTTCACCGACAGTCACACCACCCTCCAGTACTTCCGGATGGAGCCCTTTGCTTCTCCTAAAACTTCAGGATCGGAGAGAGGACCTAAGGCGCATCATGTGAGAGGAGAGAGAACTGCCGCCAATTGGTTCAGGGGATCGTTCGGAATGTTGGGATAAAACGTGTAAAGTCAAGGATACCTGTGATGGCATTTAGAAGTGGGATGGGGCTGCAGAGTAGGACTGGACAAGAAGAAGAGCCTTGCACTTTATGTCACGATACATGGTTGCATTTCCTTAATACCTAAGCTGAAGATACCCAGATAGGAGCTGATGTGGAATATCTTAACACATCCTACTGAGGGTTTATTGTCAATAGCTAAATCTATGGTTCATCTGTCCTGATCTTCGCTTTGGAACTTTTGTAGTGGCTACTTCTCGGGAGGGTTTGAGGGCACTTGCGGCAAAGAGTCATTTGCGGGTGCAGAAAGTCGGATCTTGTGAGATGGAAATGGAGGGCGGGTTCGCCGCAAAGAAGTTGATTAGGTAAGCAGGAAAAGTGGGGGAAGGAGCCAGTGGTAGGTAGGTGCCTACCTTAGGTACCTATATAGGTGGGATGATTGGAAAGCACTTGCAACAAATAAGGCAATCCCTCAGTTGTGTAATTAGCATAAGCGCGCCGCCGTTACACCTAGTCCTAGATTTCGTGCTCCGAGCGAGCTGGTCCTCATTCGAGGCTGATATTCCTTGTTTCTTTTTTTCTTTTTTTCTTTTTTTCTTTTTTTCTTTTTTCCTTTTTTCTTTTTTTCTTTTTTTCTTCATTGTTTATACTTTATGGAATCAAAACTGAGAATGCAGCGAACCCAGAGGTCATCAAACATTGAGGTGATCATGATTCGAACCGATGCACTCAGGAAACCAGGTCCTCACCCGAGAGGCGCGCGACAGGTCGCTGTTCGATTCAAGGTCAAATCATGTTTTTTTTCCCGTTTCAGGCGTTGCATCCCCTCCACTGACGGGTGATCAGGCCGGCCAGATACACACCTAATCAATGACAATCTCCGACGTTCCTCTGCCTGATTTCCGATGCACGTCCCTCGGCTGATCGAGCCTCCGTAACAAATTCCATTTCCACCTGCGGTTGCTGCTGCGTTCTGCGACCTCTTTCCACACCCAACACGACCGCTTTGTGCTCCTCATTCAGCTTCCGGCCTCGAACCAACAAAGTCAGCAACGTAGCAAACCCAGCAAATGCGACATACTGCTCGCTTGTCAGCTCATTAATCTCTACACGAATGATATCACAGAAGGTAAACAAACCATAATCCAAACCATCCTCAGCGACTCGAAGTACGCGGCCCTCACCACTTGTTGATGTTCCCTATCAAGCAGCGCAATCCACTCGATGCTCCCCGCCGCCTCTCCTCCCCCGAAACGCTTCGCCAACTCCTCTCCCAGCGTCTGAACCAACTCACCATTCCTCCCATCCATCCCATTCTGAAAGATGACACCCCCAACGACAACCGAAACAGCAGTCGCCATCGACCTCGCAAACCCCATCGCTCCAATCACCGCCGCCGTGTCAAGCTCGCTCGCCGCCGCCTGCGCAGCCAAAATTGGCCCCTCGATGTTCATACCTACCCCAACACCAGCCAGAATCTCATACCCGAATAGTTTCCCAAGATTCTCTCTCTCCTCAAAGTCAAGGCTGACGAACAACCCTACCCCAAGCATGAGAAACACCTGCGCGGCGTACATAACTGGCAAATACCTCCCCGTTTTCTGGATAGTTACCCCAGCAAAAGCCGCAGATAAGGAGCAAGAAACGATCAATGGGACGAGATGCACACCCGACACGAGAGCATTGGCTCCGAGGACGGATTGGGAGTAGAGAGGGAGGTAGTAGGCCAGACCGATGAAGACGAAGGAGTTGAAGGCAAAGACGCCGTAGGCTGCGATGGTGGAGAGGTTGGGGAATAGCCTTGCGGGGAAGATTGGGTTGGGAGCTAGTTTCCATTCGTTGAAGAAGAAGAGGATGAGAGTGAGGATGCCGAAGACCAACAAGTTGATGACGGTAGGGGAGGACCAGGCTAGAACTACGTTGCCGAAATCGAGGGCGAGGAGGATCATAAGTGCGCCACCAATAATAAGAAGGGAGCCGGACCAGTCGAGGGCTTTTAGGCCGGTCAAGATAGGCGTCTTTGGCGGGGAAGGCAGTGGGAGGAAGATGAGGATGGTGAGGAACACGATGAAACCGATGGGAACTGTCGCTCGGTTAGCTCGGGTGCCTAAACAAGGAAGGGAGAAAACTGACGGTTGATCCAGAAGCACCACCTCCAGCTCAACCTCGTACTCATCACACCCCCAATCACAGGTCCGATGGCACTCCCCAGCGCCCAAACCCCGCTCGTCACGGCGAGATACAACCCCCTGTCCCTCATCGAAAAAGAATCACAAATGATGACATTAACCATCATCCCCATCCCGCTCGCACCCACCCCTTGCCATGCCCGCCCGATGATCAGTGAGTGCATGTTCTCTGCTAGAGCACACAGCAAGCTTGCAAAAAAGAAGATAGCCTGGGATAAAAGCATGATGGGCTTTCGGCCAAAGATGTCAGACACTGCGCCCCATATTGGGGTGCTAGCCGTGTGGGCGAGGATGAAGGAGGAGCCAATCCAGATGTAGCCTTGCGGTGAGGCAAAGTCGGATACGATCGATGGGATGGACGGGGTGAGGATTGTCAAATCGAGGGAGGATAAGAGAACGGAGAGGCAGAGGGGGGTTAACAGGAGGGTTATGTCGCGTTTGGACATTGAGGAGACGGCCGGGCTAGCATCTTGAGGCACTGGGGCTGGACTTGGGGATATTGTGATTGGCTCATTGTTGAGGGCAATATCGGGGATAGGCGCGGATGGGGCGATGGTTAGTGTTTGTGTTTGGGTCGCCATGGTAAATTACCTACTGGCTTGCGATATCCGATCAACTTAGCGAGATGGAAAAACGGGACAGGAATGTTGGAAGGTGAGGACTGAGGTCAAAATAAAGTTGTTGTTTACGGAGCATTCGGGGGTACGTATCTCCGACACCCCTGTCGCCCTTTGTTTGGTCGGAAAAAGCCCGTTGAATGCGAGATGGTGTAACAATGGGACGTGATGACAAAGTGCAAGGAACCAACCCAACCACAACTGAACTACCTTACAGATTTGCCTCAGGTAAGTTCACTGCAGTTTGTCTTAGCGTGAAGATCAATAATACTACCCTAGATCTTCACATAGGACTTCGCCAAAGAAGCAGCCCCCTTGACATCCAAAATCACTTCGTCTTCACCTTGCCCTCCCCATCCTTCAACCTCCCAAAAACATCAAAAACAACCCCCCATCTCACCAAATTCAGCACCACCGACACCCCCACCCCTCCCCAAACCATATCATTCCACTTTCCAAACTCCCAAAACGCCTCCGGACCTAACGCTTTGTAGATGGACCAGATATGCCCGTAATCCGCAAACGCCACCGCAATACAGTACCCTCTTACTGTGCGCCTGTCCCTGCTAAAGCAGCATACAACAGCCATGCCGGCGAGCAGCAGCAAGACATTGACAAGCTGGAGGGTCACGACCTCTGCCTGGGGAGGAAACTCAGGTGGTTGGGTGGATTTGGTGGTGTACAGCAGGTCTGGGGGGAGCTGGGTGGCGAAGAAGGAGTAGGGTCCGGGGTTGATGATGCCGGTGTAGTAGGCGTAGATGCTGGGAAATGTTAGGAATGATCATTGGGCCATGGAAGGGGGGTCGGGAGATAAAGGGGGAACACGAACAGCATCAACGGCTCGACGACGCCCAAAATTATGAGTGGGAACGTTGGGAGGATGGCGCGGGTCATTTTTTTAGGTTGGTTGTCTTAAAGTAGGTAAGTTTGCTGGAGCAATGTTGGAGAAACAGAATTGGCGACGACGAGGATGAGTTGAAAGGGGAGCAGCTGATGTCACATGATCATGGTGAATGCTGGGTTGGCAGTCGAGCTGCGGTTGGTTCCCCTCGCATGCAGGTTGGGGTTGCTCTGGGTTAGGGTTTCTCTTCTTTGGGGTCAGTCACCCCTGAATTGGAGATAAGGTACGCTTGGTTTTCTTTTTGTTTACTTTGTTTTCCTCAGCAACGACGATAAGAGGTGGTGGATTCAAGTTCCACGATAACAGTTCCTGGTACCATATCTTATCCTTGCACAAGTTATGCAGAATTTCCCAAACTTTTCTTCAACCTTTAGCGGTGAGTCCTCCAGGCTCCAGGTTTTCAATCGCCGATCCCTGTTCGACTCTGGCCAATTTGGGTGACATCGCCCACCTTAAGCGACTGCTTAAGCGAGTAAGCTGGGTCAAGCTTTTTCCTCGGTTGAAGACGCTACACTAAAATAAGCAGAGGGCTGAATACGTGTATCACGTCTTACCTGCGCTTCAGGTTGGCGTTGGCCTTCGTGATTGCTCCCCATTTCCCACCAGCATTGCGAAGTATTCAAGGGCTTGACCAGGCGAGATCATAGCTATGGATAGAGCATCTATCTAAATTTTATTGCACATGTGGTGGTCCAGACGCACGGTGCGGGTCATGGGGGCCAGATGTTTGAGGAGCGCCATTAGGGGTCTCAATTTGCATGTTTTCTTCCACTGCGACGAACAATGGAACCGGGCAGCTCGTTTCCCGTCAACACAAAACCTACCGACTGAATGGCTCACTCGTACTGGCCAAGGGAACTTCGTAAGGTCGAGTGTAGGCCCTGTTCCCGGTCTCCTGTTCAGATGGTTAATCATGCCAGGATCATCACCACGGGGAAAACCGGCCCAGCAACCTTCACGGTCGGGCCTCGATCCCGCACCCTACAACGCACAGACGGAGACAAGCTGTGGCGGTCTCGGGTCAAATGAAGCGAATCACATAACGAGACGGCGTAGGGCTAGCAGGGGTATAACCACAGCAACCAATGGATAACCACCTCAAAACAGTCAAAGATAGCTGCTCCCTATCCTAACTTCAGTTTAAACTCAGTCAAGGGTAGCTGAAGGTCCAACTCACGCCATCAAAACCGGAGCGGATCCCGCAAACGGCCGGCAGTGGGTTCCCCTTCTCTGTTGTTTAATTCCACGACAACGTAACAATCCTCAACTTAGCAACGGCGTCAACGGCCATCACCAAGTCCAAGTCTACGACGAACAAGATGGCAGTATTGACTGCTCTACAACGAAAAGTCCTCGGTGACCTCACGACCACCTTCACCCCCCCTCCATCGTGCCAGACACCAGCCGCGGTCAGCAATTTCAACATAGTCTGGCGTGGTCAGACATGCGCTCCTACAGCCATGCAAGATAATCCGGACTGCTGGCCTCCGAGAACTGCAGGTGCCCCGAAGGCAAACTCAGCCTTCTATGGCTGGGGGTTCTACTCTCCCGGCCTGGAGTGCCCGCAAGGCTACACCTCGGCATGCACTGCCAGCGCGACCTCGCAGGGCTGGCGGGTTCAGTTCAAAATGGAACCCGAAGAAACCTTTGTCGGCTGCTGCCCCGACGGCTATGTGTGCCACAACCAGAACGGCCAGACCTGCATCGCGAACGCCAGAACGACCGCCATCGAGACGTATCATTGCGACAGCGGAACAACGATCAACCTTGCGACCATGACGCTTCCCGCCGAAAATTGGAGCCAGGCATATATTTATGCGCCCATGATTCAGCTCGCTTGGAAAATCTCAGACCTGCCCTCGGACCGCAGACCAAGCCCTACGGCCGGCTCCGAGGAGTCTTCCGGCGGGGGCATGTCCACAGGGGCGATAGCGGGCGTGGCGGTTGGTGCTGCCGCGGTGGTCATCGCCATCGTGGTTGGTGCTTTCTTGCTGTGGAGGATGAAGCGGCGTGGAGCAGCCACCCCCGACCCGAACATCGAGTATTCTTCCGTCGGAAAAGGCTCACCTCCGCCTGGATACGCTACCCCCGGCACCGACGATCAAATGAAACAAATGAACCATTATTATGCCGGGCAACCGGGCACGAATGCCGCCCAGCAGTGGAATCCGGCTATGAAGGAGCCTCAGGCTACACCATACGAGCTGGGCTACAGCAATGCGCCAGTTGAATTGAGCGGTGCTCGCTGGGACATACATGGCAGAGTGGAAGCTCCTGGACCTGAAATTGCTCCAAGAGAGCTTGGCAGCTCACATGGGAATCCGCCGGTTGGGAAGCCGGGTACGTTCCAATAGCACAGGACAGGACACATAGACTGGTTGACCTGGACAAGGACTCGGAAAACAGAACAGAGTGCGGACCTAAGGTACATATTTATTTGTTAATAGAACACAGATGGCTTTCTTTCAATGACAATTACCCCTTTGCTGATCATAGCAAGTCGGTAGCTGGTTAGTTTGTGAAACCTGGGCGCTGTCGTGAATTTTCGTCGATTCCAGACGATGATGTCAGCGTTCCAGCCAGGCCACAACTTTCTAACAACGATTCATCGCTAACAATCCCCATCACCACCGCTTTTTCATCATCAATTCCAGGTTTCTGCCCCATACTCACCAAACACTCCATCATGTCAATCATGTCCATGTTAGCTCCAATATTGCTCTTCATCCTAACAGTCAAAGCATGCATACATTCTCCAGCCCATACCGTCACAACCTCATCCTCCACCCCCCCAAAATGTAATAACAACACCATCCCCCTCTCAACCCGCGAACACTGGATCCACAAGTCCAACACCCTCTCCCTAAACAACCACCCCTGCCCCTTCGCCCCCTTCGGCACCGCCATCGTGAACCACACCACCTCCAACCCCCACGGCGACCTAATCTGCACCGGCTCCAACCAAAACTCCCTCACCGGCAACCCAACCCTGCACGGGGAGATCGCCGCCATCAACAACTGCTCTTCCATCTTCCTCTCCCCTCGGTACAACATGACACCCGCTGAGTCGCTAGCCGCGTTTCAGCACCTGAGTATCTACACCAACGCCGAAAGCTGCCCGATGTGCGCTGCTGCGGTGAGGTGGGCGGGGTTTAGGGAGTATGTTTACGGGGTGTCGATTGAGGAATTGATTGGGTTTGGGTGGGGGCAGTTGGATATTGGGAGTGAGGAGGTTATTTTCAGTGGGGTGGGGATGAGGGGGAGGGATCCCGAGGTTGTGCTGGGGGGGGTGGGGAGGGGGGAGAGTGGGAGGTTGTTTGGGTGGCAGTTTAGGAAAAGGGAGTGTCCGGGGGGTTGTGAGAGGCGGGAGGGGGGGTGTAGGCCGGTGGGGAGGACTTAGTAGAGAGGCTGTGGTAAAGCTTTGTTTGATGAAAGGGCTTGGGTATTTGTGCTGCGCTGGCTATTAAGGGTGAGTATACAATGATTCGGATCATAGAGGTCTTCAACCAGAGTACGAAAGGGTAATCAACAGACCACGACGCATGTACTGAATAAAGCCGATCCTCCAAAAGGCTAACTACAAGATGTCCCTATCCATATCCTCTCCCTCTATGAATCCTCCTTCTCAGTGGAAGCCATATTGCTCTCTCCAGCGGTATCGAAAAGTGTGGTCTCAGTCTTCCTCCAGGGCCTTCCAGCAATGATAACTTCTCCCTCCTTTGCAGGAGGCTCAGGGCAGATGAGCTCAGCTCCCTCGGCACTGGTCTCAGTGTCAAAGAGCGTGGTCTCAGTCTTCCGCCAAGGCCTGCCAGCAATGATCACTTCGCCCTCCTTTGCCGGGGGCTCCGGACAAATAAGGTCAGCCGCCTCAGAGGCCGAGTTGCCCTTGCCACCATCCTCAGTGTCGAAAAGTGTTGTCTCGGTCTTCCTCCAAGGCCTACCAGCGATAATGACCTCCCCCTCCTTAGCGGGAGGCTCGGGGCAGATGAGATCAGCTCCCTCAGCACTGGCCTCAGTGTCGAAGAGGGTGGTCTCGGTCTTGCGCCACGGCCTACCGGCGATGATCACCTCTCCCTCCTTGGCAGGAGGTTCAGGGCAGATCAGGTCAGGTCCGTCAGCGGTCGAGTTGTCCTTCTCGCCCTCAGTGTCGAATAGAGTGGCCTCTGTCTGGTTCCAGGGGCGGCCGGCAATGATCACCTCTCCCTCCTTCGCAGGGGGCTCAGGGCAGATAAGAGCGGGCTCGTTGGAATCAGCCATGATGTCTATGGGGTAGATTGGATCAGCGTTTGGTGTGATGATAAGAAGGGGCGGCTTCTTACTTTCTGCAGCTGGTCGAGTGTTGAAAACGAGATTCGTGTTTGTGTTTGGATGCTGGATGAGAAGAGAGGTGAGAGATCAAGTCACAACCACTGTGGAATTTATGTTCAGCATCTGACCGGCCGGGTCCAGATGGTCCAGACTCTTCCAGCTCCGGTTCCGCTCCCGCTTGAGATACTTCATGATGCTGTGCAACGTTTTCGGATATCCCAAAGTTGTTAGCCAGCTTATGTGGCTGGCTGGCACCCTCGCCCAGACTCTTGCGCTAGAGCTGCGAGGGGACATCAAGCTGAAGCGCCAAGTCTGCACCAATCACGCTTCCAGACCAGTCTTCTCATGGAGGGCCGCTAGCGGAAAAGCTATTCAGCCCCCAATATCACACAAATCTAACCCTCTTCAGTGAGTGAGATAGAAAATCATGTGATGCACGACCCTAGATTCGTGCTATCACAGATAGTTCCTATCCATAGTCAAAATGGTCCGAGTACCATGACCGAACATTCCCGATTTCAGAGACGAATCCGACAAGTTTTCATGGGGAATTTGGCCATGCGTACACAAAATACTTGGAACGGATTATTGAGTTGGGATAGTTGCAGGCATCATCAATCTCAGGATTAGGATGGGGAGCGCTAGCATGATAGGTACCTAAGGTTTCCAAACATGCTGTAGACAAAAGAACCGATACTGCAAGTGCTGAACGGGCCTCAAAACACAGTTAACAGACAGCCCAGGATAGTCAATTGGCCTTCAAAAATAATCGGTAGACGTTTAAAGATGGTCAGTAGGTCTCTTAAAATCGTCAATAGGCCTTAAAAATGGTTTAACAAGCAATCAAAAGTAACCGTAACGCCTGTTTCTGACAGCACCATGTGGTAGGTTGTCTAAGGTAGGTAGCGGCGCTAATTCGTTTCTTCAGGGCGTGCCAAATTGAAATCTCTCTCTCTGAACGGATGTGTAAAAAGAGTAGATACGATGCAAAGAACACAAATATCACTTCAAAGCTTGCCCGAGCCTGGCTCCTTTCCCTCTTCATAAAACACCAACATTCTCACTTCGATGCTCTCCCTCAAATGGTCATGTTCACTTGTGTCTGGATGAGGGAACGAGGAGTGTGAAACGCCTTCATGGGTCAGTCAGTGCTTCGTTCTGTATGAGCAGGCAAGGTAACATGGGCAGATGAAAGTCCTGTACCTGAAGTGCCATTCGAGTCCGACTGCATAAAGACCCAGATTTCATTCGGCAACTGGTCTCTAACATAGCACCATCGTTGCTTTGGCGAGTGGTGGACCGAGGCCGTCTCAGAGGTGCCATCTGGAGCTACAAGATCACAGATCTTCAAGTCTATCTCAGGATCAACAGATCGATTGTCGCACAAAGCAAGTGGCCAATCGCGTGTTGGTCCCTTGAGTGGTTTCCAGGCGCTATGAGGAAAAGCCTGTCAGCTTGCTGCATGAAAAGATGTGGAAAGACTGAGACGTACTTGACAAACTGGCAGCGAACGTTATCGACTCGTTCAAAGTTGCCTTTGTTGAGACCGTGCCTGAGCCGCTCTATGTCACCCGGAGTTGCATCTAGGTAGGTAGGTTGACTGTTAGATCTGCGCAACACTTTTCCCTACAGCAAACTTACCAACGTGAGCAAGACATGATGGCTGTCTGTGACTGTAAGTCTCGCCGTTGCTGATGGGAAAGTCTTGGTGACGTTTGCGAAGCTGATAGTCAAAGATCTGCACTCGACTGGCGTTGAGTTTCTCCTTGACTGCAGCCGCGAGTTGTGGGAGAAAGACGGCCATGACCTTGCTTCGCTCATCAAAGTCCTCTGCCACCAGTCCTGTGTCCATGTCGAGGAGAAAGAATCCGGTGGTGTCAAAGGAGCACTCTTCGAGCTGAGGACGCACATCGTGGATCGGAATGTCCTCGACTTTCTCGAGGATCATATTCGTCTGCGGAACCTTTTTTGTGGGCTTTTGGCGCCTGAGCTCATAGACACGTTCCGTTTCGAATTTGGGATCCCTCTGAAGGAAATACATCCATGACTGAACAGGATCGGCGACGGCCATGGTATTTGCGATTCCACGAATTATGCCTGCTACTGAGGGAGCAAACCGACGCGATGATGTCTCTCCACTTAAAAGGGACCATTCAAGTGAAAGACATCGCCCTGGAGACGACGGAAGAAAGCATAAGGTAGTATATTTCCGGACACTGATGGTGAGCGCGAGCACGGAGCAAGGTTGGGGTCTAGACCATGTAAGGCGCAGTGTCACTTATTGGTTTGTTGCAGTAGCGTGGGCAAGTGGGGAGCTGATATCTGCTAGTGGCGAGCTGAGTCTACACTTGATGTTACAACGCTTGTCAACCACAGCTTGTGACATACCTCACATGCCAAAGTCGGATTCCTGTTCTTGTAGGAGATTGTTGCGCTAACGGATCTTCCTCTTGGTCAATGTTTAGGTGGTTTACCACACTCCTTTGCAGGGCATAGTTCCCTACACTTGCCTTCCTTCGGTGCCACAACACACCGTCGTACCTCGCAGTCCAAGGACTCCAGAGTCTTTTGAAGTAGAGAACATGTTTGGTGGTGAAAACTTACCTGCTGTTATGCCCCAATCATCTCGGGTCGAAATGATTGAAGCGGTCCGCGATGATTGGTCGCGAAATAAACGCTCGAGCCACAAGCGATCTCTACTCCCCAAAAGTGCTCACGGCGATGCCAAAATCCGTCGTCATTATCGCCCGCCCACGTCGTGTTCGCCGTGTTACGCCGAGGTTAGGGTTAACCCGGAAAGTTGGGTTAACGCACGGGCCACATCGTCGGGGAAAAAAGGGGGTGAAAAAAGGGTGAAGAAAACAAAGCCCAGGTTCAACGCCAACGTCATCATTTCCCGACAACTAGGGTTGAATTAGAAAAAGGGGATTCCATATAGGCCAGGGAAAAACACGGAAAAAGGAAGAAAGAAAGGGTTTCATCACCAGATATCAACGGTATCCGGTTTCCCGGCCGAGAAAATGCCGCCGTTCCGGATTTGCCAGGTTGGACGGACGGCAAGAAGTGTTTGTTGACCGGGTCCGACGGCAGCCCGTGCAGGCGATCCCCGCTTCTTTTTTCCATCTCCGCATAATAAGGTAAGCAAAGGGAGGTATTTGCAGTGGGGCCTAGCCTGGCACCACAACGGCCCGGCTTTGAACAAGAGTCGCTCTTTCGCCGCTCTAGTTCACCATGAACACCGCAACTATCCTCACTTCGCGACAAGCCGTTGCAGCCGAGTGTGAGACATGCAACGACCTTGAACTACAGGATGGGCTGGACTACAAAGACGTCTCGTCCGTGTTGATTCGGGGCCAAGGCTCGTATCTCCACTGCCCTTTCTGTCGGTTTTTGTGCGATGCTGCATTCGAGCTCGGCATCGCTCCCGCAACACCAGCTGCCACTAACGTCGATGCCAATCGTGCTGCCGATGATGGAGATGACGACTTTGACATGGATTCCTGGATAGGGTTGCATTGGAACCTTGATACTGGTGGACTTGTGCTGTCAGTCGGCCTGAAACCTATGGAAGTGTTCACTCTTCAAGGTACTCTACTATTTGATTCCGGTTTCATTTGCAACTGAACAGCTTGCTCACAACCGTCACTAGGCCGTGACTTCAACCCTCGCTTGCCCCGGAATCTGCCCGACATCAGCCCACAACCTGGTTCGCCTTCCGCCATCACCTTCATCAAGGAACGGCTTGAAGAATGTGAACGCAGCCATCCTAATTGTGAACGAGGAGCTAAGCTCTATTGCCCGACTCGTCTTCTCTACCTTGGTGACATGAGAGGCCTTGTTTACCTCCATGAACGTCCGCAGATATCAGGTACAGAGACTTGCTACGCGGCATTGAGTTATTGCTGGGGCGGATCCGGTTTCTTGAAGACCGTGAGGAGTAATCTCGAGAGGCTAAAATCAGGCTTCGACATTGCTATCCTACCGCAAACTCTCAAGGATGCTGTAGCAATAGCGAGAAATCTTGGCGTCGGCTACCTTTGGATCGACGCCCTGTGCATCGTGCAAGATGACGCCGAAGACTGGCAACGGGAGGCCGTCATGATGGCTCAGGTGTATAGCAACGCGTACGTCACAATTGCTGCATTATCAGCTTCTTCAGTGCAGGACGGCTTCCTCGCTCCGAGAAGGCAACTGCCACGATCGACCCGAGCCTGGCTTGATGAAAAAAGCGGCAGTACGATAAGTATGACTGCCCAGCCAACAATGAACATTGGTCTTCACGTCTTACAGCGCTCTTCAAGCGCCTACTACAACTTCACTCTCGACCCAGTGCAAGATAGAGGCTGGTGCTTTCAGGAAGAAACTCTTTCGCGGCGCATTGTCGCATTTTCCACCGACGAGATCCAGTGGTTCTGCCAGTCTGGGATGGCGTGTGAATGCCGAGGAGTTGATACAGGGCTAAGCACAAAAGGCATGGTCACGTTTGATGATATCCGACGGGATCCGTGGTTATTTTGGCATGTAAGACTGGCAGACTACTCCTACAAGCAGTTCACCTTCGCCAAGGATCGTTTACCTGCGATCGCCGGACTGGCAAAGCTTCTTCAGAGCTACACAGGGTCAGATTATGTTGCAGGTATTTGGTTGAAAGCCCTCACACGAAGCTTGGGGTGGGCTACATACTTGACAAAGACCGAGCCATGCCCGGAGACCTACCTGGCGCCGTCGTTTTCATGGGCTTCGGTGGCTAGTCCCCTGGATAGCCGGGTGAACAGATACCTTACAATAGAGGGATTAAAGGACAGACTTTCCCTCGTGGATTGGACTTTGAAGCCCAAGGGTCTAGATCCGATGGTATGGCAAATCTCCTGACCATGTCAATACCGACAACTGACTTTGAGACAGGGGGAGATACATCACGCGGCTCTGACGGTCGAAGGATTCCTCCACGAAGCTCTCATTCTTTACGACGGAGCTGTTGGCGATGATAGAGAGACGGACATTCTAAAGGTCACCGTCGCAGGCCAAACGACTGAGCTCTGGCCTGACACGTATCTCAAAGTGTCAGCGTCTTCGTCCGGCCAAGTATCCGTCTACCGCGCTCAAGAAGAAACCTTTTACAACAAAGAACAGTGGCAAAAGCCCGTTCCGGCGTTGGCTCTGTGTCTCTATGCCCACCCCGAGTGGGAGTTTCAATTCCTCATTCTGGGACCCGCATCCGACGGCCACGCCGGCAACCAAGAAAGAGTAGGCATGGCGGTGTACCCGCGAACCAGCTCCAGGGGATTTGAAAGTGACATGAAAGCGCGGAAAGGCTGGGAGGAGGTAATAACTGATCCCCATAAGCGAAGGACTATTACTCTTCAGTAAGAAGAGGAGCACGGAAAGACAACGGGCAGCAATCATATTCGTCGCTACCTATTAAATGCAGAAAAACTTTAGTTGGCCATTACCATTTCCTTATTTGGGTATTACCCCCGATATGGGTTAGGGTTCTATATGGCTCTGGATTTCCAACTTAGGGAGTAAGGTTAGGCTGGAGATGTCGGGGGATTTAGCGAGGTTGTTAGGTCTTATAACGGGGTTAAGCTAAGAGGGGAAGGAAAAATATAAGGTGGTGGTGCCGCTTTATCCTTTTAGAAGGGGGGAAATTGGGAGTGGGGTTTTGCCTGTGGGGAGTGTAACTGTTTGCGAGCTGGTTATGAAGGCGCCGGATAATGAACTTATTTGATGGTTCGATGCGAAGCATTTGCCGGCTGATGACTATCCTTGATGACGGCAATCCATGACAGCCAGACAATGAACCCCTGAGCCACTGAGGGTGCTCCTGCACAATGTAAACAAATAATTAGGTGCCCACGCCCATGCTTCCCCCCCCTCAGCAACGCCAGTCACATCCGAAAGTGTATTCCCGCCCAGCTCACCCTGGCGCCTGCCAAATCAATCTCAAGTATCAGCAGTCTCATGTTGCCACATCACCACCAGACGGACCTCCACACTCTCCCGTGGTTTGCCATACCCTTCTCCCGCCTCGCCCTCGACGAACGCGCCATGCGGTGTATGCCCTAAATTACTCAGCTGACCACTCATCACACTCCCCAGACGGTACTACCCTCACAAACTCACCTAGAATATCCCCACCTCTAACCGAGTCCCAAGAAGTAAAAAGCACCACCTCCTCCGGATCCTGCCTAGACAACCAAAACCACCGCTGCGACGCGCGATACTTGAGCACCATGCTCTGTTCAACCTGCGCGGGAGAAACCTGGTCCAGCTCCAACGCATCCTCCAGCCTGACAGTCCGACGATCACAAAAGACCAACGGGGTGTTTTCGACTCTGCTGAGCGCCCGCCAAACACTTACAACAAGGAAGGATTAGCCGTCGAACACACATACAAGTATTTTCCTTTTTCTTGGGTGGGCTAGAAAGATAGATGGATATGTAGCAAACGAGTCAGACTTACTTTACGATTTTAAACCTCCCCCTCCCCCCAGAACGTCTTGAAACTCATCGGGCGTGAGGTGTTTCTGCAGGGTTGTGAGGCCGCCGCGGTAGGAGTAATCTTAACGGGGGGGGGTGGGGGAGTGTTAGTTACTCTGATCAAAGAAAGAGTTTGAGGTGGCCAAAGCAGAGGAGAGGGACAAGTTAACAGACCACAATGCATCACCCCCGCCGGCGCAAGCGCTCTGTGACGAGCCTTTCCGATTTCGTCGAGTTGATCCCTGACGCCGCTCGTCGAACCTGACCTGCGAAACTGTTGTGTTGTCAGGAGAGTCCAACCAGAGCCTTGAGGAGACGCACTCGCCAGTCGATACAGAGGGCCCGTGGTGCGTTTAGCGCCTGCATGGCAAGGTGAGTTGTCTCTTCGAGGTACGCGCCGACTTCGGGCCTGTTCCTGAAGTCTTCAAACATGTCAGCTCGGAGACGGGACGCGGAGGGCTGGCGGTGAAGCTGGAAGCCGCAGGCTGGCAGGAGGAATTGCTCTGTTGTGCTGCTGTGGCGCAGGTCGTTGATTTCGATGCCGGGCACGTCTTCGTAGACGCAGTTGGTTTTCGGGCCGACGTCTTCGGGGAAGCCATAGAGGGTGTAGGGCTGTTCCTCGTCGTAGACGGGCAGGTCGGCCAAGAACCTCAGTGTTGCTCGCATTGTGGGTGAGAGGCGGCTGGTTTGAGATGGAGTGTGCACACGGGATTTGGAGGTGGTAGATGGGGTCCGTTTGGTTGAGATAGAGAGGACCGATATGCGCCTTACATTCATCGAAGGAAGGCTTCTGTGTGCGGAGATGTTGATGGTTATATCACTGCCATGAAAGTCACGATTATTGATGCGTACATGCGAGGCATCGTAGCTGCGTATTCCTTGTCCAAGGTAGTGTGGGTGCGACGTCACAACATGCATCCATTTTTACGACACAACCTCCCTCCTTCCTATCTAGAACATCCCCGCTTAATTCACCTCCGTACACCCGTCTTCCTCCGCATCTTTAACATTAACCCCATTTTCAAGCGCCAGACTTCATGTCGACCATATCCAGCAACCTCAGAGTCCCATGCATATCCACAGAGTCAGTAAGGCGGACGAGAAGCTGGTCATTGTCGTCCCGAAAAGCTGAACGTTGCCTGTGAGAACAAGTACGACCTATCAACAGTGCCAAGATGACATACCATTCCCGTATGCTTCGTTCCAGCCTTTGACACCTGCCTCAGCTGCAGGATCGGCCACAAGCTGCTTCCACGGCTGTCTCTTCGTTGTCTCCAACTGGGGAATCAGGAGCACAGGGTGTTTTCTCCCGAGAAGGGGCAGTGGTCCTTCTGGCATGCCCATTTTCCTAGAGTTGTGGCACGTCTGTACGTTGAGAGTTTGTTCTGATGTAGTAAGTGTTCTGTTCTGTTCGAGAGGGGGTTGCGAGAAGTCGCGCCTTTTAACTCGGTATAGACCTCGCTCGATTCAACTTTTCTTGTTTCTTGAGCACTGCCACCCACTTACCCCTCTTATCCAGAGGATGTGTGTTGGGTGTGGATGGCATCCGATTTCTCCGGGTGCTCATCTGGTGTGTGTCCAACCTCATTTTACAACATGTGCATAGGATGCTATCTCGTCGGTCTCCGTATCCCCGATTGGACAGGGCACCGCAAAGCCCCTCACCCACTTTGTGCACGACATAACTTGGACTTGCGTTGGTATGTGTTTCTTGGACGGGAGCCTCTAGGCAGCAGAATCCTTCGTCGATCTTTCCCACATCCTCCCCATGTTCCAGCTGATTGATCTCCGTGGACGTCCCCAAAGCGTTGAAGACGTCTCGTCCTGGTGTTCCGAAGAAGGCGTGAATGGCATCCCGGCATGTCGTTCAAAATATATGGACAAGATGCTGCGGGAGATTCTTCCCCAAGACCTTCTGCTCTCCCGACGACCACTCAAAAGACCACACGTCCAACGTCTCACTCATTCCAATACCAAGAACTAGAAAGTCTACCCAGTGCGGTTCGCATGCTCAGGGTCCACCCGTTTATATCCTCACCAGACGAACCCCTAAAAGCGGATCTTGTACACACCCGTTTGGGCGCAGAAAATCACAACTTCATCGCCTTGTCGTATTGCTGGGGAAACTCACCCACGGAGCGACCAATTTCCCTCAATGTATGTCTCCAAGGTTGAGCTTACAACAATAAAGAGCGTTGACTTGGGCATTTTTCTTTCCACTCTTCTCCAGTTCATGGTCTCAAACACAATGAAACTAACATAATAAACCGCATGGCTTCTAGGGCGAGACCTTCTTCATAACAGAAAGCCTGTGGAGCGCGTTGATGTCTCTGCGCCCCAGGCCCGGCGAGGAACCAATCATGACGTGGGCAGATGCGGTCTGTATAAACCAACAGAACCTCCCGGAGCGAAACAGGCAGGTTCAGCGCATGACGGAAATCTATGGGCAAGCAGAATACGTAGCCGTCCACCTGGGCCCGGAGACGGACAGCACTGCGTTGGCCTTGACCCAGCTCCAAGCCCTAGCAGACTCGCAAGACTCCATTGCAAGTATGATAGCCAACACGACCAAACAAGATGACCTCCACCACCGGTGGCAGGCTCTGATCGACTTCCTCGCCTTAGACTACTGGCACCGCTTGTGGATCGTGCAAGAAATCATGCTAGCCCGCTCCGCCGTCATCTACTGTGGCTCACAGGTGATACCCTGGGCCACATACCGAGACGCCATCGCGGGACTCACCCGCCACTCCGAGCTCCTGCTCAAGTTTCACTCTATCGATGAGTACCCCGTACCGAGGATGAACCGGACTTGGTACGGGATCATCGCAGCACATATGGAGTCACAACTCGACCCTAAGGGCAGCAACAACAGAAGCAGCAGCACGACGGACTTTCTCAGCCTGATGGAAAGCCATCGGTACCGCAAGTGTGTCGAGCCCAAAGACAAGATCTACGGCATGCTTGGACTGGTTTCTGCCGAGCAGCGCCAGTTGGTGACAGTGGACTACGCCGCTTCCTTGACGGAAGTCTTTACGAGTTTCGTCGGGAGCGTAATCCAGAACACGCAGCGGCTGGATATCATCTGTTTCACGCGGCATTCGCCCGTGTACGAGCGCCCGGATCGGCTGCCGACTTGGGTTCCTGACTGGGCGTATCAGAGGGAGACGTTGCCGATTCGTGCAAGCGCAGCGGTGCGATTTGATGCGTCGCGGGGTCGGCGGGCGGAGAGCGGAATAACGGGTGCTGGGTTCAAGCTTTCTTTTCGCGGCGTGAGGATGGATACAATCGGGTTGTGCTCGGTGACGTGCAGTCTGCCCTGGAACGGGGGTGGGTTGCTCCTGGCTTTGGCATCCGCTTGGATGATGGCACGCGGAGCGCTGGGGAACGAAACTGACACAGCGGAGCGGTTTTGTGAGGCTGTCTTCTTTGGGAGTGGGCGGAAGCAATTCGGCGCTGAGCATGTTGGCAGGATGTTCCAGACCTTTCGAGATTACCAGCAGATGATGATGGATTCGAGCTTCCTACCGCTTGACTCGGGGGTTTTCAGCACCACTGTCACAGCGGTTGATCAGAGTGTCGACAAGGCGACGAGCCGTGCCATCTGGTCTCTGGCGGGAAACTGTCTTGCTGGGCGCCGAGCTTTTGTTACCCGCCAGCAAGCGTTGCTCGGGGTGGGCTCTGGGTATCTCGGGAATAATGACGTGGTCTGTGTCCCACTGGGCTGTGACACGCCCGTTGTCTTGCGAGCACTCGGAAACGGAGAATATCGATTCGTTGGCGATGCCTATGTGTGTGGTTATATGGGAGGGAGAGCCATGTCGGAGCTTGACGAGCGACAAAAAGAACTGGAGGAGTTTGTCGTTGTATGATGCTGGATTCTACTCAGATCGTTGAATACTGTCCAATCCCCCAATTCTCTGTTCTGATCGCTGGAAGAAGAAGGGCTCGAAAGAGCGCCTGCATGGGAGAAGGTGCGCAGACCACAGGATTCGGCGTGAGGTGGCTTGCACGACCTTGGGCCGCATATTCCACAGGTTCAGGCAGAACACGGAGCAGAGGCCGTCGCCAGGAGCATGTCTTCATCGCCTTGGGCCGCATTCGTCGTGACGAGAACGCTTTCTGGAGTCTTGCGCCGCACAATATCTCCATGATACTCTCTCTTATTATCAAAAAAAGAAGGCGGAGGCTCTGCGGACCGCAGAGATGATCAGCCGGCTACCAGGGATCGAAGGGCATCTTGTGCGTTTGGAGCGGGCAGCGACATTCCAGACCATATAAACACACATATATACTGTTTCAAGTGATTGAAAAGGAGCTTTCCTTCTTCAATGCAGGTATGACACTATTGAGTCTTCATGAATGCATTCTCCCTGGGTACCTATCCCGTATTAACTTTCCCATAAGGTAGCATAGTGTGTAAAAGCAGCGTGGAGCCACAACCGTTGCGAGGTCTCAGATAAATCTCGACAAGACATATAAACAAAGTTGAAGAGCACAGATGACACTTCACACAGACATGAGGACGATATTGGAGTCCCATGAGAGTTATTCTCGGTCATAGAAGTTGTCAAGGTGGTAAACCACAGACTGCATGGCATAGGTACCCGTCGCACCTTGCTTGTCTAACGAGGGCCGCAGGAGACTCGCACCTGCCCGAAGAGTTTCTCCAGCACCCACCGATTCAAAACATCTTTTCATTGGGGCGCCTGCCATTTTCTCTGCCTTGGTGGCTTTCGTGGGTGGTTTGTTTCTTCGCGGTCCCAGCCATCTTTGCATCTCCCGATATTTTTGTCTGCTGGCTCTGTCCTTCTCCTGCGCCATCTCGAAAAAATGGCAAGGTCGCCTCAAATAACACCAGGGTTGTAAGATTAAGGGTAGACTCAGCTCGCCACAATCTGCCTCTGCTAAGAGGGCACCTCACACTGGCAGAACTGGGTAGGAGCCGGTATATGTAATTTGATTGGGTAGCTGATCTGCAATAATCAGGAACTGCTCATGGTGCAATTGGTTAGCACGCCAACTTCCTGGCTTCACCCTCCTTCCACCTCATGCACAGCGGGAGGCGACTAGGCTAGTTGGAGGCCCTCGTTCGAAACGAGAACGGGCAGAACTGTAGATTATATTTGCCGATTTATCTCGGAAGAGTCAGGCTCTTTCTAAGTCGAAACCGCGCGAGCAAGGGAGCTCCCTTTGCTCCTACACAGAATTACGATGTACCTACGAAGCTTTTCCCTCCTATTTCTTGCCGTTGCATGTACTAATAAATGCAGCGTGAGACGCGTGTTATGTACCTAGTGGAGCTGGGAGCAAAGTCGCAACAAGCAGAATTGCCTGTTCTTTAATCATGACGGGGATGTGCAACTCATTCCTAGCAACCTACCTACTCATCCACACACACCCAACCAATCCATGATCAGCTTGGTCTGCCCGTGTTTAAGGTTCTTGCCATTTCAATCGTCGTTCTCTTCGCCTTGCCTCAGCAACATGCAGCTACCTGGGAAATGGGACGACACCGAGCCTCTATACAGACTTCTGATAAGGATATTTATACCGGGGGGGATATGGTCGAGACGCCTAATATGCTTTTGAGAGGGTTGGATTACCCGGATAAGAACAAAATGCTGGCGTTGGCCGGGCCGGCGAACAGGCAGGGGAGATTGGCGGCGGATCATATTTGTGGGAAGGAGACAAAGTACAGAGGCAACATCGGGACGTGGGCTTGCAAGGTGTTCGGCAAGGCGATTGGGATGACGGGGCTGAGCTGTCATCAGCTTGATGAGGTGATGGGGAAGGAGGGAAGGCATGACTGGGTGACGGTTCATCCTGTGAATCACGCTGGGTACTATCCTGGGTCCTGCCGGTTGACGGTCAAGATCCATTTCGACCTCAAGAATGGCAAGTCGTTGGGGGGTCAGGTGACGGGGCCGGAGAATGCTGGGGTCGACAAGCAGACTGATGTGTTGGCTGTTGCGTTGACTGCTGGGATGACAGTGGAGGACTTGGAGCATTTGGAGTTGGCGTATGCACCACCTTTTGGAAGCGCAAAGGATGCTGTCAACATGGCTGGGTTTGTGGCTGGGAATGTTCTGAGGGGAGACGTAGAGATTGTTCATGCTGCCGACTTTGCTTTTGAGACGTCAAAAGGGAGGAGGAGAAATCTGGCGGATTACTTTGTGCTGAATGTCCGGTCGCCCAAAGAGTTCGAGAACGGACATATCGATGGTGCTATCAACATTCCACTGGGTGATTTGAGGAAAAGGTTAGATGAGGTGCCTAAGGACAAGCCGATAATCGACAACTGCCAGGTCGGATACAGAGGCTACCTTGGTTACAGGATTTTGAAACAGGACGGGTATGACGCAGTGAACCTGGATGGAGGTTATCGAGCTGTCTTTGAGGGCGGCTTTGATGATTGGCTGAAGCCTGTCATTAAGAGATGGGCACCAAACTAGCGGCATTGTTGGACACGGCAACGATGAAAAAGTTGGATAATTATCTCGCCAAGCCTCACCGGTACTTTCTTGAACACCGCAAGTATTCCTGATATCCACATTGCAACGAGCGTAGCCGGGTGAAGAATATGCATCGTGTCGCATTCAATGTAATTCTGTAAGCCATTACCCAGCTACAAGCCCAACTCCATCACCAAAAACAAACCAGCTAAACCGATCCCATGCGTGCTGCCACCCAACCTCCGTCGCCATCTTCCCGCCAGCCTCGTCATTCAGGTCTCTCGATGCTATTATCCCCCCATTATCAATATTCCATTCTTCTGCTAACTCATCCCCGCACGGTCGTGATCCCTTAGGACTGAGTCAAAGTCTCATACCCATTCCTGTTGTTATGAGCTTGACGGTTCGAGAAGACGTAGTAAACAATCATGCCGACGATCGGGAAAAGGAAGACAACAAGGCACCAGAGGAGCTTGGACGAGGGTGGTCTGTTAGACTGGAGGACCTCGACTGTTGTGCTGTTAGCATGCCATTATTTGACCAAACCCAAAGGAGGACGACGTACTGAAGACGATAACATCCAGAATCAAAACGATAAGACCAATAATCCCACCGCCGGTACCATACTGCCACGCGTTACCACCCTCAGTGTGAACTGTGTCAACCGGCGCAGCGAGCGCAAAGGTCGCGAACCAGCAGAGCTGGGCGAGGAGGGTCGAGAAGAGTGTGTTGGAGATCATTCTTGCTTGCTTATGAGCGATGATGTTCGGTCGATGCAAAGTTTAAAAGGCGAAACTGAAGATATTATGGTTCGGTTGACCGTTGATCGTTGCGTTGGATGTTTGCGCAGACCAAGAAGAGTGATGGAGGTGGGAGGAAGAGGAACCACCTCCGCATTAAACGACGATGGGAGCCTAGGCTTGGTGGTGACGTCACCACGTCCAATGACGCAACTTTGCCTGGTTGGTGCTTTCTCGGGCCGAGGACAGCCCCAAAAGGTCAGGCAGTCGCTGAAACACTAACCAAATTTGATTTGAGAAGAGGAGAAATCCAGGTTGGTCATGCTGCGTGACCAGTGCTGAAACATGCGCATGTTCGGTTTCGAGGCTCGCATCAGAAGTTCGCGATCTGCCAGGATGAATCCTCCCACACACATGCGCCATCGCGCCGGGCCACTGTTCGAATGCACGCTACGCGACAAGAAGCATCGTCTCCAACACCATATCGAATTATTATGCGACTACCATGCCAGGTCATCCAAGCCACAGCGCTACACATTGACAAGAAATACTAACACAAGGGGTATCCAATGAGATCCAACGCTAATATCCTTCCAAATATCCGACATATTACACCTTTCGCAGCCAATAAATGACAAAACATCCAAAAAGCCATATTAATCCAACAGACATTTATTTGACAACGGTGACGTGCGGTTGTTGGTTTGCTTCGACCTCGTGGGCGTACACCGGCAATGATGGAGCGGGTGATTGGACTGGAGACGGGGTGAATTGCTGGGGCTGTTGGTATCCTCCCGCGAACTGCTGCTGCTGAGGCTGCTGATACCCTCCCACAAACTGTTGCGGTTGAGGCTGTTGATTTCCTTGGGGATATTGCTGCTGTTGGGGTTGCTGGTACCCATTGGGATACTGCTGGGGTTGTTGCTGGTACCCTGCTGGGTATTGCGGCGGGGCATAGCCAGGCTGATACGGTTGCTGGTATGCCACCTGAGGATATCCAGGCTGTGGCTGATACGGCTGTGTAGGAGCGTGCGTGCCGTCGGCCGGGATGGCAGCTGGGTCAGACCAGACCGGGCTATGAAGGATCAAGTACAGCAGGGCGAGAACGGCAGTCGAAACCCACGGATCAAACAGGGGGAAGAGAATTCGCTGCGCGACGGCTTCATCATATTCCCAATCATCGGTGACGTGTTTGATGCTGATGGCGAGGCTGTATGTGCAGCGGAAAGCCCACAGCAGGGAAGAAATCAACAATAAAACGGGCATCTGCAGCTATCAGTTAGCATCGGGGGCACCGTTCAGAAAGGCAGATCTACGCACCTTGCCAATGGGAAGCTGGTCTCCCCTCTTCTTCAACTTCGAAAATGCAGAAATGGCGATTCCCACAACGGTAAGCGACAACAGAAAGATGGTCACATCAATGACTATCAAGAGCCACTCAAGCCTCCATCGATACGATGAGCGGCCCCCGGTTCGGAGAACGTCGGAAAGATTCTTGGCCCAATAGGCAATGAGAAGGACAAACAACAAGCCGGTTCCAAGAAGAGAATCGAGCCGCAGCCACGACCACCATTTTTGCCTGCCTAGCGCGACATATAAAGCGGCAAGCGCAGCGATGTAAATGGAAGTGGTGATGAGAATGCTGGCTCCTATCTGAAACAGACCGGCCATCAGCGAGAGGACGTAGTATGTGCGGATCGACGATATCGTTCGCGACGCTGCGACGCTGGCGTATGCTGTGTACAATACAAGACCGCTGTGGAGAAAGGCGACTGTCAGCGATACGATATAACGAACAGTGGGAGAGGGCTTGACCTACATCAGAAAGACGGGCAGCGCGATATGGAACATAGTATTCGCGATTTTAACAGCTTGAGAATGGCGCGAGACGGTGCGCAGGCTCAGTACCCATACGACGGTCGCCGGTATGATGGTGATGCCAACGAGCCCCGCAGTGACTGCGATGCCCTGTTCCGATTCTAGAAAACCCATGGTGTCGTTGTGCGCCAGCCGCCGATATGTCTTTTTTCGTGTCTTCGATATCGCCAAGTCCAAACAAAGAGACGTCAAAATAGTTGCTTCGCTAGAACTCGAAAGGCGGGGAGAAGGGAGCGTCAGGGTCCTTTTTAGGTTGGAGCACCTGCCGCAAATGATCTTGTGTCGAACCCCTGTCCATCCCATGCGCGTGTTCGGGAAAAGGAGGCTGAGCTATCGTCGTTGGCCAATACAAAATCCACTTTTGCGCCTCTGCACTGCCGCTCGTGGTTCGTGCGTTTCGCTGTGCTGGCCGTCACACCATGGGAAACACACACTGAATGGCAGATCCAAAACTGATGGCCAATCATTTGCGCCACTATTGGTTCTGTGTAGTGCGAGACCAAAGAACCAACACCAGAAGAAAGCCTGAAATAGACACCTGGCAATGTAACCTTGCCAAGGCTTCGGCACGACATACACAACGCTGCTTCCTATGATTGATGATGCTCAAAAAGTGAACATACGAACATCAAGCAGATCGCAGATATCCGTCTGCAGATGCTTCTGAACGGCATCTTTTTGCCGACAGCTAAACGGATGAACAGAAGCTAGCACAAGGACCGCGCATGGAAGCGACGGGAATAACTAGGGGCCGACGCCATTTGTAATTAGACTATAATCCTTCAACAACATACCCACCCAAGCGCAACGACCGAGGAGGGTTTGAAAGTACAGAACAAAACATCGCCCCTGTTCCTCTATCGCCCGTAATAGCTCGCACCAAGATTGCAAAGGCTATGATATTCATATCCCCTGTCGACATGACCCATCATCCAAGGTAATACCGGCCCAACATCATCCCGAGTCGTCCCAGATCGATTAGCTCCAATCCCTATCTTCAAATTCAAGACTTAATCATCGCTAGCCAACCTCGAAAACCATATCGCATCCCCAAATCAGATCAAATACCTAAACGGCTTCACCACCCTCGCCCCAACAACAGCACCATCCTCAGTCTCACTGCCAGTAACCACACCCTCACTCTTCTCACCATCCGGCACCCTCCCCTCTGCGACAGCCATCGCCTCCTCCCTCTCCATCTTCTTGTTCAGTCCAGACAAAATCATCCTAAACACCCAGCACCCAAAAATTGCAGCCCCAAACATGGACGTGACAATGCCATAGCTCTTTCTGTAGCCATCCTCCTTCAAGTCCCAAACGTACATCCCTGCTACGTTGCCCAACTGGCTGATGGCGTTGATAGCGGCCAGAGCCACAGCACGTTTGGCAGGCGGTCGTGGGAAGGATGACGAGATCCACGAGTAAAATACCACGAATCCAGCGTAGGAAGAAGCTTGCAAAAACAAAGCTACATAGCGAGCCGCGGTGTTGAGGGTAACCATGCAAATGAGGAAGCCGACAAGACCACCAACCATGGGAAGGCAGATGTGCCAGAACTGTTGAATATTAGTAATTGCCCATATTCAAAACCACGGTAGACTGAAATAGACAGACTCACCTTCTCCTGCGTCCGATCCGAATGCCAACAAACCGCCAAAGTAACCGCACAAGCAAACGCCCAAGGCGGACTACTCATCAGCAACGTCGGCACATAGCTAAACCCCAACGTCTGCGTCAAACTCGGGAAAAACGCATTAAAACTCAACCCCACCGTATACGCCGTAAAAGCCAGCATCATGACATACACCTTCCAATCCTTCACCACCATCCAAAACCCATCAAAGATCTTTTGCCCCTCCGCATCTTTATCCTCTTCCCCAACGTCCTCCGTCATCCGCAGCTGCGCGACATACAGCTCCTCCTCGGTGAAACCCCTAGTATTCGTCGGGAGGTCAGGCAAGATAAACGCCGCCGAGATCGCAACCGCCATGGTCAGTCCGCCCTCAATCCAGAACAACCACCTCCACGCTGCGTGCCCGAGAACGCCTTGCATATTCGACAGCACCCCCGCTGCGATCAAGGCCGAAAAAGCGTTGCTGATCAAATTCCCGCAGAACAAAATCGCGTTTCGAGTGGTTAGTTCCTTTCTAGTGTACCATTTACTCAAAATCAACAGCGCGCCCGGCAGAAACGCCGCCTCCACGAAACCCAACAAGAACCTCGTCCCGACCATCCCAGAGAAGTTGGTCACTATCCCTGTCAAGGTGGAAATCAACCCCCAGATGAGCATCACGATCGCGATGTAAAGCGACGGGCGGGAGATGAGGTTGATGACGATGTTGGAGGGGACCTGCATGAGAATGTACCCAACGTAGAGAATGCTGAGGCAAGTGGCATACTCCTGGTCGTTGAGAGACAAGTCGTCTTGCAGGCCGCGGAGGCGTGCGGCGGCAATGTTGTTACGGTCTAGGTAGTTCATGATGTAGATTAGGACGAAGAGGGAGCAGCGCGTGTCGAGTTTTCGCTTGAGAGATTTCTCGACTAGGACCCGACGCTCGGGGGACATTGTTTGGAGGGATGACGGTAGTGGTGGCGATGAGGACATTTTGTCGGAGGGGGGTAGTGATGGTGGTGACTTTTCGTCCATTATCGGGCGAGGGGATTGGGTTGTTAATGGCGGATCTGGGTGTTTTCTTTCGTCGGCCATCTTGCGCTGAGGGTTGGAGGCTATTGTGGCCTCCGACCGCAATGTCTTGTCGCTGTCGACTGCTGTAGCGGTGAGGGGAAATGGTGATTGAGCAATGGAGAGAAGATTGCGACGAACAGAAGAAGAGAGAAGTGATGTGATAGGTAAGACAAAAGTTGAACCGGAACGTAGAACCACTGCGGGGTTTGAGGGACAGGCCGTCCTGACGTGGTATCTATTTAATTTGTGATATCAGCAAATGTGGCAGCCGAGGCGCTCGTCATTTGGAAACCGGGAGCAAGCCCCAAACCGATTATTCGTCCACCGCGCCAGACGCCAGAAACGGACACCGGTTCATACCGAGGACCCAGTCGGTCGGCAGGCGTGGCAGGTTGCGGTGAGCCAGCCGGTCACCCATTCAGAAAAGTCTCTGGAAAACACTGTCGGTAGGGCCGATAGGGACGATCCGAAATGCAGACATCTTGTTTTGTGGACTGGAGTTGACCCACTTCCCCACGACTTGTGGGTGACTGGTAACCATTTTAGGCAACTCATAGTGTAAGCCGACCCTGAGCGTTGGAAGATCGGTAGATTCCCCGCCACTGTCAAAAAGCGCGAACGGGGTAGGGTTGCAACGCGGCGATAGTTGAGGAATTTTTGACAGCGTCATCGGCAGTTGGTTCCAACAATCCGGGGAACTGATCCTACCATCAACTGTTTTAAAAGCAGTTCCAACACCCACCTTTTTCGAAACCCAAGATGTGTTGTGCCAAGACATGTCGTCGGGAACAGCCGTAGCCAAGCTGGGAGGCGCTCTTGGTCTCTTGGCCCAAGCCAACAAACATGACAGACAGATGGTTTTGGCAACGAACGCAGGTTGGGTACCCTCGCTGGTGACGCAGGCAGGTTTTGGGTTGACTCCTGTTTGCACCAAGTAGTCCACAGCGGATGCCCTCGAAACTCGACGCGTGCTTGAACTGGACACGGTCAGCGCAAAGACGACCCGAAGCTGGAGAAAGCTGGTACGGTAACGGCATGATCCAAAGTGCCTAGTTGAGGCTTCAATTGTTTTTCAAGGCTTTAGATATTTTTACCTTCAACACCTTAACCCCGTAACCGGAACTGTCTCCCGTCGGCTCGAATACCTTACCTCGCAAAGTGGCTGATACATCATGGGGCTTTAAAGCAGCGCGGCAAACAGACCAGCAACCAGGACACCGACGGTAACACGGGTAGTGGTACCAGCAGAGCCACCGTTGCCATTGCCGTTGCCATTGCCATTGCCATTCTGTCCTTGTCCACCATTGCCAGCGTTGTTGGAACCGGAACCGTCCCCTCCCTCTGAACCGCCGTCAGGGTTGGAAGTTGCGTTGGTGGCAATTCCCTTCTCGGAAACCTCATCCTGAAGCAAGACCGACAAGGCTGAAAGCGCGTTCAACTGGCTAGGTACATCGGTCTCGTTGTGGAACTTGCCCTTGGCCCAGCTGAAGCTGCACTGGCGGTTGTTGTCACCACCCGTGCAAGTCTTGACTGCGGCCTCGGCGTTGGTCTTCAGGACCTTGGAGATGCTGTCTTTGGTGAATGGGGCGACTTGAACGGTGGACGCAAGGAAACGGGTGACCATTCCCTTGAAGAACAGCATGGCCGAGTTGCACGCGCCATCCCGGCTTTCGCAAGCAATCTCGAAATGATAGCCGTCCTCGAAGAATGTAGTGAGGATCGCATCAGTAAGTCCAACAACCCGATCGCGCCAGCGTTTCTGGGCATCTCCAGTTGTCTAGCAAGAGAGGAGCATCAGTAAGTTTCCGGTTAACATCATCAAGCAGCAGTTGACATACCTGGTTGTAAAGGAAAGCAGCACTTTGGAGGAGAACACCAGCACTGTACGAGAACTGCGCCTTGTTGATGTCGGTGCAGTTTTGCTCGACGCGACCACCGTCGTAGACTCTGAAGTCCTCGGTGAGGAAACCCACCTCCGTCAACCAGCTCCACGTGCGCTCGGCCGACTCGGCATATGTCGCATTTCCTGTCCAGCGGCCCAGGCGTGCACCGAGGTTGATGAAAACTGCATTGCTGATGGCATTTTTGTAGTTATAGCCGTTGTTGGTTGGTGCAACTTGCCAACGCAGACCTCCGTTGCAGGTTTCTTCATTCTCGAAGCGCCACAGCTGCGTACTCCAAACGTTGCGAGCCAGGCTGGACCAGTCGGCTTCAGAGCTTGGAAAGTTCAACTCTGCCGCCTGCATGGCCGCCATGCCCCAGAACCCTTGGTCCTCGTTGGAGAGGGAAGCAGTGTGGTTGGGAGGCATGTAGTCCTTGTTTGGGCCGACTTGGTGGAGTAAGCCCTGGGGTACGAGGGCATTGTAGGAGCTGTCGCCGGTGTAATACCAGAAGTCGATCAAGGTTGACATCAGGACTGAACCCGACCACCACCAATCATATGGTTCGTCTCCAAGCATCCCTGGGATCTCGCCTGTCTCATTGCCCTTGTAGTATGAAACGGCGTCAAAAGCCACATCTTTGGCTGCCGCTCTGATCGAGTCTAGTTCAACAAGCCCGGTAAGCTGGAGTTATGAAGATGTGGGCTTAAAGCCGCAAGGGTGGTGGCGTACCTGCAGATCCAAAATCCACCTTGAGAGCAGCCGACGCGGTGCTGACAACGCCCGACAGGACGGCCAGGGAAAAGGCCCCTTGTTTCATTGTGGGATCCTCAAAAATATGTATTCAAACGAGTGACAAAAACGAGCGAATGTCGAAGAAATGCGTCAAGAGATCGGACATAGACCATGAAAGCGGAGGAGGGTCTAGGGAACTGCATTGTTTTTAAGAAATCATTTCCAACCCCTGATGCTGAAAAGAACCCACTCGTTCCAGGCAGCAATTTCCGAGTTCTCGGATCTGTTTGGTCCTGGTGTGTGGAGTTCAAATTGGAACCGGGGGCGGAGATCTTGGCATTAACTTTCTCTTGGCCGCTCTGAATGCCTGCATTTTCCGGGGAAGAAGGTAGCATCTTGATGACTTCATGCACTGATATCGTGGTACAGCTATCTCCTTCTGGACTCACACTGACCCGAAATGCATCGTATGGTGTAGCGGAGAGAAAAGAAGGCCGCGCGGCCCCCTGCCCGCGTGCCAATGCCATCTTCATCCGCACGGCATCCAATACCCGTGCCGCCCAAAGGACGACTGTTGACAAAAAAGGAAATCTTGCTCTTCTGGTCCCAACTGAATACACTAGTGTTCGCAATGCGGCCATCATCAACATTCGATTAGTACTGTAAGCATTCTTGGCTTTGTCAAAATAGGTCAACAAGAACGTCATTGAACCTCAACTCGCGATTCTGATTTGCTTGGGTCACATTGAAGGATTCAACCTATTCGCAATACGAGATCGTGCAACCGCCCAGACATCAGCGTTATTGACGAAGTGTACGCTGACGACCAGCACAAGCCAAAAGACATTCGACTGGACAGCACCCTATCACAGGTATCCCTGAAGCTAGGTGCAACACATGTATACAATGGGTATGCCTCGGACCCGATCCAAACCTCGAGCAGTTAGGTACCCAGGTAGCTAGTACATTCTTCGCCGTTTTGGTGGAGGCATATCCATCTCTTCCTCACTGGTCTCAGATCCAGCAACCCGTGATAGACTTATGTCTCCATAATACTCCCCGATTATCTCCTCTCCAAAGAGCGTGTGTAGGATGGTCCTCCCCCTCTGCTTCAGAGTTTCGTTCCGACAGCTATCCACCAGAACTTTCCTCAGACTAGCAAAGTATTCAAGATGATTCGCCCGTGTCTCCGCTAATAACTGATCTTTATCAATACTGAGCTCGAGAAAAAGTTCAAGAATCTGGTGCCTCCATTTGCTGTCAGTATCATCCAAATCCCTGTGACAAACATAGCTAATGTAGCAATTCCACACAGTCGTTCCCGCTACACCGTCCGTTATAAGTGACCTTTTCTCCGCATCGAATGTTACCTCCTCCCTGTCCAGCTGGAATCGTTCTGTTGCTGAGCAGCCGTAGCGAAGTAATTGCCGGACTGTTTGCACAACCTTGCAAAAGCTGGTGTCCACCTTGACAATGAAGAAGTGCCTCATGAACGGTCGTTGGATTGCGTGGTAGAGCAAAGGAAACCGACGTTTACGATCGCATAAAAGGCTGACGTTCCCACGTGTGGGGTTGAAAAAGTCAACCATTTCAGCAACACCCAACTCTATACCAAAGACCAAGGCTACTTCGCCTTCCATCAACCCCATAAACTCGTCTTGCGCAAGCCTCATTCCGTAAAAGGCGTCACTGATGCTAATAGTGCTCCCTATAGCACTCTTGGCCCTCGTACGAAGGGCAGGCTCCCAGCTCAGGAGCAAAGTGACCATAATGTCACTATTGTAATTGCCTGCATTGATGTATTCTTACAGTATCCTGGTTGCTTTATCCATAACAGTATCTTGGCCATAGCCCAATTGACCCATGTACACCCAAAGACACGCCAGCGCTAAATCGGGGTAGAACATTGGATCCTTAATGCGAAGAGGCCCGAGGTCCCGTGCCCATTCAGACCGAAGATAATCCACCACCGTCCGGTAGAAAAAGAAGACCCGAGCATCACCGGGTGTAATTGTAGGGTACCCGAAGTTTGTTTCTAATAAGCCGCCGCAACGACTAATAAGGCGGCCAGAGAGGTCTTCGCAAAGATATTCCAGTCCTTCTTCGACAAACGGCGTAACGAGTGAGCATGCTGCCTAGTTTTCATGATTTCTCTCGACTAGTGCAAGAGCTGCAAGCCCAATAGAATCGTCCAGTTCCAGGCCTTCAATGTAAATTCGAATATATTTAGCGCCTTACTCTTAGTACTTGATGGGAACTTGTCGTATCATGTGCAAAAACATATCCTCCAGAGGCAATTCGGTTATACGCTATTCAAGTTCGGAGATTTGATCCTTCATTGTAAAGCCTTACTCGAGCGACTTACAGGCGAGAACACTCCAAATGAAAACCCCTTCTGCTTTGTCACACAAATCATCCAGAATCTGGCGGGCCCGCAGACTAGTGTCATCTCTATGCAAGAGACGAGACATGTACCGATGTGATTCGATTTTGTCTGTGACATACAATGATATGTCCTTTCGTGTGAGCTCTTGCATCCGGAGCATTGGGTGTAGGGACAAGCTATCAACGAACTCTGGCTCTGGACGGCTGGATACCAACAGTTTGACATTGGGATTTGAGGACAGTGATTCGATGAACGAGATGGTATCTTGGTGCTCGCCTTCGTATTCATCCAGACCATCAATGAAGACGCAGAGTTTGATTGGAAGTTGCACTAATGCGGTGAAGGCATTCTTCAGTTCGCTCAGAGTGGGGAGATCAATGGCTCGGGCCCCATGATGATTTATGCTTTCTTTCCACATTCCAGGTAGGATGGTTGGGATCCACGCTTTGTTGTGGGTGAGAATATGGTGGAGCAATGTTCGTGTAAGTCCGGTGAAAGATTTCTGATCTTTTGTTCCAAGATAATAGAAGAAAAAGTGGGGTGATATCAGCTCAGTACCATCAGCCCATATTTGAAGGAGCGCATCAGTTGTTGGATGGTGAACAAGGTACTTCATCAATGTTGATTTGCCGCTGCCCGCCTTTCCTGATATCCTAAAATCGGGTCAGTCATATTCCGGACTCACCCAGTACCCTGGTGGTACGCCAACTTACCAATAAACACCAGAGCCAGAGCGAAGCCAGAGAGATAGGTCAGACCAGCTTTGATCGGGCAAAGGAGGCTCGAGAGCCCACTTCAGGGTCTGCGAGTGAGCAGATGTGATAATCTCCCGTCGATCATCGATCTGCCTGAACCAGAGTGTGTCTAGAACGAGGTTTTGGCTGCGGATCACCTTCGCGGCGGTTAGGAGATCCTCCTCGGGACTTGGTGTGTGATGCGGATCAAAATCTATCACAAGATTGAGCGACCCTTTGTCGAGATCGCTTCGGTTCAAGTCTTGATAAGCCATCGTGGACAGTAACTGGGCGACTGGAGGAATGAGTTCGTTGAGCTTGGCAATGAAATAAGATATGTCTTTGATGAGACAATCGAACTTTGCTTTATCAATCACTACCCATCGAACCTTTGAGAGGCGGGATGAACTTCTGCTCTTTTGCTTCGTTGTGGTGCGAATCTGAAGTTTCTCCAAAGCTTTGTTGAAATTCAGCATCCTTGGCCCACTGATCGGATTTTCAGGTTCCCCTGGCAGAATGCTGTCCTCTGGTAAGCGTTGACGAAGGCCGTAGCGTGCCTGGATTTCGGAGGAATCGCTAGCCAGTTCGCTCATTGCTTTCAAGACTTTCTCGATGGTTTGGGCCGTATCTCCAGATCGGAGGCGGACGTCGCAATCCGAATGAAGCAAGCGCACCCTGTCAGCCCATTGCAAGAAGAGTGTTTTTTCAACATCGAGCTTCGTGTTGAGGAGCTCTGCATCGTGATGCATGGAACGAAGGGCAGATATGTGAGACATCATTTCGAGACAGTTGTTGAAGAGGCCAGCTAGGGCGAACACACCCACGACAAGACCTGCGGTCTCAGTCATTACGACAGAAGTTGGTGAAATAGAAGGGGATGATATTGTATGTGAGCGGGTCAACCCGAATGAAGCCTAACAGCTGGTAATATCGACAAGCACACGAGTCTCGCAATTTTGAAAGATTTATCTGACTGCAGCTTTGGAGGCAGTGCATTTGACGTGGCGCTTTGCCCAGTCAGGCCTTGATTGGGTGCACATGAGGGCGTGCAGAGGCTACGAAATCAAGGAACAGCCCTTTGCTTTTTCCATGTTAGGTACCTAGGTACCTACCAGGTATCTCTAGTGCGGGGGAGGCACTCTTGCAACTTTGAAGAGCAATTTCAGTTGCCGGGTCGGTGAGCAAAACATTGAACTTCCACGGCTGTTAAATGTGTTATGTAGCACACATGACTTTGGAAGTGCAGTCTCCTAGGACGACAGTCAACTGGTGCTCCCATTGATACCCACAAAGGTCCATGACAGCGGTATCCGGCTGGCACTCTGAGAGCAACCTGCTTGAGTGATTTCAAAATGACACCAGATCACATCAAGATTTAAGGTCAAGATATTGACAACTCATAAGTTACGTGGTTCTTTGTCACACTAGATTCCGAGTTCCAGACAGCCTCAATCTGAAGGACACCACCTCGGTACCTTTGGATTCTGGCATCATCATGCTACGATCCTCTTTCGGATGAAATGCGAAAAGGTCACAGCCCCACGCTGTATCTTGAAACATCCCCGCTGCACGAGCCAGCAATGACGGTCATGCAAGTTTTGCCTCAGTCTCATCCATATCTACTACAGCAAAGTCAAACTATGGAGGTGCCCAAGGAAAAGCTATAAGAGAGGCCGTGCCCACGAGCCTCAAATCTGTAACTCACTCACTCAGCACCCCAAACACAAACACACAAGTCTACATATCACCTCGGGACATCCAACCGATTACCCTGTAAGTTGTCCGTGACCAAGGCCTACAATCGCTACTACATTACTGACACCTGCGAAGAAACCAATCACCTAAGGTACCCACCAAGCTCATCAGCCAACCCTAACTCAAAATGCCTGCTGTCGAACCCAAGAAGCCTGATGGAGGCATCGAGCCCTCGAAGCCGAACGGCGGCGTCGAGAAGCCCCGGAAGAAGTGATCTTCTATCGATTGACGGCGGCCTCCCTTATTGTTCTCGAAAACTGCCAAGCATTAGGGGTCCAGCACCATCACACTTCTATCATCTCGCGTACCTTCCTGACGATTTCGACGTGGTGGATAGGCGGTCGTGACTGGGGTTGACATTTTTTGGAACAACACGTCTTGCCTTTTTGGCGTACTGGGCTCTTGTTGATAGAACGAGGGAGGGAGATCAAAGAACAGTGCAAACTGAAGATAGCGTTGTCAAAAGAGGGGCAAATTGTTGATCATTTCAAATGAGCTAGAAGTTCTCCTAGCATACCTGAGTACACTGTGCGGGTGACATATTTTCTGCGATCATTCTGGTTTACGATTTGTCATTTCCACCCTCAACCCCCCCACGCAAAGAGTTATATCCTGATAGTTGCTCACGGAGGGCAGTCGGAGACATATATCTCGACATCTGAAGTCCAACCATATCACGAACGTCACACACCACAAAGTTACGCACGTGTCCGCCATCACCATACCACAACCGCCCTCGAAACAAAATCCCAAGAAAGCATAACGCCACGCGGCATCGTAGGACAACCCGAAACACAAAACACCCATATGACCATTCCAGTATCCTTCCCTTTCGAATCCAAACGCCCCCACAACCAAGTCAAACGTCAGGTTATCAAGACAAGTCTATAAGAGACGCCCTCTCCCTCAGCCTTGGACCTGCTCGCCTACTCCTGACAAGCACACAAAGACACACAAGTCCACAACTATCAACGAACCGCATACCAACTTCTGTCAGCACCGCACCGTCGCGATCTGCCCCAGCTGCTGATCCACCGCTAACATCTCCACAGATAACCGCTTCATATCAACTTCTAAGCAAGCAAGAACTAACCTCACAATGGAGCGCCCCAAGAAAGACGGAGGCCTCGAGCCCCCCAAGAGAAGCGGCGACTATGAGACCCCCAAGAGGAGCGGTGACTATGAGACCCCCAAGAGAGGCGGCGCCAATGAGCCGCCCAAGAAAAGCGGATATGGTGAAGGCAGGAAGGCCGACGGAGGCATTGAGCGGCCCCCCAAGATCAAGAAATCTTGAGCGTGTACCTGCACACGGCGTGGGTTTCTTACCAACCCCGAGGGTGCGCTCGCCGTGGTGGACGTGGGAATTGAGGGTGAATAGTGTCTGTTTTTTTGTTTAGTGCCCTGGCTTTTTGGAAGGCGAGAAGAGGAGGCTAGTCGAAGCATAGTTAAAGATGTTCTGAAGAGAGAAGCTGTTGATCAGCTCGATTGAGAAATGATTTGCCCCCAACATAAGGTACTACACGTTATATTCGTTGCCAAATGAACTGGTTGTTACGTACATTATTAATACCCTCCTATCCCTATATAATCACCAAACAAGGCACTAAGTCCAGTACATCCAACCTGCAAAACAAATCCAGGCAAAGTACGACCATTTTTTACCTCCCTTGACCATCCTCATCAATCATCATCATCACCGAAAGCCTCCGCATAGATCTCATACAAACTATCCAACCAATGCCCCAGTATCTCCATCGCCTCCTTCGCATTCTTAATCTCCACGTTGCGACCCTCTTGTTCCGAAAGTGCAAGCTGCTCCCGGCAATTATCCATCACCCCCTCATACGCCTCGATCAGAAGCAACACTTGTAATTTGCCGGCCTGGGAATCCTCGTCTACACCCTCCCGCTTCGCAAACAACGCCTTCTTCAGCTCATCAGTAAGCATATGCGTGCAAATCTGCAGTGCGAGTGAGCTCTTGTTGTTATTCCCTCCTTTCGGAATATTGAATCGTGGTGAAGGCGGCGCTGGACGTTTCGGGGAAACGGGGGTACAATTCAATGTGGTCGATGAAGGTTGCGGGACAACACGACTACGATTCATGGCTTGGTACTTTCGTTGGGGAGCTTGAGGAGGAACGGCAGGTGGTGCAGTCTCCTCTTCCGAGCTGCGTTCGCTATTGTCTACCGCTGTAATGGAGGATGCTGCAGACAAGGGGGCGATCACGGAATCGATCTGGGCAATGAAAGACCGGTGATGAGGCGAGGAGGGTATCTCGACGACGACTTGCTTAGCGGCTGTTGACTGTCGGTATATTGACTGAGGACGGTTAAGGCCGACATAGGGTCGTTTCAGGCTCAGCTCGGTGGGGCGTTTTTTGAGGATGACGGTGTTCTCGGGATCTGGGTTAGTTTCTTCCATGGCATCAAAATCCGGGAGGATGGAGCGGTAGGAGTCAGCAAGTATCGAGGCTCGGTCGTGAACAGGAGACTTTGGTGTTGGTTGTGGATTCGGCGCCGCGTGAACAGTGGGAACGAGTTTGAATGCTGATGTCTTTTCCTGCGGGATGAAGCGAACGCGGGAAGTATTCTGGGGGGTAACTTTAGACGGAGGTCGATTCTTTCCGCTGGTCTTCATCAACGAGGTTTCACTGTTGCCATTGTGCGGTGCCTTGGAGGAACCCATAGAGAGTGTTAGAGTCTCGTATATGGGCAAGCACGGCAGTTCCGGAATGCCAGTGGCAGCGCGTGGAGGCCGCTGAGGCCGTTGGATATTTTCGAGGGAGACATAATTTCCCATCGCCTGGCTGTTCTCTTGGGTAGGCTCGCACTTCGTTTCCGATAGGCGAGCAAAAGGTTTCTTCCTCAGTCTTTTCTTTGACACATTGGTTGAAGGAGACTCGGTTGGGCCTTTTGCATCTCGGTTCCTGAACAAGGCGAGCAGAGGCATGCCGCCTGGGGTCGTTATCCTGTGGCAAGGGGCAACGTGGATGTTGCCGAATGGTCAAAGAGATGGGTGGGTGGTTGCCATAGAACGTTGCTGTTGTCCAGGTATGAAGACGAGTTTGGTTGTTTTTGTTCCGTCATCAACGGGCCTCGGGAGGCCACAAATTGATGATATCGCCACCATCGTATGCCCGTGCCGGGCTTAACACTGCGGCCGCCATCTAGTGAGCGAGACCTTTGCCAAGTAACCCCATCTCGACATGCAGGGAAGTGAATTAAGAGGAGGCAGTCGCTTCGGTGTTGACGTTTCAAGAACTGGCGCCAAAGTCAATTTGTGTTGTCGTCTGTGGTGGTTGGAACGGTGCCAGTGACGAGACGGTCTGTTCTTTCTTCCTTGGTGACTCAAAAGCCGTGACAACAATTTACTACACTTGTGGCATAGATGAAGATCATGTCGCCCAACCGTTCTCCCCTCACGGACGCTCGTAATTGCATTCTCTATGTTGTTCTGTTCACGAGGACCTTGTTGTATGCTTCAGTGCACGTTCACTATTGGCGCCCAGTAACTTGGCAGCAGGGGGCTCCAGCGTTAGTGAGGTTAGCGAGCACGCCACGAAGCTTGGGCCACCGCTTAGTTGATCCTCATTGCCCCACCCACCTCATCACCGCTCACGCTCTTCCAGTCTCCAAGGTTTCCGTTTGCATCATCGGGCTTGCTCCCTACCCGAGCTTTCGCTTCGAGAGTACCCCGCAAGCAATCGAGAGAACCGGCCCCGAGAATACTCGAGAAACGAGGGCTCACATATCCTTGGGAGGCCGAACCCCCCCCCCACCCCCGGACCGAAACAAGAGCATTGTCATCTTTCACCACCTAGAGTCGAGGTCTACATCTTTGTCTTCTACAATGGCATTATTTCCCTTCCAGCCCTTAGTATTGAAGGTTGGTCTTTGTTCGGGGTTCCTTTGAAACTATAAAGTCCTCCATCGATCAATATCAATATTATATTTGACCTCACATCTGGTCTTCAGCTGTGGGGCCATAACATGAGCAAGTCCATCCACCGCAGAAACAGTAGGTCTTCCCAACCAACACTATCACCGTAAGTGAACGCTAGTCCAAATGGCTGAATCTAATCAAGTTGGTAGCAGCCAAAAAGATCTTTCCCCAGTCTACCACCCGAACTGGCCCGTCCCCCAAGTTCAGAACTTCGTCGCCACCATCAACCTTGACTGCCGCATTGACCTCAACCACCTATCTCAACGAGCCCGCAATGTCGAGTACCGACCTCGCCGCTTCAATGCTGTGATCATGAGAATCCGAGATCCCCGCACGACGGCACTGATTTTCTCAACTGGCAAAATGGTTATCACAGGTGCCAAGAGCGAGGCTTTGGCTCGCCTTGCGGCTAGGAAACATGCTCACGCAGTTCAAAAATGTGGCTACAACCCAAAGTTTTTGAACTTCAAGATCCAGAATATCGTCGCCAGTGCCAATACCGGCTTCAACATTAGACTCGAGGGTCTGGCTAACAGGTATCATCTGCTCGGCGCCCGTTACGTGCCCGAAATATTCCCAGGCTTGGTCTTGAGGCAGGTTCTTGGTATTTCAGCGGCTACCCTGCTTATTTTCACCTCAGGTAAGATCGTCATCACCGGAGCTAAGGCTGTGCGGGACGTGAAGGATAGTTTTGCCCGAGTTTTCCCTCTTCTTCTGGACTTTCGATTTAATTCCGACTCAAACAGCACAAGAAATCATAGGTAAGTATGCCCGTCCTACACTAATATCATATTAATCTAGAAATACACTTGAGCGCCACCGGCTGGCTAGCGGCAGCTCACTAGGTACTAATTGACCCTTGCCATAATAATAATGATAGAGGCAAGGTAGACAAAGAAAGATTCCCTGGCATAGACTACCTAAGAATAGACTAATATCAGCCACTTCAGAATTGTTCCGCAACTCTCCCGTCCACTTGTTTCCTTTGTTCGGTGACAAAACTCGCATTACAGCCCTTTCGATGTCCCTCGTACTTGACGGCCAATTGTTTTCCTTCGTTCCCCAAGGTCGACCTCCCAACAACCCCTGTTCTTCGGTCACATCTTTCCCGGTCCTCACGTAACACCGTTGCATCCCGTCATACTCCCGGGTCCCCCAAAACCCGCCGTCGGCCGGGGACGGCAGGGCAGACAGCTCCAACCCCGCATACGTCGGAGGAAACAGCTCCAAACAGAGAACTTGGCATGTCGGTACATGCCTACCATTTAGGCGATACTTGGCATTGTGCGATCTGATTTGTCGGATCGGTTCTCTAACAAAAATATGCCCGGCCTTCTTGTTCATCACGTTATCAAGATGCAAGATGCCTTACCCACAAGGCATGGTTGACGAAGTGAAGTATGGCTGGAGGATCTGCATATGAAATGGAGAAAAGGGAAGGTGATATGGTAGGATTGGGTACCTATGTACGTAGCATAGCTACCCGGCTGCCAGGTAGCTGGAGATTGGGGGTTGATGAGGTATAAGTATGAGATATCTCTTCCCGCAAAGCTTCCATTTCACCGGATCTTCAACACAGCAGTGTAGGACAGAGGAACGCGACTACCTTATCATGGCTATCATCGGCGCCAAAGAAGAACATGCCGATCCACGGCTCACCCGCATCGCCCAGGCGGATGACATTCCCTGGTACAAGAAACCCAACCTTCGGATGCTGTATCTCATCCTCGTGCCGACTGGGCTAGGCGTGGAATGGACGTCTGGGTTTGACAGCTCGATGATGAACAGCTTGCAGGCGGTGAAATCATGGACTGACTGTATGCTTCCATTTCCCCTTCCAGCTTAACCTTCAATTTGCTGACACTGCCCCCTGACAGACTTCGACAACCCCACCTCGTCCCGCCTCGGCCTCCTCAACGCAATGTACTCCCTCGGCGCCCTCATGGCCATCCCCTTCATCCCCACCGTCTCCCAATACCTCGGCCGCCGCCGTACCATCCTCCTCGCCTCCCTCATCATGTGCATGGGCGCCGGCCTCCAAGCCGGAGCCCGCAACAGCGACATGTTCCTCGCCTCCCGCTGGGTCCTCGGGTTCGGCATCCCCTTTGCCATCGTCAACGCGTCCTCCATGATCGGCGAGCTCTCCTACGCGAAAGAACGCGCCATAATGACCAGCTTGTTCAACGCCTCTTGGTTCGTCGGCGCAATCATCGCCGCTGGGACGACATACGGCACCTTTCAAATGACCTCTACCTGGGCGTGGAGGCTGCCGAGCTTGCTGCAGCTGGTGCCGAGCGCGTTCCAGATTGGGTTTATGCACTGGTGCCCAGAGTCGCCGAGGTGGTTGGTCAGTCAGGATCGAGGGGAGGAAGCGTTTGCGATACTGCAAAAGTATCACTCTGAGGGAAGGGACGGGGAGGAGTTTGTCAGGTTGGAGTACGCGCAGATTCAGAGCACGATTTCTGCCGAGAAGGAGCTCGCTTCGAGGTTTGTCTGGGCCGATGTCTTTCGGGATGCGGCGATGAGGAGGCGGTTTTTGCTTGCTGGGGTGGTGGGGTTTTTTACGCAATGGTCTGGGAATGGGCTGTTGAGTTTTTACATGAAGAAGATTTTGGCGTTGGTGAACATCACGGATAATCGGACGGTGCAGCAGGTGATTTTGGGTAATACCTGCTGGGGTTTCATCAATGCTGTGCCGATTGCGCTGATTGCGCCGAGGTTTCCGAGGAGAAGGATGTTCTTGACTTGCACGATTGGGACGGCGGTGGTGTATGTGGTTTGGACTATTGCTAGTGCGAGGGCGACGATTGAGAATAGTAGCGCCGCGGCGATTCCGGTGTTGGTGTTTATTTTTGTTTATTCTCCGTGAGTACCTTACCTACCCGACCCATGAAATTCTTCTTTGACGAGGAGATGGAATGCTAAGATGAACAGGTTCTACAACATTGGCTGGAACGCCCTGGCGTATACGTACATGGTTGAGATCTTCCCATATCAGCAGCGCGCAAAGGGTATTGCGGTTGAACAGCTGACCGTGAGGTTCGCGGTGTTCTTCAACACCTATGTCAACCCCATTGCTTTGGACGGCATTGGTTGGAAGTACTACATTGTGTATTGCGTCTGGATTCTGATCGAGATCGCAACCGTGTACCTCCTTTTCCCCGAGACACACAACCGCACTCTGGAGGAACTGAGCTTCATGTTCGAGGGCAAAGAGTTGCAGGACAAGGTTCAAAAGAATGTGGATAAGGTGCTCCACGTTGAGCTCGAGGGCGTGCAGACGAGGTCATCGAAGGATGGCATTCAAACTGCGGAATAAAGAGTGTAATACTGAATTGTTAGCAGGAGGCCAGCAAAGTTATGGCTTCCTACTGGGCTAATTGCCCTGTCATTGTCCCTAGCGGAGGCTTTCTTTATTGCCCTGTACTTAGTCTCGAAAAAACCGAGCCTCGTCCTCAGCATTAAGCTTAAAGAATAGTCCTCTCATTTCTCTCCATCCTCCATTGCAAGGGCCTCGGTACCTGGACACCTTAGATGACCATCTGCCCCATTACACTTAGACTGAGATGGGAGGGCAATTGGGGTCAGCGAAGAAGGTATACCCGCCACTGCGTCCACAGCATCTGGCAAAATTCTCAGCCGCTGCGAGGGCGAGGTCGTTGCAAAGCTATTTTGCTTTGTTAGTCTACCCACTTCGGCTTACAGCACATTGGGTGTTTAGGAGACGTCGACATACGAAGGCATCGCCGGTGCCACCAACCAAGGCACAGCATCTCGCAGTGTCAGGGTCGGGATCTTCGCCCTCATCTGTCTCGTTGCAGAGAATATCATACGTGCATGTCTGGCGGGCAGAGAGGGGTGTGCTGGCCGAGCCCGCGTTGGCGCTCGGGGCTGCCGAGGCGACGGTGATAAAGGTGAGAAAGAGAACAGTGATGGCCTTCATTGTTGATAATGATGGTGGGGCAAATGGATTTGCTGGGAATGTTGGCTTCGTTTAGAGAGAGTAGATAAGTTGCGATTGCATCTGAAAATGTTGTGACGCCGGAAGCAAGAGGGGACTTATATATACCACGAGACAGTTGCTGCGCCGTTAACAGTGTCATCAAGCCTTTTGCCAGGGAACAAGAAAGCCAGGGTCGATCCTTGTAGCGTCAAAATTTGTGTCATGACTTTTGTCCAAGCGGCAATTGTTGCTTTAAGGAGGATTTCGTTACCAGACAATGGGAGGCAGCAAATATCCCTGGTGACCAGGTGAATTCAGAGGCTCTAAAGAATGATTGGCGACCTCGGACCTGTATCTTACGAGCGGTTTCCGACGAGGAATCTATCGAAGTTGGGTGGCCTTTAGAATCGCGGTTGACCCGCAGTAAGGATGTGGCCAAAGTTGCCATTGGCTAGTCTTGGTTGTTTAGTGCCATTATATATTTGATCTAACCTTGATCTAACCTTGCAACTGCAAGCTGACGCTCCTAGGTAGTAGGCCAAGTGGAGGTCGTATTTCTGATGCACCCAGAGTTCCTCGAGCCAGAGTTTGCGTCAACATGGATACACAAAGAACCTTTATAACTCTCACGGGGTGCAAATATCCTGCCTGTTGCCAGCTCCGGAAGGAACCTGAAGGATCCCGGTGAAACGGCGGCGGTATGAAGCTTGGATACAAAGCCTAGGGTGGTGAGCCGTCCGAACTTTGGCAAGATGCAAACTGGTTCTGGCCGGTCAATGGTGGTAGCAACAGAGGGCAAGCCATGAGAGAAAACAATAACAGAGCTCTTATTCAGACTTCTTCTTAATTACCCCGTCCTTAAGCTCAAATCTCTCCACAAAATGTCTTCGCCGGGAGTAATCACGCAGCGCACCACGCGATAGCCTCGTCAGCGCCGTCAGCGGTAACAGAATCAGCAAGCCCAACACAACTAAACCTCCCATCCCAGCGGTGCCGCCATCCCAGCCAATGCGCCTCGTTTTCACCGTCAGATGGCCTGCCGGAATCTCCCGCGGCCAGGAGGAGAACCGGGCCTCCTCCCTCCACTGCCTCACGAGGCTGAAGTACGCCTGTGTCGTGTCAACCAGAACGTGCTCGATCAAGTCGGGCAGCTTGAGCGTGCGGCCGCGGAACAGATCCCAGACCTCGAACGAGGTCATTTTGCCAGCCGCCATGCCGGCGACCATGGCACCACCGTCGCGGTCGAGGGCCTCGTCGATGGCTACCGCCGCGGGATACAAATCCGCCATGGTGAGAGCGTTCTTGGTGGCCATTATGTCCCCGATGGAGATCGGTTCCAGGGGAGAGGCCATGGTCACCTGCCTGATAACGTCAAAGCCCCCGTACACGCAGTCGATGACGGTGACTTTTGGGGCGCGGTTGATGGCGCCCACATTGGTGAAGAGAAATATCTGGTGCGTCGGCATGTCGTTCGCACTTTCACTGTCTGTGCCAATCTTTTCCAATGCCAACCAGGTCTCGAGATTGATTCCCTTGTTGCCGTCAAGGTAAGTGACGGTGCGGCTAGCGCCACGCGTGTTCCAGTCCAACTTGGGGGCGACGTGGAATCGGTGTACGATAGTAGGGGAAGAATCGGGTTCCTTTTGTGAGGGAATTTCGAGCACTTCATACCCCCAAGCCCAGTCTTCGGTGCTGTCGCTGCACTGGACAGTCACGTTCGTCGCGGCCACAACAGGCTCGTACACTAGCACCCGCCCCTGATCCACCGGGATGCGGTAGCCCTTCCGCTCCCACAGTGCCGGCGCGACGCCAACGCCGTGCGTCCGAATGGAAGGGTAGACGGTCCTTCCGATCCGCACACCCTCCCCGTCCCTGAGGTGGCGCGAGAGATAGCGATGCGTGACCTCTAGGGCACCAAAACCCTTCTGTGACACTACATGCTCGAATGCGCTGCGCAGCATCACGGACCCCATGTCCCAGGGCGTGACGGCCGGAACACGCGTCAATTCGGACGTGATGGCTGCTGTAGAAACTGCGCCGATGGGACTTGTGGTTGTCCATGTCGCGGTGTGCATGCCTAACAAGGTGGAGGCGACCTCGGCGCCGAGCGCGATGCACACCAAGAAGGTACTAATTCCCATTTTGCTGAAGTTCAAGCCGAACCTGCCTTCTTTCAAGTTTGTTGACGTCTTGGGCGAGTGGCCCAGAATTGCCGTCCATTTTGAGTACTGATGGCGGTGATGCTGGAAGGCAACGAGAGTGATCGCTGCAACGAGTCCTCCGCCCAGCTGGACCGCGTGGTTCCAGAACTCCGCGTCATAGCGCGCCAGACTGCTTGAGTGGCCGACAGTCCCTATGTTCTGGTAGGAAAGGTGCAGCGGAACGTCCCACGTCAGAAGTGGCTTTCGATGGAACTGGACAGCAAAGTAGATTCCGGACAGCAGACAGAGCAGTGAGACGGCGTTCAGTGCAGAGGACCAAATGAGTGAGGTGGCCATTTTCAGCCTTCCTGTGCAGTAGAGCGCTCGATATCTATCGTCTTGGCTATATTTTTCAGCTGCATAAATTATGCCCCCAGCAGATAAGGCAGCCCTGGTTCGTCGACTATGGCACGTGATCGGTACCGAGGTATGTGCCAGGAACTCGTCGTCTCTACACTCCGCAATAAGTGCAAAAGCGATGTCGTCCTTGCAGGACAGGTGCCATGAATGAGAGAGCTCCTGGTGTCAAATGTAGGGAACCTGTTGCTTCAGCTCTGAGGTGGGAATGTCAGAGACTAGCGCTTTACAGAGGCCATAACACTATCATCTATCAGGATCTATCCTATCGCTCACATCCAGGACCAGCCGAACCTGTCTCACCCACACTCACGATCCAATTGTCTTGACCTAACGGTGCCCGTCCCCCTTATGTGCTCAACACCTCACTTCTTTTGGTAAACCTCCGGCATACCAGGAAGCGAATCCAGCCCTGTAAAACACCAAGTTAGCCTTTTATCCCCATCACACTCGTCTCACCAAGAACAAAAACTTACACCCATCAACCTCCTCCTCAGCACGCACTGGGACCCTGCACTTCGCCGCCTCTTCCACCGACTGGCTTTTGAGCTCATGGCACAGCGCACCAAAGCACGACCTGTCCATAGCCCTCTGCAGCGAGTCTCCCTTCCACCCAAACACATAATCGCCGTGCTGGCCGTACCCAGTGGTGTCGCCCGTGCTGAGCACAAACGGCTGCGAGCCGTCCTCGGGCCACTCGTTAGGGTCGTTGAACCCGCTGGTATCCCACACGATTTCGAGCATCAGCTGCGGGATCCTCACGGGGTGTGACTCGGGGCATTTGCCGCCTGTGCCGAGGGCGGTGAAAGTGTGGGGGCCGGTGATGGGGTAGGCGACGTGAGATTTGTGGTCAGGGCTGTCGAGGTTCTTGCCGTCCCAGCAGCTGTTGTTGTTTTTTGCGATAGGTCAGTTCCATGGATCTGCAAGAAAGATATGACGGAAATCGAGGAGGAATTGGAAAGACCTACGTCGGGTAGAGCACATTGCTCCTGATCCCGTAACACGGCCTATCCGGTAACCCCTCGTAATCTAGCACAGGATCGGCGCAAGGCGCCATGATGTCTCCCTCAAAGTCCGGGCCGGTATAGCACCGGAAGCAGGTCTGGTTCTTGAACCCTTCGCCGCGTTTTTCGCGAGAGTTTGCGTCGCCGGTGAACATTCGGAAGCCCTATTCACCCACATTAGCCCACCCGATTCAACTCTCCGAGACAGGGGAATCGACCAAAGGAGAAAATACTCACTGGCCTGAAAGCAGTAACATCCCCAGGCTTCTCGCTAACATAATACACCACAAATCCCGCATTACTCGCATGGGTAAAATCATCATTAAACAGATTGCCGAAAGAATGCACCGGAATCTGTGGGACACGTTTGTAGGAGCCATTTCTTGCACGAAAGTACAGATTCGCAGTCCAATAATTACTCAGGTCCTCGCTGAAGGAGCAAGTCGTGCAGTCGGCCAGAGTCGAAATGTCTGTGTCATGGGGCATGGAGGCGTTGAAGGCGTTGCCGCCGGCGATCTGATGGAGATGGGGAGAGGGGATGGCGCCGGGGTTGACGAGGGGGTCGATGCGGTCGATGACGAGCTGGGAGCAGCCGAAGCGAAGCATGGTAGATTTTACATCTGGCCCGAGGGGGTTTTGCGGGACCGGGCTGGGGGCGGCGATACCCAGTGCAGGGAGGAGGAGGTGAGGAAGGAGGAGCCTCATGGTTGTTGTTCCTGTTGATGTTGATGGGTTGCTGAGGTTGGGTTGAAGGTCTTGGAATGGAAAGAGAATCATGAGGTGATGGGACAAAATAAATTGTTGGTCTTATAAACAAGATCTTATAAACAAGATCTGCCTGCGGGAGTTGATCCAATTTTGCCCCGATTTTGCCGTTTCTGCCGGGCGATGGCCAGTGGCTGGGCTCTTATCAAGTTGATGATGTGCAGCAGCCTGTATAAGCGATAAATTGCTGACACGTGGGAGAATGGGAATTTCCGGGAAGATGGATCGGTTAGCGTAGTTTAGAAGGACGCCGAATGTCAGGAGAAGGTCAATGTCCTGGTGGCAAAGGTTGTGTGGCTGCATGTGGTCCGGGAGAGAGCTGGTATTTGATCATCGGGAGAGAGGGGCCCATGCCGGGCCAGTCCTAAAGAACCTAATTTCATGCAAAGAGACATACTCCCGCATGCTTTTCTTGGGATATCTCATCCAACCGAGGTTGCCTTCATTTCGTACAGGACAAGCAGTCTATCAGCGATGCTGTGAGTCAGGAATGGAACAAGATGGTGTTTGGGCATTTGTAAATCAGAAGAAAAAGCTTGCCGCGAGATTTAAATGCATGACCCAGTAAAGAGTTGCCAGCGTTCGATAGTATTTCTTCATGCCAGCATCTACCTGGTAAAAAATCCTCAATGCGTTATGTAACCTGGTAACCCAAGTCTTTGGTAGCCGTTACCATCAGCACCACTCATCTTACCGACGATCAAATCCTCATATCCGTAACCATGCTTAAACACATCCATTGAACGCAGAACCACAATATAAGCTTCGGCAGGCTCAAACGAAAGATTATTTTGGCATCGTCGAAGAGTTACCTCACTGTTTGCTAGCGTTACTCGCGACATTCCACAGTCGAACCAAGTGGCATCATCTTCGATGTCTTCGTCGAGGAAGAATTCGGGCCGAGGCACCTTAACCAGCTTAGGTCCTTTCCGCTCGTCGTAACCAACCGTACAAGGAATGAACCGGAGCGGAGATTGTTAGGGAACGGGCCGAGACCCTACCAAACATCTCATGTAGGGAGAGCAAGGTACCTTATTCTCTACTCTGAGGATATCACAACAAAGTCTTGTCACACTTTCAAGCGCCGCTGGCCATCGTCAATCGCGTGACTTTGGGGATGAAATGCCAAATGCAGCTGGAGGCCCACGAGCGGGCTGCAGAGGAGGTTAAGCCATGCGACCTGTACAATCAGCCCCGGGAGCTTCTCCCAAAGGAGATCCGAGCCAAGGTTCCAAAAAGCTCCGTGAGCGCGGATACGTGCTTGAAGGGGCGCTCTATCTCGACAATCTTCGTGCCGTGATCAAGCTGGTACAGGCTTGCTGAGGGATGGCTGTGTGATGTCTGCGCTCCTGGCGTCGACTTCCTATGCAGACTGGGAGAAAACAGAAGGGATGTCAGGAGGACACGCTTCCGTGCTGACCCAAGGCTCACGGACGGGAACTATAAGGGCATATTGAGGCGCGGCGGTTGGAGTCCGTTGACAAGAATGTTATGGGATGGGGTGAAAACTGATACGGGGGGTACTAGATGGATGCCTCCAGCAGACTTTGCGAGAAAGATGACATACAGGATTCTGGGCTAAAGTCGAAATTGATAGATGGAGATGTCCATGTCGAGATAAATCTTTCGATAGGTAATAAGCATTGCCTTCGAGATTCACCGGCTTCAGTGAGATTGTTTCTAATGCTCCCACTCCCACGCATCTTAAATATTTCCGGTAGTGAATTCGCAGCCGGAACCTGAAAAGATAGGTAATCACTTTGTTCGATGCTAACGCTCAGGTCTTGCCTGGGGGAAGCCTAGGGATAGCAGGGTAGGTAGGAACATCCCACTAGACTGTTCCAAGTATACTAATACTGACGTGATACCTATTCTCAACTGACTACACGTTGCACTCTTGCTTGAATCATATGCCCCCTGTACCGCTGTCCAGCCTGCTCACCATCAACGACATAAGTCTAAACAGCCGGTCCTGTCTTGACTCCACCTCCTTCAACACCGCTTGGTTGTTGCCCGGCCTGAGCATAATCAGTTGTGCATCAGACTCATCCTCTTCCACCATTTTTTCCGCATCCGTGTAAAGTTCAATCCGCGCCTCCAGCATCCGTTTCCCAATGCTGTCGGAATTCACTGCTCCTGTCCGGCCTGGCGAGTCCAGGACGACACGAATGTTGCCTTCCGGAGATGATGGAATGAGAAATGAACCACAGATATTATCACTGATGGCAAGATATCCCAGGACGACCGTTTTCTCATCGCTCGAACCCGCGTTCTTTCTTGCAAAGAAAACTAGAGTTCCGTTGAGATCTTCACGACCAACGCCAATAGACCACTGATCATCCCGGACCAAGCTGAGCACAACAGGAGCCGCGATCACCGTCCAAGCGGCAAAGCCCCGGTCAGAACCCGGAGCTAGTGGCACGACAGCCAAAACCATGACATGAAAGGCGCGAACTCGATCGGGGAGTTGCTCCAGATCGGAACTGATCACTCGGACTGTGTCGCCGTGTATTCCATCCGGTCGGCCGGAGGTTGTTATCGCAAACATGGTGAGGACATCTTTGGTGTCACTCAGGGAAGCAAACGCAAAGTGACAGCCTTTGACTTTATGAACACGAAAGCCGCCATCTCTAGTGTCCTGCGGCAACGACCACTCGTCGGGATGGGTAGCCAAGGATGCCAGAAAATGCGTGCTTGTGTCCATCCGACCCGTTAAAAAAGGGATCCCAAGTATTGTATCCCGATCGTCAACGTTAGACTTTGCGTGGACGTAACTGTAGCTGAAGAAGCGGGGGTCAGCATCCGGCGATGCAGTGCTGAGCGAGTGGAAGTTGTAAAGCTTGAGTCCACGCTTTCGCAGAGCCCTGGTGACTTTGCGGATGGCGACGTTGAGCGTATCGTGCTTCGCGTAGCCATACTCGATATTGCACATGGACGCCCAGCAACAGACCATGTCAGCCTCAAAGGTCGCTTGCCGGGTAGAACCGCCCGTGAAGGCGTTGAGCATGGTAGTGAGTCGAGCGAGGAACAGCTCCTCAGCTGTCCTATCTGCAAGTGGGTTGAGCCGAATACCGAGCAGCTGGTCGTTAGCAAAAGTTGAAAAGTTCAACTGCAGATTGACCTCTTCCTCGTTGCGTTCAGCTTCAGAGAGGAACTTGACCTCGCTCGGAAAGAGTCTCTTGACTTCTTCGAGCCTGCTTGCTGCTGGACTGCGCGAAAATCCAACGTTAACTGCTGCATACTGTCCCATCCGAAGCTTGTAGGACACGACAAGCGTAGCCACGTCGATAACCGCCGACTTGGCGTTACAGAGAGTTTTACGGTGACTCGAATCATCACTTTCGAGTCCCACATCAACGTCTTTGGCCAGAGCCCACTCTTGAAAAGTCCAAGCTCGACTCCAGTACTTTGCTGTTGCCGTGATCTCCCTCAAACTGGTAAACAAGGCGAAGAACTTTTGAACTGTCTTGCTGAGCATCGGGTAGGGCTCCTCTTCGCTGTGCCCACTTTGAGGATCGTTCTCAAAATCAAAATGGTGACGGTGGGCCAGAATGACACTGCAAACCTCGGTAATTGTCGACAGACAGTCGTATGCTTCTGCGTCTTCGGGAGGCAGCATGACTGCCACCACTTTTGCACCCTCATAGATGGTCCCCATAGCAGCTACTTGTGTAGCAACGTCGCTTGGGTCGTCCTGGTCAATGGAGATGTTGTCCATCCAGATGGTTGATCCAGGTTTGGCGAGCGACATGATGGCATCGAAGGTGCGTTTACCCTTGAGTTGAATGCTGGTTGTCTTGTCGCACGACTGGCATTCCAGGCGGACTGGTTTTACGTCGCCCCACACATGGGAGATGGCCTTGTAACAACATCCTGCAGTTGGTATCCCGACTAGGATTTTGATCGGTTCTGGTGATGCAGCAGAAGAGGCATCTTCGCCAGGAGGGCTTAAGGTTATGTAGGGGATAAGCGGGTCCTTACAGGAGCGGCAGGTGCTGAGCAGGATTGTCTCCGCGGGATCGCTCATGTTGTTGTCGAGGTCGAAGATTACCTGGTGTGTGACCTAAGAAATATATTGCTCTACCTCCAGAGCCGCAGGTTTGAGGCAGCGAAAGAAGGATCAGGCGGCGAACGTGAAGGGCAGCGATGGCGATCTTCGCATTGAATTACCCCGCCCTTTTAGTTTGCTTCACACGTCTTCAACCTTCAAGGCCGCGCATCAGGCCACCATCAGAACTTAACATCGTCCGCTAATTGGTTCAAGTGGTTTTCCCATGGTGTGCCTATCTGCCAGAACTCTACCATCACGTCTCCGCCACAGTCCGGAACGGGAAAGGTGCACGGTTGGGGCTTGGGGCTGAGGGCTTGCCCAGCCGTTTACTTCGAGCAGAGCCCGCAAAAAGGCCATAGGCGGTGTTCAGGTTGGGTATTCGTTGCATTATCATTCGGGTACACTGGCATATAACTGTATACACGTGTTTTGGTGAATGTCTGATCGAGGTAGCCGAAGTCTGACTTGAAGATCAGGCCCTGGTTCGGGTCATTTCAATTGCCGTCCTTTTGCGAGTGAGGCGAGAGAATGAGGAGACGGTGCTTGATAGGCTGCGTATCAACCGACGGTGAGACAAGGAGGGGCAGTGAGCTGACAGGTGAGCTTGGTAAAACAGGCAAGTTGGCTGGACCCGGTGGTGGGATGGTATGGACACTGAAGTTGAGGCGACCATAAATGTGAGCGTTCAGACCGGACATAATAAACAACACTCAGTCAATACCAACCCCAGACATATGCAGTCCAATGCGCGTACTCCTCTCAGCATGTTTTGCTATTATATGCTGACAGAGTGCCATTACCCCCATATGGCTTTTAAGAAGTGCATTGTTTGTGGTAAACAATTGCTCAAGCCACTCCTCCCATATGACCCCGAGACAACTTGGCTGCTGGGAACTACAACGTCAACATGCCTGACCAACTTTTAGAACCGCATATTGAGATGGTTGTCAGGCGTTCCCGACCCACTTTTACATCTTGGTGCCGTGACAGTCTGAATGTGAAATAACGATCAAAAAAAGTAAATTGAGCGCTGCCACCTCCCCAGTATCGTACAAGCCAAACCTTGATCCCCACTCAACATGATGGTAACCCCTGTTAAACACTGCCTACCTTATACCTTCATGATTGGCATGGCCTGTCCCGACATCACCCCTCTTGTCTGCCCGCGAAGGCTAAATAACCTAACCCTCCGGCACCCATCGCAAATAATTGAACCGCAGCCCGATAGCCTTCAATCTCCATGCTTCGACGGCGTCATCATCTATCAAACTCGATGACACCCAGTCTATGCCTTCCATGCCGCAAAATGTGCTCCAAGTTGCAGAGTGAAGACATCGAAAAACTTCGTACGGGAGAACTAGCTCAGCCAATTTCCCGGGACCCCCAGCACACGAGAAAATCTCAATTGTCGCGCGCTGCATCCACTCGCTCAGACGTAATTCCGGACGGCGACAGTACGAAGGTGACCCGGGGAGGAAGATGTGTTTATGTTCGCCGGTTGGATGTTTATCTCCCGCATTTGGGTACGGAAGCAATCGCCATGGGGGATTGATCGAATCTTGTGTGCCTATTGGGGGGATGTCATCATGAACGATAACGTAAACGGACTCCAGGGCAGGAAGCCAAGCGCTCGCTATAACTACGGATGGTGGCCGCCAGGTGAAATTGTAGTGTGCAGCAAACCTTTGATTGCAGTTGATACATAACGCGTCGGATCCCGTACTGTCGCCGGAAAGACTGTCCCACAGGGAAATGACAGATTCATCGCTGAAGTCCTCTAGACGCTTCAAGTCTGTCGGCACCGACATCCACTCTTTGCACTCAAGATCTGTGCTTTTCGTGGCGAAAATGGGTACCGCAAGGCGACGAACCCCGTTGAGAAGATCAGAGCCAGGGACCATGGGTGGCGGTATTCTGAGAAGGTCTGCCAAGTGATCGCGTCCGATTTGTGCTGCTCTGACAGGGAGCAGACACCAAGGTTGGGGCTTCCTGCAGCGAATTAAGATGTCGATCCAAAATAAGTCACTGTTGGTATTGACGAGGATCGTCTGATCGCCATGTAACTGGAAGCTTGTCATGCTTCCGTGATTTGCATGCAATCCCGTGACCACACGTCTTGCAACGCAGCATGTTTTGGCTATCTCTTGCAGGCGGAGGTAGCGAGAGCTGACACCCGGGGGCAGTTCTATGGCTATCCCGACAGTCTGACGATGGTCAAAGGTTAAGAAATCTATGCCGGCAAGGAGAGACCGTCTAAGTCTGATACCGCCGATGGTTTGTTGGTAGGCGTCCACCAGGATCCGTGCCAGGGGTCTGTGGATATCAGTCAGGAATTTACCCAATGCATGGCTGGCCTTTCGATATAGCTTCTTTTCTTGTCGGTGACTGAAAAGTGGTGACAAGCTCCTAGGACAAGCCGCCAGAAAGTGCACAGCAGGATCATGACGCAATCCTTCGATGTTGATAAGTTCTTCGAATATACACCATTGGATATCTGACGGGAGTTTGACGAAATATTCGAATGTGACGGCAGGAAGAGTGATAGAATTTTCTGGGTTAGTATGTCCTTGGTTCATTGTGACTGACAGCGTGTCAAACTGGTTGGCGATGCCAATCTGATTGCTTGTTGAGTCGTCCATGGAGCAGAACGTTATGTTGGGGAGAGGAGGCTGATCCTGCTGCCTTCCTTGATGAGGGCCCGTGGCCAGTTGATTTGTACGAGAATGATGAACACGGAAATCTGGAATGAAGTAAAGTGCCTTCACAGACGCACCAAAAGACGACGGCGACAAAGGCGGAGACCTGCGCACCATATGGGCAAATCACCACGCCAGGTTTTCGTGTCAGCTGCCATTCTTCATTTCTGGACAAACGCAGATAAGCATATGAACTTGAGACGGCGGAAATTGGGCGGTGTCGACTTCGACTCTGAAGCACCATTAGCAAACCTCTCATCAGACAAAAGACGAACCGCTCTGAACTAGCAGGGCAGTGCGCTCGGGGTCGGTGCGTTGTGGGAACAGCAAGGTGGTGGCAATGGTGTTCGGGCATTCCGTCTATACAACTCCAGCCAACCCCAACTCCAGATCACCCTCAAGCCTTAGGCTCCGCGAAGACAAACTCCTCCAACTCCTTGTACGCAGCATCCAGATCCTAAAAAACCACGGCATGTCAGCAAACCCTTCCCGTACTCACTGCAAAGGCGCCCCGAACAATGACCTACATCATTAACAATAATCTTCTCATGCACCCCCGGCACCTTAGCATACTCCAACTCAATCTTCGCCTGCTTCAGCCTCTTCTGAACACTCTCCTCACTCTCAGTCCCCCTCCCCCTGAGTCTCTTCTCGAGAGCCTCCTCGCTGGGCGGCGCAATAAAGACATACCGCGCGGGGTACTTTTGCGCCTGGATCTGTTTCACGCCCTCAACCTCAATATCCAACACCGTGACCTTTCCCTTGGCTTTTTGCTCTTCAATCGTGGCTTTCGAGGTACCGTAGAAGTTGTCGCCGAATTGCGCGCTGTTTCCTAAGCATCAGCGGTTGTTCCTCCTCCTGTGTATATGTGCAGAGTGGGCGTGTTACCTCTCAATGAACCCATCCGCAGCCTTCAGCGCGAGGAACTCATCCTTTGTTACGAAGTGGTAGTGCACGCCGTTGGTCTCACCGGGGCGGGGACCGCGGGTGGTGTGCGAGACAGAAAGAGTGAACGTGTCGGGGTGGTTCTAGGTCAGCGGTGTCATGTCAACATCGGTGGGCTCTCGTCTGGTCTCGTCGTGGCGGGAAAATTCTTTCGCGCGTGGGGGAAGGCAGGTCATACTTGGAACAAGCGGCCGTACAGAGTTCCCTTTCCGACACCTGACGGGCCGGAGATAACGATCGGGCGGGGGTCGGGGACTGTGTTTGTTGAACCGGCGATGTCAGCAAATCTGGTGTTCGTCAAGGTGCGCATGCCCTTTCAAACTTGGGACGGCTGCCAAATGGCGGGGTAGAGCGCGCTGTCGGCACTGCTGAAAACTGGGCAGGGAGATGAAAATACTGACCTGGAGCCATTATATGTACAAAGCGTGAACGAAGGACGTTGAACGACGATCTGGAAAGCTGCTGTAACGGTCGCATGGTCTGGAAAAAGCGAGGCGCCGTTTGGAAATTGGAGTCCAACGAGGGGTCTGGCTGTGCACAAGATTTGGCGTGCATAAGGGGGCCCACCTTTTTGAATTGGGTTTCAGGGTCCAGATGTTCCTGGATGATGACATGGCCATGACTCTTTGTAAGGTACGACACATTTGTCCCTGAATTCCATAACAGACAGCTTCGAGCCATCAGTCGGCGTCTTACACATCGAATTGCATGTATTTTACCAACCATTCAAGTTACCGCACCGTCTTCGTGCAACCCATCGTATATAACCCTACCCCTAACCCTCCTCCCCCTTCTCCAATGAATCCCCCTCCATCACGATGCCTTCTCCTTCCCCCCCTCTTCACTTTCCGGCTTCTTCGTAACCATATCCTCCGGATACTTCTCATAACTCTCCCACTCCCCACACAACCCCATCCTCGCACTCCTCGTCCAAATATGTCTCGCCCCCATTCCCTTCCAATCCAAACCCCCTTCTTCAGCCCACTCATCCAAAGCCCCCGCCTTGAAACTCATCACCCCCCTCCAGCTCCCATCAGGCAAGATCCCCTGGTGCATGATCCTCACCCCGCACCTCGGGCAAAAATAACACCTCATCGTGTTTCCACTGTCAGTCCCGTGCTCAAATACCGCTAACTTCTCCTCGAGATCGGGAGGTAAAGGAAAGACTTGATCGGTGGGGTAGTACACCGACGTTCCAAAAGCAGAGCCAGATTGCTTCTGGCAGGTTCGGCAGTGGCAGTGCGCCATTCCTGAGGGCTGACGGGAGGGGGTGGTCATGCGGATGTGGCCACATTCGCAGGAGAGGGGGAAGCCTTTCTCTTTCTCTTTGGGGGTTTCTGAGGATGTCATGGTGATTGATGTGGTTTGGATGGCGGTGATGGTCTTGTGAGGTCGAGACCCTGAGGAACTCGCCAGATGTTATAGGTGCAAGCAAAACACAGTCGATTACGCAAGCGGCTCAAAGAGGAAACTAAACACCGCGTTTCTTTGGGCGAATATGGTGCTGCGGTAATGCAAAGGGCGTGCCAAATAAAGACCGGCGTGACACGACGTTACGACTTGGCGGGCATAGCGCGGAGGAAAAAAAGGGGGGAGAAAGCGGGGAGGCCGACATCGCATCATTGGGAATAGCCTCATTTCAACGTTGATAAAAGTTTACAGGTCTATTCGGCTGCTAATCTAACTCGTCAGCCTAAGATAAAGCATCCCCGCTGGTCTTATGCTGTGTGTAAGTATCTAACTGATGCATCCCGTAATGTACATATACGCCTAACAAAATAACAACAAGGCCTGGTTGGTATCCATCTAGCCCTCCAAACTGACCCTAACGCCTTGTTCAATGACCTGATATGCCTCCCAGTCCAGTTGACACGCCTCCATAACGTGCCAATACGCCTTCATAATCTGTAAATACGCCTAGTAAAAAACACCACATATCTGTCCAAGTTTCGATAATGCCCACTTGGATGTCCAACACGCCTCCTCGTAATGCAATGAGGCGTCCAAATAATACCCCAACGCCTGCCCAAGCTTCGATAATGCCTGCTCAGGTCTTCAATACGCCCATCCAAGCTTCGATAATGCCCACTTGGATAGTTAATATGCCTCTCCGGAATGCAAAGACGCCTCCAAAATAATCCCTGACACCTATCCAAGCTTCGATAATGCCCACTTGGATGGTCGATATGCCTTTTCTTGATGCCGAAGGGCCTTCAGAACGGTTTTTGACGCCTATCCAAGTTTCGATAATGCCCACTCGGATGTTTGCTAACGCCTGTCCTTAACGTAAGAAGGCGTTGTAAATCATATGCGAGGCGTCTTCAACATGCTGCAAGGCGTGATAAACGCATCATGACACCTCACCGACGACCCGTATGCCTCCCCGACAAAGCCTGCAGCCGTCCCGAAAAAGCCTCAACCGCTTCCGCCTCAGTACCAATCGCATCAACAACCCGATGCCTCCACTCCCCAAACCTCCTCCCCGTCCCTTCACCAATGATGGCATCCGGGCTGATTGCAATCTGGTGATCCTCATCCTCGACAAACTCAACTTCGTTTCCGATCTCGATGCTCTCATGCCCATAAGTGATATCCAGGAGCTGCTCAACTCCCTGCCACACCCCAACACCCAGCAGAGCCAACAGAAAGAGCACCGAAAACAACACCACAAACCCCGCGATCGTCAACTGATCCAAAGTTTGCTGCACAGCGTTTTTCTTGAACCCCTTGGCAGCAGCGATCCAATCGATCTCTCGGAGCCAGGCGACGCCCCTCCGCCGCTTCAGCTTCCGCTCGCCAGCGCCGACGAACTGGGACGGGGTGCGCTCGGGCGCGATGGCGGGCCCGAAGCCGAACCAGCTGTACCGCGGCTCGGGCAGCTTTTTCTTGTCCTCGCGCGAGCTGGTCGGGAACGCGCGAGGTGGTGAGGCTGGGGGCGTGGCGGCGGTCGGCAAGACTCTTTCCCCTGTGAAATGTGTTAGTTTATTGTTTTCAGAATCGCTGTGTCAAAGTCATTTAACGGGAATCACGACTTACAGTCCTCTGGTCTGACCACCTTCATATAGGGGTCATTGGGACTGGGATTCTCGCGAAGGGCCACAAGACGAGCTTGCTGCTCCCGCTGTGCCTGCTCTCTGGCAATCTTGGCACTCTCGAGGTAGCCAGGGGCAGAGAGGCACCGACGAAGCTCCTGTCTGACGTGGGCGGGGGTCTGCGCAAAGTTGGCGGGCCTGATGTCGGGGATGCAGTCAAGTCTCGGCCGGTGGAACGTCGGGTTCCAGAACTGCTCGAGGTTGCCGTATTCCTCGGCGGTGTACACTCGCCCGGTTTGCTACGGTGTGTTAGTAATTGGCGGTCATTGAAGAAAATGACAGGATAGAACGATGAAGCGTTGAGGATGTTGAGCTGTGGAAAGGTAGGGGAAGTCGAGTAGGGAATAGATAGCGATCACGATCCTAAATGATCGCCACCGCGACTCCTGGGCACTATTCAATGTTTTTCTGGTAACTTACAAGTCTGCAGAGCCGAATACCTTCTGGCATCGCGTACGGGCGCTGTCTCTCAAACCACCAGGCCGGCGGGTGCCAGCCACCGAGCGTGCTGTTGTGAGGACGGGTGGAAGCACCCAAGGCCGAGGGCGACGATGAGGGGGAACCATTAGACGACGACATCTTCAAAACTTTGGAAAGCGACGCTTGCTGCTGTTTCAAGTTGGAGTGACAACTCTCACGCTTGCTGGAGGATGCGGAAGGGTCGAAGAGAAGTTTCGCTTGGACGACTGACGATGTCGAGTGTTGGTGGAAGAAAGGAGCCGCAAATACGTCGTGTGCTCATTGATAGGATGAGAAGATGCGTGAGAAATGGAGGTCTGAAAGCTGAGCAACTTGCAAGGCCAAAAGATATGTGGGTACCTTTTAGGCCGGTTGCTATTGTTGCGCGCCAAAGGTGATGACCTCCCTATACTGCCTGGAGCAACAATGCAGCTTTCACTGTGCTTGATTCCCTATTGTCCGCCATTGATTGACTGGTGAATAGATCGCCCCACCTCTGGCAGGTTGTCTGGAGTCATTAGGTGTGAGGCTGCTCAGCATTCTTCAAGGGGATCGTCCACCGTAGCGGTTAACACCCGAGCCCTTCCAGCTCCTTCCCGGTGGTGAACCTTCCGAAGCAGCGGCACTCTTCTTCGCCTGCTGCACCAGGTAATAATCTCCATAGTCGCCCCCGCCTCTTCCAGTGTCGATTGCGTTGTTTCTTGCTTCTGAGACTTGAAGCGATGTCTGCTTCAGGATGAATCCATTCCGGGTCGCGCCATTTTCATCCAATCCCCTCTCTGGGTCCGGGTCAGAACGACTCCATACATCCTCTTGCTGGTGGACGTATGGGAGTCCATTCAATTCAACTTCTGAAATCGAGATATCGGTGATTGGGTTGACACTCCTGAGACCTAGTCCGCGTCGTGGGTTCTTATCCTCAAGCCTGAAGGCTCCAGGTCTCGGGTCTGGGCGACCAGACCGCGTCGTCCTGCCTGTCATCGATTTGAGAGACCGGAGGCTTCCTAGTAGGGGACGACCCCAGCGGTTGATCAACGGAACGCACATCGGGAGGTTGGACGTCAGCACAGCGACAAATGTCTCTCGCACCGCCCAGGAAGCGGCCTGTTGAGCCCCATTTGCAGGATCCTAGAAAGAGCTCAATGTCAGGCTTACATGTTGTTTGCCACTATCGCGAAAAAGGCTCTCAACTCACCGTGAGAATCAGAATGCATCGCAACATACCAGCCACCGTCACGAATGCCCCACCAGAAAACAGCAGAGTGAGGCCAATCTTCCTAAAACGCTTCATACTAGCACCCAACAGCATCGGTATAGGGATAGTCATAAGGTAAATGTCAGTCACGGCATTCAAGGAAAGAGTGACGAAAATTTCAACCCTTGCAATAGCCGGCTGACAGGAGTCTGCAACATGGTTAGCGTGGCTCCAGTGCAACCAGAGAGATACTCACTGCCAGGGTCTGGGTATATCTGCCAGTTCTTCTCGAAAGGAAGGCAGCTCACCAATATCGATAGTAGGACAGCCACCCAGGTGACGAAAAGCATCACAAAGCCAACGAAGATTCGCTTTCGATATTCCAATCCTTCCTAAGCCAGTGTTAGCTGCCCACTGACGCTTGTATGTTTCCTGTTCTTGGAGACATACCGTCAGGCGAAGATAGAAAGTGCACATAGCTGCCTTGATAACCCACAACAGAAATGTGTAGGTCGACCACCCAGCAACTTGAGTCTTTGATCCATTCACCCTGGAACGTCATCGTCAGCCCCGGCGTTAGGCAACAAGTAATCAATATGATATAATACCTGAATCGAAACTCCTCGCTATTAGGATCAAGGAGCCGCCGTTGCTCATCCGTCATGGCATTGTTTGCCAACCCTTTCCAGAACGCACCCACAGCGTAGGCGAGATATGTCTCAACAGTGTATGCAACCTATCCCCGGTTGAGCGTCAGTCTATGAAGGCTGAAGCCCTAGGTGAGGCACAGGTAAGTTAAACTCACTGCTGCCACGAGCATCAAGTAATCGTCCGCCTGAAACCCTTTGATGCCGACCGTGGTTAACCTGACATAGGTCCGAAGCCCAATAACCAGCAACGCCACCCCAAGCAAGGTGAAGACCTCGACTGTAAACTCGCTCATTGTGAGTCTTCAAGCCTGTCGAAAGCGGTCAGGGTATTGCGTTTGTGGCAACGATGAGGCTTGCGGCAGTTGAGCCAGCTGAAAGGGTCGTTGTAATAAAATGTGGGTAGAAGAAAACGACAGACTTCGTCTAAAAGGCAAGGAAGGTTCGTGGAGAAATGATGAGGTCATCAAAAGGAAGGTTCAACAACCCACTGGTTAAGAACACAAATGACGTCCAGCCGGCCAGGAAGAAAAGGTAAAGCGGATGACTTTAAACCCAAAAGAAAAGATCACGGCAAGGTTAAACAGAAACACGATCGGGAAGTACTGGGGCCATTACAAAGATCCAGTGCGAGCTCCAGGGGGAAGCGGGATGTACTCCGTGGGACAACAGGAGGGACAGGGCAGCAACATAACATACAAGCAGCCGTTGTGCCCCAGATTTGGCCTTATGATTATACTGGCCACCCAACTAACCCTGGAAAGGCCTCAGTTGGCGGCCGTGTGAAACTCACACCGCAGATCCATTGACGGGGAGGGGCAGGAGGCTAGTGGATGAAGAAACGAAGCAGGAGCCAGCCTCTTGGGAGACGCACAAACTGCGAAATTATTTTTCGGAGAATGGCAGCATGCAGTTTGCTACAGCATCGCAATGTTCGTGCTGCTGCACGTGGTATCCGATTGTTGCACGGCAGGGCCAGCTGAGCGAACCAGTAACTGCAACCTGCCGTCGAAGAAAAAACTCCCCGATGCGGCGCCGGTTCGGAATTGAGTCTGGGATGGAGTCTGGGATGGAGTCTGGGATGGAGTCTGGGATGGGTATGAAGGAGGATGGCGACAACACCTTGGGCGACAACACCTTGGGCGACAACACCTTGATGGTTCTCGCCGTGAAAAGTTCTCAGGAGCGGTTTGTTGAGCAAGCGGGAAGGGGCGACCCGGCCACGTGGGACGGAAAGTGCTGGCAACACCGAAAACTCAACGACATCACCACTCTTCCGCCGAGTAATGCTTCCCTCGACGCGACAGTGGAGAGGCCTGGTGTGGATGAGCCGCATTGACCTTTGTCTCGGGGTCAAAATAACGCCTATCGTCACTCTTTGCTCAACTACCGTGAGATGAAAAGCTTCACCCCTACAAAACGTCGGTCAATGGGATGGATGCCGAGAGCTCGGATCATCAGCGGCGAGGCACGTCATTCAACGCTCCCTCCCTTCGATTCGGTAGAGATGACACTGCCAGTGGCATCACCACCTTGGTGGTGAGTGATAAGCGGGCGAAGTTCTTATCTCCTCAATTAGATTCGACCTGTGCTCAAAGAGTGGCTTTAATCATTTACTGATATGTAGTGTAGGGATCTTGGGAAGCACCACTGAGGAACACCGAACCCTTACACTACATGCGCTATCGAATGCGACGGGAAAACTATTGGTCTCGAGCTTCAAGAAATTTCCGCGTGGCTGACATTGCATTTTGGCAGTTGATCGCTACACAAGCGTTTTTGGCCTCAATGATATGCCACTTGTAAACCTTTCGGAAAGTTTGGTCCAAGATTCGCCCCTGAACTCCTCACAAGGAGGGTTGCAGTTTGTCGATCATGACCAGGTTCAGGCGGGGGAAGCTTCGCAACAGCAATGGAATGTTGGCTTGGCATCAAGCCGCTCAGCGCAACACAGTCAGCCTCCACACGTTGCCGAATGTCCCCCGATCACTGAAAACACGTTACCCTTTTGGTTCTTTTATGGGCGGTGCCGTCTTACCGTTGGCCAAAATCAAATCGATAACATGACTAAGGAAGAGAGCTTCGCCCTCTGCCTATCGATGCACTGCAGCTGGGTCTTTGACTGGAACGACTAGGATCCCATCTGGGATCCGACTGCAACCCTCCTCATAAATAAGCGCATTTGCTTCGGTCAAGGGTCCATGCCGAAGGCGGGCTGCTCCCTCACATCAGTCACGTACCTCTCGGTGGTTTTCTAGCTGCTCCTGAAAATCATCTTCAAACGTGAGCGGGGTGAGCAATGATGAGCTTCAAGTTGCGATCGCCATAATTTTCGACGGCACTGCGCATCTCAACCCTTCTTCCGACTTGGAGCTGAAGAGGGGACCGACCCACCCGAGCGGGCAAAGAGCTCACCCCCAACCCCCTCACCTCAGGGAACATCCTTTGAGGCAAACATTCGCCGGCATTCACCGAGGGCTTCTCCGGGTGACTCGAATCCTTCACCATGGAAACCCTCGACCTTGTCGTCATCGGCGCAGGTACGTATGCTACAACCCGCCTGCAGTACCAATATACATGTGCCGCAACCCGTCACTAACATTCTCTTCATAGGCATCGCCGGCCTCTCCTCGGCAAAAACATACCACCAGCTCAATAATGGCAAAGCCCTCGTCATATTCGATGCCAAAGAGAGCGTTGGCGGCGTCTGGGCCAAAAGCGGGCTCTACCCTGAGCTCAGAACTAACAACATGCTTGGCACTTACCAGTTCCCCGACTTCCCCATGACAACGGAGCAGTTCGGTGTCAAGCCTGGCGAGCACATCCCTGGGATTATCGTGCACGAGTACCTGGCGGCCTATGCTGAGAAGTTTAGCATTGCCGACAAAATCCGCTTTCACCATAAGGTCGTGACAGCTGAGCATCAGGATGGCTTGGAGGGCGGCTGGATTCTGACCGTGGAGTACAATGGCAAGGCGAGCAAGATCTTTGCGAGGAAGCTGATTGTTGCTACTGGTGTGACTTCTGAGCCGTTCTTGCCTCATATTGACGGGCAGGAGGAGTTTGGTGCGCCGCTGTTTCATGGGGCGGACTTTTTGCAGCATGCGGATACGCTCAAGACGACGGATAGGGTGACGGTTTTCGGTGGGAGCAAGTCGGCGTGGGATGCGGTGTATGCTTACGGTACTAGGGGTGTAAAGGTTGATTGGGTTATTCGAGGTGAGACTGGTCCGTGGCTGTCGAAAAGAGACATATTGGCTCACATACCCTCCAGAGAGCGGCCATGGTGCAGTTTGGATGGCACCACCATATGTGACACCACTGAAGAAGTGGCTAGAGAAACTCGTCAGCAAGTGTCATCCTTTTCAAGACGCAGTGTGATCTCATGCAGCACGAAACTAACCTTGTGGCCCCAAAGACACCCGCATGCTCACCTGGTTCAGCCCCTGCATATGGGGCTTCGCCGACGGCTACAACATCCTCCGCAACTTCTACCACGGTACCGCCCTCGGCCGAGCCATCACAAACGTCTTTTGGTCTGTCCTCGGCAACGACGTTATCACCCTCAACAAATACGACTCCCACCCCGAGCTGAAAAAGATCAAACCGTGGAGCCACCCCATGTTCACCGCCTCCTCCTTCTCCATCTACAACTACCCCACCAGCTTTTGGGCCCTCCTTACTGAAGGCACCGTCAAAGTCCACATCGCAGACATCACGGGGTTGTCCCACAGAAAAGTGCACCTATCCAACGGTACACAGCTCCCCGCCGACGCGCTGTGCTGTGTGACGGGGTGGAAGCACGTGCCACCCGTCAAGTTTCTTCCCGAAGGTATCGATGTGGATATTGGGCTACCTCACACGCCCAGCAAGGCGAAGTTATTCACCAAGGAAGCTGTTGAAAAGGCGGACAAGGAGATTCTGGGCAAATTTCCGAGACTAAAAGACCAACCAGTACAAAACCCAAATCTGAAGCCGCTTTTGGCCACGAGGGGGCTGTCGACAACAGATACGATCAACCCTTCGACTCCGCTGACGCCGTGGACGCTGTATCGATTCATGGTGCCGCCTTCGGGGAGGTTCATGCAGACGAGAGATATTGCCTTTGCGGGCATCTGCATGAACTTCAGCACGATGATCATGACGCACATTCAAGGGCTGTGGATCACGGCGTATTTTGCGGATCAGTTGCCGGTTAAGACCATCCCGCCGGTTGATGGGAAGAGGGATCAGGAAGGGAAGGCGAAGACGCTGGAGCAGATTCAATATGAGACGGTTCTGCATGCGCGTTTTGGAAGGTGGAGGTACCCCGCTGGGAAAGGAGCTCTGTTGCCGGATTTTGTGTTTGATGCGGTGCCGTATTTGGATTTGATGGTGGGGGATATGGGGTTGAAGGTTCATCGGAAGGCGGGGTGGTTGAAGGAGGCGACGGAGCCTTATGGGCCGGAAGATTATGAGGATTTGATCGGGGAGTGGGTTCAAGCTGGTGAGGGGAAGTGATTATGTGGATATCGCGGTTGTCGATTTGCGCGGTGATGTCGCGGCGGCTGTGCGTTTGGATATCAGTATATATTGCGGCCAATTTAAGTACAAACGGTCAACACGAGTTTCGATTTCCAATTGCTGTGTTCCTATCCAGTTAGAAACGTTCTGGTCGAAACGTGAGTTGTAAGTTGTGAAATCAGAATAAAGTGTGCAGATGAACGCAAGCGTGGTGGGTCAATCGTGGGTTTTGCGGAGGTGGAGATTTCAGCCTTGTGTATGGATCATCATGATATCTGCGATGGCCTAATCTAGATCAAGAACTTACCGCAAGATTTGACAGAGGAAGGAGAAGAGATTTGGAAAGTGGTGAGGCTGGACTGAATCTCAGATGGCGGCCTTTTGCGCTTTGAACCTACTACTCCCGGCGGGATGAGGTGGGGAAAGGGGCAGAGGTCCCGATTGCAGAGGTGGCTTCAGGCATTCATTTACTGAGAGCCTACAAAGAGTGCATGGATGAAAGTGATGCCTGCATGTCAGGAAAAAGACCATCAAGGAACGACATCCTAGCCGATGCAAGTCGTCGTTCTTTTTGCGAAGATCGTTCGGGGACAGCGTGGTGTAACCGTGGTAGAAGAACAGCCCTGAAGATATGAAAAGAAAAGCTGGAAGAAATAACTACAAAAAGAAATTGCCATGATGGCCGATCCCCCAGTCCAGCACCCCGTCAGCTCCTCGTGCCTTCTCAACATCATCAAATGGCTACTCACAGCAGAAAACTTGGTTAAAATTCTGTGTTCATCAATCTGTTAGCATTCTCCCTTTCAAGAGCAAAATCAATTCTGTCAACTTCCTTTGACATTTTTCTTCCCAACACGCCAAGATAATGGTTGACCCAGTTCAGGTAACTACCACGCTGACTGGGACTACTGCGCTGAAATCTTCAAACGAGAGAAGAACAGACATATACATACCGGGACGAGGTCTACCGACAGAAAAAAAGAACAATGACGGGGGCTGGTCGCTGCTGATAGTTATTTCTGTTCAACCAGCACCAGATTAGTCCAAATCTTCAAACTCAAAGCAAGGACAGTAGCTAACTTACAAAGAAGAGAGGCTTGTCTGGTGTGATATTATCTGTATCACCTAACAATTAGTCAGCGCTCCCCCATTTTGCCTTTCACAGTGCAAACAAAATTCTATAGACTCGAGCGACCAGAATTTCTAGTACATATGCGACGAAGCCAACGAAAGAGAAGGCACCGGGGCCGGGAGACAGCAGGCGACGGTGAGGGGGTGGGAGAATCTGAGGAATGAGCACGTTAGCACACTCGACATGCTTGTCCCAAGCGCTCATGAAGGCGAAATCATTCTCAACCTGTTCTAACCAGGCTGGGGATCCAAAAGGCTTGAAGCTGGGGTGAAGAAGGAAGTTGGAAAATAAATACTTGCGGAAACGAGACGAAAGGGGTTCGACTGGTCTGTCAAAAAGTTGACTCTGTCAGCACTCTTTCTTGATCCAAGCCAAACACCGTGGCATCAAGACTCGAGCGGGATCGGGCGGCGGTACTTACGAAACGAAGAGAAGACGGGCTGGTGGCTGGTACTGTCTGTCAACTGTTATTTTTGGCGTCCTCACCACTTGAGATAACGATGACGGGCCACAGAACGGAACCTGCGGCAACGAGCAGGTTGAAGACCTACTTACCAAACGGCGCCAGAAAGAACGGACAGCTGGTCTCGGTGTTGTCTGTTCAACACGCTCAAAGATTAATCATTGTTCCCATCGTCTGGGACGAAGAAACGAGGTGCCATGCGTACCGAAAGAAAAAGAAGACGGGCCGGTAGTCGTGATTATCTGTCAACCATCAGTGTTAGCGCTCTAGGTCAAGCTCAGACGACGGCTCCTCAGACATCTACTTACCAATAGAAAAAAATGAAAAGACAACGGCGCAGCGGTTTGGATATCTATCACCGGTGCGTACACCAAAATATTAGCCTGCATGCCCTTCGATATCCACCAGTCGTGATAAAAGCAATGTGAAACCGCAGTCCCCTGCAAAACACCTGAATCAAGGCCTCAGCGTCTTGAAATGGCTGTGATGCTTCCAAAAGCCGTGGGACAACATGCTCGTAGGGGCCGGACAGGTGTTCTTCGGTGCCGGGGACAGGCGAGGAATTTGCCAAAGCTATGTGGGAAGTCAATCTGCTTACCGGCAGAAAGGAACGGGATCGAGTCTGTCTTCTTCAAGAGACGTTAGCCATTGTTAGGTATCCAACAGACAAAGCTCAGATGCAACCAAAGCAGCGGGCGAGGGAGCAGGTTTCATACGTACGACAGGGTCTCGAAACGACAGGAACAGGCGGGCTGGTATTGATCTGTCAACTGACGTATTAACTCCAAACCACTCAACATTGGAATGTCCTCTTGGCATGGCAACATAGGACGGAAAATCAGGATATCCCATGGGAGATTTTGGAGAGGCCTTCCTTACCGGAAAAAGAAAACGAAGAGGCCGGGCAGCTGGGCTGGTTGTATCTGTGGGAAACATCTGTCAGCCACTTCTGCCGAGCACTCACGACACCCGCATCACAGGAATGGACATTGCTGGTAGAAATGACGCTCGCCACTGGAAACATGAAGGAGAAAGGCTATCGAGGTTATTAATTGATGAAGATTCTTTTGAAGTACGCACCGGAAGGCGAACGAGGCCGGGAGGCGTCGGTTGGTAAAGTCTGGTGAGGTTGTCAGCTTGGAATTCAAGGCTATGACCAAAGGGTTTGTACATACCGCGACAAAACGGCCCAGAGGACAGCGCGCGAGAAGCTTTCGTTCAAATGTCTGTTGGACGTTTTGTTAGCATGATTTCGCAATGAAGCCCTTTTTCCGAGGACTTGGAGGCCAAAGTCCAGCCATAACAAGCGGCCGGCGATCGACTCCCCCAACAACATATCCAAACCCAAACAGTCGAAAATAAATCATGACACAAGCGGGATCAATTTTCCTTAGGCAGAAGGAGTGGAAGAGGGGGTATACTTACGAAGAGCAGCAGGACGGCACAAACAACGGGTGTCGCGAGGGAAAAGGTGACTCTCACGAGAGTAAAGAAAGTCGAGAAAATGGCGGCGAGAGACGAGGGGCACAATGGGATGAAATCCCTGTTGGTCAAAGCTCTTGTGATGCCCAAGCTCCCCGGCAAGACCCTTGTGAGCCTCATCTGGGGATAGCTCCCAGGAATTGACGGAAGGTGCAAAGCAGGTCCAGGTTTTCGAAGTGTCTCGACCAGAATTTCCCTCCCATCTGTTCGAAGAAGCGGTTTCCATCCCCGGTCCGATGCTTTCCATTTTGACCCCTGAAAACACCCGATGATTTTCTACTCATCGTAGTGGACGAGGACTTAGGTACTTAAAATCATCAATAGGGCTCCAGCTCGCTGAATGAACCCATGGTACAGATCCAGCACTTCAGCCGACGGGAGGGAGATGCGGAACAGCAGAGTGAAAGGCGCCACAGTACGTTGCCAAGAAAACGACGAGCAGAAAGCGACGAGCCGCAAAGTAGAAAACCGCCGATGATGGTAATCAAACTAGCCGAAGATCACGAAGCACACTTTGGTAGTTGTCAAAGCTATCTTGTTTCGTGTTTTTCGACAATCCTGACTCAATGCTCTTGATATCAGTTATAGGTAGCGTGACTGTGTCTGTCCTCCTGAGCCCCTGAAACATGGTCCGTGCATGTCAACACTTGACTCGGTAACCAGGCCTTTATTTGTGTTAGGTAGTGATGGTTGCACTCAAACCCCGATTGCTAGGCCCCAACACAAATAATCGTGCAGATAAATATGTAAAGTGTCAAACAATGCTATGCATCACGAAATACTACGATACGCTTGTGATAGCATGATTCAAGTGTGACACGGAAACGATAGACTCACACTAACGAAGCAGCTTTCAAGATGATACATGTTTCTGTAGGTCATAGTCTGAATCGAGTTAAATACCTGATATGACACGGCTTTATCCGGTAATTTTCCCTCACAGATAACTCTGCTCGCTTTACTCCAGCTTGCCATTATTCAGACCATTTCGTCGAAATCTAGACAAAGTCATCAGAGCCACTCCCTGAAATATGCCTACAGAAAGTGAGGGAGCGGGTCATACATTTCTGTTCCTCCCCACCATCGTCCGTGAAAGGATCTATCGCTACCTTCTTCAAGACGGAGCTCCTGTTTGTTTTACATCCTAGTTTAATTGGTCATCTAAGTGGTGGCAAGAGGTTGTCTCGTTCTGCGTGCCGACGATAGCTTTCTAATCATTCACTTTGCAAAAGGGGCAGTAAAATTTGGCACGTGCTTAGAGACGGCGGCCGGCATCATGACGAATGGGAAAAGTTCCGAAAGTACTGGGAGAGGCGTCGACACTTCAACATATTACAGGCACCCAGTAGCCAATCTCCATCCACCCAAGTAGTTCAATTATCAAACAGTAATCCCAAATTGTCGGAAAGGAGACCAAAATGGAAGTCGCCAAGGAATGATGATGAGGTGCTACCATCTAAATATCCGCGATAGCAAGACTTGCCTTGCACTGAGATGTCTGGGTTTGGTACCAGACCTTAGAGGATCGAGATCTAGTAACCAGCAGCGAGAGGTTTGCTGGTGCAATGATGTGATTAGTCCCATGCAACACAGACATGCGACGATCAATAGGAGAGGTATATCGCAAACACCAAAAGCTATCTAATTGGGTAATATTTACTACCTAGGGTCAAGCTTCAAGACCTACCGGAGCCACCAACATTTATCCAGCGTGAAATACTGCCTCCAGGGCTAAGCCTTCCATGTGAAGAATCCATGCACCTTGTGGCCATCATCCATGCCAGCATAGAGGTCGTCCGCACTTAAGCTGCAACTCCCACCTACCACCAACCCCCATCATGCCGGTACCTAAACAAACCCCAAGTCCTCTAAAGTCAACTCTTTCCTCCCCGTCATATCCGCCTCCAGAAACTTGTCAAAAAGAAATCTCCCCTTGCACCCTTGCAGGCGTGTCTGAATCTCTCGGGGCGTCTAACCCGAAAAGCACGCAGCTTCACCTTGTAATCTTCGGCCCTCTCCAGCCACAGCCGAAGGTCGGGCGGAATCCATAGTGGCGGCGGCGCAAAACAGTAGTGAGAAAGATAGTCCTTTCCGCCACAGGAAGCATTCAGCTCGGCCACCTCGTCTGGCCAATGCGGCCACCTGACCTCCAGCTCAACCCGTAATTCGTCGTGCGGAAACTCGGGCGCGCGCGTGCTGGCCTTTTTCATGACAAAGTTGACTTCCATCTGTTTGATCACTTCGCTTCCAAGGCAGTTGGCTTTTTCTTTTCCTCCTGAGACCAGCCGCAAACCTTACCCAAGCCCTTGCCCTCCCATGGCGCCACCACCACTTCCGAACCCGCGTCGTAACCTTATCATCATGCGCGAGAGTTTTGGCATAGCCACATGTACAAATATCTTGGAGAGTTGGGGACCCAACATTGCGGATAGGCTTGTGTGCTTCGGGGTCGTAGATTTAGCGCTCGGTTGATAATGAGGACTGGCAAAAAGAAACGAGTTAGCAATCAGTCAGGAAGAACCAAGAATATGCAAAACCACCGTTGCGCCTTCATAAGTTCTTTTCTCTCGTACAAAGAATAGAGACCGGAAAGGGCAGTACCACAACGGACACTTCAGCCTCTATGTTGCTGATGAAATTGATGATGTCCAAGCGAGGCAATGTGTGAGCCCTGACAGTGTTGCCACGATTGAACTACGCGTCTCTGTGCTGGCTCTGGGTCTAAGAGGTCTTGACAGACAATCTCAAAACAAAGACCCAGGTTCCCAGGCGGCACCACGAGGAGGTACAGAGTCCGACTTCGCCGCCCGACATGGGTTGCCATCCCCACGGGTTTGAACTGTTTTCCTTCAGCCCGTTTTTTAAAGGTGGTTCAGGTTCCACTGGTTTTCACTGTTTTCCTTCAGTCCGTTTTTTAAAGGTGGTTCAGGTTCCACCGGTTTGATGTTTTCCTTCATCCCACCCGGCCGAAGCCTTACTCCTCCAAATCCATCCCGTCCATCTCCACCTCCGCCTCCGCCTCCGCGTCTTCCATGGTCTCGTCAAGATCCATATCCTCCAGTGCTTTGCGCACAGCCTCGAGGTCTGGGCGCTTCGGAGCAGCGGGATCGACCTCCATTGCTTGGAGGCCATCAGCCACGCCGTCCAGCGCCGCAGCCTCCTCCTCCTCCTGCTCTTCGAGCCTAAACCTGTGGGAAACCCACAGGTTGACCTCGAGCTCATTGTGGACGAGAAACTGTACGTTGAAGTACAGATCGTCCAAGCCGTCGGTCAGCTCGTCGTCCTGTCGGCGGGTCGTCCTCTGCCAAAATCTGTTAGCTCATTCATCCAAGCCCAAACATCAAAACTTGTTACTGATATGTTGGAATCTTACCGGAACGCTGTGCCACCAGTTCCGATACGCCTCCCTGGCATCCATCAGGGCCTGGAACAACGCGACGAACAAAGTGTAGTTCATCTCGTTGTCCACCCCCATCTCGTGGGTGAACTGCAGGTGCATCTCCTGGAACACCCGAAACGGATCGATCTCCGCAGCCATCTCCGGATCGCCAAACTCGTTGTGCTGGTCGATCAACCACTTACCCATCTCCAGCGCGAATTTCACCATCTTCAACAAAAACGCCCGCACATTTTCTTTGGTGAGAGGCATAACCCGAGCCAGTGCCTCCACCACAGACTGGTCTCTCCTGCCCTTCCGCAACACCTTGTTGCCCTCAGGCCAGGACAACCCCTTGTTGGGGAGCAAACGACGGAGCTGTGGGGCCATCTTGTCGATTTTGCTAAGTCCTCATGTCAGTTTCAAATTTACCTAAGTAAAAAAACGATCATTTTTCTTCGATCTCATACCTTTTTTCTCGATCTCAAATTTCGTTTGAAAACGATACGCGGTGCGGTCGGGGGCGGTGCTGAGGTCGAGAACTGGGCTTGCGAAAAACTTTTTTGCTGAGTTCGCCGGCGGTGGAAGTCGTGAGCGAGGGTAAAAACAAAACAAAAAAATCGGTCAAAGCTTCGTGTGCTTGCGATCAGAAAACGGTCCAAGCTTTTCAAGTCGAGTTCTGCAAATTTTGTCAAAAGGAAGGTACCATCCTCGTACCTGCCATAGATCGAGAACAGCAACTGGCAACACCAGAAGACTTCGGAAAAAGCGCAGCTACGGAGAATTAAAAGGGCCTATGGCAAACCATCACCAGTCTACACAAAGAAAAGTAAAAAAAGAGACAACAAAAAGATCAAAAAGAATTACCATGTAGACCATATCCCCCAGTCTCTCTCTGGAATCACCCAGTTGTGTAGCCCTCAGCGCGGCCTATAGCGAATGCGAACATAGGAGTCAGAGCAACCAGAACATCGACGGGTACTATAGAGAGCGCCCACCATGGGAATTGAACCCATGATGTCCGTAACCTTGTGGTGGTATTCTGAGCGAGTACCAGACCACTTGGCCAAACACGGTTGTGCTGTTGTTGGAAGGTACTGCGAATTTGTTGTTGATCAATGGCAGTTGCTCTGGCGGAGCAGTCGGAGCAACTGCAGGCACCTGGCCGTCAACTGGGCTCGACAGATCCTTCCTCTTTCGCTGAGACCTGAGAACATCGTCCTTGGCTCATCACTGGCATCTAGAGGCATGATCTTTCTTTGTGACATTAGCTTGGCAGAATTTAACTATGACCTGCTGAGTGAGGGTTCTTTCACGGTCTGCTAACTCGGCATGGCAGTCAATGATAAAGCAAGACTTGAATTATAATATGAAGAACCATAAAGTTACTATTGAATGGTGATAATCAGTTTTCAGTTGATGTTGTAACCGAAAGAAAGCTCGTAGTCTAAAAGGCAAAGTGGCAAGCTAATTAATCATCAAACCAAAGCTGAGCCAACATCATACATCGGGCCAAAACCCTTTCTCGCCCTCCAACAACGTCTTCCACTTCCCTTCAACCCTCCCCAAAATCTGCTTCTTTACTTCCTCCTGTTTGTTACCATCCTCTCCCACCATCTCAATTTCCTTCTGCACCGCCTGATCAATCAACACCCCCAATCTCTCCACAAACTCCCTAAACTCATCACTACTCCAATTGGGAATAAACTCCTTCCTCAGCGCCCCACCATCCTCATCCTCCTTCCCATTGGGCCTCTCCTCCTGCTGCTCCCTCGCCCAACTCCAAGCCTCAAGATAAACCTTCTCCGTCCCCCAAAACGTCACCGCCCCCTCCAACCAAGGAATCTTCTCACTCACCGGCAAATCCCCCCCACCCGCCGTCGCAGCCCCCAACAACCAAGAACTTAACCCCTTTTCCTTCCTCTCATTTCTCAGCACCCCAACCTCCTTGAACAGCCCCTCAATAACCCCCAACCCCTTCACCTTCTCAACCTCCCTCGCCTTCGATGAAACCCCCACAAAATCCACAAGCTCATACCTCCCCCCCACCTCAAGAAACATCCTCTCCTCCCTCCTAACCGCTCCCAAAGCCTCAATCAACCAATCACACAATCGCACCTCAAACTCCTCTTCCTCCTCATTCTCATTCCCAGCCTGCTCCCCAGGTAAATGCTTCGGCAGTTCCAAACTCGACAGCAACTGCCCCGCTGCCCGGATATACGCATGGATGTACAGCCTGTCATTCACCAGCCAATGACTCAGCACATCTTTTGGCAGAGTTCCCTTTGCTGCTGCCAACAAAAAAGGGTGTTGCGTTGCGTCTTGGAAAACCTCCGGCTCCAGAGAAAGGAGGTGTTTGGTGAGGGAAAAAGGGGTGGTCGTGGTGGAGGGGGATGACGTCATTGCTGCTGTTGCTGTGTTGATGCATAAAAGAGTGGAGACTGGCACGTTGTAGGTAAACACCAAATTTGACAGACAGGAGTGACAGTGCTGGATGAAGACCAAAAAAGACTGTCAATGGGGTGAGTGGCTTTGGAGAGAAAATAAATTGTCTCGGCAAGAATCAAGAGAGGGGTTAAAATACAGTGTGGCTAGTGGGTTAGTGTTACCTTGTGGCATGCATCTCGCGTCTCGAAGAGCCGCTTCGGCACAAGGCCGACGTCAGCTGGAAGATGCGGGGCCCCACCGTAACTCCGAGTTCCACCTTCGACCCGGTTGCTGGGGATGGTTGTTTACTTTCATCAGGGGCTCGCACAAATTGCTGCAACATGCACTGTTATACATTAAAGGACAGAAAAGTATTTGGAGACGCGCGTGGTAATAAAAGGTCTGAAGACCGTGTCGAGCATTCCATGGGTTGGATTGCCGATTGAAAGCAAAATCTCAGAGCCGGTTGCGTCGGCCTGATGACCCATCCCACACCACTGGTGCCAGAACTCCAGCATCAATTCCCAGAAACAGCAGGCGAGCCACCAGCATTGTCGACATCCATCATGTCAACATCCTCCCCGTGGTTCAGCTTGATGGCCTCAACACCAGCACGGACATCCTCCATCTCCATGTCTTCGCCTTGACCACTCGGGGTGGTGTCCTCGTCCTCGTTGGCGATCTCAACATCATCGGCCGCTTCGTTCATGTACAGCTCCAACTCCGTATTCGACCAGAAAATGCTTGACCACCTCGTTGAACTTGTCGATGCTTTTGGCGAGCGCGGACAGCTGGAACTCTTTGACGGGTTCCTATTGATGACACAAAAATGTTAGCAACTAGGTAGTCTCTTTCACTCCAGAAAATTGCCTTTAAGCAACAATAACAACACGAATCTTCATACCTTGTCAAACTCGAAGCAATCCTCCAAGTATCGATGCCGGGCCATCACCACCGAGAAAAACAAATTCTCAAAGATCTGCCCACCCGCGGGGGAGGCACGAGCAAGCGCAATGCCCAGGCTGGACTGGGCGACGAGCTGTTCGACAAAGTCGAAGTGGTCAGCCGGCTCCTCGCGTGGCAGGGTGCGCGCGAAGGCGGTGGCCTCTTCGACCATGCCCGTGATCGCGGCCAGGATTTCCTTCTTGCCCGCGGGCACGCCCAAGTCCAACAAGACCTTCTCGACTTTCTCATCCCACCTCAGCCTTGCGAGAACATTGACGAGACCAGGCCAGGCCAGTCCGCTGACCTTCAACGCCTTCTTGAGAGTGACGACAGGCATCTTGGCAATTACTGCTACACCTTTGTCAGTTACTATTATGCCCAAATACCGCAAACCGAGGCATCAAGCTTTCCAGTCGAGGCCTCAGACTTTCAAATTGATGCCTCAAACTTTCGAATCGATGCCTCAATTTCCTAATTTGACGCCTCGAATTTTCAAGTCGATGCCTCAATTTTTCACTTTCATGCCCAAAGCAATCTCGATAAGGCATAAACAAAAGAATTAGACACGTACCCTGGACGAAAAGACGCGTTTGCGGTTTAATCGGAGGCGTGTCAAGATGCAAGAAAGGCGTGTCAAGATAGAATAGAGGCGTGTCGAGATCGAAGATAGGCGTTTCAAGATAGAAGAGAGGCGTGTCAAAATAGAGGAGAGGCGTGTCGAGATCGAAAAGAGGCGTGTCGGTGGTTTGTTTACGCTTCTTGAAAAGTTTTCAACGTGTGTGCTCCGCGAAGCTAGGTCGCAGAAAAGATTGGAAGGGTGTGAACGAAGTCATCGAATAAAGGCAAGCACAAATTCCCACTCATGAGCGTTCCTTCCCAACGTGTAAAACTGTGTGGGGCGGTAGGGAAGAAGAGACGGGTCCTCTGATTGCAGAGCAAGACACCACAAGCAGCAAAAGATCTAAAACCACAAAAAGAATTGAACATCAAGGCCAGACCCCCAGTACCACTCAGCAATCCCACAGACGGTAATTGTCGGCGTGATAAGTCGTAACCACCACTGATGCCAATTAAGATCCCTCGCCCTCAGCCATGGACAATTGCTGGCTGCAGGAGTTGAACCTGCAACATCTAGCTGGAAGTGGGAGTTGAACCCACAGCCTCTAGAGAGAGCGGCGCTACCAGTGACTGTAGCACTGACCACTCGACCAAGTGACAGTTCTCATTTTGTTGAAAGGGAGGTGCGGGCAGTTGGTCTATAAGGTGCCAGGTGTCGGGCCTTGTTCCCATTGGTCTTGACCATCTGGCAGTTGCTCCCTTCCTTGACGGCTCCTTCACGGTGCTTGCCAGGTGCAATGCCACTGCTGGCTCTCACCCGATGAGACGATGAGATCTTGAGGCCTGGATCGCGGTCAATCAGTCCATCACACGAGGCTCTCAGGCTGCCTGTCGCCATCACCACTTTCGTTTCCGCCATCTCAGACACCTCGCTGTATTCCAAATGTCGCCTGTCTGCCTCCTATGCTGATCTCAGTTGACAAAGACATCGCACTCCAACCCCTGACCAAGCCCCCTGGCACCATCTCAAGTTCCATTCGTTGAAAAGCCATTCACAGTCATCACGTCTGCTCACACAAACATCGCTCAGAAGAGACATCTGCAGCTGCGTTTCGTCATCCTCATGTGATGAGTCCCCCCTCTCAGCACGATGTCCCTACCTCCCCGCTCCTTCTGACTTGGTTTCCTACATTCCAGCTACGGGAAGCGCCGCGCTACCAACTCCATCACACAGCAAGGTTGAAATGACATCTCCCCCGAACCATAATCTATATCAAAACCTAAATTACCGTCGGTATGTCCTCCCTTTCAAGTAATCGTTGTCATCGCAAGTGAATCAAGCTGGAACCTCCTCATTCCTTCTATGGCGGACATGAAGTGGATGAGAGATAGACTCTTCAGGATGAGATACGCAGACCTTTGTGAGGGTGGAATGCATGAGATTTTGTCATTGACAGCTTCTTATTCCGATTTACAAGTGTACTGCTGTGAAATCAGCTGTAGCGCCAATGAAATATCATTCCGAAAGTAATCTAACGGTTGCTCCAACCCATGTTACTGCCTAGTCAAGCTTAAGGATACCACACATCCATCTTTTAAACAATCCTCAAGGTAGTCAATACACCCTTTTCAAAAGGAACATCCCACCACCTAGGCGGCGTCCACTCGTAATCGCCATGACCCAGCTCAACAAGTCCCACCCGCTCATAAAACTGCTCATCAGCATCCACCAAGACCAACAGAAGGAGATAACGATAACGGTCTATCACATCCAAAAACGCTCCACTCTCTATCTTTGTCCCAAGCGGCAATGCAAAAACTGGTTCTCCCTGGTGGATGAGAGGCTCGTTCTCTGTGTTCCGAATGTCAAGCAATCCACGCACTTTTGGTTTCCGGACATTGAGATCAATCCCGAAAGTGCCTTGGAACCAGTCCGGCCATTCGAGTTCGTTGTCGTGCAAATGCTGGCTCGATGTTCCTCGCAACAACCTCCCCGTGAGAGTTATACATCCATGGGCGGTCAGATTACGCGTGTCCTGCCCATCACACCCGGTAATGTTGCTCCTGGGTGTAATATGAATGAGACCTATACCCTCCCCTTGGCGATGGAATCGTCTGATACCGAGGAACCTCAATCTCCTCAATGACAGTATCACTGTCCTCCCACGATGAGGTCCCAGCTCCCAGATCTGACCGGGACCAGTAATCGCAGCATGTGCCAACCGATTGCCAAGACCAGGTCGGAGCTTTTGTCAAGTTCAGCTCAGTGTAAGCCCTAACCATGTCGTGCCAAATCTTTTGTCTTTCCAACAGCGAAGCCTTTTTGGGTTAGCGATTCTGAATCGCTTTGATGTCGAGCCTGGACCTATCAACAAAAGCGACAGGGATGCCTTCGGGGCATTTACAAACTGTCGCCTCCATGCACTCCCAAACAAGCTCGTCGGAGCAGAAGTGTATGATTCTTCTAGAAAGCAATCGTTCTTGATAAACCCATCCCCGACCTAGCAGTGTTTTGCCGAAATGGACATCTGCTGGGGATCCGCCCAAGTGTTTGTCTACTACCCTGACCTCGAATTGGTAGGGAGTTCCGTCGTGTAGGTTGCCAGACACAGTGCGGGTATGTGATGGTATCAAGGGGTCCTCGCAGCCGAAGCCCGGTGTTCTGGCAATTGTTATGACCGAGGTCTGGTAGATGCTGCAGATTTCGCGTGATTCCTGGTGCTAATCATCTAGGTTGTCCTATACATACAATGCAGAGACTGTCGATCCACAGATAGGGAATATCTAGATCTCCTGCAATCTCGATCGCGTCTTGGAATAGCTCGGGAACTTTCTCCTACGGTATGCGCTTTTTCCAGCTTTTTATTATTGCAAGGGTTGTTATTAAGGGCTGGCAATGGCCCCATCGATAGCTGAGACTGTTAGAGGTCAGTGCCCCAAGCTAAAGTAGGCTAAGTTATAGCCCCTGTGCCTTGCAATCGAGACTTTCGGTGGTCCGTGTGACTTTTTTTTTACAAAAACCATCTCTTTTAACGAAAGCTAACCTTTAAAAATCATACAAACTTGTATTTAAAAGTATGAAATTATAGATAAGAAAGCTCTGATTTTAAATATTAAGTTAGTTTCTTTCTAAAACCTTTATTCGTAAAGATATTTAGCTTTAAAGTTTGGTAGTTTGGTTGAGTTCTTATTATACAGAAATCCCTACAATATACAAGCGACCTAACTAGCGTCGAATGAACCAAATCCCAGCCAAAAAATATGAATTTCGGCCAAATATTGTAAAAAAGTCACACGGACCACCGAAAGTTTCGATTGCAAGGCACAGCCGTTCAATTCTCCACAATCCCAATTACTCTCTCCACCGCGTCAGGCTTCGGATCTCCAGCATCGGCTATATTAGTCCCTCGCCAGGCTAGTGCGCAGTTAGAGGGGACCAGGAACCCGCTCAGCGCCTGCTGTCACCACCATGGCTCTAGAATGGGACGTAGCGCCCGCCCCAGCTGTGACAGACTTCGTCGAGCGGTAAGCAAACCATCTTCCGAACTTCCCCACATCATGGCCACAGCAGCGGTTGACCAGTTTCCATTTCTTGCGCAGCTATTCTCAATTCCACCTCCCTCTTATCATTCTCTCAGCGTCTGGCGTCCTACTTGCGTGGCAATTACGAAAAACATCCTCCGCCCAGCAACGTACCGCCCAAACACCCGACAAATCTGTACGCGGTGTCTTCTTAACTGCCCTCGAAGGTCTGCTACTGGCGACGACCTTGTCGCTCAGCCGGGATGGCCTCGCTGCAAGTGCGTCCGCTAGTTCCTGGGTCGGCATCACTTTCGGGTCGTACCTAGGCGGATTGTATGTTTTGGCTCTGCTGCCGCCCTCCGGCCTCGAGCACGCCGGACGGGCTGCTCGCTATCATTTGGCTACACTCTATGCTATTTCCTTGCTCGTGACCACCGCAACCTCTGGTGCTGGCTCGACCACGACCAAAGTATCATCTGCTCTGCTCGTCACTGCCTTGCTCTCGCCGCGCTCGCCCTGGAAGGATGGCCGTCTTGAGCTGGACGCGACGGGCGAATCCCAGTCCAGCATTTTTGGTCTTTGGGCGTTTACCTGGCTAGACGGCATGCTCTTCAAGGCCTGGCGCACCGGGAGCCTCCAGTCTCAGGACGTTCCGGAGCCGGCTCTGCTCAGCGCTGCCGACAAGCGTGTGATTCGGACCAAGCCGGGGAGGTGAGCCGTATATTTGCCGTTGCTACGACGTGTAAAATGGATTGTGCTGACATTGCCCTTCTGAAACCCAGTGCATCTCTTGTTCACACCCTTCTACGACACTTTGGGCCGCAGCTGGCAGTTCAGGGGGTCGTGGCGGTCGCTTGGGCAGTCCTGACATTTATGCCCACTTTGCTTTTGAGGTCCATCCTCCAATTTGTCGAGGGCCCAACCGAGTCCTCTATCCAGGAAGCTCAGGGTTACGTGGTGCTCGTATTTGCCACCAGTGTTTTGGCATCCGCCGCCGAGGCTCGGACCATTTGGCTTGGCCAGAAGATTGGGCTCCGGCTGAAGACAATCCTGATCGGCGAGGTCTATCAGAAAGCATTGCGGCGGCCGGTGGCCGTTGGGTCTTCGAACGGTGGGCCTGGAGGACAAACGGCCGATATCGGCACCATCATGAACCTCTTCACCGGCGATATCAACCAACTTGCTGATCTGGGGGCCAACATGCACCAGGTCTGGGCCTCAGTCCCCATACAAATCGTCATGGCCGTCACGTTGCTCTACTGGACTCTGGGGCTTAGCGCGTTTGCAGGCATTACGCTGATGGCGCTGATGGTGCCTGTGAATTCGCGCATCGCCCAAAGTTTGGGCGCCATCCAGATGCAAGTCATGGCTGCATCGGACATCAGAATCCAGAGCACTACCGAGATGATCCGCAGTATTCGAGTGATCAAACTCATTGCTTGGGACTCCTTTTTTCAGCAGAAGATTGGCGACCAACGCGTCGCCGAACTCAGGGTGCTTCGTGCCCGCTATATGCTCTGGTCGACCTCTGCGACGATCTGGTACGGCCTGCCTCTGCTGATCACCTTTTCTTCCTTTTTCTGCTACACAATCATCGGGGGGAAGTCGTTGACACCTTCACTTACCTTCACGTCACTATCTCTCTTCAACCTCTTGAAGTCGCCGATCGACGACTTGATCAGCATCATTGGACGTGTCCAGGGCTCCCTCGTAGCTGTCGGGCGGGTGCAGAGCTTCTTGGACGAGGAGGAAACGGAGAAATATCAAGTCCTTAGTTCTCCCACCGGTCGCCAAGTGGAAATTGGCTTCGAGCACGCGACGCTCTCCTGGCCAGGACAGAGCGAGGCGACAGATCTCTCATCAACGGACGGCAAGACAACAGAGAGTCCCAAATCCTTCACCCTCAAAAACCTTGACTTAAAGTTTAAGGTTGGAAAGCTCAATATCGTCATTGGAGCTACCGGCAGCGGCAAGTCTTCGCTCCTGTACGCGCTATTGGGAGAGATGCCGCTTGTCTCCGGAAATGTGAGGATGCCTGCCGCGGTTTCTCGCGAAGCTCTGCCTCAGGATGAGAAGACAGGCTTGGTCGAGGGTGTAGCCTTCTGTGCTCAAGAGGCTTGGCTAACCAACAACACGGTGCGCAACAACATCCTCTTCGGCCAACCGCTCGATGAAGAGCGCTACAAGGCTGTCCTACAGGCCTGCGCCCTCGAGCCCGACCTGAAAATATTGCCTCGGGGCGATCTCACCTCCGTTGGAGAGGGGGGGGTTTCTCTCTCTGGTGGACAGAAACAACGTGTCTCCCTCGCACGCGCTGTTTATTCCAATGCGCGCCATCTGCTTCTAGATGACTGCCTGAGTGCTGTTGACGCTCACACTGCTTCATGGATCTTCCAGAGGTGCATTGCAGGACGCTTGATGCAGGGACGCACCTGCATTCTGGCAACACACAATGTGGCACTTACAGCGCCTGGCGCCGATTACATCGTCCGCATCGACAATGGTACCGTGGTTGCCACGGGTTCTCAACCAGATTTGGCAGTTCAAGGCCAACTTCCGGAGCTTGCAAATGGGCCGGGCACGCATGTCACTCATGAGGAGGTGCCGGGCGACGGTGAAGCGGATCAGAAGCCCGCGGACGAAAAGGAGGGGGAGGAAGGGGAAACGTCCGACTCACATGCCGCCGAGCCTGCTGGACCGAACACAAGACAAACCATCATCAAATACCTCGCTTCCATGGGCGGATGGAAATACTGGATCTCCCTGGTCGTCTTCTTCGCGGCGCAACAAGTTGGATCCATCACCGTGAACTGGTGGGTCCAGCGACTCTCCAACGCGACGGTAGAAGTGCAACGCCGCGCAACGGACGAGACAGTCGAGAAGTCCGGCCCTGCGTCGCCATGGAGCTTGGAGCACTACTTTGCGATCTACGCCCTTCTCCTTGCTGTCTATTTTGTGGTAGGCTTCATGAGATTGTACATATTGTCCGTCGGCTCCCTGACGGCCTCGGTACGCATCCACGGCAGTCTTCTCAAGTCCGTTCTGAGTGCGACTCTCAAGTTTTTCGACGATAAATCATTTGGTCAGTTGATCGGCTTGTTCTCTGGAGACATGAGGACTGTTGATCAAGATCTGGCCGTGCTCGCCATTGCCACCCTACATTTCGTGGGGTCACTTATAGCTACCACGATTCTCATCGTCGTCATTACTCCGCAGTTCTTCCTCCCGGCGATTCTCATCTCTGTTGTCTACTACTTTATCGCCAAGGTCTACATCTCCTCGTCGAGCGACCTCAAAGCTCTCGAATCGACACGCCAATCTCCGGTCCTCCAGCATCTTGGCGAGACGCTCTCCGGAATCGTCACTATCCGTGCCTACGGGGCAGAGAGGGAATATCTGGCTAATAGTTCAGCTCTGCTTCGGAAGCTGAACCAGCCTTCATTCTTCCTGGGGGCCACGGAGAGGTGGTTGGTTCTCCGGCTCAGTCTTACAAGTGCCTTCGTTTCCCTGTTTGCTGGCTCCTTTTCCATCAGGAGTAACGGGGATGCCGGCACGATTGGGCTGAGCATGTCATATGCCATTGTTTTCTCAGAACAGGTACTGTGGTTGATCCGATATTACATGGTGACTACCCAGAACATGACCGCGTAAGTCGTCTATAATGTGCTCTTCAAAGCAGCGGTCCAACAAGCTAATGCCATGCCATCTAGTCTCCAGCGCGTTCGTGGCTGCTTGGACGAAAGTGCCGAGGCGCAAGAGCCGAAATCCGCCACGGAACCAAGCCAAGAATGGCCTCCGTCAGGCTTGGTGGAATACCGGGCAGTCTCTGCTCGCTACGCAGCTCACTTGGACCCCGTACTTAGGGACCTGTCCTTCCAAGTCCGGCCCCTGGAGAGGGTGGGTATTGTCGGCCGCACTGGGGCTGGAAAATCCAGCCTGGCACTGACTTTGCTGCGCGGCCTCGAAATCGAAAGCGGGCAGATTCTGATCGACGGCTTGAACACCAAAACGATCGATTTGCACGCGTTGCGGAGCCGGCTCGCCTACGTGCCGCAAGACCCGACGCTTTTTGCTGGGACGCTGCGTCTAAATCTCGACCCGTACAACGAGCACACAGACAAGGAGGTCCTCGATGCCTTAACGCGAGTTGGCTTGCTCGATTCACGGGAAGAAGGAGGAAAGTTCACGGATCTATCCTTCACTCTTGCCGAGAAGGGCTCAAACATATCCCAGGGGCAGCGGCAACTCGTGTGCATTGCACGTGCTGTGTTGAAAGGCTCCAAGGTGGTCGTCCTGGATGAAGCGACAGCGTCAATCGACCACGAGTCGGATCTCAAGATTCAGGCATGCATCCGGAGCATGGAGGCCACTGTCATCACGATTGCGCATCGTCTCCGCACCGTCATCGACTACGATCGCATCCTTAGCCTAGACGCGGGGCGCGTGAAGGAGTGCGACCATTCGTGGCAGTTGCTTCAGCACAAAAACGGCATCTTCAAGGGCATGTGTGACGCGGCAGTGGACCGCGAAGAGCTGTTTTCTCTTTCGAAAGCGGCATGGGATATTAGGCAAACCGCCTGATGCTACCCACCTCGCATTTCTTTGTTTCCGAACGTGATGTACTAGACTCATGGAGAGTGGGATGCTATCGCGGATGGGGGTTTCCATTACTGATGCAGGAAGGCAGGGGTAGAAAAGAATGGGGGTCTGCATGTGCACTTGGGAGCCAAAATATCAAGTCACTCTTATCCCGTCTGCTCCTTTACTCTTGCAATCTCCCTCTCCGACCTGTACATGTCCAGATCCGTTCCCACCCCGCCGATGCGACTCCGCGGCCATGTCTATTGCGATAGCCACCACGGTCTTGAACCCCGCGCCGAACCTCGGCATCTGGGTCGACTACCACCTGCAGCGCTGTGCTGTGATCAGATACTGCTATTATATTAATTGTAAGCATCTATATACTACGTCTTATATATATACCACTGAACCTTAAGTGAAAAGTATATTATTATTATATTAAACTATAAACCTATAAGCCTTACAAATTAACAGCTATAAAGGATTTAATAAATAGTTTATAAAGCTTAATAAACTCTAAAGTTAATTAAACTATACTTTACTTTATTTACTTATTAAAATATATAAAATACTGTATATTAGTCGATAAATATATAATAAAGGTTAAATATAAACTTTACTATAAAAAATATTATAGTAAATTTATAAAAGGTTAATATTATAATATAATTAACTACTTACTATATTTTTATATTATAATATTTAAAAAGTATTATCATATAATACCTTAATAATAAACTATAAATATTATATATAGAACTTCTACTATATTATAAATTAATATGTAAGTATCAATTATAAAGCCTTTAGGTTTATGTTAAACTAGGTCCCTGTAAGGCCTAGTTTACAGTAGGTGGCTGCTATTATACTATGTGGTGGAAGCTTAAGTGGGAAAGCCTACCTGTCAGCTACCCGGCACTTGCCTGGCACCTTACTTTACTGTAGGGCTATTCAAAGGCCTGTATCCTGCTAACTAGTGGGCCAAACTGTCTATAATTTTATATTCAGGCTACTAAGGCCTACTACTATAGGCAGTATAAGTAGCCTAACCTTAACCTTACAATAACTTGCACTTTGTGTTGAGGGTGTTGGGTTTTATGGCCCTTTTATATAGCCGTAAGTCGATTTTTAAAGAGCTGTAAACTATGTTAACTTAGCTGCCTATAAGACCTATAGTTAACTACTGGGCTAGCTAAATTAGCTAAGAATTAGTAGGCCTATAGTTAAGTAGATATATTATTACTTATTGGAATAGGTATGGCCAATTACAGGCCTAAGGGCCCTGTAATTAGTGCTCACACACTAGCTCACAGTGCAGCGGAAGTCTTACACGTGATACCTATAGTTTAGTGCTGGGGTATTAGAATACAGTACTATACAGGTGCTGTAGAATAGAAATATAGTAGGTAAACAATTGTATTGTAGTGCTAGCCTTTTATAAATCTACTATAATAATCTCTATAGTAGGGTTTGTACTTGACCTTTACTATATACCTACCAACTAACGTACGGTACCTTGTATACCTTAGTAGGTAGATAGGCCAGAGTACAGCTTAGTTAACTCCGAGGTTTGCTAAGCCCTATAAACCACTTACTAAGCCTTCTATAGCTCCTGACCTACAGGGCCTATAGGCCTATAATTTAGTATAGTAATAATATACCTACTTAACTATAGGCTTACTAATTCTTGGCCAATTTAGCTAGCCTAATGGTTAGTTATAGGTCTTATAGCTAGTTAAGTTAGTATAGTTTATAGCTTTTTAAAAATCGACTTATAGCTATATAAAAGGGCCGCAAAACCAAGCACCTCTAACTTAAAATGCAGGTTAACGTAGGGTTAAGGTTAGACTACTTATACTGCCTACAGTAGTAGGCTTTAATAGTTTAAATATAAAATTATAAACAGTTTAACTTATTAATTAGTAGAATATAGGCTTTTAAATAGCCTTATAGTAAAGTAAGATGCCAGATAAGTGCTAGATAGTTAATAGGTAGACTTTCCAACTTAAGCTTTTACTATATAATATAATAGCAGCTACTTATTATAAACTTAGGCCTTATAGAGACCTAATTTAACACCTCTCCTTTACTTATAGTAAGTAGTAGGCTTAGATTTAAATCTAAGGCTTACTATAGTAAGCTAAAACTAATAAACTAACTGGCTAATTAAAAAACTAAAATATAAAGTATATAAGGTATTAAGGCTTATATATTTAAGTATTAAGCAATTACTTTTATAAACTAAATTATAAAGGAAAATTAAATATAACGAGGGTGGTTTTTTAATCTATTCCTTTACTAACTTTTCCTCTATAGGCCTATTCCTTAAGCTTAAAAGACCTATAAAGGTCTTAAATTTTTAACTGGCCAGTAATTTAATTAGCCTATTAACCAGTATTTGTTTAGTATTTAAGTAATTAATAATAACCTATAATACCCTAACTTACTTCCTAATTTAATAGTATTTTAGCAATGTATACTTAGTATAATTATAAAGGGCTAAGTTATAAGTAGTAATTATAAAGCCAATATTATTACTATATAGAAAGGTAGAGCCTATTAAAGTATACTTTAACTTTTTATAAACCCCTTTAATCTATAGAGCCTTATAAATAACCTTAGTAAGTATGTTGGTTTTAGCCTTTAAAGTAAAAAGGCTTATAGTACTAGCCTTTTTTAATTTCTAGTTTATAAGGCCTTTAGCTACTTTAAATATAAAGCCGTAAGTAGATTTTAAGTCCTTTAAGTCCTCTATAAAATCTAAATCTATAAAGCCTATAGGTACTATAGTGCCCTTTTTTTAATAGATCTAATAGTATAGCCGTAAGCGATTATTAAATTCTCCATACTATTTAAATACTTTAGAAGGTTTTTAACAGTATTTAAGCTTACTATAGTAGATTACTATATACTCTTTAAAAGCTACTATATTGCAAAAGCAATATTAGGCCTTATTTAGATTATTAAATATTATATAGTACCTACTATATACTAGAATAGTATATAATCTGACTTACTTATAGGGCTTTCTTTTAATTTAAGGTCTTTATACTAAGCTACTATTCTAGGCTATAAAGGAACTAGTATTTTACAGTTATTTTTAAAGCTAAAGGTTTTAATTGCTTTCTATATATATTAGGCTTAACTAAACTATAGAAGGAAGCGACGCTTTTCCTTTATTATTTAAACCTTTAAAAAGAAGGAAGCCGGCCCTTTATTTTCTATTAGATAAACCTTATTTAAGCTTTTCTTAAACTATTAAATATAGGCCTTATTAAAGCCTATAATTAAATAATTATTAATATAAATTACTATAAAAATCCTAACCTTAAGATTATAAAAAATAATAGAGTTAGAAATTAGCACTATAAAACCTTTTTCTTTTAATAGTTTAGTAAGTTTAGCTTACTAAAGTCTAAAGCTTTACTTTAAACTATATAGGGCTTTAAAAAGGCGAATTATTTAATTAGTTTTAAGCTTAAAGCCTTACCTATATAGTTTGGCTTTAATAATTAAGTCTGTTAATTGGTAGAACTTATAGAAGCCCTTAAATATTACTATATAATTTTTCTCTTTTAAATAGCTATTAAGAAATGCCTCTATAAAATTAATTTATTTTATTTTCTAATTTAATAAAGCCACTATAGTTAGTAATATATACTAGATAAGTAGTATAGTAATAAAGGTAAAGGTCTTTATAAAATCTAGGCCTTTCTTTTATAAAAATCCTTTAATAATTAACCTAGCTTTAAACTTTAAAAGCCTATTTTCTTTATTAGGCTTCTTATATAGTACTAATCTATTAATTAATAGTATATAGTCTTTAAAGAAAGTACTTTAAGGAAGGAATTTAAAGGTTCTTTAGTTAACTATTTACTTAAATTTACTATATATAGCCTTTAGCTAGTAGGATTTTTCAAGGTTTTTTAATACTTATTTTAATATTTAAAGTAATAAACTAATATTAAAAGGACCTTTAAATACCCTATAGTAATAGACCTTAACCTTAACTAATATTAATTTAATAAATTGGCTAATACCTATTTTAATATCTTTACCTATACTTAAATATAGTTCTTTTATTTCTATTAGTAAGTAGTCTTTAATAGGAGATTTTAAGCTGACTTTAAAGCCTATAATAGACCTATTAAAAGGCTTTAAGCTACTATCGATTATAGCCTTTTAAATAATAGGCTTACTAATTGGCTTACTATTAGAGAATTTTTCAGTATTGGCTTATTAGTTAATTTACAAACTTAATTAACCAACTAAGTTATATTTAAAGTATAGGTTACTATCTTTATCTATTAATTATAATAGCTTTACCTTCTTTTAACTTAAATTTCCTTTTAAAATAGCAGTAATACTTTAAATTATAGTAGGTTTATTTATTATATTTATAAAGGAAGATTTTATTACTACTTTTCTAGCCGGTATTTATACTTAGTAGGTCTTACTTTTAAAGATAGTTAATAGCTTACTAGGCTCTATATAGGCCTATAGCTTTAAAGCTTTAGACCTTTTTTTAATTAGAATAAAGAGCTCTATAAAGGAGCCTATAGCCTTAAATCAGCTTAAGTCTAGTTTATAAGAAAGGGAAGGCTTTAATTTATTATAGAACGTTTAATAAAAAGTTAAGTCCTTATTATTAACTACTATATAGTTAACTAATTTAAGTACTATAGGTACTATATAGTATTATAAATACTAAGAGAGCTATAATAATACCATTATAGCTTATAATCAGTTTAAAAACACTTTAATAGAACGTTTAATTAAGCCATTTTACTTATAAATATAAAGCCTAAAAGTAGAAAATTCAATACCTTTAATAGAAAACTAGGCCTATAATTTATAGTTAATTTCTTTTCTACTATTATAGTAAAAACAGATAGGGTACCGGTTATAGCGATTCTTTAGGCCTTTAAAAAAGCTTTTAATAGTACTTAGTATAGTTAGTCCTTTAATATTTAATAAATAAAAGGCCTACTTAAATCGGGATTTTTAGTCTATTAAAATTAATACTATAGGAAGCCTATTATAGGGTATAGGCTTAATTTTAAAAGTATCGCCTTTAATAGAACCTAAGGCCTTAAGAAGGTTTAAAATTGTAGAAAATTAAAGCCTTTTTACTGCTTTAGCTTTATTATAGACTAAGCATTGAAAATCTACTTCTTTTATTTAATTTAAGTTTAAAAGCTTAGTAGTAATTTTACTAGTCTTTTTTAACAGTATTAGGCCTATATAACTTAGCTTAATATACTATTTTAATACTATTTAAAGTAATTTACTATAGTAGTCTATAGTAATATTAAGGATATTTTTAATAGCCTTCTTAAATATATAGCCCCCTTAAGCCTTTTTTTAATTAAATAGGCTAGGGTTATTTAAGTTATTAAAGCCTTCTTTAAGCTTATAGAGCTCTTTAGTAGGTCTACTTTAACTAAATCCTTTAAAGCTAAAGTTATTTAAACTATTAGGGCCTTTTATAAGCTAATAAAGCTTTATTCTTTTAAGTCTACCTTAACTACGGCCTTCTTTATAGCCAGATTTAGATCCTTTAAGCCTATAGGGCTTTACCCTTTAAGTATTTAAATTAAAGCTAATAGTACTATTGCTATTTAACTCTATAGGCCTATTACTAAGCTTTCAAAGGTCTAAATCGACCTTCGAATAGTTATCCTTTTAAAATAAAGGCTTATTAAGAAGCTCTACTATTAATTTTTACTTTTAACTAATAACGTTAAAACTTATATTATAGTAAATAATAGGCCTTTTTATTTTCTATAATTTTAAAAAGAGGCCTAAAGCCTTAAAATCGAATACCGCTATTAAAGCCTTATTAAGCCTATATAGTACTTCCTTTTTAACTTAACTGCTAATTTTATAATATAGTATACTATTAAAAAGGTTAATATTAAATTAAAGAATATATAGAGTATTTTTAAGCTTAAGCTTAGTATATTTAGAAGGTTCTTTCTATAAAAGTATTATAAATATAGCGGTTTTAAAGCCTTTAAATATTAAGGGACCCTTTTCTATATAAATTATCTTTAATAAGCTATTATTAAGTTTATAGTTAGTAAACTATTTTCGATTATTAATAATATAGTTAGTAGACCTAATATTATATAAAAAGGCATTCCTTAAAGAAAGTATTGCTAAGGCCTTACCTTTAGTACTTTTAATATCTTTAATAAGCTCTATAAATACTATATAAATACCCTTATTACTATCGTTATTATTAAAGTCTTTAAAGACCTTTAAAGTTAAATTATAAAAGCTTACTATATAAATAAATAAATCTTTAACCTTAGGCCTTTTTTTAAAGCCTTTAGGCCTTTTAAAGCCTTTCTTTTTTTTCTTTTAAAGAAAGCTACTAAGGCTATTAAGGCTACTATTACTATTACTTTTAAACTTCTTACTTAAGAAAACCTTCTTTTTAATACCTTTATAAAGGCTTTCTTTACTTTTATAGGCTATACCTTTAACGGTAATAGAGGCTAAAATATACTATTCTTCTAATAGGTCTACTATTAAAAAGCTTAAGTCAATAGTATCTATATTTTAGCTTAGTACTTTAATAGTCTATATAGCATTTCGTTACCTTTTAGCCTACTATAGAAAGCTTTTTTTTATAGTCTATAAATATTAATTTACTTAATCTATAGCTTAAAGGTTAATACCGGCCAATATAAGCTAGCTAATTATATTAAAGAACTTAACATTAAAGTCTATTAAAAAGCCTATAAATTAATAAAAGTTTAAAAAGTAGTATTTTCTATAAAGGTTTTCTTACTATAATTCAATACTATAGAAATACCTTTAAATAAACAGTTTATAGACTTTAATAAGGCTTATTTACTATAAAATAAAAGCCTAAAGGCTTAAGGCTATACTATTTTAAAATAATATTAACAATAAGGCCTATTTAATATTACTTTAATAGGCTATTATAGTAGGGTCTTCTATAAAAGTAACTATATCGATAATATATAGTATAATATTTAAGCCTTATTTCTATAAATCAAAATTCTTAAAGCCTATAAGCCTTTAGTTAGTAAAGAATTTATAGACTTTTTTAGTTATCTCAGTAGTAATAGTAATATAAAGGACCTTAGTAAAATTATTATTAACCTTAAGCCTTAATTAGTAAGCTACTATAGCTTTTTAGTATATAGCTTTAGTTACTATTAAAGAAGTAATTATAGTAGCTTTAAGCCGATTTAAAGTACTTTAAGTTACTATTAAAAGCTTAATTTACTTTACTACTTTAATTATAGTACCTTATAACTATTAAATCTAAGCCTTTTACTTTTTTAATTAAATAGTAAAGGTCTATATATAGTAAGAATCTACTGATTCTTCCTTTTTAAAAGACCCTTACTTAAGCTTTATATTTTATATTTTTAAATCTATAGAAGATTTAGTATACTTACTATTAAAGTATCCTATAGGGCTTTAAGACTTTAGCTTAGTACTGTTTTTAACTAGGGCTTTAACTATAGTTTGCTTTATATAGTAAAAAGGTTAAGTCTATAGTATTTAAAAGTTTTAAAGAATAGGCTCTATTTTATATAGTAAATTACTATAATTACTAATAGTAATAGTAATTAAAAAGGTCGCTTTACCTTCTTACTTTTTTACTTACCTTTAGGATTTACAAAACTACCTATTTAACTATAGTTAAAGTAGAAGGCTATTTCTAGCTTTTATAAGTTTATAGTTTATAGGCCTTTAATACCTTATTAAGTTTAATTTTTATATACCTTATAGTATAATAAATTTAATAGTAGGCGTAAATTTAAATCTTATAGGCCTTTAAAAAGTTTAATAAGGTAAGGCAAGCTTAGTATTTACTTTATAACCCTACCTTGATAGGTAGGCTTTAAAATCAGTAATTTTATAACCTACTTATAGTACAATCTATAGTAGCCTAAGCTAGTATTTATAAAAGGCTTTAAACTTAAACTTATAAGCCTATAACCTAATTAGGTATCTTTTAAGCTTATAATCTATTAGAATAGATATAGCTAATTACAGGCTTAAAGGCTCTGTAATTAGTGCTTATATACTAGCTTATAGTACAGTGGAAGTCTTATATATAATATCTATAGCTTAGTATTAGGATACTAGAATATAGTACTATATAGGTACTATAGAATAGAAATATAGTAGGTAAACAATTATATTATAGTACTAGCCTTCTATAAATCTACTGTAATAATCTCTATAGTAGGGTTTGTACTCGACCTCTACTATATACCTACCAACTGATATACGGTACCTTGCATACCCTAGCAGGCAGATAGGCTAAAGTACAGCTTGGTTAACCCTGAAGTTTGCCAAGCCTTATAAATCACTTGCTAAGCCCTCTATAGCTCCCAACTTATAGGGCCTACAGGCCTATAATTTAGTATAGTAATAATATACCTACTTAACTATAGGCTTACCAATTCTTGGCCAATTTGGCCAGCCCAGTAGTTGGCTACAGGTCTTACAGGCAGTTAAGTTAGTATGGTTCACAGCTCTCTAAAAATCGACTCACGGCCATACAAAAGGGCCGCAAAACCGAGCACTCCTAACCCAAAGTGCAGGTCAATGTAGGGTTAGGGTTAGGCCACTTATACTGCCTACAGTAGTGGGCCTTAGTAGCCTGAATATAAAATTACAGGCAGTTTAGCCTACTGGTTAGCGGGATACAGGCCTTTGAATAGCCCTGCAGTGAAGTAAGGTGCCGGGCAAGTGCCGGGTAGCTGACGGGTAGGCTTTCTAACTTAAGCTTCTACCACGTAGTATAATAGCAGCTACCCACTGTAAACTTAGGCCTCACAGGGACCTAGTTTAACATTACTATACTAAATTATAGGCCTATAAGCCCTATAGATCGGGAGCTATAGAAGGCTTAGTAAGTAGTTTATAGGGCTTAGTAAACTTTAGGATTAATTAAGCTATACTTTAGCTTATTTATTTACTAAGGTATATAAAGTACTGTATATTAGTCGGTAAGTATATAGTAGAGGTTAAGTATAAACCCTACTATAGAGATTATTATAGTAAATTTATAGAAGGCTAGTACTATAATACAATTGTTTACTTACTATATTTTTATTCTATAGTACTTATAAGGTACTGTATTCTAGTACTTTAATATTAAACTATAGGTATTATATATAAGACTTTTACTATACTATAAGCTAGTATGTAAGTATTAATTATAGGGCCTTTAAACCTATAATTAACTATATTTATTCTAATAGGTTATAAGCTTAAAAGATATTTAATTAAATTGTAAGCTTACAAGCTTAAGCTTAGAGCTTTCTATAAATAACAGTTTAGGCTATTATAGACTATACTATAAGTATGCTATAAAATTACTAATTTTAAAGCTTACCTATTAAGGTAGGGTTATAAAGTAAATACTAGGTTTACTTTACTTTATTAGGTTCTCTAAAGGCCTATAAGGTTTAAATTTGCATTTGCTATTAAATTTGTTATACTATAAAGTATGTAAAAATTAGGCCTAATAAGGTATTAAAGGCTTGTAAGCTATAAGCTTATAAAAGTTAGAAATAGCCTTTTACTTTAACTATAGTTAAGTAGGTAGTTCTGTAAATTCTAAAGATAAGTAAAAAAGTAAGAAGGTAAAGTAATCTTTTTAACTATTATTACTATTAATGGTTATAGTAATTTACTATATAAAATAGAGCCTATTTTTTAAGGCTTTTAGGTACTGTAAATTTAACTTTTTTACTATATAAAGTAAACTATAGTTAAAACTTTAATTAAAAACGGTATTAGACTAGGGTTTTAAAGCCCTATAGGATATTCTAATTGTAAATATATTAAGTCTTTTATAAATTTAAAAATGTAAAATATAGGGCTTAAGTAAAGGTCTTTTAAGAGGGAAGAATTAGTAGATTTTTACTATATATAGGCCTTTATTGTTTAATTAAGGGAGTAAAAGGCTTAGATTTAATAATTATAAGGTACTATAACCGAAGTAGTAAAGTAAATTAAGCTTTTAATAGTAACTTAAAGTGCTTTAAAATAGCCTAAAGCCACTATAATTATTTCTTTAATAGTAATTAAAGCTATATACTTAAAAGCTATAGTAGCCTATTAATTAAAGCTTAAAGTTAATAGTAGTTCCGTTAAGGTTCTTTATACTACTATAGCTATTAAGATAATTAAAAAGGTTTATAAATTCCTTATTAACTAAAGGCTTATAGGCCTTAAGAATTTTAATCTATAGAAATAGGGCCTAAATATTATATTGTATATTATCGATATAGTTACCTTTATAGAGGACCTTACTATAGTAGCTTATTAAAGTAATGTTAAATAGGCCTTATTGTTAATATTACTTTAAAATAGTATAGCTTTAAGCCTTTAAGCTTCTATTTTATAATAAATGAATCCTATTAAAGCTTATAAACTGTTTATTTAAAGGTATTTTTATAATTTTAAATTATAGTAAAAGAACCTTTATAGGAAATACCATTCTTTAAACTTTTACTAATTTATAAACTTTTTAGTAAACTTTAATGTTAAGTTCTTTAATATAGTTAGCTAGCTTATACTAATTAGTATTAATCTTTAAGCTATAAATTAGATAAATCAATACCTATAGGTTATAGAAAAGAGCTTTTTATAATAAATTAAAAAGTAACAAAGTATTATATAAACTATTAAAGCGCTAGGTTAAAATATAAATGTTATTAACTTAAGCTTCTTAATAGCAGACTTATTAAAAGAACAGTATATTCTAGCCTTTACTATTATTAAAGGTATAGCCTATAAAAGCAGAAAAGGCCTTTATAAAGGCGTTAAAAAGAAGGTTTTCTTAAATAAAATGCTTAAAAGTAATAGTAATAGTAGCCTTAATAGCCTTAGTAGCTTTCTTTAAAAGAAAAAAAAGAAAGGCTTTAAAAGGCCTAAAGGCTTTAAAAAAAGGCTTAAAGTTAAAGATTTATTTACTTATATAGTAAGCTTCTATAATTTAACTTTAAAGGTCTTTAAAGACTTTAATAGTAACGATAGTAACGAAGATATTTATATAGTACTTATAGAGCCTACTAAAAACGTTAAAAGCATTAAAGGTAAGGCCTTAATAGTACTTTCTTTAAAGGATGCCTTTTTATATAATATTAGGTTTACTAATTATATTATTAATAATCGAAAATAGTTTACTAACTATAAGTTTAATAATAGCTTATTAAGGACAATTTATATAAAAGGGGGTTTTTTAATACTTAAAGGCTTTAGAATTACTATATTTATAGTACTTTTATAAAAAGAACCTTTTAAATATATTAAGCTTAAGCTTAAAAATACTCTATATATTCCTTAATTTAATATTAACCTTTTTAATAGTATACTATATTATAAAGTTAGCGGTTAAGTTAAAAAGGAAGTACTATATAAGCTTAATAAGGCCTTAATAGCGGTATTTAATTTTAAGGCTTTAAACTTCTTTTTAAAATTATAGAAGGTAAAGAAGCCTATTATTTACTATAATATAAGTTTTAACGTTACTAGTTAAAAGCGAAAATTAATAATAAAGTTTTTTAATAGGCCTTTATTTTAAAAGGATAGTTATTTAAAGGTCGATTTAAACCTTTAAAGGCTTAAGAATAAGCTTATAGAGCTAAATAGTAATAGTATTATTAACTTTAATTTAAATGCCTAAAAGGTAAAGCCCTATAAACTTAGAGGGTTTAAGTTTAACTATAAGGAAGGCTATAGTTAGGATAAATTTAAAGAAATAAAGTTCTGTTAATTTATAAAAGGCCTTAATAGTTTAAATAACCCCAGCTTTGAAAGATCTAATTAGGGTAGACTTATTAAAGAGCTCTATTAGCCTATAGAAGGCTTTAATAGTTTAGATAACCTTAGCCTATTTAATTAAAAAGAGGCTTAAGGGAGCTATATATTTAAAGAGGCTATTAAAAATATCCCTAATACCGCTATAGACTATTATAGTAAATTACTTTAAATAGTATTAAAATGGTATATTAGGCTAGGTTATATAGGCTTAATATTATTAAAAAAGACCAGTAAAATTACTATTAGGCTTCTAAATTTAAATTAAATAAAAGAAGTAGATTTTTAATACTTAGCCTATAATAAAGTTAAGGCAATAAAAAGGTGTTGAAATATAGCACTTAGTTGTGGACTTTACAGTGTATTTTAGCCTGTAACCTATAGGGCTAATAATAACTAATGGCTTAAAATTATAATGCTTACTAACACTCTATTATAGTAATTATAGTAGTCTTCGGACCTCTAAAGTAGCCCGAAGCCCTGGGCAGTTAGCGTATTATAATGGTAAGACGTTAGTGCTTTATACCTTATAAATAGCTTCCGGTTAGTGCATTTAATAGTTAAACTTGGCTAGCCAGTTAAGTCTATAATTAGTAGACTTAATAAGCATTTAGGTCTTATAGTTAGTAGACTTAATAGGCATTTAGGCCTTATAGTTAGCAGACTTAATAGGCATTTAAGTCTTAGAATAGAAAGAGGTTTAAAAAGCAATATAAGGCTGAAGACCTATAATAGGTCTTATCTTTTATAACTATTTACTATAATATTTTCTTAACTTATAAGTTAATTTAATATACTAGTTTACTATATTTTATAGTACCTTATAAACCTATATTATAGTATTTACCTTCTATATATTATAGGGCATTGCCTTTATAATCTATCTTCCTTTAGTACTTAATTATTATTATATACTGTAAATAAAGCCCTCTTTACTTTTAATATTCTACGCTATTCTCTATATAGGTTTATATCTATAGGCCTATAAGATACCTATCTTAATAGATTATAAGCTTAGGCTTATATTGCCTAAGTAAATTTCTTTATTTTATAGCCTTTATAATAATACCTATTCTATAAGCCTTATTTATTTTAAATTACTGAAGATTTAAGAAATAACGTTTTAGTACTTTTAATAGTACTTTTATTTCCCTCTTAAACATTAAAGACCTAAAAAATAGTATTTTAGTACTTCTAATAGTACTTTTACTTTCCTTTTAAACCTTCGACCTTCCATACTATAGAAGATAAAGATATATATAACCTTTCTATAAGCCCTAAAGCTTTAAAGACCTTCGGCTTTCTATCGATTTTTAACCTTTTTAAAGGCTTTAACTTTATTTAATACTTTTAGTAATTATAAAATAACTTTATAGTTACCTTTAATAGTAAGATTAGGGCTATTATAGTAGGTTTTATTAATTAAATTAAAGCTTTAAATACTGAAATTAACTAAGTTAATACCTATATTGATAATTTTAATACTTGCTTTTTATTAGAATATACTACTTTAAGTCTTTTTAAGTTTTCTTTTAAACCTTTTATAGATTTACCTATATTACCTTTATCTTCAGTTACTTTAATTTATATAGGTCTATTGGCCTCTATTACTATACTTATTATAGTACCCTCTTTAAGTTAAACTGTTTAAAAGACTATTATACTTTTAATAAAGGATCTTAGTAAATAGGTCCTTTACTTTATTAAAGAATAAAAGCTCTTAAGTTTTAAGAACTGGTGCTTTTAATATTAGGCCTTTACTATTTAAATAAAGGTTTTAAGCTTCTTTAAGTTTATAAATAAGCCTAAGTTAGTTATTAATTTACTAAATAATAATCTAAAAGCCTTCCTTTTTTTTACTATTTAAAATACTTTATAAGTAAGTCTACTGTTTACTATTAAAGTTAAAAACTCCTTAATAACTCTTTTTTAACGATTATAAGCCTAGTATGCCTTTACTTAAGCTGTCCTTTAAGATAAGCTTTATAAAGCTTATTATACTATTAAATTCAATAGTTTATTAAAAATAGTTAAATATAACGTTAAATTCAATACCTTTATTATAAGGCTTTAAAGCTTAAATATTATAATTTAGCTTATTAACTAAGTTAATTACTATTTAAGCTTACTAAAGAGTAATTTTCTACTATAGTATAAATACTTTAAAGCTTTAATTTACTAAAATAAGTATAATTTTAACTATTCTTACTACTTTATATTAAAATTTTTATAGGAAAAGCTTTTAGTTAAAACCTATATTTCTAATATTATAGTTACTTAAGCCTTTTTTATACTTCGTTCCTATATTGCCTTTATTAAGGATTTTAAAGCTTTAAAGGCTTTAAATGCCTTTATAGTAAACCTTATAAAGCTTAAGCTTATTAAAAAGAAAAAAAAGAAAAAAGAGGATAAAAAGAAAAAGGATACTAAAGACTTTAGAAATTTTAAAGAAATTTCTTTTATAATAGGCTTTAACCTTAATATAGGCTTCTATAGTACTAAACCTTTAAAGCTAACTATACTTTATAAATATTATAGCTTTACTAAGTTTATAGCATTCCTATCCTTTAAGGTCCTACCTTTTATATCTATTAACTTAATTAACTATACTAACTTAGCTTTAAAAGAAGCCTAACTCTTTAATACTAAATTTATAGTCTATATTTATAATAATAAAAACCTTTTTACTAACCTTATTAAAGTAAAGGTTAAGCCTTTAACTATAGAAAGTAGCTTTATAAAAATTATTAGTAAAAGTACTATAAAAGTCTAATTCTTTACTAAAACCTATAATAATAAGGCCTATTTTTTAATTATTAGCTTTATTAAGACCTTTTTTATTTTTACTTTTCTATTAAATATTATTAATAAAGACTACTTATATAATATTAAAAAAGCTCTATATAGTTAAAAGCTTACCGATAGTAACTGCAATTTTATTATCTTTTTAAATTTTAAAAAATTAAGATTCTACTTTAGCTTTAAAGGCTAACCTTAATTAAAAGTATCCTATTAATAGTACTTTAATAATTACCTTACTTTCCTTAAAGCCTTTAAAGCTTTTAAAATTTTAAAGGAGGTCTCTTTTAAAGCCTCTAACTTTTTAAAAAGGGATAGGTCTTTTAAGGATCTTAATAAGCCTTTATTAGCTTTAATTCGATTAACTATCCTTTAATATATATAGTTTAAATATATAGGTCTTAACTTTTTAAAAAAGACCTTTTTTATTATTAAAAGTATATTTAATTTATAAAAGGTTAAGCTTAAAGATTTAGTTTGTAAAAACTATAATACTATAAAAATCCTTTAAAAGCCTTTTAAAAATCCTATTTAAAACCTTCCTTTTACTTTAAATTGCTTAAAAAAGGATATTATTATTATTAAGCCTATTCTACTATTAAAAAAGCCTTATAGCTTAGTTATAATAAATCGAAAGATCTATTTTTAATTTCTTAAGTTATTGGTTATTAAAGATAATGCCGTTATAGTACTTTATTTACTATTTAAAAGCCTAAATAATACTTTCCGGTAATATCTTACTTACTTTTACTATAATAAAAGAAAAGAAGTCCTTCCTTTAAGTACTTACCTTATTAAAAAGGGCATTGGCTTTAATATATTAAGCTTTAAAATTCTTAATTAAAATAGCTTAATTAAATACTTTATTAAGGTTATTTTAGACTATCTTAAGGTTACTATTTTAACTTTAAGCCTTCCTATTATTTTCTAAAGATATATAGCTATTTTAATAGTAGAAATTATTAACTATATAGCCTAAAGCTTTAAGGATCTTATACCCTATTAAGCCTTTTATAATAAACTATTACCCTTTTAAATACTATATTAACTAAACCTTTTAAACTATAGGGCTATAAGTATTAAGATTATAGTATATATCTTTATTAAAGATTAAACTATAGATCTTAAGCTTACCTTTTAAAAAACTAAAGAAAGACTTATAGCTATTTTAGGTTATTAAACCTACTTAATTTACTTAAACTTAAATAAAGTTATTAAAACTAGCTTTATTAAGTTCTATAAGGACCTATTGGCCTAAATTATAGGTCCTTTAAACCTTATAGGTTTCTTAAAGGTCCTTAATTACTTTAATAAATTAAAGGAGGATACTATTATTTAAGCCTTTAAACTTTCTATTTACAATCCCTTTATTTTATTAATTTCTAATTCTTTAATACTTAAATTATCCCTTATACTACTTACTTAATTACTATTTAAGCCTGCAATTCTAATATCTACAGTACTCTTTATTACTATTAAAATCCCTTTATCCTAAGCTTTATAAAAGTAATGTAAAGAATTTATACCTATAAATAATATAGATTATAGTAAACTTATTTTTTATTTAATTTCTTATTATAAAAAGTACTATTTTATAAAGGCCTTAAAGCCTAATATCTTTAAGTAAGCCTTAAAATACTTTAAAAAAAAGTAATAGTTATAAACTATCTTTATTAAATTATACTAACTTCTTACTATTAAGACCTTCTATTTTATCTGCCGATCTTAAATTAAAAAGAAACCTATTATAAGCTACTAGGTCTTTAAAGATAAGAAGAATTTATAAGGTATTATAGTAAAGTTTAAGGTTTAATTAATTATTTAAGGTTTCTAATAGGCCTTTAGAATCGATTTTAAGTAAACTTATACTTCTATTATAAAGCCTTTGACTTAAAGAATTATACTAGCCTTTATAGCTATATTTAACTAGGATTTAAAGTAAGTAGACTTTATAAAAGCCTTTTTAAACTTAAAGACCGATTTTAATATCTATATTGAAATTCTATAAGGACTATTTAAGTTTACCTATAATAGTGCTAGCACTGTAATACTATTAAAAGTAGCTAAATAGAACCTTACTAAAGACTAAGTTATTTTATTAAAGAAATCCTTATATAGTTTAAAATAGGCTTTTTATCTTTAATAATAAAAGGTCTTTATAATAACTTAGGCTTTAGGTTTTAGGCCCCTTATCTTCAATATAGCTATCTATTTTTACCTAAACTATAATATCTTTATTATTAACTATATTAATAACTACTTAATTATAAGCCTTAAGCTTCTATAGCTTTAAGCTTTAAAAAATACTATAAGGAAGTACTACGATATTGAAGATTTAAGTCCTGCTTACTACTTCCTTAATATTTAAATTAAATACAATAGGCTTTAATAGCGCCTTTAGATCTATTAAAAGGCCTATATTATAAAGGTAGTTAAGTACTTTAGAATTAATATTAAGTTAACTTCCTTTTTACTAAGCCTTAGAATTATAGGTAAAGGCAATAGGCTTAAAATCCCTATAAGCCTCTTTAATCAGTACCTATATTAATAACTAATTAGTACTTTAATATATACTATAGTTTAAACTAAGCCTAACGTAGCTTTTAGCATTTAATAGTTTTTATAATATTTAATATAGCCTACTAATACCTATTTAAAAGCTATAAAATTACTACTTTTCTACCTCTATTTTAGTATTTATAATACTATTAGTTACGACTTTAATAGTAACTTAAAGCTTATTAGCTTTATTAATAGTAATTAGGTTAGGTATAAAGAAAGCGCTAAATCTATTTATAGTTAGCTGTTTACTTTAGTTAAAGGACCTATTAATTGGAAATCTAAAAAAGCATTTACTATGTCCTTTAATACTTTAAAAGCCGAATATACTAAGCTTATTAAAGGCCTTAAAGAAGCTATATAGCTTAGAGGTCTCTTTTAAGAAATTTCTAAGCCTATTATAAGCCTTACCCCTCTATTATATAATAATAAAGGCTCTATTGCTATTGCTTATAGTAATAAGTATAATTGCCAAATTAAATATATTCTGATTTAATTTTAAAGGATTAAAAAGGCTATATTTATTAAAGTCATTACTATAACCTACTTTCTTATAGAAAAGATACTTACTAACAGCCTTATTAAAGCTTTATTTATAGTACTATTTAATACCTTTATCTTACTATTAACCCTTTCTAAGCCCTTTTAATTAATACTATATACTATAGCTATAGAAGGAGTGTTAAAATATAGCATTTAGTTATAGACTTTATAATGTATTTTAGCTTATAACCTATAAGGCTAATAATAACTAATAGTTTAGAATTACAGTACTTACTAATACTTTATTATAGTAATTGCAGTAGTCTTTAAACCTCTAAAGTAGCCTAAAGCTCCAAACAGTTAATATACTATAATAATAAAACGTTAATACCCTATACTTTATAAACAGTTTTTAATTAGCGCACTTAATAGTTAAACTTAGCTAGCCAGTTAAGTCTACAATTAACAGACTTAATAAACATTTAAGCTCTATAGTTAATAAACTTAACAGGTATTTAGGCCTTATAGTTAATAGACTTAATAAGCATTCAGGCCTTAAAATAAAAAGAGGTTTAAAAAGTAATATAGGGCCGAAGATTTATAATAAGTCTTGTCCTTTATAACTATTTACTATAATATTTTCCTAACTTATAAGTCAATTTAATATACTAGTTTACTATATCTTATAGTACCTTACAAGCCTATATTATAGTATCTACCTTCTATATATTACAGGGTATTGCCTTTATAATCTACCTTCCTTTAGTGCCTAGCCATTATCGTATACTGTAGATAAAGCCCTCTTCGCTTTCAGTGTTCTGCGCCGTTCCCTGTATAGGTCTATACCTATAGGCCTGTAAGATACCTATCTTAATAAAAGGCTTTAATTTTCTACTATTTTAGACCTTTTTAGGGTTTTAGGTTCTATTAAAGACGATACTTTTAAAATCAAGCCTATACCCTATAATAGGCTTCCTATAGTATTAATTTTAATAGACTGAAAATCCTAATTTAAGTAGGCCTTTTATTTATTAAACATTAAAGGACTAACTATATTAAGTACTATTAAAGGCTTTTTTAAAGGCCTAAGGAATCGTTATAATTAATATCTTATCCGTTTTTATTATAACGGTAGGAAAGAAATTAACTATAAATTATAGGCCTGGTTTTCTACTAAAGGCGTTAAATTTTCTACTTTTAAGCCTTATATTTATAAGTAAAATAGCCTAATTAAACATTCTATTAAAGTATTTTTAAACCGGTTATAGGCTATAATAGTATTATTATAGTTCCTCTAATATTTATAATACTATATAGTACTTATAGTATTTAAATTAATTAAAGCCTTTCTTTTTTTATAAGCTAAACTTAAGTTAGTTTAAGACTATAGGCTTTTCTATAAAGCTCTTTATTTTTATTAAAAAATGGTTTAAAGCTTTAAAGCTATAGGCTTATATAGAGCCTAGTAAGTTATTAGCTGTCTTTAAAAGTAAGACCTACTAAGTATAAATACCAGTTAAAAGGGCAGTAGTAAAATCTTCCTTTATAAATATAGTAAACGAACTTACTGTAATTTAAAGTATTACTACTATTTTAAAAGAGGATTTAAACTAAAGGAAGGTAGAGCTACTATAATTAGTAAATAAAAATAGTAATCTATATTTAATAAACGATTTGGCCGGCCGGTTAAATTTGTAAATTAGTTAATAGGCTAATACTGAAAAATTCTTTAGTAGTAAGCTAATTAATAGGCTTATTATTTAAAAGACTATAATTAATAGCAGCTTAAAGCCTTTTAATAGGCCTATTATAAGCTTTAAGGTCTGCTTAAAACCTTCTATTAAAGACTATTTATTAATAAAAGTAAAAGAACTATATTTAAGTATAAGTAAAGATATTAAAATAGGCATTAGCTAATTTATTAAATTAATATTAATTAAGGCTAAGTTCTATTACTATAAGGTATTTAGAGGTCTTTTTAATATTAGTTTATTATCTTAAATACTAAAATAAGTGCTAAAGAACTTTAAAAAATCCTACTAACTAAAGGCTATATATAGTAAATTTAGGTAAATAGTTAACTAAGGAACTTTTAAGTTCCTTCTTTAAGGCGCTTTTTTTAAAGACTATATGCTATTAACTAGTAGGTTAATATTATATAAAAAGACCGATAAAGAAAATAGGCTTTTAAAGTTTAAGGCTAAGTTAGTTATTAGAAGATTTTTATAAAAGGAAGGCTTAGATTTTATAGAGACCTTTGCTTTTACTACTATACTATTTACTTAATATATATTGCTAATTATAGCAGCTTTACTACATTAGGAAATAGAGTAAATCAATTTTATAGAGGTATTTTTTAATAGCTATTTAAAAGAGGAGAATTATATAGCTATACTTAAAGGCTTCTATAAGTTCTATTAAAAAGTAGACTTAGCTATTAAAGTTAAGCTATATAGGTAAGGCTTTAAGCTTAAAACCAATTAAATAATTTGCCTTTTTAAGGCCTTATATAGTCTAAAGTAGAGCCTTAGACTTTAGTAAGTTAAATTTACTAAGCTATTAAAAGAAAAGGGTTTTATAGTGTTAATTTCTAACTTTACTGTCTTTTATAATCTTAAGGTTAGGATTTTTATAGTGACCTATGTTAATGATTATTTAATTATAGGCTTTAATAAGGCCTATATTTAACGGCTTAAGAAAAGCTTAAATAAGGTCTACCTAATAAAAGATAGAGGGCCGGCTTCCTTCTTTTTAGGAGTTTAAATAATAAGGGATAGGCGTCGCTCTCTTCTGTGGCTTAGCGGGATTTATAAGGAGCTAGGGCATACTTTAGTAGGCTCTACCTCTCTATATGGTGACAATACTAGCTTTATAACTATTGCCTATAACCTAGCCTTTTATAATTGTACTAAGTATATACTACTAAAATACCATTAAGTTAGGAAGTAAGTTAAGGTATTATAGGTTACTATTAATTACTTAAATACTAAATGAATGCCAGCTAATAGGCTGACTAAACTATTAGCCAGTTAAAAATTCAAGACCTTTATAGGTCTTTTAAGCTTAAAGAATAGGCCTATAAAGGAAAAGTTAGTAGAGGAATAGATTGGAAAACTACCTTTCCTGTATTTAATTTTCCTTTATAATTTAGCTTATAAAAGTAATTGCTTAACGTTTAAATATATAGGCCTTAACGCTTTATATACCTTGTATTTTAGTTTTTTAATTAACTAGTTAGTTTATTAATTTTAGCTTACTACAGTAGGCTTCAGATTTAAATCTAGGCCTACCATTTACTATAAGTAAAGGAGAGGTATTAAACTAGGTCTTTATAAGGCCTAGTTTATAGTAGGTGGCTGCTATTATACTATATAGTAAAAGCTTAAATAGAAAAGCCTACCTATTAACTATCCGGCATTTACCTAATACTTTACTTTACTACAGGGCTATTTAAAGGCCTACATCCTACTAACTAGTAGGCTAAATTGCCTATAATTTTATATTTAAGCTACTAAGGCCTACTACTATAGACAGTATAAGTAGCCTAACCCTAACCCTACAATAACCCGCACTTTATATTAAGGGTATTAGGTTTTGCGGCCCTTTTATATAGCCGTAAGTCGATTTTTAAAAAGCTATAAACTATACTAACTTAACTGCTTATAAGACCTATAGCCAACTACTAAGCTGGCCAAATTGGCCAAGAATTAGTAGGCCTATAGTTAAGTAGGTATATTATTACTATACTAAATTATAGGCCTATAGGCCCTATAGGTCAGGAGCTATAGAGGGCTTAATAAGTAGTTTACAGGGCTTAGCAAACCTCGGGGTTAACTAAACCGTACTCTAGCCTATCTGCCTACTGGGGTATGCAAGGCATCGGACGTCAGTCGGTAGGTATACGGTAAAGGTTAAGTACAAACCCTACTATAGAGATTATTACAGTGGATTTATAGAAGGCTAGCACTATAATACAATTGTTTACCTACTATATTTCTATTCTGCAGTACCTAAAAGGTGCTGTATTCTAGTACCCTAGCACTAAGCTATAGGTATCACGCATAAGACTTCCGCTGCACTGTGAGCTAGTGTGTAAGCACTAATTATAGGGCCCTTAGGCCTGTAATTGGCTATACCTATTCCAATAGTTTATAATTAGCTATATTTATTTTAATATAATTCTTAAAAGAAATTAATTTATAAACTATTTTAATAATAAATTAAACCATTTATTAACTTACTAATATTTTCAAATTAAAAATACCGATTAATTAAAAAATAAATAATATATTCTACATTAATAGATTAAAAAAGTATTTTAATAATCCCTTTAATAATTAAAAGGTAAAGAATTTAAAGTTTAAAGAGCTTTATAATTATAATAAATAAAAGGTTAAATAAATTGTATCTTTTTAACTTTATTATAATAAATTATAATATTAAGCTGATTAAAAAGTTTAAAACCTTCTTAACATATAATATTTAATATTAAACTTTAAAAATATATTTAATAAAATTAAATAATATTATTATAATTGTTTTAAAAAATATAAATCTATTAAAGCAGTTCAAAAAATAAAAGAAGGTTTAATTATAAGCTAGTAAATATAAAGAAATATATAATATTAAAAGCTCTATTTATAGTTAAACCTTTATTTACCTCTTTTTTCCTTCTTTAACCTAAAATTGAGTCAATTTAGTTAAACCTATAGTAACTTTGCCTCTAGTTATCTACCTCTCCGTGATATATATAAAGGATTCTTCCTAAAGATGGCCTCAGGACTAGGGGGCGTACTTGACGAATCTTCGACATGACGGTGTTGTTCTTGTTGCATGGTAATGCGCCGGAGGCTGAACTGCTTGGTAATAGGTCGAGAACTTGGGATTGCACCGAGCTATTCAATGGAAGTCCAGACACTTGTGTCCAGCTAATCCAGCCTGTGGTTCGTAGGGATTTGAGATGATCCTACACGATGGCGATACGGTTTTTGATCTGGTGTACAAAAAGGAGGCAAAGGCTGTCGGATTGCACAGTTAGATCCGAATTTGTGAGAAATGTTGGAACAATAAACCGATGGAAGATTCTTAAGGTACACCCAACACGATGCTGACGTTGTTGTTCAAACTTAGATTCCCGAGAGGAAGAGAAGGCCCAACTTACTGTCCAACCTTGGTGTTGTCTGCGCCTTCTGCCTAAGCATTGGGACCGCCCACGAAAAGGCACAGCCACCGCGCCACGCATACATTTACGTGATGTGCTTGCTCGGTTGGAAGCTGGAACGGCAGAGTCCTGAAGTGTTTGGGTTTACTTTGATATATTGTTGATGATGCTTTGAAAGTGACAAATTGCTTGCATGCCAAGCCTAACGAACCCTAGTCGAAAGTTGGACTTTGTCACCTCCGACGACATACATTCTCATTCAAGATCGTCCAACAAAACACGTCGAAAGATATTTTGAATGGTTGTATTTCGCCGTGTTTTAACCCTTTTATCGTTTGGATCTGCGCGGGAGCATGCTTTGCAGCACCTTTGATCTCCCCATCTAGAGCGCGGGTGATCACATCCATCATCAAGGCTTCCACTCTTGAATAATGATATCCGCAGCCTGTTTTATACATTCGGGTTAGCTTCCAATTTTCATTGAATCAAGCATTGGAACATCTCACCTTCTCACCAAGCGCATACGCTGTCGAGCTCGTATGCGCGCTAATAACCAAAGGCAACACGCTGATATCCACCACCCTCAACCCTTTCGCCCCATGAACTCTCAACTTATCATCCACAACACCACCCCGATTCTTCGGCCCAAGCGCCGCCGTGCAGCACGGGTGCTGATAGCTCAATGTCGCCGCACTCTTGATGTACTCCAACAATTCGGCATCGCTCTGCACATTTCCACCAGGGGCAATCTCCACCGCACCATAGCGCTGCATCGTCGGGGTATCAAGCAACCTCCGAGACCAGCGGACATTGGCAAGCTGCATGTCAAAATCGACCGGGTTGCTCCCGTGTCGAGTATCAACAATAGGCTGTGCGAGATGGTCGGTCAGATTCAGGCGCACGGTGCCACGGCTAAGGGGATGCAGAAGGATAGCGGCTGTCGAGTAGCCTGTCGACCATGGTGTTTCGAGGTTGGGGACCTTGGGATTCAAAAGGAGCTTGGCCATGGCGAGGAGCTGGTCTTTGTAGCCTTTGACCAACGCTGCATTTTCCCTGTAGTCGGGAGGCAAGAAGGATGCTGCAGATCCGTCTGCGGTCTGTTTGAGAATTTTACGAATGATGGCTGGGTAGTTCGGTGTGGTGTTCGGCAGCGAGATGTAGATGGCCTGATTGCCCAAGGCCATTGTGTAAGGACCGCGTGCAGGCACCTCATTCCATGCTGTCGTGGCATCCGCTTTGAAAGCTGGATCTTCCATTTGTTCGGGCATCGGGGCCCAGTTTCCAGGTTTGGTGTCTAGAAGTAACCGCGTCAGCAGAAATGGTTTACACGAGGGGGAAGCACCAGTAGACATACAATTCCAGGAAACGCCTGTGCTGCCCGGATGATCTTGAAGATTGGCGCCGACTCCGGGGAGTTCAATCACCTGCGGGATACCAGCCGTTGCGAGGACATTTGCCGCCCCAATGCCGCTTCTGAGCAAAACAGTGGGGGTATGGAATGCTCCAGCTGACAGGACAACCTCAGCATTAGCTGTAATGTTGAACCGAGTATTGCTTGTCAAGGATCGAACATCCAGAATTGGCGGGCTAGAGTTGGCTCCGTTGGGATAAACGACTCTGACTGCCTGATGCCTCACAAGCAGGTCGAAGTTAGATCGAGTTCCAACCACATCGGCATAATGGCCAAGCCCTGCATGAGACCGGTGTGCTGTAACCGGATGCCCCGAAGTAGGGACGGCGCAAAGCCCCTCTTTATCGCCGCCTGCGCAATCTTGACGCCTTCGGACTCCCAACTCTTTCCAGCCGTTTAGCACCACCTGGTTGTCGGCCCATTGGAAGGGAGGGAAGCTGGAATGGATAGGAGTTGTACCGCCATAAGAAGAGAGATCCCAAGTGTAGTTGTACTGTTGAGCCACCTGTGGAGACGGCGCCGTGAATTTCGTGCTCTGTCGTCTGGTTAGCGATTCTGCAGATCTGTGTTTGAAATCGTTACAACACACCTTCTTGAAGTAGGGAAACAATCCTCGCCAATTCCAATCTGAAGAAATGCCAAGCTGAGTCCAAGCATCAAGATCGAAGCGTGATGGGCGATCAAAGAACTGGCCATTAACAGCACTGCTTCCGCCAACCACTTGCCCAGCAAAGGTGAGAGCTGTCAAGTTGTTGTATTCTGGGTTGGGAAGTGATCTGAACACCCAGAGTGAAGCTGACTGGAACGACACTGGACCATACCAGTTTACTGGGGGATCAAAGCTTCCTGGCGCATACTCGACATTGCCATATTCGACGACGAGCACGGTTTCTACGCACTGGTAAGTTGGATTGGAAAAGGTTCGAGGTGCCATCATAGAGGCTTACTGAGGGGAAACGCTTCACTCAAACGGTCTGCCAGCGTCAGACCACTGGTGCCTCCGCCAACAATAACAAAGTCATAGCTGTCGCGTAACTGGGAAACCTGACGCTTGATGTTGGCGTGTTGTGTGCTGAGCCCAGTTGTCAGACCAGCCAATGAGGCAGCCGTCAAAATACAGAGCCTGAAAACCGACATCTTGTACGAAGTAAGCTTCTCAAAGAGAGGGCGAGTGACAACGTTGAGATCTCAAAGCATGGCTGACGTGCGGATGTGACGGCCTTTGTAGCTTTCGGCGGGTGGTTGGTTCTCTGCATAATTTGGCAGCGCCTTGCCCATTTGGTAGACATGTTGTGATGTGATACTCAGTGGTCTAGGCACATACTGCCGAACCGGGTGAGGTGCGCGTCAGGGTCAGGGATACGGGATATGTTGGTCGGGCTCGTTACAACCTACCCCGCTTGCCCGAGGAGGGTGTCCTGGGGCTGATGTTGCATCTTAATGGTTGCCAAGTTCACTATTGAGATGAACCATGGATATGGATGCTGAAGTTAACCCCAGGTACGGAACTATAGCTTTCTTCTGGGAGAAACGCATCACTCAATCACTCCGTCGGCTTGTTGCAGTGTGGTCATTGGAGCCATCGGGCAGGACGATAGTTCGGTGATCAGTGATGATGACAGCATTGTTGCATTAGCTGACCTTGGAACTGGTGTCCGGAATACTCCAAAATCTTCCGGGCCAAGGTGAACAAGAAGGAGGTTCTGAGATAAAGGCGTGAAGCTGGCAGTGTGAAGTGCCAAGCAGAAGGATGTTGTTCTGGAAGAATGACTAAGCAGGCTGGCAGCTGTGAGTCTGTGACGGCTGAAATGTGAGTGGGTCCCTGTTTGAGGCCGCTGTTGGGACCCGCGTGCCGCCAAGAGTCCCCTGTCTGTCACAGGCGGGAAGTCGGCAACCGTTTCCCAATTGTCGTTCCCTGGGCCATCGAGAAAGACAATTTTGACGTCAAACCGCACTGGAACAGAGCCCACGCGACGTTAACACATTCCATCGATGCCAGCTCCAACACCAGCTGGACTGATGATGAGCATCAACTTACCTATTCCAACCAATGCCTAGACGACCACACTCTTCACCACGCTCATTTACCCTGACCATCCAACGAAGACGGTTCCTCGTTTCCATCATCTAATCTTGTCTTTTCCGTTTCTAGAAATTGGCCATCCCTCCTTTTTTTGCCCCTCCGCGCGTCTCCCGAATGTGCACAACAACACCTACGCACCATCCCACACACAATGCCTTCCGAAAAGCAGCGGTACGAACCCGTACCTCCGATACCGACCTACGATGAAGCCGTCGCCAGCGGCAGCAACAGTGACTGGCAGCAACGAGACCTTGCTCCCTCGCCCATCGACGATTCCGGAACCGGCGCAGTAGAAGGGCAATTGCTCCTAGGTTCTCGACATGCGCACAATCCTACAGATCCCTCTTCCCAGCCCTTACGCGGGCGTCGACCCGAGGGCTACCGAGCGCCAACAGTCGAGACTGACGATGAAGACAGTCTCTTCAGCTCCGATGATTCGGATTCAGATGAGGAAACCCGGCAAGTGCGCCGGGAAATGCAAGAGCTGGAGATTGACGACTCGGACGTACGCGGGGGAAGCCGATCTTCATGGGGGAAGCGCATAGGGTTTTCACTACCACAGTGGCGCTGGAGGTGGAAGTGGAAGTTACCGAGGCTGCGTCGCCGAACAGCGACAAGTGACGGAGGCAATAACGATCCTGAGGCCGCGAATACCGAGACAGAAACGCCAGCTGCCCGCTTTGCGTTCCCCAAATTTGGGAGCGCCGCGCTCCTCCTTTTGGTGGCGCGCATTCTTGCCATCATCATGGTCCTGGGATTTCTTTGGTTGATATTCGCCAGCGATATGTTCACCAGCATGGCGAGGAGGATGTCAAGCAGCATGTTCGCACCTGAGAGGGTTCGGGTGTACATCGAGGGTTCCATGAACCCGGGAAATATTCAGGATCATTCGAGGCATTTCACCAGCTATGCGCATATCGCAGGGACAGAAGGAGACTATGCGCTCATGGAATACACGGAATCTTTGTTCAGAAAAAATGGTTTGGAAAATGTTAGGCGGGATACATACCATGTGTACTTGAACTATCCCAAGGCCGGCGGGAGAGCGGTGGAGATACTTGGGGATGATGGCAAGGCCAAATGGACGGCCAAATTGGAGGAGGAAGAAGTCGGTGGTGAGACGGCAGGCCGTCAGACATACGCCTTTCACGGGCATTCCAAGTCGGGTGATGTCAAGGGACCCCTGATCTATGCCCATTATGGCTCGAGAGAGGATTTCCAGACGCTCAAGGACCGAGGCATCGACACAAAGGGCGCCATCGCATTGGTCAGATACCATGGCCCACAGGCCGACAGAGCGTCGAAGGTCAAGGCGGCTGAGCTGGCAGGATTTGCCGGTTGCCTTATCTATACGGATCCCAAAGATGCAGGCTACCTGAAAGGCCCGACTGCACCAGTGGGTCGCTTCATGCCAGCTGATGCTGTACAGAGAGGATCCGTCAGCTTGATGAGCTGGGTAGTCGGCGATGTGTTGACACCCGGGTGGGGCAGTAAGAAAGATCAGCCTCGTGTCAAGATCGAACAGGCAGAGGGTCTTGTCAAAATTCCCAGTCTTCCTCTCGGTTGGCGCGATGCCCAAATTCTCCTCCAACATCTGAAGGGCCACGGGCAACACATTCCCGACGGCTGGGCCGGTGGCGTTCCTTCCATCGACGAATGGTGGACCGGCAACCTCTCCTCCCCGATTGTTCGCCTCAAGAACGAGCAGGATGAAGTCGAAAAGCAACCCATCTGGAACGTGTACGGTCGTATCGGTGGCATCGAGCAGGACGAGAAATCCATCATCATCGGTAACCATCGCGACTCCTGGGCCTTCGGTGCCGCCAACCCTGCGTCAGGAACAGCGATTATGATGGAAGTCGTCCGTGTGTTCGGCAGCCTTCTCAACCAAGGCTGGCGTCCTCTGCGGACTATCGAGTTCATGTCCTGGGATGCGGAAGAGTACAACCTCATCGGGTCGACCGAGTACGTCGAGCAAAACGACGACCTCCTCCGCAAAAACGCGTTAGCATACATCAATCTCGACACTGCCGTAACTGGCAATGAGTTCCATGCAGCCGGTAACCCCGTGTTCAAGAAGCTGTTGTTGGAAGTCCTGGCGAGAACAGAAGACCCGAACTACGCCGACCCCAACGACAACAGCAAGTTCAAATCCCTCCTCGACCTCTGGAACGAACGCTCCGCCGACCTCGAGGGACTCGGCGCAAGCTCGGATTACGTCGCATTCCAAGATATCGCTGGTACTGCCTCTCTAGACCTTCATTTCGACGGCCCTGGTTACCCTTACCATTCCTCCTACGACAACTTTGACTGGATGGACCGTGTAGGCGACCCAGGATTTGTCTACCACACCATTCTCGCCCGCGTTGTGGGATTATTAACGTTCGAGCTCTCCAACCGGCCAATCATGCCCTTTGACATGCCATCATACGCCGACAAACTCTCATCTTGGGTTTCCGAGCTCGAAACCTGGGCCTCCAAGCAACCAGGGTACGACGCGAAGGTCTTCAAAGTCGCCAAGCTGAAAGAAGCTGCTGATGAGGTAGCCATGGCAGTGAGGGAGTTCACCAAGTGGGAGACGGAGTGGCAAAACAGCGTTATCTCGACAAATGGGTACGAGCCAAATGGCTTGGGGAATAGGAGGGGAGAGTATAATTCCAGGATGGGGAAGTTTGATTCAGATTTGTTGGATATTGATGGGGTGAGTCCTTCCTCTCCTCCTTTTAACATGATTCATGGTGCTGACAAAAAGAACAGATCCCAGGAAGAAAACAGTTCAAACACGTCATCTTTGGCCCGCAGCGGTGGGCTGCCTATGAAGAGGGTAATTTTCCGAGCGTGAGAGACGCAGTGGAAGACGGGAACTGGACAGAGGCGATGAAGAGGCTGGAGAAGGTGGCGGGGATCATTGTCAAGGCAGCGGAGAATTTGGCTGCGAGGTGACCCTGACCCTGACCCTGACCACTTCTTCTTTTTTATTTATGGTTCCTTTGCTTTCTTGCTTTCCAATCTGTATATGGTCGACCGGCTTCTCCTCACTATTCCCTTCTTCAACTTTAGAGGTGGATATAAGACCAAGGGGGCTGCTTGGCTTTGCTTTGCTCTTTTCTGGCTTGGGTTTGGGTTTGCATCGCATGGCGTTTCGGCTTTTTCTCGTTTGCTCTTCTCTTCATGGTGGCTTTGGCCTACCCCAACAACACACAACGTGGTCCTACACCAAAACTTTCCTATTTTTGTTTTGTATCCCTAACCCCTTCTTTTTGTTTACTTTTCCCCGACGAGGGGGAACAGAGGGAGCGCGATACTCGCCCTCCATTTCTTGTATTTATTTACACCAGAGAAGAGAAGGGGATCTACACAGAGAGTGAGGGGGTTTGTATATGAGAAGGAAGATTTAATGGATAAATTAAGTTAAGACAGTTGATTGGCTTCAGTGACCGTTGGACGCAAGGAGGGTATACCGATGTACGACAACAACAGAGTTAATATTTACAGCACAACCACAGGAAATATACACGTCAACCCCACCCCCACGAACCACTTAACAAACCATCGCAGTTTTTTTGAACTAGGAGCCCTTCTTCTACCAATTCATCAGGTTGCGCTCGCTCTTCCCAGTAACATTTGTTCCTATCTCATTAATTCCATCTTTGTACCCCTCCAAAACACCACCCCGCCCATCTCTCTTCACTTCGGCGTCAACACCACCCCTCATACTCCTTACTCCTGATAATCTCCAACGTCTGCAAAAAGTGCTTCTTGCTCGCGTCCACGCTCGCCGAATCCTGCTGGTTGCCGGCAAGGTTGGAGTGTATCAACTCGATGAGCCCGTTGAGGTATTTTGTTGTGACCTGTCACAGGAGCTGTCAGTAACTGATCGAAGGCAAAAAGGAGAGGAGAGGGAACACATACCGACTCGTTCTTCTGATCAAAATAATACACATAACGGTCCAAAATCTCCACAAACAGCTCAATACTCGTCGCCGTCTCCATGCAGCTATCCGCCACCCTCAGCGCTCTCTGGAGACACTCGAGTACCCTCTTGCCGTCACGGTACAGCTTCACATTTTTGTCAGCATACTGCAAACCAAGCACAACCGGAGCACTTACATCCTCCTCCCCTCCCCCTCCTCGGCCCCATTCGCCGGCGTAGCCCACCACAAATGACTAGCCAAATACACCGCCCTGCACTGATCCGGCTTCCTCAACAACTTGCTCGCATGCTGCGCGCACTTCGTAATCAGCGTGTCGTAATTCTCCTTGCCAAAATTCCTCGTCCTGTGCAGCGCGCTGGCAATCACGCAAACCGCCTGAAACTGCGCCTTGGAATCGCTAACCGCCTCCTCATACACCGTGAAAGCCTGCGCAAAAAACTCGTACGCTACCTCCTCAAACCCAGTCTGGTCGGCAATCTGCCCGCACGAGCAGAATAACCTCAGCGAGAGCTCGGCTGCGCCGGAACCATTGACCCGGGCGTAGAGGGTTGATACTGCCGAGTGAAGAAACTTGAACAGGGCGGAGGACTGGGAAGACCAGTTGTCGTCGTAGTGCTCGCGCTTCTTGAAGCGGCGGGCGAGTTTAAGGCCGGCCGTGATCAGCGGTGGGGTGGTAGTTCGGATGCGCTCGTTGCCCTCGGCGTAGGCCTTCCTCGTCATTTGCAAGAGCCGAAACTGGGTGTCGTTGTCTTCGGAGTGGAGAAGGTGGATGAGCCGGGCCAGCCACCCTTGCTCCTCCATTGTTTCGTCCGTCTCCAGGGCACGGGCGCGGGGCTGGACCACACCTGGGTATCCCGCTGGCGCGTGAGACCCTTCCTTGACGAGAACTTTGAGGATTTCAAGCACGTTTTCTAGTTGTGCGGGGGTAGAAATGAGGGTGTGGTTCTTCAAAAGATTTCTGGCCACCTCACCGGCGACGGCTCTTCGAGTGGGGTAGGTTTGGGATTGGAAGAGGGGAACGTATGTTGGGAGGGAGAGCGCCGTGAAGAGCGATACGTATCTCCTAAGCGGGCTCTGGAGAAGTGCCAGGAGACTTTGCTGCGCTGGTTGAGAATGAAGGTCGGGGCTGTTTGCGTGCTCCTTCACCTTGCTATTGGCATAATCGAAGATCTGATCAACGTAATCCAGCCGCTCAGGGTAAATGTTGAGCGCCAGGTTCGTCAAAGAGACACAGAGCGCAATCGTATCTTGAATGGGGAGATGCTGTGCTTGGACAAGATTCTTGACTTGGCCGAAAAATATCTCGTACAACCGGACGTTCTCCGGGATGCCTCGCCGTTTCTTCGCTGGCTCCGTCTCGGCAGTGTCCACCGCAGTTGCCTCAGTGTCAGTTACTGAAGGTGTTGGCTGGTTTTCGTCTTTGTTTAGTGTTTCGGCGGTAGAGGAAGCCTCATCTTGAGGTTGCTCTCCGTTTCGTGGGCTTTCGTTTGTCTCGGCCGATGGCTCCGTACTTTGGGTCTCCGCATTCAACTTGCCCAGCTTGATCTTCTCCAGCAAATCCGCCAATGCTTCCTCCTCCATCTTGCCCCTGTCTTCCTCTGTCTCATCCTGTGACTCGCGCTCCGCATAACTTGACAATCTGTCCATCAAGCCTATCACAATAGCTTTGACATCGACGTGAGGGTTGAGCCTAGATACGGCGCCAAGAAACTGGTCCAGTGTGTAGAGATGGAATTCGTCTGGGAAAACCTGGGTGATAACTTCGAGAAGGTATTCTTGGGCCAAGACATCTCGGCATTGCACTACCTGCTCCAGCAGCGGCGCAAGGATTCCATTCTTGTAGGCTGGAAGGTCGACGAGCTGGCTTAGCCTGACAATGTTGCTCCCCACCAATAACTGCAGCTCCTTTCTTTCCTGCGTGCGCTGATCCCGTTCTCTTGAATGCCCTTGGTGCTGGAGACGCACCCATAGTTTGTTCATCTCAACAAAGTTAGTAAGAACGAAGTTGATAGAGTCTTGGAGGTTCCCTTCGGGTCCGTCGGAATCGCCGGTCGGCAGGTAGTCTCTGGCTTGGCCCATAAGATAATAGCGCAAGAAGAGCCCGCGTATAGGATGTTGAACACCTCGGCTCATATCCATCATATCTTTCATGAGCTCCTTGACAGGGGCACCCTCGACGGACATGTAGGCTGTGCCGACGGTCATCATGAGGTACAGGCGGGGGATGATATTGCCGGCATATTGCACGAGCTCGTACAGATCGGCGAGGTGGTTGACGGGATGGTTTTCGCGCAGGTGGACGGATAGATATCGGAGAGCATCGAAGACGGACATGTATAATTCGTAGTATTGTTTCGGCCCGAGGCTGCCGGTCCGGAGCTCGGAGACGAGGGTCGAGCTACAACACGATGTCAAGTCAGCACGCTTTGCCGCTGCCAGTACAATGGGCAATGTGGAAACAGACCAGCACTTGAGAGCATCCATCAGCTTCCCGGGAGTGTCAAGGCATTTGCGCATCATGGCGGTTTGCTGGCGCACGGCAATCAAGGCATCTTCGAGAAGGCGGGCCTGGTCCTCAGGCGGCGCGGGGGTCGACATGTTGCGATTGTGGTGTTCCTAATATCTCACGCTGGATTAAGAGAGGCGCGAGAGCTGCCAGAGACCTGCACTGTTTACGAAGGGCCGTGGATCTTGCAGATTTCGTGATGATGCGTGTTTCGTCCAACTGGCAAGGGGAAAGATGACGACGCAATGAAGAGCATGGGACAGCTGGGAGAGCTTGTCAATCAGCCCGGTCAACAGCAGCGTTGCTGCAGGGGTCCCTCCCACTGTAATGTATCCAGACCAGACGAGCTTGCGGCGCAAGGGATTACGTAATTTGCAACAACCATGCTGAGCTCTCAGCAGGCACGTGACTGCCCCACCCAGTGATCTTATCAGATTTCCATTCAATCGGTTGAGACTCTGATGATAGAACATCAAAATGACTCTTTTTGGTTGCCGGCACTCCTCCGCAATATGTTCGTGCGAACCCGGGTTTTAGCAGACAATTTGCAGCAGCCCACACTCGCTGGATACATCGCCTATCGTCAGTTGAATCACGGATACCATGACATGAGAGGCGTCGTAGCAGATTCGGAACATGTGAGAGTGAGGCTTGGGAAGCTCGAGAGTTTAAAATTGACAAATGGCCTTTTCCCACATTTTCGATTTACTCAAACCCATCTTCTTTTCTCCTCGCACCTTGCGTCGTGTCCTGCAACCATTGCACCTTTGTGTGCCTACCTTGTAGTAGAACATACTCGATCATGGCTAAATTCACCAAGCTGCCAACGGAGCTTCTATTGATGATCCACAACTGTATCGACGGTATTAAAGACGCACCACAGAAACAGTGCGAGAAATGCCTCACTGGCATCAACTACTTGTCAAGTGTATCCACGCTCGCTCGCCTAAACCGCCGCTGTCACAGTATTTTCAGTCCAATTCTGTTTGACTGTTGCGGTAGCATCTACGCAATCCGTTGGGCCGTTCAAAATAGAAACGTCGAAGTGCTCAAGGCCACTTTGCGCCATGCCACCACCCCAGGTACGACAGATGCTTTGATGAGTTCTTTGGCCTGTGCTCTGATTACTCCAGAGGGAGGATTTAAACCCAATCTGCTAACGAACTCGTCAACCAGAGATTCGACGGGAGCTCGTCAACCGCGAGGCCTACATTCACCTCGAGCCGGAGGCCTATCGGCACCCAGTGAGGGAGCGGGCCCTGACGCGACCCTTGGAGCTTGCGTGTTCCAGGGGATACGACGAGATTGTTTCCTTACTTCTTGAGGCGGGTGCGGACACTACGGCGAGCACAACAAGATCTACCCCTCGGCATTGGTATTGCGGGTGTATGGCGGAAAACTTATGGGGTGGCGATTGTAGGACAATGAACCCCCTGCGTCGTGCCATTTGCGGCGAACATTCGAGCACCGCATTGCTACTTCTCCAACAGAACGCGGCGTTCCCTGACATTCTGACGACGCCCAACAGCACGACTCTGGGTGCTTTGTGTTCCGCTATCGCCCACGGTGATGTTGCAGTCGTCGACTATTTGCTTCGTCGCCTCCAGAAGCTAAGAGTGGAAGATCCCCTGGTAGAAAACAACTTTGAGTACCGGGTCGAGCGTTCGTTTGAATCACGCTTAGCGAGTTGTGGCAACTATAATGCAGTGTCTGCTATCGCCGGTTTGATTTCGCGGTATCATGTAGCCAGCGGTGCGTGGTCTGAAGCGGACCCAGATGACTTCAACAACGCCGCACTGGATGCAATAGACCAGGGCAACTGGGTGGGCGCCCTTGCACTCTTTGAGGCTTCGCGTGTCCCGATGAGCGAGAGCGTGGCGCAAGACGGTCTTGAGCACTTGATGGAGTACTGGAGCTGGACCAGGCAGTACTGGGAGTTTTGGCCGCACTATTTTGGTGAGGGTTATGTCAGGGAATGGGACGACCACATCCGCGATCCCTCATTCGGTCCTACCTGGATGGCACAACCGCAGGATGTTGGTGTTTGGCACATGCGACGAACCGAGCTCTTCGAGAAACTTGTCAAAGCCAGAGTTCCCCGTCCTCCCTGGGCATATATTCCGATAGAGCTCTCCTCTGAACGGATTCCGCTTCACGAGCTAGAAAACTTGCTAGCTCTGGACGGTATCATAATTCCAGAGAACTGCTACGATGTTGAAACGGTTGGACCTTTGGAATGGGCAATTGCAGATGAAGACGTTACAACGCTCAAAGCTTTGCTGCAAGCCCGCCTAAAACTTGAGTTTGTGGCGCTGGATCCCTACGTGTTGCGATACCAATATGCATTAAACAGGCCGGAATTAAAAGGAGACATCAGGCTTCAAGATATCACGCTTAAGTTGGAGATCTTGACGCTCTTGTTGGAATCCGGACTCCAGGAAAGTGGTCAACCACGGCATTGGCATGTTGATCGTTTTGATTTTACTGGGTGCCACATGCCCAGATGTTCTTCCCTTTTATGTCTGACGGTTGGAAGACTAGGATCAGCTGCCATATCGCTGGAGATGAGAGATTATTTCCAGAGAGTGTTTGACCTCTTAATGGAGAAACTCACCCACGCTAGCATCACAGAGGAAAGCTGGCGCCATGCGACGGCCGTCGCCTTGAACAATCCTTGCTCGCTCTCGGGAGAAATCTGTCGCGCCCTTGGCAAACTTGCTGCAAGGCTGGGCTTCGCTTCCAACGATACGTCTGCCGCGCCCTGTGTCCTTGCTGTTGTTCGGCCTGACGGGTTAACGAAGACCACTATAACGCCCGCTTATGATGAAGCCTCTGGCTTGTGCCGGATTCATTCAACACTTAGCCATGGCAACAAGTCTCAAGTGGAAGCACTCCTGTCACTAGCCGAGGGGTATGGAAGAGGTATCCCGACCACCGCTGGAATAATCCCTTCCTCCGCACTCTTATTAGTTGCTCTGCAGAGTGGAAAGACCATTATGTTCCCTGAGAGGTTACGGGCCTTTGCTGGCAGAGTCAAAGACCTCGGTAGCGGCACGGTCCCGGCTTTGGGTCACAAACGCCTGCTGCATATCGTGGCCTACTGCATGCCATACTGCACCCCCGACCTCTGGTCCGAACTTTTGAGTCTTAGTGATGATTGGGACTTCAATGTTGTCGATTCATTCCCAGATAACACACCTTTCATGCTACTGTGTCGCAGCCAAACACCGGAAACGATCGGAGCGATTGCTTTGGCTATCTCGCATGGCGCTGACCCTTACCTGTCTACCCGCAGTCAGGAAGTAGGTTGGCGAGGCGGCAAGACATGGGATATGTTACAGTCCTGTGACGTTTTTGAAGGGATGTTCGACGATTCCCGGCCAAGGATGGCAACCTTGAAAGCATTGTTAGATCATCAAACATTGCTTCCTGTAACTGGTGACTCTGCTTTTGAACAGGTGAGTCAGTGTTGCTTTGTTGTGGATTTGGTCTCCAAGATAGCTGCTGACATATTGCTTTGCAGGCCATCATATTCGGCCATGACCAGATCGTCAAGGAGATTCTCGCAAATACGCCTCCAAGCTCCAAAAAGGATGCGGCAATTATGTCATTCCTCGAACAGATGCGCAGCCACAAATACGATCCCAGCATGAGGTGCACGCTTTCCAGCAATTTCAAGTTCCACTCGGAATATCGCAAAAGGTTACACATTGAGGCACTTGCTGTTCGTTCAATCGGAAAGGAAAAGCCATCTCATCTATTGCTGCTCAAAATCTTCGGCGACGTCGTGGCGCGATTCTGGTCTTGTCCTTCACTTGTGCCTGCTCGGCAGCACAGAAGCGAACATCTCCTAGGTATCCTTACAGAAGTCATACTCTTGGGGGCAGATGTCAACAAGGTCGAGCCACAGCCTGGCAGCTTGAGCTTTGCAGTTCATCTCCACAACTTTATGCATGAGATTCCAGAGTACCTTGCGTCACTCAGGCGGCATTATCAGGAAACGTTTTCACTCCATGGCCCTGAATTCGATCGGGTACTCAACTGGAGGTTCTCACAGCTGGCCATTTCACTGAGGCTTACGTTCCGTGTTGTTACCGCCGAGACGCCAAAGGGAATGGATACAGCCTCGAGGACCTGGAAAGTGACTTGTCACCCTGAGGAAGTTATCAGTCCTACTGCCTTCTTGGAATCACAACTGAAGCCAGATAGCGAGGTGGAGATTTGCAATGCGCTCTATCCTGGTGTGCGGCTGGACGGCTGGACCCGATCGCGATACCTAACGGCACAGCGGCTGTCGAGGGCCGATGATGAAGTCCGCGGCAAAGCAAAGTGGCCACCAAAGGGACCAAGGGGTGTTGAGTTCATGAATTGCCTGTAAGGTAGTCGACTTCGACAGGTTCTAGTGCTAGTTGCGCCAATGCTTCCCGTTACCCGTCATACTCATACTATGACAAAACACGTCACGGATACTGAAAAATGCCGCCAAGTTGTCTCGCGTGGCTACTATGCCGACCTTGGGCTTTTCGGTCGCTTTTCACCATGCTCAAGATCTTCAAAGACCATCGAGGCTAAAACATCGCTTCTCAGAAAGACAAACGGAGGAGCCACTTCCACAGGGAGCCTTTGTTTAGCGGTAGATATAGGTAGACAGGACATTACAGGATCGAAATAAGACTGGCTTTCATTGTGACCTTATTATCAACTTTGTTGGTATAGTTTCAGCTTCGCTAGGAGAGGGCAAGATGACTGCAAACAAGACTATGCGCGAAAACACAACATACCACCTAGGTGCTTACTCGCCCCCTTTCCAGCCCCACTTTCTTTCATGGGTGACAGCAGAAGGGGCGCCAAGACAATGGCCAGGGGAGGGCGGCCTGCAGGCATCTGGCGTTGCTGTGCCGCATTATTATCAACAGCATCTCTCACCTCAGATGTCAGCCCATCACACATCATCTCGCCAATATGTTGTTATTCCGCTCTTAAATCTTCCCGAGTCCTCAGTTTTCATTTCTTCCACTGAGTTTCCCCATCGCTTTCACAAGGCTAAACTCTGAACACGACCGCCCAACCAACGCCCTTACCAGCGCGCCCAACATGGCCAACAACAACCACAACCCCTCCAGAATCCCCACCCTCCTCCTAATCCTCCCCCTCTTCGCGCTCGGTCTCTACGGGACAATGGTCAACGGCTTCGAGACAGGCTTCTTCTCCATCTTGACCGCCACCTCCGGGAATTTGGACGGCGTCCCCTACGTGCCGGGTGGACCAGAGCCTTTTGACCCGCGATATACAGGTAACAAAGCAATCGACACCCGCATGGGTATCCTCATCGGTTTTTTCAGCGGCCTTATCAATGGAGAGAAAAACTGGGATGTTGATTTGGCTTATATCTGGACGATGGGCATGTTCTTTTCTGGGTGGGCGCTGCTGAGTGTAGAGGCTCATCGGAGAGCGAACAAGGGGAGGGTGATAAGCTGGTGAGTTGCACCCACCCATCTTTACTGTCCTGAAGAAAAATGTGTTGATGAAATTGGGTTGGATTAGGACAAACACATTCGGCAACCTGGTCCAGACCGTCAGCTACGCCTTGACCGTCCCTTCATATCTCATCCTGCATTTGTTCACCACCTCCCCAGCGACAGATGATATCTCGGTTCCAGAAGGGGAGGTGAGGCACCTGCCGCTGAGCATGACATTAGCATACATCGTCCCCGCGGTCTTGATGTCGTTACCTACTCCAGAGATCATTCCAGGGAAACTGCACTACGACATGACCGCGCTCTGGCAAATCTTCCCCGTGCTGCAGTTCCTCATCCACCGCGGTCTCAACTTTGCTTGCTTTCCTCGCACTGGCAACACCCCAAAGTCAAAAGGGGTGGGAAAATTACTGGCCAACCACTACCGTTTCGTCACTCTCACCTCTGTGTTGGTTCACCTCCCTGTCTTATTAGTGTCATTGACACCAGCTTCAGTGGCGTTTGGGCCGGCCTGGCTGAGGAATATGATCGCCCAAACTACATTCAGCAATGTTTTCGTGCCATATGGTGTCTGGAACCCTCCCGTTGTTGACCTTGTCAAGGTCGCCGCGCTTGGAGGAGATAACAAGGCTGATTTGAGTTGGTTACCGGGGTTGACGAAGCATTTCTTGCATTATGATATTGGGTGCCCTACTTTGGCGATTTTGATTTGGGCTGGGTATAACTACAAGACTGCGGCTGGGCAGAGTGGCGGAATTGGAATTGGAAAGTTGGTGGGATGGCTTTTGGTCGGGGGTCCTGTGGCTCTGGCGACGGTTTTGATGTGGGAGAGGGATGAGAGGATCTTGAGGGGTAAGGATGGGAAGAAGGTGCAGTAAAGGTTTGGGTAGGTGATGTGGAGTTGGTCACTGGAAGTAACTTGGGTGGCGTTGGGGTTCAGACGTAGTGTTTATTCGATCAATACTCGGATCTCTCGCCGCCTTTCCGGGCCACCATCAACAATGACAAACTCCACCATCTCATCTGCGCCGGGAATCACCAAAGTAGGCATCTTCTTGTCAGTCTCTCGCACTATCACCCTCCCTGCCTCCCAACAGGGCAACATGACCGTTGTCTGTGCCTCTTCATGCTCTTTCAGATCACCCCAATCCCACCAGTCAACAAACGCACCTTTGAAACAAAAACGAAATCTGTCACCAGGGGCCGTGTCATCTGGCAGTAAGCTCCAGTAGACCGACTGCAACATTTCCGAAGTAGTCCATGTTTCGCCGGGCCGCAAGCTGGTGAAGTCGGTGGTGAGCGCGCTGTTCATCGCTACACGGACCTCTTTACCGGGGTCATTGACGATGACAAAGGCTCCGCATGAGCCGTCGTCCATATCGCAGACTTCCCAAGCGTCTTCCTTGCTGACATCATTACTGTTGTCGCTTGGGCGATGACGATACAGCCAAAACCCCTCGCGTGACGGGTTTGTATCATGGGAGGCCACGACTGACCAGCAGCGGAAGGTGATAGGACGATCGGTGGTCGTTTTTTTACTGTCGGGGCCAACGACCTGTCCGGTGTAGGTAAACTTTAACGTCACCGCGAAGACTGTGCCAAGCGGTGTGGTTGATGGCGCCTCCAACTTGACAGACAGAATCGGGGTTCCCGGCCTAGGTAGGAGGTTAGCCAAGAGACTGCGTGTTATTGCGATTCTGAAGAGGTTAAAACAACTGAGCTCACGTGAGGTCTGCGGGCCCTAGTGGGCTGGTAGATATCTGGGCGGCCATCATGCTCTCGATACTTGTCGGTGGTTGTAGAGGCAAGAGAGGTGGACAGTGGACGCCGTGGGATCTGCGGGGTTTGAGCTGCCCGCTCTGTGCTGTGCTACATTGAAAGGGCCCAAGCTTCCTCGCCAAGGAACCTGACATGTGAGGTTGATCTTTCCTTCATCCTTTCGCTCGTTGTCCGGTTCTTGCTTTGCTTTGAGATGTGTTCCTTCTGTTTCCAGGCAAGGGACCCCCCTTCCAGGAGTCCCTATTGACAGACTATTAGTGGATCAACAGTATATCCCAGCTAGCAACAGTCAATTACAGGCCAAACGTGTACAAAAGCCTGATCGCGCCAGATATTGTCGATTGATTGGGACACGTCAGGTCGCTTATAGCTGCCGCGCGCGTCTCCGGTCTTGAGGATGCTGAGAAGCTCTGGACGGATGCTTTACACTGGAATGCCTTCTATAATCCTTTAGAGGAGGAGGTATTTACATGCGGTGTAATCTACACGTACATGTGCTTGGGGCAGTACCAGCTTGGAAAACGCCATGAAAGTAGAGAATATCTGGAACGTGCTCAGAGGGTCTTTGAGAATAAGGGAAGGCAATTCCTGATACTAAAGGTTGGGACACATTTACTTGATTTTGTCGTCAAGGAGGTAGATACTTTGACTGGGTGGAATTGCGGGATCTGAAATCCCCTATATGATATTCTGTTATAGCTATGATAAAGCCTTGCGTGAGAAATCTCCATCACGAGGTTCTCTCACCTGGACTCGATGCCCAGAAAGAGAACGCGACCGACGGCGTGGCGCTTCAAAGACAAGGAGAAACTCGATCCCGTCAGGTAAATCACCGAGGGCCCATAACTCCTCACTCTGAAGCCATCTAAGGGCACTGAGTGGTTCCTCATGGTCGACGAAGAAGTTCGTATCGACACCTGAGACAAGATTGGCGTCCGAGACTGTGCCGTCGGGCTGGAAAAGCGAGCCGCAGGGTTTAGCGTCTTTAACGTAGGCAATCGGAGAGCCGGCCATCACCTCACTCGCACAGGTTTTCATAAAACCGAGTGGAACATGTGGAAAAGAAAAGTCTGTTAATAAAATCAGAAATGGCATCTGTAAAGTAAGCTGGACTAAGTACCTACCGGCGCATGCCTTGGAGATGGCGATAAGAGCGGCCGGATGGGAGCTCATTATTCCAAAGATCTCATCATCTCTCTTGCGAAGCTTCTCCAGGAGGCGGGTTGCGAGGCGGCGCTCCCTGAAGTCGCGATGGACGACGAGTTGGGTCACCCAGCACACTTGTCGGCCCTCGTAGGTCCACCGGCAGGCAAATGCATTACCAGCGAGGGTGTTGTCAACATGGATGCTAACATAGGAAGAGCAGGCGCCGTCTGGTAGGTAATCCCTCCGGAGCCGAAGCGCGCTCATCTTAACACGGGTACCTAAAGCTAGTGTTAGCTACTTGCGACGTTTCTGACTGGGAGAGGGCAATGGAGCGGCAAAGGAGGATACCTCGCTTGGGCCCCTGACGGCCGTCAGGTGTGCCCCAGATGCCATAATTTTCACTGAAGAGTAGAGCCGCCTCAGTGAGCATTGCATCTGTGATATCCTTCGACTCAAATTCCTGGAAGATCTCGGTAGTGATCTCGGCTGCCATCGTGGGGCCATGCTTGCGGGTCGTTTGTTTCTCAAACTGAACAGCGGGATCGAAGGTTACCTTACTAGGCCTCGAGGGAAAGCTGGCCATTTTGAGGAGTAGGCAAACTGCCAGCGCAGTCTTCAATCATCTGGCTCCTCAGATACACGGCTGGCTGTGACCACCCACCGCGGCGGCGCGGCTACATAGATACCTGCGGGGAAGTGGGTCTCCGAGAATCCAGCGCAGACTCGCCAGTGAGGCTGATATTAGAAATTGTTAGGGACGAAATAAAAAAGTACTGTAAAGCTCACCAATACACGCACCAAATTCGGTTGTATCTAAATAACATTAAATACAAAACTTGATCGCAAAGTAACTTCGCCAAATCCGGGAAGTTGTGGCACCCCACATCCCTGCGCTGCGAAAGGCACATGAGAGTTGCAGAGCGCCAAGAAATCGGATAAATCGTTGTGCAATTGGTAGATTTTAGACAACAGTCATGGTTACAGACGCCCATTGATCGCGTCAACGTAACGACCTCTCAGGTTAAGGCCTCCGTCAGCGTTTACAAGTGAGAGGGATTATACTGAGTCTTCCAGCAAGCTGTGGAATGCCATTCCCTAGGGCCTCATTCGAGCTACCTCTACCTAGGCAGCTATGTACAGGCTCTGTAAACTTGAGCTGACCTGTTGATGGCTTATTTTCAGCAAAGTGGCTCATCAGGGTCTCGTTTCGGTTAGGACATGGATGGTGGAGGTGCATGAAAACGCTGCAGGTGGCTAGTAATAGGATGAATCTGTGGACTCCTGCAGGCCGAACTGATCGGGTTATTGGGATTGATGAGACCAGCGAACCTGCGAGTGAAAGGGGGCTAGAGTCGAAAGAGATCGCGCTTGGTTGATCGGCGTGTGAGCTTGGAAGAAATTCTAGTGCCGGTTTTCTTCATGTCATCAACGATACACGTCAACCACCACATGGCACATTTCCTCCTGTTAGCCCGCCCTAGCCTTTTCCAATTCGAAACCCCAGAGAGTTGGCGCATGCCTGTCTCTAAGAAACGATTCAACTATGCACCTGGTTGGTGTGCTGCCAGGCAAGCCCTGGACAAAAAAGCTGGCACCGCTACATGCACGGCCTACCACATAGACTACTAAATACAGGCGTTGCAATTGCATTTAAAGGCCTATTATACCATTTTAAGGCCTGTCGACTATCTTTAAAGGTCTACTGACTATGTTTTGACGCTTAATAGCTGTTTTATATGGTCTATTAACTGTGTTTTAATACCTGTCGACTATCTTTAAAGGTTTACTGACTATCTTTCGACGCCTAACGGCTATCTTATGTGGTCTGTTAACTGTGTTTTGATGCCTGTTGATCACTTGTAGTACCAGTCTTTTTGTCTATAGCGTGCCAGGGTAATAGGTTTCTATTGATGTAGTAAACGCTGACCAGAAAAAGACCTTAACATCCCAAAGATCCGCTACTACTTTCTTCCTCAGTCGCTCGCAGCCTCTGGCGCAGGTCCTGCAGCCTCCTCAGGCGCTGCAGCCTCCTCAGGCGCTGCAGCCTCCTCAGGTGTTGCAGCCTCCACAAATAACCCAAGCCCCGCAGGTGTTCCAGCCTCCTCAGGTACTCCAGCCCCCTCAGGTACTGTAGCTTCCGCAGGTACCGCAGTCCCCGGCACAGGTATCGCAGCCTCTGGCAGACGTATCGTGTAAGCCACGTGTATTTCCTCATCCTCATCTATCCAGCCAGGGAACTCATCAATCCCAGCATAAACCCTGAAGCGGTTGTCCACGTAGCTCCCTCCACACCAAATGTCGAACCCGCGCCACCATGGAATCCTTGGGTAGTATCGGCCTTCGGGGTCAAGAACCTCGTTGATGTCCCGTCCAAGATCCAAGGGCTCTGCGCCAGGTTCTCGGGTGGCTCTGATCTGTCCCAGCATGCTCGACACCCTGTTCAACATGATTGCCATCTCAGGTTGCCTGATTGCTTGGGCCGTGGCGCGATCCACTTTCTCCGTGTTGGAAAGGAGGAGTTGTGTGTAGTGGTGCAGGTAGAAACAGGCCATTTCGCGACGCTTGTTGCCAGAGCAGTAGGCCCATCTCCCAACTGGCGAATATTGCGGTTAGCTTGTTTACTTGAGCTGATGTCTGGCCAAGGGTTGATCCAAAAAGATGTTGGACTTACAGATAAGCGGATCAGGTGCTGGACCGCCTTCTTCGGCTGGCTGAAAGCCGTGGACATCTCTGTAAAAAGCCAGTGCCTGCTTCACCCTCTTGACAAGCTTCAAGGCCATCATGGTCGGGTCAACTTCTCGCACTAACTGGGTCGTAGGCGCTGGGTGAAGCTCCTAGGTTCCCGGGATGAAGTAGTCACTGATCGCAGGGCTTATTTGAACGGTTCGGTTGTTATAGTATGGAGTCGACCAGGTATCATCGATAAACCTGCAGGCGGTTTGGCTATGGGGTTGGTAAATCATTGTGGACGCGTTCTGACAAGATATTGATGAATATGTCTGTTGGAGCCCAAGACGGGCGAGAGTTAAAAAGTATAATGGGTGTGGGTATGCGATGTTTAAAGAGGAAGAGAGAGAGAGTTGCTGGCAAGCTATTTGTAGGCAGAAAACAGGCACAGGCACCTGATTGTATGCGCAGCGGAAGGGCCGGGTTTGACAGAAGACATGGGAAGGAGGAATTGAAATGAAGGTTGCGCCTTCATTCTTCACATGCTGTCAAGGCGGGCGCAGGATGAAAGCTCAATGGGATGGAAGTCGTTCCTCGCCGGTCTTCCCTTCCCTTTCCCTTGACAGCGAATCTAGCGCTGCACCATCAACTTTTCGCCGTCTCTCTCTGACCGAGCCGCCAGCACTAAACAAGCAAGAGCATGTATTGTATTGTTGTGTTACGAGAGAGGGTCCATTGCAGAGGCAACAAACAAAGCAGTAAATACAAAATAGAAACCTATTACCTTGGCAGCACACCAACCAGGTGCATACACACGCACAAGTCCCATGTCAGATGCTACAGCTTGCTTGTCCCCTGCTGCTGCTTCTTTGCCAAAGCTCTCAAGTCCTTCCTCAAAATCTTGCCCGATGGACTCTTGGGAATAGCCGCCAAAAATACCACCCCTCCCCTCAGCTTCTTGTGATTCGAAACCTGCTTTGCAACCCATTCTTGTATTTCCTGGCCCGTGATCCCCTTCTGGTCAGCAACAACCACGTACGCCCTCGGTACCTCCGTTTCCTCCTTCTCATCATCCACACCAATCACCGCCGCATCCAAGATCTTGGGATGGCTGATCAGCAGTGCTTCCAGTTCCGCGGGGGCAACTTGGTTGCCCTTGTACTTGATAAGTTCCTATCCCATCATGTTAGTAACCACCTTTCATCATCTTTTGTCAGGGAAAACAAACAAACCTTCTTCCGATCAACAATATAAAACAACCCCCCCTTGTAAACAGCTACATCCCCCGTCTTGAACCACCTCTCCTTCCCCACCCCGCCATCCTCAAACCCCTCCTTATTCGCCAGGTCATTATCCCAATACCCCCTCGTGATCATCGGCCCCCTCACCCAAATCTCGCCCTCCCTTCCAACTTCCACATCTTTCCCGTCTTCCCCAACGATCCTCGCTTCGATCCCGGGAACCAAGGCGGAAACACTCCCCGATTCATCATCCTCGAATTCGCTCCCCATCGGTAACATGGTAACACTCCCCGTCGTCTCAGACAACCCCCAAGTCTGCACCAACCTCGCTTTTCCCAACCTCCCCCCGCCAAGCTTGGCTTTTGCTGCGCGTTGCAGTTCCCTCCCCATTGGCGCCGCGCCAGAGACAGATTGTTCAACAGTGGAGAACTGATCCGTTACCAGCGGGGATTTTGCGATTAACAAAAAAACAGGGGGCACGGAAAAGAAGTGCGTGACGCGGTGTTTGGCTGTGTAGGTGAGGAATAAAGGGAAGTCAAAGGATCGCATCCAGTAGACTGTGCCCCCTAGGTAGAAGGGGTTGACGAAGTAGCCTTGGATTCCGGCTATGTGCGCGGCGGGGAGGTGAGCGACGGTGCGGTAGATATGTTCGAGGCCGAGGTTGGTGTAATATTCCCAGGAGGGGGAGAGGATGAGGGCTGCTTCGGCGACCATGTTGGTGTGGGACAAGAGACAGGCTTTGGGGGGGCCGGTGGTGCCGGAGGAGAAGAGGAGGCAGATTATGGAGGTGTCGAGGTCATGGCGGGAGGTGATTTTTGTCCAGGAGAGCTGACCAGATGGGGATAAAGGTGTGGAAGAGGGGACGGGGGTCAGGAGGAGTTTACCGCCGGGGAGGGAGGAGTAGACTATCACGTTCTGGGGGGGAAGGCCGGTGAGCTCAGCAGCGGCGATGGCGGTGGGTTTGGTGTCGGCGTTGCAGAGGATGATTTTGACACCGACTTGCTTGATCTGGGCTGCTAGCTCTTTGGGGGTTGAGCCCGGGTTGGAAGCTGAAAACACTCCGCCCGCTGCGATGGTGGAGTAGAAGAGGGAGGGGAGGAGGTAGTGCCCTGTGGAAATGGCGAGAACGACATCTTTGTTGGGTCCTGAAGCACCGATGCCGTACCCGTTTCGAAGAATGGAAGCTGTAGACTTGACGAGAGTGCGCAGCTGAGATTTGGTGACGTGGTTGTTGTCTGGGTCTGCGGCATCGGCATGGAGAATGGTCGATTCCGCAGCATGAGTGTGTGGTGATTCTGTAAATTGGGTTAGCCAGACGGATGAGTTATCCAGGAAGAGGTTGACGAACCAAAGAGAAATGTAAGTAGGTCAAGCTCTGGGTGTTCGGCCGTGGTGCTGGCCTTGTAGATGGTGCCAGCACTGGTTTTCTCAACAATGCTACCCATTTTGACAGTGGGCTATTGGATGAAGGTGAACTTGGTGACTGTTGTCAATTCGATGATGGGAAAAGATAAATAAAAACAGAGCAACCAACTCGACGTGTCTAAGTCCGAGATGTCAACATATGTCCGGGAAGCGGGGCAGGTATCGCAGTCGACACTGCCACAAATCCTGGGGTAACAGGAGACAATGCAACAAGCCTCGGTTCGATGTTGGGGTTGTGAGAGCTGATGCGGGGGATCGACGAAACCAGCTCCAAGCTTTGTCGAGTTGGGGGAAGTTGGACTTGGCAGCTGAAGCTACCATAGTGGGAAATCCCTATCTGGGGACAATTCAAACATCATGTCCACGTCGAACAGCCTGTCCAGGCCCCACAGCTACTGGCCGGCCAGGCCAAGGCTCCTTCCACTTGAAGGCTCCTGCCGCGAGCTTCAATATATCAAGCCTACGGCCGGCAGCCCTGGAGGGCCACACCAGTCAAATCTGTCATTGGCCGAGTGTGGCCAGCCTACCAAGTAATAGGTCACAGATATCCTTCTTATCACGAAGCCAGGGTTCAATTCCTAGCTATGGTAATCATTCACTTACAAGGCCGTCTTGCAGTTGCATCCCAATTTTTGCTCACCATTGCAGTGTAATTGAACCGGCCAATAGGAAGCCTTGGTTCCAGGGCCTAGGCCAATCAGGGCCCTCAGAGCCATCCTTTTTGCGGGGCCACTGGAGCGTGGACATGATGTTCGTGGTGGACATGATGTTCGGCTGGGACTTTCGGTTTTTGTCAGCCGTCAGGTCCAGGCCTGGACCTCAGGTTCGCTCCCAGTATTGCCCCGCTGTGGTAGGTTCTTGCATCAAATACAACCTTTCTTAACCGAAGATACCTTTGCTATATCTGACATGATGAGCGGTGCGTTGTTGAAGGGTATATTTCTAACCCCCAGAGCTTGAGGCATGCCGCAAACATGCCGCAGTTCCTACTTTCCAAGTCTTACTCGTCATTCTTTTTGATATGGGATGAAGGATAGTTGATGTTTAGATAGAAGATCAAGAAAGCTCAGGCTAAAGACAAAAACAGCTCGATTATCAAAATGGTAGCTTGGGTTAGAGAGAAAACAAGCTTGTATAATAAGGTATCTACCTAAAGCTTGGACCCGCCAAACCGAACAAAGAAACAATCTTGCTCCAACTATCGATCCAATTGCTGCAAAAGTGTTTCATCTCCTCTCTGCCAAGCCGAGTTACCGGCGTCGTGTGCAACATTATTTGGTGGCACCCCTCCATCACCCCTAGAAGTTCTATCATTAACAACGTCATCTTGAGTCATACTCGCATACCTACCCCTGAGCACCCCTATACTCAGTCTCAACATCCATCCCTCCACCCAATGTCACCCCTATCATATTCTCACCACTCCTCCTCTCCTCCTGCACAGTCTCAACCACACCCCCACCTCCCTCATCCCAAGCAAAAGTCCCTGCCCCTCATCCTCCACATCCCCCCACCCCAACCAAAACCTCATATCCTCCCTCTCCCATTCCCCCTTATCCCTCACCCACTACGTCTCCATCCTCCTCCCCATAACATCCAACAAATCCCCCCCCGCAATCACCGCCGTAACAGCAGTAATAGTGGTAGGCCTCACAGACAACACCCTCGTCCGTCTAACCATGACATTGATACATAGTTGATGAAGATGATCAAGAGGAGAGAGGATCAAAATGCTGAAGAAGAAACCTTTTCCATTTGTTTGGGTATCAAACTTCAGGGGTATGGTTTCACCAAATGTCCTGCGCCACAAAGTCCGAAGGAGTCGGATTCCTTCACTATAACTTAAGCGGATAGCGGCTGGTCATAGGCAACAAACCATCCCCTGCGAACCCGCTGATGTAACTTCACGTCGTCCCTGATTGGGTCACGGCGAATCTTCGTCCACGTCATAGCCCGGCAACATTCCAAAGCCAACACTGGAAATGGAGTTGGATGTTGCCTGGAAATTGTACTCGGGGCGATGCTGTCAAGATCTTGGGTGATTTTGAATTTGGTTGAATGCTGTGTTGGAAAGCTCCGGTGAGGGATCAGCACCAAAACACTAAGAAATTGTCACAAGCGATTTTTCACCCCACGTAGGTGTGTGGGTGTACAACATTGATGGGTCCGAGTGGTTTGATGCGGGGGATCGTGCTGTCCCCGACCATTTGTATCGCCACCAACTGATTTCCGGGAGTAATCAGTCCGGAAGAGGGGTTGCGTGTAGACCACCCGTAGGTGAATGATCATGTGTTGTTAAGGATGGGAATTGGTGTCTGGTTGGATACCAGGATAGACATCAGAGGGGTTGAGTTGAATGATGTTGTCCCTTGCTCACTTGCTGTTGATGGCACAAAGGCGTGAAAGGCTATGAAGCTTCATAGTCATTAGCATGAGCTTTCTAGTAATATGAAATATTGACGTAGGGACATGACATCGTGCCCAGGCTGTGTCCCCTTCGCTTGGACCTCGATATAGTGTCTTACGGCACATTGTAACGTGACAAACCATGATCATTGGCTGACCTACTTTCAAAACTCCTAATGCAACCACTGGAACGGATAAGGTGATGTAGATCCTTTCATCGCCTAGACTCAGCTTAAAGGTAAGGCTTGGGATTGAATGACCAAAAGTTCAGCCGATCCAGAGACTTAGAGCACCTGGTTGGTCTGACTCTCGTTCGGAGACTGTCCAGACATGGAAGCCAGGCTGTACTCTGTAGCATCGTGAACATCTTTGACTTCAATTGCCTTCCATATCAAGTCAAAATTGAAGATCTCAGCGACTGGAGTTGTTCCGTCTTATGGCCTTGTTGTGAGAAGCTGGGAAGTCCATGAAGAAAGAGGCGCTGAAGATGACCGAGACAAGTCTTAGAATGTTGTAATCGTTCCGTTCGATCGCAACATATTGGGTGCTGTCAATGGCATGGTCCGCCGTTGTAGAAAAGGTATAAGAGGCCGGAGACTCTTCGACTTGAACGGTCTATTTCTTTCATCATCATCAGCTTTAGTCTTCAACATAAATACAATCAAACAAACCCACCAACATGCAATCCAAGGCTCTTATTCTCTTCCTCGCTGGCCTCGTTGCCGTTGCTTCGGGTGCTGCAGCCCCTACCGAGGAACCTGACATCGTTGAGGAGTCCACCGGACCTCTGAACGCCAGACAGGCAGACATTACCTGGCAAGCTACTGGCGGCTGCAAGACTGACTGGTAATTATCTCCTCCCACCTAGTTGTTTCTTTGTCCATACCGAGAATGCCAGATACTGACTGATTGACAGGGCCAACCGCTGCAACGCTGCCTGCCGTGGCGAAGCCTCACAGCGTGGATACTCTTGCGCCAGCATCAAGTCTCGCATCTGGCGTCAAAGCTGTGTTTTTGGCTGGAGTGTTTGTGATTGCACCTGTGTCCGCTAAGGGCCATGTCGTGTTGCACGTTCAAGTTGGTCTAGAGACCATGAAGAGAGAGGTTGGGTTCGGTAGTAACAAGTTCTTCGGTCTTTGGTTTGGTCTGGGGACACTCCTTTGTCAGCTCGAGTCATTGATGGAATGGTTCTCTTGTAAAGTGACTGATGGATTGGAGGTGGATTGGAAGATGCACACATGAAAGGGCAATATAGCCACGCCACTCGTTTACAATGCTTTCGCCAACTGCCTTGCTGTGACTTCTGCTCGGTACCATGCTACTCCGCTCTGTTCGCCAGAAAAAGTGACGTAGAGGGCTTCTAGTGAAAAAAGGCCTAGATCAAGGGTCGCTTGGGCCTCGGCGATAATCTCTTTGAGGGTTAAAGGCTGAGAAACAAAAGCTCGGTTACTGCGTAAAGAGATCGCCGCCGTTCATCTGCGGAACAAGTTAATGCGAGTTGGAAGATTGAAACCTGGAAGCCCGCAGATTGCATGTGGGAACCTGAGTGAAGTTCCTGGTGTTGATGGAGGAGCGTTCTTGCCCTCAACAGCTCTCTTACCTTTTGCCAGCCCCGCATCTGGACTCCCGTCATCCTGACCCTCTCGTTGTCTTACTGTTACTAACCATCTCTCGGCGATATCTGAGCATTTAATTAAATTGACGACTGAGGTGAACCTTTCAACCATGGCCTTTTTCGAGGTACGTGCTGAACGATTTGCGCCAACACGCTTTGCCCTCCGACTTTGATTTGTCCTACCCAAGTGTGAATAGGGGGGTAATAGTAGTACTGTGAGTCCAAGAGCCGGCCTATTTGCTGGCGGGCGGCCTCCCACTTGGTTGAATGTTTATGAGCGGGTATTTGGACCCAACGATGATACACTCCACTGAATTACACTCGTTAGGATGAAGCAACTACGGAAGTCTTTCTTTGTTAAGGGTGGAAGGCACACTAGGAGGCTGACTCTCAAAGCTCGGGTCTAATGCATCAAGACTCTTGGCCAAACGATACCTGTAGTTTAGCACCTACTTCATGTCAAAACTCAAGGGGATGCCTCTATCGTGATTTGGCTTACGGCCATGACAATGTCAGCTTGTAAAGTTGAACCTATGAGATATACCTGGCGCCGAGTGAAAAGTCAGGTCATTATTGTCGGGCGTCCTGCTATCTGCAAGGTTCTCTGGGCCAAACATCATTTGGGACAGGCAGCATAGTACCATACTACGTAAGCTGTATGTAGAGACAACACGAGGTGACTCCAGTCACTCCACAAATTACCATTCCCTACCTCGATAGCTTCCCGAGGCGGGCAAGTTCGATCTTATCATGCCCCAGAGATGCGGTTAACACGTTGTTGATGCGGGACAAGTTTGACAGCCCGTCCGCTGCGGCGTCCGTCATCACTGGCGCTTGGTTTCATTTCGGCAAGTCGTATAAGCAGTCCCCAATTTTATGCGCGGCTCCCATTAAGCATTTAAACCCAAGACTTGACAGTGAGCTTGACTTCGCCACAAAACCACTTGGTGCTGAATGAATTTGGGAAATTTGGTCGGCTTTTCATCGCTCCAGACATGCGTTCTTTTGCTTGTGAAACGTCACACTGGATTTTGAGTTGCACGCCTTTCTGAATATTTGTTGGCGCAACAGAACTGTTGCGTGTATGGTCGCGGAGATGTCTGGAGAAAAGGTGGTGTTCGGCGCTCAGCCCCAACCTTCGCTATGATCCTCGGGCTGCAGAGGTAAATCAGGAAAATCACGGTATTCCGCTTTCAAAGGTTTCACTGCAATGATTGGTGCGCCTGGCATTTCTCCAATCAGAGCTTCTCAAATCGCGAACTGGGTAGGCAAACTATCAATCCAATCGGAACCATCCTCATCGGGTATGGTGTAGCGGTAACATCGTTGACTCTCACTTCTCAGAAGTGCCTGTTCTCTCAACAGCCCCGGGTTCGACTCCCGGTATCCGAGTCCCATCTTTTGCTTTTTTGCCGATACCCATACCTGCCTTTGTTCTCAGCGCAATTATGCGCGAAACACGCAAGTTTTGTAGCAAATATCATACAAGAAGCTGTGGTCCTTGAGCTGTGCTTTGTTTTCTGGTGTCCGTTGAGCTTTTTTTGCTTTGCCCAGTGTGGTCTGTGCTCGAAAAGATCGACGTCGTGTTGGTCCAGGCACAAAGCTTGGCGTTCTGAGGACGGAAATTTGGTTGCTCAGTTGGTTGTGTAATAAGCACCTGTTTTCGGAGCACTTCGACCACAACAGCAGCAACTCGCTGAATCATGCAGCTTTTCGAGGGAGATCACTCCCTGGCCGCGAATGAAAGCTCGCCAGCGAGCTGCAAGACCCCGGGCACATCTCTCCACAGGCCTGCCCAGCCTCCAATGACTGCGCGCGGGGAACTTGTGCATCGGTGTGACTGGACCGAGGTCGTGCGCCGCCGACGACACCATTTGTTGATCTCAGAGGCCCTCAGCTCAGACAGGATAGTTTCCCCGCGTTGGTGACAGGTTACACGATGGCATTGCTGTTTCTGGAGCCCCGCCATCAGTTTAACCAGATAAATTATCGAATATCGAAGGATGAATCCGCCAAATTGGGGGTCCGGCCCCCGCGTCGTTGGGGAACGTGCCTGTCGTGCTGGTCGGGACAATGGATGATGAGAGGGCTTCTGGAATTTCGTAACCGACGGCCAATGATGTTGACCCGTCACAGCCACGAGGAAGCAGGGCCGATGCGGCGATGATGATCAGTGGTGGTCCAGACGCGGGTGGGGATGCATGCAGGGGCTCACCGAAGCTAAGAAAAAGCCAAGTTTGGTCAAGCGGCCCTAACCGGCCCCCCCTCGTCCCCGATGGGCAATTGATTGACAAGATCAGTTGGCGCCGGAAGCAACATCCCACTCGTAGGGCAGCAAAACCAGTGCGCCGGATCTGCCTCCTCGGCAGCTGCTGGTAAGAGGGTCCTGGGCATTCCAGACGACAAACCTCTCCTCCTCACGTTTTGGCGGTCTGCTGACTGCTGCATGAAGTGCACTGGAAGTTGCCAACTGTGCCAGCATGAGGAGACGAGATGAACGGACCACGGAAGGGCAAGCACCAGTCTCACGGTGTCAGCCACAAAGACGCAAGGGAACCTGGCCGCTCACGCTTGACCTTTTCCCGTTTCCAGCGATCTCACCTCCACTTTCCACCCAACCCCCGGCTCCGCCGCACCGTATCTAACGCAACGCCGTGGATCAACACATCGTGGCCCTGCCGGGGGTGGCCCTGCACTAGCGTCTGAGCTTTGCTTTCGTGCTCGATGCTTACTGCCGCCCCCTTGCTCCATCAACGCCGCTCCAGGCCACCGGTTATTTTTCTGTTTACCTTAACCTCCCCCATCTCCCACCAACAGCAAAACCCACCTTCCAACAATATGATATCGGTACTTCCAACAATGAACAGCGGCAGGCTAAGCCACCACTTCCTCGGGTGATACTGGGACGGGAAAAAACAACAAAACTACGTCAACGCCAACCAACCTTTTCCTTTTCCACCAACGGTTGTTGACGGTCCCCCCGTGGTCACCCATATTATTCCCAACTTTTTAGCCTGTTGCACCACCACCACCACCACACGACCTCCCGGGACACAGATAGTTTCACTGCAACAGTTATACAGGGGTACTACATCACAAAGGCACCTTGCTGGCTATCAAGATATCCAAACAATTCCGGTATTGCTCGTAAATTGCAGCAAGCACAGCATCGATATTTTTTTGTTCCGGTGTCCCGACCCGTCTCGAGACATCCTCACCCTACCCTCTGACCCCACGCACGCACGCGGAAACATCCAGTCACCCGAGACATTTTTGGTGACCACTGCATCACCATCGGTCCGTTTCCGCTCAACGCGCAAGCCGCGGTTCTTGGTGCCTTGATTTTTTTTGTTGGCTGGGCATTGCTTTTTTGCCTTTTTGTCTTGGCCGCCTGGCTCTGAGATATTGTTGCCGGCTGGCAGAGAGGGAGGTTGGATACACATATAAATAAGGGGGTTCAACAGAGTGTATCACATCACTCCGGAAGCGGGTTTCTGTTCGGTCCCTCTCGAACTTTTTTTTACTTGGGTATTTTTTGCTGTTCACCTTGGCAATCTTGTATATCCAACATTGCAGTATACACATCACACTTACACACACACACATCTGGAACTTTGCGTCCACCCGGGGACTTCTTCCTCCCTCACACATACACACACACACACACACACACACACACGTCACCTCCCCATCATCAACACCACCAAACACAGTCAAAATGGTCTTCCTACCAATACACAACCTCATGCTGGGTACGTTCCCCTTCCCTTTCCCCTCCCCCTTTCCCCCCCACCTGACTAACTATGTATCCAGCCCTCGCCACCCCCCTAGCAAACCACGGCGTAGCAGTCAACCACTTCAACCTCGGCGCCCGCGCCCTCCAGCCCATCGCCAACGGCATCCCCCTCCGCATCATGCCTTTAGGCGCATCCATAACCTACGGCCAAGCCTCCACAGACGGCAACGGCTACCGCCAAGAACTCCGCAACCAGCTCGTCGCCGCAGGCAACACCCTCGTCAACTTTGTCGGGTCCCGCAAGGCCGGCACCATGCGCGACAACGACGTCGAAGGCTGGCCGGGCGCGCGCATCGAAGAGGTCCACGCCAAGGCCACCGCCGCGGTGTCAGTCCCAAAATACAAGCCCAATGTGTTCCTTGTCAACGCGGGCACGAACGACGCGTTGCAAGACAAGAATGTGAATACCGCCGCGGTGAGGATGGAGGCGATGCTGGTGGACTTGTGGCGGTTATCTCCAAGGGCGGTGGTGGTGTTGTCGACGTTGCTGATGAACAGAGATGCGAATGTGGAGAGGAGGGTGTTGGATATTAATAACCAGTTTCGGGGGCTGGTGAAGAGTTTGCGGGATAGGGGGAGGAGGGTGGTGCTGGTGGATATGCACAGTGATCAAGGGCCGATGGATATTGACTTGGCGGATCAGACGCATCCGAATGATGGGGGGTATAGGAAGATGGCGAATTTGTGGCTGGCTGGGTTGGTGACGGCGGGCGATGAGGGGTGGATTCAGGCGCCGGAGCATGTTGCCGGGCTGCCCGACGATGGGCTCAGGTCTTAGAGGGATCGGAGGCTGTTTGTTTGCGGTGGTTGCGGGATGGGAGATGAGTGGGTTGTTGAGGATGGGATTAGGGGAGGGAATGATAGTGGTTCTGGATCAGTGGTGGGTGGTGGTCAGCATGGGCGGAATGGGACCGGGACAAAGATGCCTGGGACGCTGCCGATGCTACTGCCACTGCCACATGCATATGGTGGGCCGAATAGGACGAGACCTCATTCTTCACAGCCGACGGTGGTGGTTGTTGAGGGTCCAAATGGTGAGAGGCCGACAGCTACGCCGGTTGTTGTGGTCGGGGGTCCGAATGGTGAGATGCCGGTAGCTACACCAGTCGTCGTGATCGAGGGGCCGAACGGAGAAAGGCCTACATCGGCTACATCAACGTCTATTGTAGTTGTCGAAGGCCCTGATGGCAAACTTTCACGAGGTTCAGCGGCCATGCCGCGGATGAGAAAGCAAGCTATCAACAGACAGGCAAAGAGATTCTGCTTCCAGCCGCCGCTGCTGTCGTAGGATATCGCAGTCACGGCTATGGTCGGAGTTCTGGTGGGAAGAGGAAATATCATGGCTTAATGACATTGCATTGGTTGGCGTTTCATTGTTTTTTTGATCATCTTTCCTGGGGTTTTGTTCTTCAAGGCGAATGACGGGGGTGTGGTTTAGAACCTTGGTGTCTAGAATTATTTTCAGTATTCATTAGCGACGGGGACTTTCACGGCGTTGTTTTTTCCAAAGAGAGAATGGCTGGGTTAAACTTACAGTGAACTCCCATGGGTACATACACAGTCAGCTGCTGGTTGGGTAGTGCGATTGGCGAGATCCTAGAGGTTGTCAGCGGCAGAGGCCGCCGTGGCACGGATTTGATACCGAAGAGGAGGTACGGGGACAGGAAGACGAGGATCATGGCTGATAGAAGGGTATATCCGCCGAAATACAAGACATTTTCGTCGTCGCCGGGTTCCGGGAAATTGGTAACTTTTCGTCCTTCTGGTATGGAAGTCAAGGGACGCCGCTTGATTCTGATTCTTTGCCGCTTGGGTCTCATTTTTGGGCGCTTGCTTTTGTCGCTGTGATCCGCAGCATGATTGTCAATCTTTTTCGGAGCGACGGACGGTGGTTCTGGGGTAACCTTGTCGAACCAATCTCGGACACGGGTTTCTGGTTCTGGCTCTTGTCGCAGCTTTGGGGGTAGGATCTGCCCTTGCCACATTGATGGGGGGATTTTCTCTTCCAAGTCTTGATCGCTGCTCTGGGTTTTGGAGCGCGATCTTGCCGTCCTTCTCAAGCCAGAACATGAAGTGCCAGCGCTGCCCGAGGGGGCGGTTGTGACTGATTCTGGCGGGGTGAGCATGACGACGGAGCTGCCAGAGGAACTGCTTCCAACTGATGATGGAGGGGTGAGAATGATGGTGGAGTTGCTGTTGCTGGAGGCGGTAGATGGCCTTCTACTGAGAACAGGTCTTCTTGGGGAGCTGCTCGGCGTGCGGGATGTTGGCGAGGTCGGTCGTGAAGGTAATGATCCCATGGTCGTGGTATATTACACCCGTGATGCCTGCATCTGGCAAAGGGATGGATCGTGCCAAGAATTCAGGAGTAGGTAATGGAGGGTAGGTAGGGGGCTTGATTGACCAAGGAGATGGCAGCTTTCTCACATTATGGTCACTCAAAAAGGATCGAGTGGACCGGAATTCACAAGGCGGGCGGTCTGGGAATAAGAGCTACGGACATTCGTGAAGGACTTCTCACTGTCTTGTGGGAGAACACCGTTGGGGCCTGACAGTACTCGTACGGGAATAAGGGGGTGATTTGCCTGGTGACTCGTAATCACTGCTCAATTTGAAGTGGCTTGTGATGGACCATGGATGGAAATAATAGGGTGGTGGAGGATGGCTTGCAGTCGTCTAGAGTATTCAAAAAGCTGGTGGGTAAGAAAGAGAACGAGTCTGGCGAAATTCTATGCAGATAAGTAGGCACTAAGGTTGATGTGAGTGTGGTTTTTGGGAGTAAGAATCTCCATTTTGAAAATGAAAACAAGATTGAATGGAACCAAATGGGAATTTGCAGTTCAGCTAGGGATTGAGGGCGTGAAGTTTGAAGTGGCAGAGCCCAAGCATGCCAGTGAATTCTGGCTGAGCGAACTCAAAGGTTGAGAGCTCGTGGATCTATGCCTGGCTCGACCGGATCGCCTCGATAAGGCACGGCAAACCCTATGCATACATGCATGCATGCAGATGTAAGATTCCGTGCGGTCCGTAGCGTACCAATTCTTACAAATAAACTGCAGTCGTGTTGTCATTGTGCGCCAGATCTATCCGAGGCCATGGTTCTGGAATTTCTGACAGTTTGGTAGCTGTAGCTCGCACAAAGTCTTACTTAGCAATGTGACAAGTGTGGGAGCCCATGTGCTTGGGGCATGGAGTTTGCGGGCTGCTTAGGTTATGTAGCCTGTTTGTGAATCTCAAACTGTTATTACTTTAGAGAGGCAGCACTAGATGATTGAAAACATGTGACATATTGGTTATAATGTTCTGGAACTGGGCCCTCTACAGGAGGCATGTCCTGACCTGCGAGGACACTTACCGGAGATGACAGCGCCCAGGAGGTCAAGATCTCCAAATGTTCCGACAGGCCAGTTCCAACCCATCATCAGGGCCCAATTTCACAAAGATATTGTATCCATTAAACCTCGGGTAAATCCGCCTCAATCCACAACAGGAGAAAATCAGCAGACCAACACTGCTTAAAGCTCCAAAACAAGTGTCCAGTGTCCAGGAGGGTATCGAATCAACCACATAAAAACGCTGTATTACCATGACTAACCCAACGCCGTTCCTATGCATGCTCATTAATATCCTTCCCTCAATCGCCGTTTGTTTAGGTTAGGAGCGTCTGTAGCTCGGCGACTGGTTCATCATGCCCACCAAGGCCAGCTCGGCATCAAATGAGTCCTCAGTCTCAACGCTCGCTCCGCTATATCCTTCTTATCAGTACACAAGTTTACATAACAAAAAGTAGAAAAAATGACACTTACGAAACCTGACTCCAACCCCTGCTATGCTTAGTTGAGAGCAGATCCTTCATCTCCTCTGCCGTAAACAGTTCAAAGCCCGCTTCCTTACAAACCATCTTGATCTCCTCCAAACTGCTCATCTCCTCCGAGGGCGGGGGTGAGGGCGATGGTGACATCGAGGGCGAAAGCGAAGGGGAAGGTGACATCTCGGTTCGAATCCCCAACTCTTTCGGGCTGCTCTCAAACCTCTTCGTCGACTGCTCAATCTTATCAACCTGGTCTGACAATTCCAGCTCGCCCGCCACTTCGAAATACTCCTGCAGTCTTGCCTCGAACTCGGTCCATGGCATCGCTCCCACTTCGCGCAACCTCCGTCTGGCTTCAACGACCTTCTTGGCGTCTCTCAGGTCGTAAACGCTGGGGTCACCTCGGGACCATAGCAAAATTGTTCCAAATTGGTCGTAGACGGCCTCTAAGGAGGGTGCGCCGCACTCGCAGGTAACCGTGGTTTGCGTGAGGATCTCGTGGACCGAGTGTTCGGCGTTACATGTTGCGCACAAGAAAACTGCAGGGGTGCGTTGCGTGAGGGCCGGTTTGGAGAGGTGATCCCACACGTGGCACCCGTGCGTTTCGCCATTATGACTTGGGATACACGCTCGAGGGTCGTGGAGGCTGGGGCAGGACGTAACAGTTTTGCCTTTGACGAAGCTGAGTTCATGTTGGGTGTTTCCGCACTGGCAACAGGAGTAGGCTCTTGGGGTGAAGGGAGAGCAGATATCGATGTAACTCGGCGGGAGGTCAGGCAGCTTAGGCTTGGCCTGGAATGTGGTCAGAGTCGGCTTCATTGCTGGTGATGATGTGGTCTCTCTCGTGTGTGTCGGAGTGCTTGATGAGGTGAATATTTCCGGATATTCAAGCTGGATATCGAAGGGGGCAGCTGAATCTTTGCGGTTGCCGGTTGACTCGGGGGATTTATTCGGAGGATTACTGTAAGTCGGCTTCTTCGGCGGTGTCTTACCCAATCGAGTTGGCGTTACTAGGCTCAACAGCTGAATCCAGCGTGGAACAAAATCTCTGGCTCCTTCGGAAAAGGGACCGGAGTAACTTTTGGTGCTCTGGTAAGTACTGTGCCTGTGTTACAAAAAGAGCCCCAGATCTGCCAAGTGAATTGTCGGAGACCTTGAGCACTTTGGGCGACCAGATGGTTTGAGAGCAGCATTTAACCATTCGTACCTGGGCAACCACACCCTCGATCCTGCGGGAGCTAAAGTAGCATGTGGTTAGGGCGCCGGTGAAGAACACAGAAGAAAAATAAATAAGCTCAGCCAAGTGTCTGCTGTGGAGGAGATGAATGTATCGCATCTGCTCTGGCTTTACGGACTTTCCCCGGGAGATTTCCGAAGGTCAGCGCAGGGCACTCAAGATTCAGATCAAAACCCAAAGGGTAGTTATCGGCAAGAACCAATAGTTTCTCTCCGTGTCATAGATTCAAAGACCCAGAATCTTAACCAAGTGTGCCAAGGAAGGTGAGCTTGTAGAAGGCATGATGCCATCTGTGGTACTCTTTATTAGCCACCGCATCAACAAAATCTCTTGCCGACCATACCGAAGGAGTAAAGGTGAAGATCTCACCGGGGTTCCCCACACCAAGCCAAACAGCCACCGAGGGAACAATGCGGAGAGATGCATCTGGTCCCCGAATGCCGCATCGATCGGCAATCCCGGTCCCCCTCCTCACATCTCACTAGGCCACGGATGCCGGTGGCGGCAGGTAGTTCGGTGGTTCTCGGCACGCCTTTGCATCGACTTCTAGGGAGCGTCTTCTCCAGGGAGCCTATCGATCAATCACAGGTTCGTGTGCTCGGACGGGGTATGCAGCAGTTCGGGCGATGAACGCCCTTGTTGTTGATCTGATAAAGTCGTACAGAATGCATACTCCGAAATTCAGCGAGCAGTGTCGTGCAAACTCTAAGATGCAGCTCAGAGGAGCTTTCCCGACCCTGCCCCTCTTCTGATGTACTCTCCATGACCTCACTCACCATAAGACCAGGCACCAACGCCATGTCTCTCATAAGCCCACCCCACTGTTTCTTCTCGTGGTCCCCTTTCCGTAGACAGTCATAAATGAACTTGCATCTCTCAACAGTAAAGACAGCTTACCATCACGAATCTTGATCCATAGCGCTGGTGCGCCTGCTGCTGATGGCCGAGTGTGATGCAGACAGCAGTGCCAAGATGTTGCTGCGATGGTCACCCACCAGCCCCGAAAGGAAGGCGCAAGAACAGCGTAAAAGATAGGACTAGGCAATGGAATCTTTTGAGGAGTAGCATGTCAAGTTGATGGACATCTCCCCATCCATCACCTCCATTCTAATAGCATGTTAGCGGGTGTGGACAGTAACTCGGAGAAAGCCCACCTGCTGACCCGATGGGCCGCGTCCCACCCACCAACTGCCCGAACATCAAGACCCTCACGTTCACATCACGTTTCGCACAGACCGAAAGGTATTTTAAAATATACCATTTTTTTCCTTCTTTTATTCATATATATGAGTACACCCTTTACTGTTCCCTCTCAAACCCAGAGAACCAGTAACAGAAAAGCAAATGCAGAGCCCTGCGCTGAACCATCATCCTCCATCTATCCGTGAAAATGGTACAATATCCTGCATGCAACCACAATAAAATCGGGGGGTATATCCATCCCTCTAACAGTTGCCTTCAAAAACAGCTCAAGTCCTTTCAGCTTCTTTCCTTCCCTTTTTTCCATATCATAACCCCCAAACTCCAAACCTTTGCCCAGTCTAAAACGCAAAAGTTGTGTGCAAATTGCCTCGATAATTCGGGCATTGGGTATCTTGGTGAAAAAGACAAACTGAAAATCGCTGAAGCGCCCTCCATTTTGCCTCCCCTTGACTAGTCATCCCCAAAGGGGTTGTAATCATCACCGTACTCCCCCTCGTTGTAATTGCCCTCGTCATACTCCTGACCATGAGTCTCCTCGTGATGGTAATCGTCCTCGTCGCCCTCTTCCTCGTCCGCATTGGCGGCGGCACCGTCCTTAGCGGCTGTCACCGGTACGGATGAAGTAGCCGGAGCATGAGCGTCGGTCATCTCTTCATCATCCTCTCCATCATCGCTCACCGCAGCGCTGGCAATAGCACTTTGCATTCCAGCGGAGCCAGGACCGCCCTGGTTGATGACAAAGAGATTGTCCATCTTGCCGTAATCCAGTTTTCTGCTGACCTGAAGCGCGCGATTTTGAAGCATCCGCTCGGCAGCCTCAGCCGCGGAACCAGCGGGAGCTGTCTGGCCCTCTCCAATGCGAGCCTTCTTCCCCTGGCTCTTCTTCTTGGGCTTGTCCTTGGCCATCTTTCGCGCAAAGACCCTCTCCTGTTGCTTGCGAAGCCAGTCTTTGTTTTGATTGAGCCAGATTTGGGTCTTGATCTTCCTATCTTCTTCGGACAAACAGCAATACATGACCTCCGGGTCATCCTCAAACTCCTCCTCGCGCACGATGGGGTCAAGAAGAGGGTCGACAGCAACAGTGTGAGGAGTAGTGGCCGCGGGTGAAGTAGAGATCTCAGCCTCCTCGCCTGTCTCAGTGTGAGAGGGGTCATCGCTGGGCTGCGGGGTCTCCACAACGGGGGTCTCCACAACGGGGGTCTCTTCAGCCTGCTCAATCGCTACCTGCTGCGCAAGCTGTTGTTCCTCATGGACCACGTCTTCAGTAACACTGACGAAAGCTGGGTTGTTGAGGTGAGCCTCCATCTCCTTCTCAAGGTTCTCCTCGTCCATCTCCCATTCCTTGTCGATAACGAGTTTGGGCTTCGACTTCTTGGGCTGCGTGTTCTCGTTTTGAGAACCCTCAGTCGCATTCTTGTCGTTGGCTGGGGCGTTGTTGGCGACAGGGTTCGGAGCCGCCCTGGGCTTGATCTTGACGTTGAGACCTGGGATGTGGATGCCTTGCTGGCGGGCCATAGCCATCTCACTGCTAGCCTCGTACTCCTGGGCATCTTCCTCATCGTAGAACTCTCTGGCCAAAGCTTCCACCTCCAGTTGATCATCGGTCGACTCCAAGCCACCAATCAGCAGTGATTGTTCATGAGCGGTCAGCAGCTCCTTTCGTTGCTGGTTAGGCTGCTGCTTGGCCTGTTGATTGGGATTGGGTGGAATGACGAACCCGTCCTTATCGACGTTGGGGGCGGGGCTTTCCTCGGCTTCAGGGACTGGCGTCTCGGGGTCTGAAGAGGTTCTCTGTCGCTTGGAATTGCCTTGCTGGTCGGGCTCTTGGGAATCTTCGGTACCTTCGGGAGTGGTTGCCGATGCCTTTCTCTTCTTGGCTTTCTTGGGGTGTTGCTCGAGCCACTCTTTGGACTGTTTGTAGACCACAGGGGGATCATGAGAAGCCGCGGGATGCAAATTGTCATTTTCCATGAACTCCTTGATGGAGAGCTTGGCAGCGGGGACGGCAGCGAACTCAGCCATGCGCTCCTGCAGAGTAGCCATGGTGACCTTAGCGATGTAAACAACCTCGCGAACCGTGCGGCGGAAGTTGTGCGCGCGAGCAGCCATGATGATGGCGGCGCCAGAGATACCCGCGGGTCGACGACCAATACTAATGTTGTCCTTCATCATACGACGCGCAATGCGAATTGCCGAAGTAGCGACCTTGTTAGTGTCGTGAAGAAACTCCAGCTTGGAGGCGAAGCGATAGATCAGATCCTCAAAGGTAAGAGGGTTGTAGCCGTTGTCGAGCGAAGGAACTCGTCTCAGGAGCTCTTTGAAGTTGCGACCCAGAAGGAACACATCTTCCTTGACGATATCGGCCAAATCGATTAGCATGATTTGGTTTTGCCCAGAAACGCGGCAAGCGGCATACATGCAAGCGGCGGCGACATTAGGCTTCCTGCGACCTTTTGCGAAATTGGCATCCACGGCGAGCTTGTAGTTCTTGAAGGCATGCTCGGCCATCTCTTGAGGTACGTGTAGCTGGTAGACCATCTGATTAAACAGGTCCCTCGCCTCTCTCTCGGCGCGTTGGCGAGCTTCTTTGAGGCCTGCGCCAGGGATTCGGCGAAAGGACAGACCGGATCCAGAGGGACGCACTCCGCCCTGATCCGCAGCCACATAACTACCATGAACGACAGCGGCTCCATTCGAACTCTCGCCGAACACGATCTCGGCGACGATGTTGTGTTCGCTGATGACCAAACCGCATTCCTGGCAGATTCCATCTTGAATGTCGGTACTGCTGCAGTTCTTGCAGGTCGGCTTGTTGGGGTTACTGGGTGAAGCCTCGGCCTGGGTTGTCGGGGCAGGCGAGGGGGATGGAGCAATGGACGACTCTCTTCTGCGCTCCTCAAGCTCTATGATACGACCAACGCGGTTCAGCCGTTTGTTCTTGGGTTTGGGAGGCATGATGAATGATTTGTCGCTTCTCCGTGCCAAGTGATGTTATTCTTCTTGAAGGATGAGAATGTAAGAGTGAGTGGTGGATGATGTTTTCGCGAGGATAAGTGGTGTGGTGAAGTCTTGTTGCCGGGTGCGAGTTGCAAGGTCAAGCAAACCAAGGGACCGACGCGTTCGTCGCCCACCAAAAACAGCGTCGGCGGGGCTCCGGCAGGTGATGCTGCCGAATCGTGATCCTGAAGCTGGCGGCTTACAGTAGGTGGTGATGTCTTCAAGGCAACTCTCGCTCAATGATGGGAATGAAGGAAAGGGTGTAATACGATTGGGTGGATTTTCTTGGCCAAGAGCTGGTGATACTGGCGGTGGAAGAATTCTGAGAGAGCGAGAGTTGTGGTGGGGATTGAATTTTGGAAAACTTGAGGAATGGTCAAGCGGGGTGTGTGTGGGCACTGCGAAAAAAGATGACAGAAAGCTTGGGCCAGCAGATGAGTCAGCAGTTTGACTGGGGTACGAACGTCAAGATTCGAATGCTGCTCGAATCACTTTTTTGCAAGCTTTGCATTTGACCCCTCGACGAGTAATGCAGTCAACGACAAAGCACTGCTATTTGCTCGAGTAGTGCCCGTCAAATGGAACATTTCCCCCTGAGATTCTTTGTGCACTCGCCGCGGCCCAACTGCCAACTTGTCCTCAGGCCCGTTGCTTGCCTGCAGTCACCCCCAGGCCGTCCTCAATTCACTTCGTCACCGACCATTCAATTGTCACTGACCATGTGCCCGGAAATGCGGGTCGCCTGCCCCTCCTTCTTCCATGTCGATGTTTGACTTTCCCACACTGCCACATTCACAACCTTGATGAGCCCACCACCAGGCGGAGCTGCCAATTCGGCTGCTATCTCAGATGGGCAACTCCGACAAGAAAGCACAGCACAAATGCCGTGCTTGAACAAGAACAGGCAGGTGAGAAGCCCCCCCCCGCTTCCTACCACCGGGGCTGCGACCCCACCATAATGCCCCTCAATCAGCGACTTGAGTGACCACATGTGGTGATGTCCCGCCAACAGCAATTGATGTTCCCTTTTCTCGTATTTGCGTAGTAGTTGTTCACCACGTATCAATATAAATATCTGTCCCCCGCGTTGCTGTCCTGACTCGTTTTAAACCCTCTGACTATCCCTCCATCTTTCTATCTTCAACCCATTGTCGTCTACAACCACCCACCATGTCCTCCTTCACAATCCGCGCCCCCCCAGCAACCGACATCTGGCGCAAGCCCCCCTCCACAGACATCTTCAACGGTACTCTTTCCCTCTCTTTCCCCCCTTTCTTCTCTTTATACCTCTCGACTAACTCTCGCCTCTAGCACCCTCAACAGCCCCCTCCTACCTAAATTCCACCGCCCCCCTCCTCTCTTTCGTGTCCACCTCCGTCACATTCAAACTCCCCTACACCCACCAGTACGACCAAGGCGGCCTCCTCCTCACCTTCACCCACCCCAGCCAAAAACAAAACAAGTGGATCAAAGCCGGCATCGAATACTACAACTCCACCCCCCGCCTCTCCGTAGTCTCCTGCGACAACTGGGCCGACTGGTCTGTAGCCCCCCTCGCCGATGACCCTCCTTCTACTCTATGGACGACAATCTCTATCGAAAAGGGCGGGGACGAGAATGGTATTTCGCTTTGGGTGTACCAGGTGCTGTCGTCGGCGGAAAAGGTGCCGGTGAGGGAGATTTGCTGGGTGTATGGGCTTGATGATCTCGACAAGTGGACGGTAGAGGTGGGGGCTATGGCTGCTAGGCCGGCGAAGGGGGATTTGGGGGAGCTGGAGGTGGAGGTGAAGGATATGGAGATTAAGTGGAGGGAGTGAACTGGCTTGAGGTATGGCTTGGGCAAGGACTGGGAGGGTGTGGACAAGGCTGTAATACCCAAAAACATCACATCACATCACAGCAAGCAAGAAACAGGAACAAAAAATTGAGGTGGCCGACTCTTTTCGTCTCCCATTAATCCTATTGACCTTCAAGCAAAGTAGGACTAGTGTGTATGTTTTGGCAAGCCTTGTTGTATAAACAAGGCCCTCAAAAATTGACAAAAAAAGAAGATTCGTTACATCATCATCAAAGTCGTTAAACAAATGAATGTCCTTTTTCTTGTCCTTCAAGTCCAACAAGAATTACCAGCAATCCATGCATGGCCTTTTCCACCCACCGAAGTTCAGAGTTTTCGACCCTCCCAACCATGATCATCCTGATTGTTTTGGTTGACCAAGCTTTGTCGATTTGTTGCAAACAAATAGACAAAAGAAATAAAGTTGTGCGTTGTGAGTGTGTGTGCTGTGTATTTTTTTGGGTGTATGCTGCGCTTGTCGATGTAAGAATGCAATGGGGGGCAAAGTTCAAGCCAACCCCGGGTATTGTTGTTCAATCTGAGAGTGGTGTTGGAGCCGCCAAGTTGTGTGCTTCCAGAAAACGCCAGGGAAAAACACAAAAAGTAGCTGTGTAGTTGAGATGTTCCGTTCCGTTCCCGTGTCCCAAAGTTGAAAGAGCAAAAAAGGTGTCATCAAGTCCAGCAAGCTGAACAAGAGACGGTAAAAAAGTACACAATCCATGGTTGGGGGTTTTGACCTATTTTTTTGTAGTTTTTCTCGGTGTGTGTGAGATGAGTGTGTGTGTGGCAGAGATGTGTTTTTTTGTTGTTTCCATCATTAATGGAGTTGGGGGTGAGGGTATCGATGAGAAAAAGCTTCCTGTTCTGATGACGCCGTAAAAAGCCCCTGCAAATATCTCCTTGAGCAAATCGATCGACCAGCGAAGACTAGCTCCCCCAGCCAACTAGAAACAGCCCAGAAAAAGCAGAAACCAAAAAGCAAATACCAAAACAGCCCGACATTCCAAAAGCAGGGGAATCAAAGCAAAGAAGAGATTCAGAGAGCAGAGGGGAAGGGTTTTGTGAGCTGCGGCACTGTCTCGCCTCCGCCACAATACTCACATCGTATATCGACATTAGGCCCCCCCTCACTCCACAAATCTTGTACATCAAAATAGCAATTGGTCGGCCAACCTCGAAAGAAGTGAAGAGATTTCAGTGTGAATGAAATGTCTCCCAAATGGTGTTCCAATCTGATGTGAAGATCTGGGAGCTGTGGATGAGAAAAGACCAAACGCCGGATGTTGAGTAAGAGCAAAAGAAGACGCAAGCCCATCACCGTCAAGCCCCTCGATATACGCAATCCAAATATTCAGCTTCCTGCCCTGAAATAGATTCCTCCTTGTTATGCCTTGGTAACGCCAGATATCTGCCTGCTGCCTTCCATACGTGCAAGGTTCAGCTCACCCTCTCAAATCGTCTTGGGGGTCCGCGCATTGCTCGCATCGATGACGTCGTCGAGGTGGTTGCACATGGCAACAAACAGATCAAAGAACAACTTCCCACTTCCCTCGCCGTACACGTCGCTGCCGCACTTCTCCATCTCGGCCTGCATGGTGCCACTGCGCTTGAAGGTCTTGCGGCACCGGATGATGAGTGCTAGGTAATGGGCGCGCAGGCGGCTGTCAGAGTCGGGCGTGTTGGCGTAACAGTACTGAGCGCTGCGGAGGATGGTGCCGACGTCGATGCCGGCCTGCAATCCTTGCTTCTTCAGCGCCAGCCTCTTGAGCTCTTCCAGTCCGAAGCGATCAGCGGCACAGTAGATGGCCGTGTCGCGAAGGATATGCTGGCTGATGCCTGAGAGGAAGACGGTCGCCTCGACAGCCGCGGGTGTCTGGGGGGTTTGGCCTGCGCGGCCACCTCCGAATTTAGGTGAGTCGTTGATCGTCGGGGAGGTTTGGGGTGTGACCCGACGGGGAAGCGAGTCCTCGAGCTCCCAAGAGTTGCGCTGCTTGTTGTGCAACAAGCGGGGGTAATAGTCGCCCTTGTAGAGATATTCGAGGATTCCGCTGAAGACCTCTGGCTCCTCGTCCGGGAGTGAGATCCTTCTATTCTGCGCATCGGTGAAGTTACTCCGGATCACCCTCTCGAAAAAGGGTGATTGACAGAGCACATCCTCGTGCGCTGCAAACAGTCGTGCTTCTGCGCCCACCACCAGGGTGACGATGGGTGAAGGGGCAAGAGATTTGTCCTTGAGCCTCGCCTGCACACTCTGTGTGCGCGAAGTCTCTTCGTTGTTGAGCGACCGTTGCAATTTCGACACTTTTTGGGCATCCCGCACGGAGCCCTTCTTCATCAGCCTCGCGGCCTTGTCCACCCGGTGTTGCGAATCCATTGTCGTCGAGGCAGCCTCCCGCTGGGAGGTGCTGGCGTCACGGCTTCGGAACGAACGCTTGAACATGGTGGCGGTGTTGTTGTATCGGAATATGGCGATGCTGAAGGTGGTGGTGATGGTGGTTTCGGTTCGATAAAAGACTCGAGGCGCGCGGGATGAGACAAAAAGACAGCAAAAGGAAAGACAGACTATGTCTGAATTACTCTCGCCACCTTTTTTCCATGTATGTTTTCAAGAGAGTGACGAAAATAATGAATGAAGGCCCGAAGGAAAAGCAAGAGTAAAAAGAGAGAGAGAGAGAGAGAGGCACAAAAACGATTGACGGGGTCCGGGGGTGGAGAGACCCTGGAGAGAGAACTCCAGAAAAACTCCAGCGAAGAGCTTTGCGACCCGTTGGTTGTGTGATGAGGGGGGGAGGGAGGAAAAGAGGAAACAGATGGAAAGCAGCGGGGGGGTGGGAAAGTATTTATATCCAGGAGGTGGGGGTGACACCAAGAGAGGTGTGTGCCTGGAAATGATCCATGATCGACAAGAAAACAAGCAGGGCTGGGGGCGGCTGCAGTTGTTCTGTGCTGTCACTTATGAATGGCCGGTTGTCGGTTGTCTTTCGACAAACTGCCTTGGGCATCGCCACTGTCTGCAATCTGGTGACACATTGCTTGTACGCAATTGACCCATTGCGCGGCATCTTGCGAGACCTTCTCGATTCTATCATTGCTGTGGTCGTCGTCAGCCCTGGGGACATGGCCGTTGTGAATTTGGCGTGCCAGGAAGCCCTGGTTGTGGGTGTGTTGATGTTGACCAGGGTTGCACTTCAGATGAGGGGTAGCTCCATCGATGAACTTCCATCACAAATGTTCAACTGCACCACTGTATTGTTAGCTAATCAATTCTGGACTTCAGAGGGCCTCCCATTTACCTCGGTTTCTGTATTCTTCATTGGATTCAATGATGAAAAACGGACAAATAATGTGTCGTGGCCGCTGTATTCGAAACGATTCCAACAGGTTGAAATGTGCAGCAGAGTTTGCCTCTGCGGGGCACGTGTTTAGCAACCCTCCACTGACAGCGCAGCAAGAATCGGTTTCACGGCACAGCCTCACCTGCCGGCGCTTGCTCTCTGCACACCCAGAAGGTCTCAGCGGATGCTCGCTTCTGTCAGGAGCGCGAACACCCGTGATATCCTCTCCTGGACGGACACACCTCGGTATGGGGCTGACAGAGCTCGAGTCACACTAGCCACGCGGCACAAATGCCTCCCAATGAGCGTCTCCTCCCATTGGGCCTTCATGGTGAGAAGTCTTGCACTCCCCCCCCCGACCTGACTGGACTGACGGTATCCGCACAATTCCATGTTCGATCGATTCAAGTCGATAAAAAAAAACATCAATGCCCGGGCGGCGACTGGTCAGGGGAACTAGGGCTACCCCACATGAACCACTGTGGTGGGAATGTGGGGTCACTCTAAGACAAGATGGAGCAGGCGGGCCGCATCCGAGACTCCTCTTGGCCTGCCACTGCCAGGGCTCCCTGAGCTTCACCATCAGGTTACCCCTGTCTGATCTCGCAAGTGACTCCATACCTGGCGACGACGCAGGAACAGAAGGTGGTGTAGTATAGGGTAAGGTAATAATTGCTTCTGTCCTTTTCCTTCGGTTCAATGTACAGTACGAGTACAGAATTCTCCGCATCAGTCAAACAATACCGATCTTCCATCGACAATATAATGACGCATGTCAACATCGTTACACCTTGCATGAGTCACCCCTCCTTCACCGACAGACGTTGCAGTCTCCTCATCTCCTGGCATCGTCAGCCTTGGCATCAAATATGTCGCCTTGTCGTGCCTGTTTACTCTTCCAAAAGCGAGTCGCTCTGGGTTGATGGCTTCTTGTCGTGGCCATCCTTCTGAGTCAGGTTCTCACGCATGCCGATCAACCCATACAAGAAAGCAAAGACTGTAATCCAAAGTGTCAGCATCGAGTCGTACCATTAATCCAGTCACTGTTGGTCTCTTACCTGTCGGTCCCAGGCCCACGAATCCTGAGACATACGACGCGATGTACTCAGTCTTCTCCATGGTCTCTGGATCCATCCAGAAGAAGGGATACAGGCCAGTGAACAGCTTGCCAAAGGCAGCCCAGCCAAGGTAAGCCGAGAGGAAGAACACTGTGGCGAAGACGTGCGCAGGGACGGGAACCTGGCGCTTGATGCTGTTCAACACAAAGATTTCGAAGAGGGCAATGAGTGAAATGCCGATGTAGAGATTCAGAATGCAGAACGGCTCGAACCATCCGTTACCGAAGAATTCCTTCGCTATGGTCTCGTCAGTGAGTGCACGGTGAGGAACCTCGATCGAGTCCAACACCTACCAGATGTAACAGAGATTGACTCGCCTCCCTCACCCTGGGGAAAGTGGCCGTAGCCCTGGGGCACCAAGACGCTCCAGTAAATGAGTGTGTTCATGAAACAGAACACATGGGCAACAGTGTAAAAGATACTAAAGTAGAAGCGCTTGCGAGAGTGTGGCGTCTGAAGTGGTGGTGACATTTTCTTGAGTACCACGGATTCCCAGCGATGGTCATCTTCGTCAACGTCGGGGTAAAAGAGATGGGTAAAGCTCCAGCACTGGAAAGGGCACAAGACGTCAGCGATGGTCTTGTGCACTCCCAATCGGCTAATGAATGAACTCACGGAGGCGATGAGGTGATAGAGCCACAAAAGAAGATAGGCCAAGGACGCGAACTCGAAGAGGATGCACCAATTGGACTTTCCTTCATCCTGGGGATATTCGTGGTGAAACTTGTAGCAAAAGAGCATGCCGGCGAGGGCGGTGAGGTAGCAGAAGATCAGACCGCGAAGGTACACCAGGCAACTCTGGCTAACGCACGGCCATGGGGAGTGGCAGACTCGAAGAAAGATTGGCTAACAAATATGTCAGTCGCCTTATAGAGACAGAGATGGCGAGAGCAAATTTCGTACATGGTCTTGAACGGTCGAAGAGCCAATGGCCACAGGCAGCCCTTGGCGGCTCGACAAGAGCGGAGCTCTCTCTTCGGAAGACATGGTTGGTGTACTCGAAGAGACGGTGTTTCAGAGATGCGAATGCAACGTGTGGCAGATGTGATCTGCTCGGGTTTTGTGTAAACAGACTGAGCAAAGAAGTAGAAGAAATGGCAATAAAGCAACTGGCAACCAAAGAAGAAGAGGTGTTGAGGGAAGATGTCGAATCTTGGAAGATCGAAGATTAAAAGAGAGAGTGGCCCCAAACTCTGAGCAGATGGGACGTTGGAACCCTGAGAGACACGAAGAAGGCAAGCACGATTTCCTTCGGCTCCAGCATGAAGCTGATATGGAAGGCATGGACAAACTTGAACTCGGGTAAGGACTGAGAAGAGGCAGCTGCAACCATGGTGATGATGATTTGGTAAGCCCGAGATGTAGACCAAGGCTGCTGTCAATCACTTGCTTTTGAAAGTCTGCTTCGAAGATTGAGGGAAGGTATGAGGTTGACGAAGCAAGTTCACATCTTCAATTAGGTGCATCATGAGCAGGCCTGTTCATTCGAAGTGGCGTTGATGGGCCTGAAGAAGGCAGTTGTAACACTCATTAGAAGAAGGTAAAGAAAAAGTACAATTAAAAGGGAGTTTTTGGATTAGAAATCTATAAAGCCCTTCCAAACAAAACGTATGAGAAGTGACACCATCTCCCAAAGTCGAGCATCTCCAAACCATAAAGGTTCTCAAGAAGCGCAGGACCCGCAAAAGGTGGCCCACTTTCGACGTTGCGCCCCAATCAGGAACTGCCAATTCGACACCGTGGTCTCCGCGTGCACCAGCATTCAGGTCTTTGGATTTTGGTCCCTTGATGAACGAGACAGCTATTCCAAACCGCAACAACGAACATCTGCACCAAGACCGCCGCGTCCAAATCACACGTCACAAATATGCTGTCAAGCTTAGGAAACCCGCGGCAAGCCGCCGCTCAGCTCATGAACTTTGGGCTGATTCTGTCTACTGCTTTCATGGTGCGTCCTGCTGCCAGACTTTGTCGCATGCCCTCCAGGACGCCAGCTAACAAGGTGTTTAGATGTGGAAAGGTCTCTCCGTCATCAGCGATTCCCCATCCCCGATCGTCGTCGTCCTGTCGGGGAGCATGGAGCCCGCCTTCCAAAGAGGCGACTTGCTTCTGCTCTGGAACCGAAACCTGTTTACCGAAACGAGTGTCGGCGAAATTGTGGTGTATAACGTGAAGGACAAGGACATTCCAATTGTGCATCGTATTATCAGCAAGTTTGGCACCGGGTTCGTTCTTCTTCAGCTCTGGTTGTTGGGGATGGTTGAGATTGACAAATGGGGTTCTAGGCCAACTGCGAAGCTCCTGACCAAGGGAGACAACAACGATTCCGACGACACAAAGCTCTACACTCCTGGGCAAAACTACCTGGTTAGGGAAGATATCATTGGGTGCGTTGTTCCTGGGCCAGCTTTGTCCTTTCTGGACGGAGGCTAACATTGAAACAGGAGCGTGGTCGGGTATATGCCTTTCGTCGGTTATGTTACCATTATGCTCTCCGAGCACCCATGGATGAAGACTGTGATGCTCGGGATAATGGGCTTGGTAGTTGTTTTACAGCGGGAATAAGAGGCAGTGATTCAAAAGGCAAAGATAGTTGAGGCACGGCGTGATTTTGAGCCATGCCATGGGCATGGCCAGTTTTTGGTAATAGCACTAACAGCTTCCCTTTCATGAATAAGATACCCAAGAGGCATTGAGCCAAATCGATGTTTTTGCCCGTTGTTGGAGTGAAGCAGATACGATGCCTCGAGCCAAAAGCTGCGATGCACAAGCTCGGAACCCGAATATCGGACAAAGGATGCTTGATATCGTTGGACTGTTGGACCTGTTGCCAGCTTCGTGAGTCACTGCTTTTGCTTTTCATCAGTTGGTGCTTGCACAAGTTCCATACATATCATTATTTCTTCCCAAGCACTGACCAAACCACCAAAAGATATCGAAACGGAGTTCTTGGCGAACCCTTGTCCCACCAAAATCCCACCAAAATCCCATGCCAAGGGACCGCTAAACGCCCCTGTGGCCTGGTTAAAGAGCAGGGGGGTCACCTTCCGTTGAAGTGCTGCTGATGCCTGGAAGCAATTTAAAAAAGAACAACGCTGTTGTCGCCGCCGTCGCTCGTTCCAGTCGCTCTTTTTCCCCTCTTCATTGATGAAATTATTCATCAATCGCGCTCGTTTTCACCATTGCGCCTTCCATCTGGACCCTCAATCACGCGACACCAAGATACCCCAGCACTTATCGCTAAAGGAAGGCTCGGACTGAAACATGGCAGGCGACGACAGCGCAGCCGCGCCGCCAAAAACGGAGAAGCCTGAGGCAGAGATTGGGACTGTACAGGAGAAGCAAGGGAATGAGGCAGGCCAGCAAGCCACCAGTCAACAGCAACAAAGTGACGAGAACGGCGCGCGTCCGGCCCTCCCACCAAGGCCACTGCCCCCAAACCATCAAGAGGTAGTGAGAGGGGTCCAGGGACAGTCGCCGGGCCCTGTACGGTTCCAACCTCCTATCCCAGGCACACATCCACAGGCTTTTATACAACAGCCATATGGACCGTATGAAGTCCGTCAGGGGGATGACGAAGCAGTTCCCTACGAGATCCCGTTCCACCCGCAATGGCACAAAGCAAAGATAGTACTCATGCTCCTTGCGGTTGCTGTTTGCGCAGTCATTATTGGACTTAGTGTGGCGACAGGATTTACTGCTCTGGGAGACTATGGCCGCTACTACATTCATGAATCTGCTCCTATAACCGGTGTTTCTGCCTCAGCGGTATGTGTGGCCTCAGCCCTACTTTGCTGTTTACACTATTGCAAAGCGCTAACCCCAAGCAGGCCATCTTATCAATGCTCTTCGTCGCCATTGAGATGCTGACTATCTGTCTCTCTCGCGACAGACGTGGAATGCACCCCGGATGGCTTGTCACTTTCAACCTCTTCATCGGCATCCTTGCAGCCGCCGCCTTTGGCATCATGGTTTACTATGTCACAAATGTATCAGGCTGGGACGGGTGGTTTCGCTACTTCAAAGACGAAAGGAAAGCATATGAAGAACTCAGACTCTTCAGGATCCTCTTGGGGTTCGACATCACCCTTTTTATTCTCCACTTCATCCTCTTCATCGGCGCGTGTGTCGAAGCCAACCAACGGCAAAAGGCGAGGCGGGCCGTACAGATTATTCAGGTCCCATTCGATCCCTCCCAGCCTTTGCCCGAGGGCTTCCAGTATGTTGCCGCACCTACCACGATGCAATATCCACCTGCGCAATATCCGCCTACACCACAACAGGCTGTCGCTATGCGCAATGGCGGGTATGCACCTCCCCAACGGCAGATACCACCACAACGGGTCTCGATTCACGGAGTCATCCCCTACATCACCCCTCAGCAGGCCGCCATGTATGGGGGTTACTATGCTCCGATGCCGACACCAGGTCAGCCTCAACCTCCTCAGCAAGTCCTTGGGGGGCTTGGTGGTTATTACGCTCCGGTTCCGCACAACCCAGCCGCGCAAACGGCTCCACGGCGGTCATCAAGGAGAGGAGGGCGGGCTTCTGTTGCGGCAGCATCAGGCTCGGGACAGGCAAACGCTCAACCCAGGGCGACACGAGCACCAAAACTAGATGCAGCCTTGCCGGCAATCCCAGCTGAGTCTGCGTCAGCTCAACAACCAAAGACCGAAGAGGTGGTCTCTGAGAAACTAGAAGCAGCATTGCCACCAACTCCCGAAGCACCACCGGAGCCTACAACAACTCAAGAACCAAAGACCGATGAGGTTGTGTCTGAGAAGGTGTCTGAGAAGTAATGTATTGCGTATGTACCTAATTCAGGATATGAGATTGGATAACGGCATGGAAATGATGTACTTCAGGATACCCAACAGTTTGGAAAAGCAAGCTCAGTCACGCATAATAATAATTCTAGTTCCTTGCATTCTCTTACGTTAGCCACCCCAGTGACCACATCTTGATGTCTGCACAGTGGGTTTCACAAACTGTCCTGTACCGGTAAGCCAAGGTGTTAACGGTGGGGAACAATCGACCAAACCCCTGAGTCGCTCAAGAAGCCCGGATCAACAACCCATCAACCAGTAGTGCATCCTAATCATGACAACGGCTGTACCGGCACGCATTCGGGCGAAGTTTATAGCTCATACAATGATATCATCCTGTTGCCTGTTTGTTGTGCTACCTTACTTGGAATCATCGCTGAGGAATAAAACCACAGCCAGTCAGTCCTCTTCCCTTTTTTTTTTTTTCTAAATCCCAAATCACTGCTGCCACGGACATCAAATCATATCACCCCTATTCAGACAAAAAGTTCGTAAAGATGTCTTCCAACCCTCTCATCCCCAACAACGCCAAAGCCGCCGGTCTGAAGGACGACAACTCCTACGTCTCCCGCCCCGGCCAGAAAAACGAGCCCGTGCCGGTCATCTCGGACGATGAGGCCAGAAATGCCGTGAACAACAACAACAACAACAACAACAACAACAGTCGTCAACAAAAGGCAAACACAAGCAGCGGTGATCAACTCGGTACGCACCCACCTACCTACCTACCTACCTACCTACCCACCTACCTATCCCATCCCCCCTCTCAGCCACACCCAGCCACCAAAGCTACCTACAACAAAGATGAATTCGTCTCTCCTGAACACATCATGAAAAGTAAGGTAAAAACAAGCTGACAAACTTGACCAACCAGAGCGCAACGACAAAGAAGCAATCAACAAATCCAACACCATCCCCGACACCAAAAGCAAAAGCAAACCCAACACCCGCGGCGCGGGCCCGCCAAAGGGGGCGTACAAAGAGCCTGGCGATACGGAAGGGCTGCTGGGGAATGATGGAAGGAGTTCTGTCTAGGGTACCTAGGTAGATGATGCCCATCCTTCCATGTAAATAGCTCGAACTTGAATGAACTCAATAAACTTCTCTTACCTTAACTCTATCTGTAAAGGCACCTGCTACTATGAGCTTAAACAGTTTCCATCTAGCTTATACCTAGTCAGTTGTTTGTGTTCACCCTTCATAAAGGTAAGTAATTTTGAGTTTCAAAGTTCAAATTGCATCAAAGTCAAAGTTGAAGTTAAAAAAAATAAGGAATTCGAACTCTGTAGTGTAGATAATATATACCTACCTAAATATACCTGCCATCTAACAAACACAACCGCACAAACCCAAACTGAAAGCCTCCTTTGTACCCACACACACACTACAAGCCCAAATTAACTTTCTCGGGTTATATGTATGGTCCATCCCCTGTCACTCCTTACAATGAACACCCCGTCCCATATATAACAAATCCATATAAAACAAAGAAATGACCCTCTACTTGCAGCAATACTAGGGACTCAAATGTTAAGCTATTGCCCTACCTGATTCCCCCCATGTGGTTCCGGTCCCGGCCCCGGCCCCTGGCCCATAGCAGCAGCCCTCTCATAGTATCCCTCCCACAGCCCCCTCAGCTCCTCCTTCTCCCGTTGCAACCTGACATGCTCATTCTCCAGCGTCTGTATATACAACCTCGCTCGGTCCAACACCTCAGCTTTGCTCACCTTCCTTTCTCTCTCCAGACTCGGTCCCTCACCTAGTAACAGTGTCCCCCCCTGGTAGGTCTGGTAGGAATAATCACCCATCATACCACCAGCAACGGTGCCAGAAGGCAGAACCTCTAGCAGCTTATCAAAGTGCGTGTTGAGCCTATGTCGATATTTCTGCTCGACCATGTTGTGACGCGTGCGGGCGTTGTGACTCTGTTTGCTTGTCGACGAAGACGACGCTGCTGCTGGAGGAGGGTGCTCCTGTTCGGAGTCGTAGTCTTCGGTAAGGGAGTTGGGCGCTGTGCCGCTGCCGCTGCCAAGAGAGGAGATCGTTGACTGGCTCGTGGGAGAGGAGAGACCGGTTGTGGGAGCTGATGTCCTCTTCCCTTTGCTCCTCCTGGCGGATTTATAAGGCCGGTTACCGCTATGAGGGCCGGTGGTGTTCATTGTCATGGTGTCAATGGTCAGGTCTTGAAAAGGGGGGTTGCCGAGGTTGGCATGGCCGTTTTGACGTTTGCTTGATGCCGGATGTTGATTAGGGGCATTGCTGTTTCCATTCATACCCAATGATGCTGCCGCATGTGGATTCTCTTGGTATGGAGTGAAAGAAGCGAAGCGGGGATCCCAGCCTGTCAGAGGAGGGCCTTGATTCATCCCCTCTTCAGGTTCGTCTCGTATTCGCGCGGAGTGAAAGCTGTGCGGGACGGAGATGTTCAGGGAAGCGGTGTCATATGCAGATACTGTCTCGGAGGGAGCACAGTAGGAGGTCTCTGGCGCGAGGGACGGGATGCCTCGAGGAGCATAGTCCCCATATGCTCCGGCGGCGTTGAAGGGGTTAGTCGGAGAGATCGAGATAGATGCTCCATGGGGGGTTGAGATAGGATACGAAAGCGCGCCGGCATGATCTTGCTCTTGGAAGCTGAAAGATTCAGGATATGGAAGATTCTGGTTGGCTGTCAGCTGAGGTCACTACACTGCAACAGCAGGTCACTCCTCATGAATAGCCGAATGTTGTCAAGGACGGAACAGGTGCTATAAATACAACACGACGCATTGAGGCTACCGGTCATGCCATTTCAACGGTTTCGGTCAGGGACCGAGGTTCCGAACCGATCCATATGGTCCTGACAACGTCACCATGCATCATGCTGAACAGGTAGATAGCCCAGAGGGAGCTAAGGAAGCATGAAATGAAAGCAGGGTATGTCTGTCAAAAAGTCGACCGTACCTGTGAGTCCCCATCGTCATAATTCCCACCATAGTAACTAGAGCTGTCCATGCTTGAGACTGAAAAGGCAAGTTGCAGGGAGTGACTGTATGATGTAGAGCAGGTCCATGACCCCGGTCGACACCATGATGCTAGGACAACGGTGAACTTATACCACGAGCCATTGTCCCTTCGTGTGACCAGGCGGCATGAAAAGTCTGGTGAAGGTAATGAGTGCGGCTGGATCATTGGAGACTTTGCTTCTGCAAAACCAGGTTTGTCAATTCTCAGATGCGTTTGCCTCCATCCGCGACCCGGGTACAGTGTTCGAATCGAAAACGGACATTGTGCCAGAGGCTTGACCAATGCCGCCCAAGGCGCACCTCGGCACACGGGTAGCGGCCGAGAATACTCCTGTCTAGAGGCAAGGGGACGCGCATATCTGACCAAAGGTTGGCAGCGGCCCGAGCCAGTTCGGGCAGGATGCAAGTTACAACCAAGATCTGTCCAAGGAAATAGTCAGGCCAATGTCTCTGAATCAATCGATGCGAAATTCCGTGGCTCCCCTTTCGAGGTCAGCCCCGAGCTCGTGGTATATGCCGGAACCCAAAACGAGAGCCGGCAGAGCGGGAGATCGACAATGGTTGTCAAGGGCTGCTGTACATGGACATATTCAGATGCTGTCACGGTGGAGATTGGTCAGTTTTCCATCAGGGGAATAGCTGTGGTCCGATTTGGCTCGCTGATCATGCCATTGCGGTAACTACCGATTCAGCCCTAGAATCGTGGCGTCGAATGTTTTCGAGAACTCGATCTGATTGACCCCTGGAGGCCACAGAGTCAGCCAGCTTGTGATTGGACCTCTTTCTGGAACAAAATGCAGGTTTGGGCACTGATTGTTTGGTCGAGGGATTGAAGCGAGCCGTCAAACTTCATATTCTTTTGGCGTGAAGGACTTGGGATCGGATAAAGCACTCGCTCGGGTTCCTGAGGCTTGCTTTCACGCTCGGCACTTGGCTGCGAAGTGAGACATGGCGCGTCCAGACAACATGGTCTCGCTTCCCACGAGGGAGGAAGCCACGAATGCCACGTTCACAAGCAGACAAAGTCCGGGATGACGTGAGTCCCTGCTTCTCCCAGTTCGAGACATGGCACTCGTGTCACACAACATCTTCGAAACACCCTCCTCGTGGGGTGAGAGGCGGTCCCAAAGTTCCGGTTGAACGGTTTTCGGGTATTGTATCCTCGTTTTTCCGAGGTGCGCGGGGTTAATCCAAGTTCAAGGAGCGATGGCTCGGCCGGAGATGATGGTAGAATACAGAGAAATCTCGGCAGAGAAAGTCGAGGGTGTTTCTGCCAGAGAATCATTAGAGGTACAATCTGGGATTGATGGGATCCAACAGAGCAGCCCTGCATGCAGAGACTTGGCGTTCCGTCACGCATCGGGTCGATGTCTGATTCGATCGAGGGCCTGGGCAAGCCGTAATCCAGTGGATGTTTGTAGATGATGTAAAGTTTGGAAAATCGACCAGCAATAGGACCTGAGGATCTGGCATTCTGGTTGCTCTTTCCTCAAGGCTCATAAGGTAGTGTGGGGTTCAAGTGCCAGGTGTCGGTCATCCTTTAAATGGAATCACCCCGCCTTCTTTGATCTTGAGAGATCTGCTGTTCTTTTTCCTCATGGACTATTGCTCTCCACCAAGAACAATCTGTAGGATAGAGATGAGGTTCATCGCTGCTTCTTAGTCCGACGGTTGAAAGTTGTAAACCATGCATATGCATTCAACGGATGCTGGTGAACATGCAGGAGAAGCAGCCCTTCCCAATCAACGAGATCCAACAAAGCAACAAGCTGCTGTCAGACGCAGCCACCCGAAACACTTCTGCCAGATACCGGGTTGTAGGGACCTGAATGTGAGTTTCTCCGAGTCCAACGACAAGCACATCATGCGACTTTAATCAATGAAAGAGGCAGTGGTCAATTTGAAATGAAAATACTAATGCCAAGCACGATAACTTCCGTCATGTTATTCAGACCAGTTTTCAACCTTGATGCCAACCAAAGACCCAGCCCGTTGATTTCCTGAAATATTTCCCCCAAACAGTGTACCGAGTCCGAGTTTCGTCCCTTGCCCTTTCCCATTGCATCAACATTTTGTAACGAAATCCGAACGCTGCGACTTGATTCAATTCAAAAAAAACCATTCCAATAAGACGCAATCAGTGCCCTTGATTTGTTGCTTGAGCAATAGCTCCAGTCATCAGGTCAATGTTCCTCAGCAGTTCTGTTCTTTCTCTGTGCAGTCGCTCCGTCTCCATTTCGAGCGCCTTGATGCGTCTGGTGGCTAGGTCCAACACCTCGGCTTTGCTCATTCTTTTCTCATCCGTGGCGGACCCATCACAATTGCCTTGGCCTAGGTGGCTTTCTTCGGATTGCTCGAGGGGGAGGATGGCTAACAGGCGCTCAAACTGGGTGTTCAGCCTGTTGCGGTACTGTTTTTCGACAAGGTTGTGATTGCGTCGGGCACGGCGCTCCTCAGGAGTGAGGTCATCATCATCACTGGGTGACTGGGGAGTATGGGCGCTTTCAGCTGGCGATAGAGGCGTTGTTGGTGCCATGCTGCCGTTTCGAGCCTTGCGGGAGGCGGTGCGCAGTTGAATGTTGTGCTTACCGCGACCCTTTGGTCTACTGGTGGCCTTGACCTTCTCGTTGGCCTGGTGCTTGACCGATGTAGACGACTCTTCAGACCACGATCTCTTGGTGTGTATCACAGAATCTCCCATATTGACTGTGGCTAGTTCGCTCACTGGGGAAAACAACTCATGCTCGTAATGGTCGGCCTCAGCTTTATCCCTCCATACACCTGCCTTGGAATTCAGTGAGCTGAGTGGTGTCGGCAAACAGGCTTCGGCGCTGAAGTTGTTGAAGAAATGCCAATTTCCACCAACAATCGGAGTAAATGGGGACCTTGACAAATAAAAGTAATCGCCGGATGGTTCCTCAAGGTACGCAGAGGCTGTGTACGGTGCACCGGGCAAGCACCATGGGACAACATTGGCCCCATGACTGGTTTGGCCCATATAATCATAGCATGTGGGGGGTACTGTTGGCGCTGCGGTCTAGATTGGGGCATGTCTTGATTAGCTGGGCCCAGAATTGCTAACTGCAAAGGTGGCGTGACCTCCGGGACTCGGCTGGTAACACCACGGCAGCCACCAATGAATCTCAAATATTTTTCTCACCTCATCGGCACCGGACCTCGCTTCCTTGATTATGACGCTGGTCTTCGTCGCACTGGGTTCCATGGCTGTTGCAACAAAGGTCTCGCAAAGGGTGGGACGCACGATAGTGGGTAAGGTCATTGTCGTGCGGTAGCACCCATGTGATGATGCTCTTGACGTTTGAGCGTCACAAGTAACCACAGCGGTTGAATGAAAGAGCAAACTGGAGAGAATTGCTGATAATCGTACGGTTGTACGTAGGTTGCGTGTCCAGATACCTCGGGAGAGCTACTTGCTGGTGGATATCTGCAGTCTGGCTGGCTTATGATCTCCGGATCAAGTCTTATTATATAGAGGCTGGACCCCTTCGTGCTCAGGACCCCTTCTTCGCTCAGTTCCGCTTACTAGGTACTCCTTCCGCAGAGCCACGCAGGGGCTATGGGTCTTTGAAGCCAAGGAGACGGCTGCCACAAAGCCATTGAGGTTGCCGCTCCCGGCAGGCCGGCACAAGCAATGGGGAAAAGGAAGAGAATCGATCGGACTGCCCACATGTCTCCCACATCCCTTGAAGCCCGGGAGCGGGTCTGGTCAAGGGGATCGAGCCTATAGTTAGGGATGATGTCAGATCATGGAGTCGAAGGCCATGTGGGTTGAGTGTTGGGGGAAGCAGCCTACATGAAAATGGCGCCATTTTTGTGAACTGGGGTGTGGCCCCATCTTTTGGCAGCCGCAATCGAGAACAGTCGGAGACCTTCCCAGGGCCGTGTGAAGCCATGGAAGACTGGTGTGCGTCTGCACAGGGGGGCTGACAGTTGGGAGGTGGGGCAGCTGATCATCTCGTGCATCATTGGCCCTCAGGATTGTTTCCCTGCCAAGACACTTGTCAAAGATGTCAAGAACCTCAATGGGCAGCTCTTGCTCCCTCACACACAGAGAGCGGAAGCCTCGAGCGAAAAGGAAGCCGCCATGATGTTAGTGCCCAACGGTGTTTGGGACAGGGGAAAGTGAACCTGATGTGTCATGCCAAGAGGGAAACAAACTTCCGCCGATTCTCACGATGTCGGGTCCTGTCCAAAATTTTCTTGTCCTCGGAACTCTTTCCCACCTAGCCTTATGGGCTATACCAGTTCGTTGAAATCATGGCCAAATCTCTCTTTGATCTGAAGTCGACCCCTTCACCAGCAAGAATGTCATTATGTGATGTGGTGCCATATGTCTAGCCCATACGAGTTCATCCGAGCACCGATTTATGTTGCCCAAGAAGGACCAAGATAGCGACGCCTCTTCCCTGAGAGCCAAACACCCTGGATCCTGAATGGCCGATCCGGGATCCAGGACCCAGTTGCCACGAGATTGCGGAGCTCACCGTCGCGCTTGAAGGCTGGGCGACGATCCGGCTTCTTTTACATATTATTTTCGCCAAGCTGCTCAACTCTCGTAGTGTAGCGCCATCGCACCCCGCCAGAGCCGTTCCTACCGCATGCGTCTTTTATGCTCGGTGGCCTCAAAATGGTAACAGCAAACGAAGTCAACCGCGACCCTGGCAACACTCGTATTCACGGCAACTAACGGCATAACAGGGATCTTGGGTAGCTCTCACGGGCGGATCGAGACACCGGCATCTCGGCAGGTCTTGAACAACAGTCTGCCCTATTTTTACCGCAAGCTATTATTTTCTGTCTTTGGCCAGTGGAAGCCATGTTTCAGGCGGCATATCTGAGGGCTCCTGCTGGGACAACATTGACCGAGGTTCCAAACCTGTTCACTGTTTGCGGACTGGTGGGCCGTCCTGTTATCATGGATCATACTTTCATCAACGAAACGAAAGGATCCTCAAGCTCAACCCTCTTTGACAACCCCTTGGTCATCAACTCTGTCCAGCGAACTCTGAGCATTGTTGAACGTACCCACCACAACTGTTCTGAGAATAGACTGACAGCCATGTCTTCTGGGAAGCCTGCTGACTTACATGCTTCATATCAATTTTTCCTTGAGCCGTCCTGCAGAGACTAGGTAGATCAGCTTGGGAGCAGGTATACAGGCTTTGCATTCCTTCTCAAGCATATCATCATCAGGCTCAAGCAGCCAGACCGACGAATCGGCCGAAAGGAAAAGAACAAACCCGGCCAGCGGACCATACATGCACATATGCAGACCTGCGAGGGCTTGCATTTCGCAACCAACAAGTCCCTGACTACCATCAACTCGATCACCCACACAAATTATCACCAGTCTACCAACAGGTTATCAACAGCATACATGGCCACCAAAACCGGCCAGGACATGGCGGAATTTGAACCCCCATGCATACGTGGCACTACATGGCCCATCCCAAGATTGGGGCATCACGAGGCCAATGAAGTGGGCCTTCCAGGTCCGACAATATGTCTGGGCTGGTTGAGGAGACAAAAAACAGCAACAACACTGATTTCTTCTCTTGTCATCAAATACTTTCTTCCATGGAGGAAGAACTTGATATGTGCCAGCCGTCCACTCAAAGAAAACTACCTAGCAATCATGGCGCAAGCATGCAAACAACCGATCAGGAAATCCAAACCACACTTCGAGTGCGAACCGATCCTTCAGATGATGGCATTATGTCTAGCTAAAATCGACAAGAATCGCATCCATCGCACGCACAAAGAACAAACATGACATGACCACCTCTCTCCGGTGTCCGGTCAGCCAAGAACGAGGGAAAGAAAACGCCAACGCCTTGGGATTGGGTGAAATAGAATGGGATGGATGAAGCACTGTACCCCGCCATTTTCAACGAATCAAGGGGTATTGGGGGGTTTATAGGGGCGGGAGAGCAGGACGACACCACCGCAGTCAACAATCACCGCAATTAGTCCTCTTCATCACCACCAGCGGCAACAGCAGCAGCGCTGTTCTCGCCAGCGGGCGGTACAGCGGCTTTTTTGACACCCTTGGAAGTGATGGGAGGCTCATCCTCCTCGGCGCCTTCCTCATCTTCGACTTCAGCGCCGTCATCATCATCGCCTTCTTCCTCGTCCTCTTGATACTCCTCTTCGCTGTTCTCCACATCATCCTCGGCATCAGCGTGGGAAGCAACGCCATTCTTGTGGCCGTTCTTCTGAGGCGCATCGCCTTCGGCGGCGGCCGCGGTCTTTAGCTTCTTCTTGGGAGGAGCTTGGTTGACAAAAGGTGTCAGCACCTGGTGCAGTCTGATGAAAGTCGAGGTCGATCTTACCTGGGGCGGCCTCTTCGTCCTCATCTTCTTCACCCTCCTCGTCCTCGGCGTCTTCCTCGTTGAAGCTTCCATCCTCTTCGGAATCATCGCCAGCGGCTTCCTCGTCATCCTCATCAGAGACATACCTGCAGGTCCCAAGGGTCAGCCATATCTCTGGGGTTGTCTGGCATGTAAATCACGGCATCTCGAAGACGTGCTTCCCGCCGGCGACGGAGAAAGTGCTCCGGTTGGCGCAAAATCAGGGAACCGACGACGACCTCAACGCCCATTGCGCCTCAAAGTCTGATGACTTGCTACCAGACATCAGACCAGTTGCACCGCATGGTTGATGATGGCGATGGCATCAAACTGATACAGCAATACTTTCAAGCAGGAAACAAGGGGCAGCTTACTCCTCCTCCTCCTCGTCACCGCTGGGCAAAGAGACAAGCTCTTCCTCCTCGTCTTGCTTTCTCTTGCGGCCGGACATTTTGCTGGAAGAGTGATTTGATAAGGTGGCAATTGAAGAGGGCAAAGATAGATTACGGGCGTAGGGAGTTGGATCTGATGGGAAAGCTGGATGGGAGAGACGAAGAGGAAAGAAAAAGAGAAAAAAAAGGGAGAGGAGAAGGCTGAGAAGAATGGGCGGGTTTGGGGGGGGCAAAGGCTGGAGCTCCGGTAAGAATGGTACGTACCTGTGCCAGCCAAGGACAGGATTACAAGGTGGGAAGAACGGAGAGCAAAAAAGGGGCGGGGAGGGCAGAGAGGGGGAAGGAAGCCAGTCTTTGCGCGCGCACCGCACACGGCAAAAAAGGTTGGGTCACTTGAGGGGAGGGGGGAAGGGGGAGGAGAGCAGAGCATCTGGGGGATGGGAGGGGGGCAGCGGTGGGCGGGGGAGGGAGGGGAAGCTCCCCCCAGCTCTCGTCTCTCATAGCTACGGTGAGCGCGGGCTCTTCCCGTCTGCGCGCAACGCCAAACATTGGGGAAGTTGGAACCTGAGGCATCACTGGTCAATAATGCGCCATTCGCCCAACCGGTGACGGGAGCGATCAAAAGACGGAGCCGTTGGCCCCAGTCGCCATGGGCAATGGAAGGGGGCGCAAGAAACGCACACGGTGCGCTCTGAGAGGTTCAGACAGAGAGGAGGGAACTCTGATCGCAGTTTGGCTTGTGCATTACACTACCCATCCAGGTGCGCAATTTGACGTTTCCGACTGGTTGATTGACGCAGGAGCTTGGGCCTCTTTTTGCTCTGTTCCCTCCTTAACGGAGTGACGGCACGTAACGATGGTAACGGCACTGAACTTGTTCACTGCTTGCGGCACAGTTTTTCAAGGAGCAATCGGAGCGTTAGGAGCAAGCTTGACAGGAAGGAAAAAGTCTTGCCCTTGTCACCTTGCCAAGGGAGTCACGGGCTTCCCCCTTGGAAGCAACGTTGAGAAAATGTCGAGCATTGCGCTAGTGTTTGGGCGATCGCAAGGAAACGTCATCGACCCAGCCCGCTCAAGTGGAATGCTTGGTTTCCTCTCGACCTCATCAGTCAGCAGCAAGGTTGGAGCTTCGACCACCTCGTGTCTCGGCTGAACTTTTTGCCGGCCATCGCCGAATTTGATGTCCTCGTTCCGGGCCGGCTCCAGCAGAACCTCTCTCTTATTCGAGATGGTGCCGAAGCCGAAGAACGGAGGTGCTGCTGCTTCGGTATGTTGGTTCCGGGATGGGATATCAGGTAAGAATCGGTTGGCATGTCCACGTTCCAAGTGAACAATGTTCCAAGGTCATGGCCATGTATGCACTTCAGACCGGCGTCAATTTGGTGTGCGGATGAACATGCTCACAACATCAGCCAACATCCAGCATTGATCGCGAAGGCAATCGTGTAAAGGGCGTACAGAATCCCCATCCCCATCCCCGCAGCGCGAACGGTGCTGCAGTGTCGCGTCGGACGCATTGTCACCTGTAAATTTGGCTGGGTTGCATGTTTTCCGCACGACCCGGCTCCTGATCGTTTCTGGTTCTCGGACTCTCTGAGGAGATTTGAGACGAGGTATTCGTAAGGCTTGCAGGTGTTGGATTTGGCATATGATGGGGATATGACGGGGACCCTAGCGTATATTCATTCCTCGCCGTTTGCACACGTTCAAGTGGGTGCAAACGAAGGCCATATCCGATCCAATACCGACAGTGCCAAGAAGGCAAAGAGCCGGGCGTAGCTGGAGGAGAACGTTTACCTGCGGATAGATACAGCGCATGATGACTGAGAATTCATTGATGATGACCAACACGAGAGGCGGCAACAGCTCACAGCGAACAACACCTAGTGCTGGATAACAAAATCCGGGTACAGTCACATCTTCCTGGAGAAGAACAATTTTGAGATGAGATTCCTCCCCTGGCGATCATCCAAGCTAGAATTTTCCAAGTTTTCCAAGGCTTCCATGACAACAGGGCTGCGAAGGGGAGCCGTTCCATCGACAAAAGATCCACAGCAGGGAGTCTTTGCTCGGATAGGCTTAGTGTCAGGCACAGAGTGGCCCGGAAGACCTCGCCAAAGGCACAAGCGCGAGTAGTCGTCCGGAACTGCGGGTTCAACGAACAGGCAGGGGAGCATTTTCATTCCCGATTGAACAAGCATTGCGATGAAATTTTGTGACTCTCCCTTTGTCTCCCTGTCTGTTTTATCGGTTATATCGTGACGAGACGTTTTTTGTTTTTCCAACGGTGACTCGTCACATCTTATTTTATGTGCAGTAATGTAGGGAATAGGAGAAGGAAAACAAACTTACAGTACCCAGCTGGTGTAGATCGCTGCAACCGTTTGCTTTTAGGGGTTCACTATCCCCTAGGCATGTACAACGGCAGGAGAGAGACTGTTGGGACGGGCCAATCTGGGGTTTAGGTGATGTTGGCACAGCGGCAATGATGTCGGTTTTGGGCACTGCATGTCTTGGGCCTCCTTCTCTCACAAGTAGCCAATGGTGCAACATTAAACACAGAATCTCCGAGCGTTGCACAGTGCTTGAGCTGCTTGGACCTGCCTCGGGTGAACATTACAAATAAATCAGCTGGAGTTGAGTGAGGGCCACGAAGCTTCACCTACCAATGATTGCTCTGCCATTGCCCCGCCTTGTCTAAGCTTATTCTTCTGTCAACACCATCCACCCATCCAATTCCCAGCAATTGGGTTCGCTATCCTCCCTCGCAGCAAAAGTTAAGCCACTCGGTCCGAAAGTGCATCGCCTGGGCCCTGTTACGCGACAACGGTTGCTGCGTCCACTGTGCGCAACCACAGACAGAACCACATCGACCCAGACGCGGTGACCGTCTCTCCGTGCTCCCATCCGGCTTACTGCAAGATCCGGTCCTGCAAATTAGCAGTAGTGTAGGCGTCTGACAGTGGCATCCTGTGCTCTCGATACACGGCGGCTCTGTCTTGAGCGGGTGAAACAAAACGGCCGTGTCCTTCCAAGAAGAATGCGAACGATGGAGCCTTTGAACCTTTCGATCACCAAGGTTTAAAAAGATGCAGCAGCCCGCCATCGAGTCTTGAAGTCTTGAAGCTGAGAGACGTGGAAACCAAGGCAGCGGACAGGCTACCGGGATCCCACGTCCCCGTCCCCGGCACTAATCCCAACAGCCACCAACCTGGCTCCAGCGCGGTGGCAGGCCCTGCATCGGCAGCCCAGAAGCCTGCTGAGAGCTCATTTGGGCGCTGATCACGACGCGCTGAGGAAAATAACAATTAAAATAAAGCAATTCCCGATGATATTTTTCACCACGGCCTCCACCGGTCGGTATTCACTCGCGCTCCTGCAAACGCCGGCCGTTCTTCTCCAACAACATCGGCCACCGCCATGTTGGGCAACGAAAGAGAAGACGAAGGCGACAGTAATGGTGGTGCGGGCTATCCCGCCGGCCGCAGCATGATGCACCACGGCTTGCACACATCCCGACAGCAAGCGAGACCACAATGGCCAAACGCCGGACCCTGGTCGAAACCAGACGAACAGACCGACTACTATCAGCAACAATACAACCAGCGGCACCAGCACTATCCTCCCCGCAACTTCCCCGTCCAGCATCTTCACTCTTCCCAAACACGCTCAAACCACCAACGACGGCCGTCCAGCTCACCGAAGCCTACTCTCGACCTGTCACACGACCGCCGACAGATCCCCCCTGACCTCGCGTCTCCGCGCAGCGACTCTTTCTTTTACAGCTCCCCGAATGTCCACCACAATCCGACTTTGACACCGACCGCCTCTCAATTTCCGACGAGTAGCAACCGGATGAGGGCGGAGTCGAACCCGGTTTCAAGACCGCCGCCGAGGTCGGCCTTTCCGGGCCTTTCTTCGAATCCGTTCATCGTCGAGGCATACGAGCCGGAACCAGAACCAGAACCAGAACCACAACCAGAGTCTCGATCGCAGCCGCAATCACGACCAACAAGCGATGAGCCGCCTCGCAAGTTCCCTCTTCTAGCTCGGCACTACGAGCAGATGGGTGGACCGATGTCCCCAGCCTCATTGATGTCGCGCATCGAGTCACCGCCTGACAGCCGACGGGCAACGCCAACTCCATCTGAAGGCACCGTTGTGACAGTCGAAAACTTCTCCCGGCCTCGGAAGACAAGTATTCGATCGCAACAGTCCGATGGCGCTTTGTCGTCTCGCCGCATGGGGCTGAGTCGCCCGCAAGTGGAACCAACGATGGAGGAGCCAGGAGAGTATCAAGGAGTACACGCGCAATCCCACGCGCCTGGCAATCCATGGCCCAGGCTCCGGAGACTGTCTGGCTCGTCCTCTCAGTCTTCGAGTACGTTTTCTTCGATTGCGCCTCACCCGTCGCAAGACCATGCCCCAAGAAGCGAGACTCCCAGGAATCCAAACGCCCCTATTGCGGCTCTCGCTGGCCCTTTTGCGAGATCGGTACTGGGTCCCAGTAGCAGTGGCACCCAGGCCTACGCCCGTGAAGAACAAGCTGCGCAGCAGCAACAACTACAACAACAACAACAACAACAGCAGCAGCAGCAACCACACCCAGTGCAGCCTCGAGAGCCCCCACCATGGCTTTCAGCTCCTGACGAGTCCCTCCGGTCTAGCTTCCGATCACAGCTCACATCTTCTACGGCTCAGGGAACGTTATTCACAGCGACAGGGACCGAAAGAAACAGCGTCCTTACCAAGGCGAGCAGCGTTGGGGACCACCAGTCCATCACTAATATCTATGCGCGAGCGAGTTGGTGGCATAGCTCGATTATTGCAGACGATGGGCTTTTGGAAGACGTAATGGGGATGTATGAGAGGGGCTTCAACGACTCGGATATTGAAAGCATACGAAAGAGCATGAGATTTGCAGACGATGAGGATATTTTTGCGCAGCCCGATTTGGACAACCCGATGCCACGGAGGAATAGCTCAAGGCCGGCCAGCAGTCACCATTCGGATGCCGATGTGGTAAAGGAGAAAATACTGGAAGCAATGAATGACAGCTTACCATCGCCAACCGGTATTGCGATCCCGATGGGCAGCCCAGGTTCTAGGCAGTCGGTTCCCAAGTTTAGACAGTCACTCTTGCCTACAAATTCATTGCCGAAGGACTTTGGATTTGGAATGGCTGCGCAGCATATCGCGAAGAGAAATCAGGTCGAATCGGAAGGGTTGGGGAAACACGATTCGGCAAAGTTGGTGGATGGAGATGATGTTCCCGCGGCGGTGGAACGGGAGGAGGAGGATAGACCCGTTTCTCCTTTATCACCTGTGCAACCACAACTACCAGTAGCGACAATACCAATGTCTCGCCCCACTACACCATCTCGCGCTCCCCCTCAACTACCACAGGAACCTCCAGAGGACCCAGGCAGCCGAGACCGATACGGCTTCCGAAAGGCGGGTCCTAACGTTACTCGCCAGGCGTACGACGCTTGGAACGCCGGGTATACCGAATATTTGTCAAGAAGACGCAAGAAGTGGGTTGCTTTCCTCAAAGACAACTCGCTGATGACGGACCGACCCATCCGATTCCCACCACGCAGCACAAAGACAAAGAGGTTTATCCGAAAGGGCATCCCGCCAGACTGGAGAGGTGCGGCCTGGTTTTATTATGCGGGCGGGCCGGCGATTCTGAGCAAGCATCGGGGTGTGTATGAGCATCTGCTGAAGCGGGCTGCTCTGGATCCGAACGGACCGGGGAGTTTGCCGGGGCTGACTGGGGAGGTGAAGCCGTTGATTGTGGATGATATCGAGAAGGATTTGTACAGGACTTTTCCTGATAATGTTCGGTTCAAGCCGCCCAGGCAGGCGCCACCCTCGAATACGGACGATAGTGAGGATGAGCCCGCCGGCCCAACAGCCCCAGCGCCAGAACCGGAGATTATCACCTCTCTGAGAAGGGTACTGCATGCGTTTGCGCTGTACAACCCGAGGATTGGGTACTGTCAGAGTCTGAATTTCCTGGCGGGGTTGTTGTTGTTGTTTGTGGAAACCGAGGAGCAGGCCTTTTGGTTGCTTAATGTCATCACCAGGGTTTACCTCCCGGGAACCCACGAGATGAGTCTGGAAGGGTCAAAAGTTGACTTGGGGGTGCTGATGGTGGCGCTTAAAGATTCCCTCCCAAATGTGTGGAAGCAAATAGGAGGCGACGAGGACGTGGGCCTGGGCGGAGGAGGGAAGAAGAAACCGAAACGAGGGCTCACGAGCAGCGGTCATCGGGCGAACCAGGGAAGCGTCAGCGATCCTAATAGGTTGCCAGCAATAACGCTGTGCATGACGGCCTGGTTCATGTCTTGCTTTATCGGCACACTACCCATTGAAACGGTCCTTCGAGTCTGGGACGTGTTTTTCTATGAGGGGTCCAGAACGCTGTTCCGGGTGGCGCTGACGATCTTCAAACTGGGGGAACCAGAGATCAAAGCGGTGCAGGACCCGATGGAGATGTTTGGGGTTGTGCAGCAGTTTCCGAGAAAACTCTTGGACGCGAACGCCTTGATGGATCTGTGCTACAAGAGGAGGAACGGGATCGGGCACCTGAGCCAGGATGATGTCGAGGAGAAGAGGCAGGAGAGGAGGGATGGGATCAGGCGGTGGAAGGCGGAGCAGGAAGCTGCTGCTATGAATGCTTCTGGCGGGGGGGCTGGAAACAAGACGAGAGGGTTAGATTTGGCAGGGGATGATGGCTCGGGGAGGAAAGGGGGGGTGTTCAGTCGGGGGAAGGGCAACCGGGAGCAGGTTAGGGCTGCGGAGGTGATGTAGAGCGAGCCTCGGCCGGTTTCTATTCTTGCTTTGCGGGGGGTGACGTTTTGATTCTCTGACTGAACGGCCTGACACAACAACATACGATGGACTCACTTTTCTTTTGTTTTAGACACACATACATTGTATCCCCTGGCTGCGCTACTACTACTTACGTCGGGGACGTACGTTTATGCCAGGAACCAACCATCATCACATCACATCACATCATCGCAACATTTTGTATTTTCCCTTTGTCGTCATCACACACAAATAACTCCAGAAGAAAGAGAGAAAGAGGGTAAAGCATATTACACGGTTGGTGGTGGTGGTGGGGGTCGGGGTCAGGTTTTGTACCTTTATATATCTTGAGGGCAAAGGGTGCGGGTAGATGGATGGGGGGTTCAAAGGCATCAATCACGGGTGTTTTTTCATTTTTTTTTTGGTCTTTTTATTCTTTATGTTTTGGGTGGTCAAGTTAGCATAGCATCATCTTTTTTTTTCATGTTTTTCGACTCTTCTTGTTCATATTCCTCTTCCTTTTCTTTTTTCCCCATTGTTGGCATCCTAGTGTGTAACGGAGGACTGGCTGGCTAGCTATGTGTCTGTGGAATAGGGGGAGACTCCAAAATAAAAAGGAAAGCAAGCATTTTTTCACAATTTCACATCTCTCACATTCGAGATCCAGGAGAAAAGAGAGGGGTATTACCATGTGTGTTTAGATATGTGTAAGATGAGGAAGGAGGAGGGTGTTGAAAACGAATGAGAGTAATAAAACGTTGTTGTTGATAACAAAAAAGCTGTCAATTATTAACTCGCTGACTTGGGTAAAAGTTGGCCTATGTGATGCCATGAAAGTGAAATGTGGTTAACTCCTTGCTCTTGAAGCGAGGCTGTTCCAATCGCTGCGTAGAAAGAACTCCCTCATCTCAAACAAACAAACAAACAAACAAACGAAAAAGCTGAATGAAACCCGCTATTAATTCCCCAACCTCTGTCCCCCTTCTTCCTCTTCTTCTCACGACTCATAGACACTTCGCACCATCTCCCTTACGCTTCGCAATGCCTCTTCCAGTCTTTGCTCCATCTCTTGTAATCCTTGAAACACCTCTCCTACTTTGGCTGGCTCCATCCGTCTCAACCACACCTCTTGTTCTTGTTTCCATCGCAACTGATCGACTTCCGACTCAAGTATATGAATCAGCTCCTGGACTCGATCTGTCAACTCCTCCACATCTGCTCCTGCTGGCCCAGATCCCCCCTCAGCCTCTCCCTCTCCCTCTCTCTAAGAAGCTCTTCCCGCCTGCTGCCCCTCCCCCGCTGCTCCCGCCCCATCAACCACATTAAACTTGACTTGCCCCTTCGCATACTTGCTCACATACGCCCTCGCCTCCTTCTCAAACTCCTTCCTCTCATTCTTGTACTGTTCCGCAATCCTCGTCTCGAGCGGGTCATCCGGCTGCGGTTCCACCAGCAGCTGCCTGATCGCCTCCAAGACAGTAACAATCTTGGTCGAGGGCTTCCAGTTGTCGGTTTTGAGCAGCGAGAGGCAGATGGACCCGTTGGTCTCGTTGGTGATGTTGGGGTGGTAGATGCGGGTGGCAAAGGTGATTTGCGGGGGCTTGAAGGGGTACTCGAGGGGGAACTGGACGATGATGCCGAATTTACCGGGATAGTACACAGATTCGGCGGGGGCACTGAGCGTGATGTGCCAGAGGGAAATGTTGGAGTCGGAGGGGAGGGTGATGGAGATGTTGGGGGGTGGGGTGGTGGTGCAGTCTGTTAGTTCCTGGAGGGGGGGAGGAGGGTTAGAAGGTTAGAAAAAGGGGGAGGGGAAAGATAGGGCGAAGGGGGAGCATACTTTGGTGATTCGCTTTGAGGAGGACATCTTGGTAGTGGTGGCAGACTGCTGCTTTGGTTGAGCTGGTGTGGGTTTGGGTAGGCAGTTGCTGGTATGGTGCTGGCTCTTGTATCCCCTGGGGTATTTATGCGATAACAGATGGATGCCTGATGTTTGCGAGAAAGTTGAAGCTTTGTTTGCTGGATGGAAGCTTAAAAGGCGGCGTCGGCCAAGACCAGGTCCCTATCTGTAGGCAGGCAGATAAGGCAAGCAGGTGAGTTTGGTGGGGTTCCAAGTGACGTGCGGGGCGCCAGCCAGCGGGATGGTGGGGTCCTTTACGGCAGGCAGCTTTGATCCACCCTCCAAGCTGCAGGGGTAGCTCACCTGAGCTTTGATGTCATCACTGGGCTCAGGTCCACGATAGGGGAGAGTTGTGATAATAGACCACCTACTTTACGGCAGATGTTTGTTTCCAATAACCTTCTGATTAATATCGCTTCTCAGCCTTCACAATGAAGTGTTTCTAGGCCGAAATCTCAAGATTCTGAGAGCCTTCAACTTCGTCTTTTACTTCAGATATCAGTTGGTATAGACTCTGATGAGGATGTGAGTGGTACATTGTTTGTATGCTGCAAACAGCCAGACTATGCTTTGAATGTCTAACACAAGTTGTCGGGCCAATGAATAACATGTAAATAGATATTTGATAACAGCAGTACAACCATGAACGACCTTTCGTCTTCCGAAACAACCCAAACAAGTAATAATGACCTCAATTTAAATAACCTAATATCTTGACTCACAACTCCATCCTCACCCTGATCCGCAGAACTCCTGGATGCCCGTCAACGCTAAATTTCCTCGCTCAATGGAGTCAACACATCCAGCTCAAGACCGCAATTTCCTACTCAACATCTGGCTGTTGTCCTTCCTCCTCAGTAACCTCCTCATCGTCCTCCCCACCCGGCCCCTCAACAGTCTCCACCGACCGATCATGCCCATCCTCTTCTTCCTCCTCCTCAGCCTCTTCCGCCTCATCCTCATCATCCTCATCTTCTTCTTCCCCGTCTTCCTCATCCTCTTCATCCTCATCATCTTCATCATCAGCCTGCGCCCCCTCCTCCACCTCATCCTCCACCTCCACCTCATGATCTGATCTAGGCCCCGCATCTTCCATCTCAGTATCAACCAACTCCTGCTCTGGCCCTTCCTCACCATGCGTCTCATCACCATCCTCCTCCTCCTCATCTTCATCATCTTCCATATTCTCATCCCCCACCTCAGCAGTCTGATCCCCTTCCTCACCATCATGGCCCTCCTCCATAACAGTCTCCCCTTCCTCCCCTTCTTCCATGACCGCTGTACCTTCTTCCCCTTCCTCCTCGTCTCCCTCTTCTTCTTCCTCATCTTCCTCAGTACTGTCACCCTCACTCTCCTCCTCCTCCTCCTCCTCCTTAGAAGCCTCCGCACTCCTTCTGCCCAAATTAGGAAACAGCAAGCTCGCCGGAATATCGTCCTCATAGTCAGGCGGCACATCGCTCAAATCGCTCTCATCGTCCGCGTCATCGTGGAAGCTCCGCGGTGGGGTCGAGATGTCACTGCCACCATCGATCTGAACACCACCCGTTCCATTGATAACACTGGCCTTGCTTGGCTTTCGAGAGTGACCGGCAGTGGTGGGCTCAGCATCCTTCATCTCAACATCTTCTCCCTCCCCTTCACCATGCCGAGATCCTCCCTCCTCATCATCGCTCTCGTGGGAAGCGCGACCATTTCTACCCGAGATGGAACCTCTAGTGCGAGAGGTACCGCTAACGGCTGACTTTGGAGCCTCCGCCGCGCGGAAAACAGCCTGGACGGCGTCGTCTGCTTTGCGGAGGATGTTGGGACGGCGAACACCCAGGCGGTGGTTGCGTGGTGCCGCATCGCCGGCAACAGAGGCTTTCTCTGACCGGTCAGGTTGCTCAGACACAGCGCGGAGGGAGCCGAGGACGGTAGATTTCTCGTCTTGGACAACCAAATTCTGGAGGAGCTTGCTCTTGAGCTCTGCCGCAGGCACACCATCCTGAGATGGCTGAGGTTGTGAACCGTCTCCATTGGGCGGGATTTCGGTGGTGGGTTCTGGTGGGCGGGGAAGCTCAGGTTTGACGTCAAGGTAGATGGTCGAGTAGCAGTCTGTGATGAGGTCGTCGATAAGGCCCGCCTTCATGAGATTGGCGTTCAGCTTCTTGAGTTCGACTGCCTCCTTCATGGCATTGAGGGCTGGGTGGTTCTCCGCGGCTGGGGAAATGGCCCACTCAGTGATCTTCTCGCCGATAACGTCAAAGTCTTCGGGGTTCAAGGTCTTGAAGGCATCCTCGCCAGCCAAGGAAACATTGAACGTTTGCCTGATCAGCTTGACATAGATCTGGACGCAGTACTGCCAAAGCTCGTTGAAGTAGTAAAAGTCGGCACCGCGCTTCCGGATACGTCGAAGTACAGCCTCAAGGTTGGTTCGATCGTTCAAGGTAGCGAGTAGTTTGGCCACGTATTTGATGTATCGCCAAGTGTAGACGTAGTGGCGGCCTGGGCGCTCTGCGTCGCACTTCCACACGTTCATGACCATGGTCTTGGTGAACATGTTCTCTCGCAACACGCCAAAGGCCGCCTTGGCGGCATCGACATTCCCAGGATCATTTTCATCCATCGAATCAGGGAACAAAACCCGAGCGTGCCGCATGATAATGCGATGCTGCCAGTTAGACTTATCCTTATCGCGCAAGAACCGTAAGCATCGGGTGATGTAGGCCTCCCATTCCTCAGGGGTTTCAACAGCAACCTCTTTTCCGCGGTCAATAGCGTAGGGCTGCCGCTGAAGAAGATTTGCACCTTCTTGGGGAGGTAGATCCCCACGACGAACCAGTTTGTCGACCACAGAGACAATCTTGTAGTGCGGCTCGAGAATCGGATCCTGACCGCTGCGAGGCTTAGGCAATGCCGACACCACCTCGACTGTCTTCTCGAGCGCCTTGAGGATCATCTGAACGGTAGGGCGGTGCCGACGAGTCTTTTCGTCGAGCTCTTCCGGCGCCTTTGTGTACATTTTCCAGAGGCATTTGGCGACCATGTAAGGATTCTTCCAGTCCTTGGGCTTGCCCTCCATGGCCTTCCGGAATAGATGGGCGGCAAATTTCCAGACCTGATAGTCGGTCATCTCATTGTGGAGGATCCTTCGGAAAGTCTCGATTCCCTCTGGTTCGATAAACCATCGTTCTTGGTCCGCATGCTTAAAAGGCTCCATGGCGAATGGCTCTCGACTGGAGGCATACATGCGCATGCCAAACTCGTTGTACATGTCATAAAGTGCTTCCTCTTCGTCTTCTGAAGCGCCGTATGCATTCGGGTCGGCCGACCAAGCATAGGAATGGGATAATGCAAGCGTGTAACAGTGGATAGAACTTCGCTGAAACCGGACAAGTTCAGCTCGGTCCTTGTTCATCTTGTCGGCGCTCCAGAGCACGGACTCGTCCAACTCATAGTCGAAACATTCGGCAAGACGGAACCACGCATCCCAACGGTCCGGTGTGAACTGGAGCTGGAGGCGTAGATAGGTAGCACCGATACGTAGATCGTCAGTAGCGCCCGGTGTTTGACGACGTGTGAGTTCAACGCCCTTGAACTTTGTGAGACCGATCATGCCAAGGAGGAAATACCACCCATGCTTGGCAGGTGCGCTGTCCACAGTGTTGATCGTGACCGCGTCGAGATCGGTGCTGCCATTGAGTGCCTGGAAGAGATGCAAAGGATGTACAGGGGTTTTCAGGTACTCCGTATAGTTGCGCAGGTTGTGCGTCATCTGAGGATTGGACTTGGCAGTTCCAATAGCCTGCTGCATCCGCTCAATGGTGGTCTTGAGATCCGATTTCAGGAGGTCCTTCATCGACATCCTGTTGGCGAGAACCGTGATCTTTTCGACAAGCTGCAAAGCGTGGCGTTTCTCCAGGTTCTCGGGTTCACAACCATGCTCCTGAACCTCCCAAATACCAACTCCGAGTTTCAATCCGTGCAAGTCATACAGAACTTGACCTAGGTAGTCTTCCCAATTTTCAATGTTCTTCTGCTTAAGAAGTTCCACCCGCATCATCTTGAGGAAGATCTTGTTGGATGATTTGCAACTCTTGCGCAGACCAAGAACTTGGTGAACGGCGGCCAAGTATTCCGCCAAGTCGTTCTCGTAGTTGAGGAAAGCATCTGGGTGTTGATGGATACCGACCTTGATCATTGTGTATTGAAGCGTCCACGTCCTGACCTGCATTTCCTGAAGCTTATTCAGGAACGATCTCAGAGTCGAGTTGCTGGCCGGTGTCGGTTTCATCCCGATGCGGGTCTCATCTTCATACATGGCTGCTACATGAAGGAGACAATTGAGCTTGGCGAGGGCGGAGAGAGTCGATTTCAAATGCTCCTCATCAATGATATCAAACGCACTGTTTTCGTTTAGAGCTAGGTGAAGAGATTGTATAATCAAGTCATCTAGAGCCTTCAGCATGCTCATAAACAGATCCCTTCTCTGTTCGGCTGGAGTTCCGCAATAATCCTCATGTTCAAAGTCGGTAATGATGGTCTCGATGCTCCGTAAGAAAGACGAGAACTGCTTTGTGGTGTATTCGATCTTGCCATAAGCTTCACCGAGCCTTGACCAGAGTAGCAATCTGAGCTCTGTGCTGCTCCGTTTGAGAAACTTCCACAGGTCCATCAGGCTTTGGCTTGCGCACTCTACGAGGGGTAGCTTTTGCTGCTTCGGCCGTGACTGATCTCCATTGCCTGCGTTTGGTTCTGATGCGCTGGGGACCGTGATGTAGACGTTTTCCGGGTTCAAAACGGGCTCAAGACTGTCAATCACGGACGTCGGGTCACCCATGTCCTCTTGAAACAGACCCAGAAAGAAGTCCATAGTTGTTAGTTTGGAGATCTCGCGTTCGGCGGCGGCGGCTGATATTTCGGGCATAACAGCATTGTTGGGTAGTGTAATCTCGGCGATGGAAGACTCCACAAGGTGATCATAAAGACTGTGCCAGCAGTTAAGGATATGGTCTCGCGGTGTGTCTTTTGCCAGTGTTGTGGCATACACCCCAGCCCACAGAAAGCGTGACGAGAGCTCATCGTCGGTGTTCGGATTGCGCTGCCTCGTGATTTCGGTTGTAAGATCCATCCACTTTTCCACACGCAGCTGCGTCTCCATCTTGGTATTTTCATCAGCAGTACTGTTTGGACTGGTGATGCGCTCATAGACATCAAGATAGAGCTCAAACACCATATGTACTAGCTTAGCAAGCTCAAGGCGTGTCTCATCTTCGCCTTTGCCACGGCATAGTTCGAGCTCGTAGGTGATCCTTTGGTATATGCTGAAGCCAAACTGGGTAATAATCTGTGACAGTGTTGTCTTGGTGTGGTCTGACCATTTGGCTCCAGTGTAAGTGGGCATCATGGTCCTGAGATACTCAAACACTACATCTTCGATAGTGTACCACCCATTGTTGATCTTTTCAACCAAGTTCCTCACCCCTCGCGTGTTGTCGAATGCTGGCGCCTCATTAGCTCGCTGGGATCCGGACTTTGTGTGTTCAAGGAAAGCCGAAAGACTAAGCTGTGGACGCTCTCGCTTGCTCAACAAAACAGTGGCATTCTCTTCGTCGAACTGAAGAATCGAATCTCGGAGATCAATAGTGGCCAGATTTTGGATCTTACCCAATCGGTCGTCGGATGCGCATGAATCAAGAACTTCAGCGATCCTTTCCAATGTCACATGGTCCGTTACCCCGAGGTTCTCTAGAAGATTCTTGGTAGTTTGAAAGAGGTTCTGGTCAGCGGCTTGTAAAGGTTGAAGTTGCGTCGCAAGAAGAGTAGCAGGATTCATGATTTCTTCCGCCGCTGTTTCTCGACGTCGAGTCCGCTTGCTCCTCTTGGACTCAGCCGCCTCTTCCTCTGGGGGGTCAGGAAGTCCAGCGACTGACTGCGAGCGCTTTCTGGAAGGCAAAGTACGCTCCTTGACTGGGGCTTCGCCTGGTGGCATGGGTTCTGCTTCTGTTGACTTGGGCTCCTCTTCACCGGCTTCTGGTTCCCCGGATGGTTCACCCGAAGGTTGCTCGTCTTTTATTGCAGTTTCTAATGATTTGTCCGGAGCTGGGGAGGATTCCGGAGGCAAAAGCTGCATATCGATCTCCATCTGGACGTCACCATCGTCGGCCGCATCTGGAATTTCCAGAAATACCGCTTGCCCCGAGTGTCCCTCTTCCTCGACAAAGCGCAGTATTGCCGCTCCCAGCTCTGTCCAGGAACAGCTTGAGGTAGAGATGACATGTCGTGGGGTTCGAAGCTCTGTGATCTGCTTTCTCGGCACTGCCAGCGATTTTGATGGATTCGGGAGAAAGGGTATTGGATCTTGATATCGTTTCAGGATAGCAGGAAGTCCCCGTTCGACAAAAGGTTTCATTATTGGGTGATCCAATGCGATTTCATCCCCCAGGACTTGGAGTTGCTCCTTGAGATCTTCACCCGCATATCCCTCTGCTAAAGAAGGGGGCTCCACCTCGTCCACCGCAGGGTCATCGTCCAATTCGATCGCAGCCTCCAAACTATAGCGATTGATGCGACTGCTCTTGAGAAACGCGGCGATGCGAGCGGTCTTCCTCCATAACTCGGCGTCTGAGGGGTCGCGGTCGAGGGCCGCGCTGAAATCCTCCAATGCCTTCCTAGCATCATCTAGCACATCTGGGTCCTCGAAAGCGGCGGACTTGGCCACGGAAGCCTTTCGGATCTTACGCTTAATACCATCAACAATAAACTGGCCGTGGTTTTTGTATGCCAGGTAGAATGCTTGTGGCAGAGTGCTGCTCAGACTGTCGGTCTCTGCGCCAGCAGCATCAAGAACTGTTGCAAACGTGGGCTCAACAGCCAGGACGCCATCTTCGCCAGCTTCGGCTCGTTCGTACTCGGTCTTGGCCTCTGGATATTTGAAAATTTCTGAGCCGAAAAGGGCGTTGTAGGCGTCGGCCGCGTCGTCGAAGAACTGGGGACCTTGGGCATGGAGTTTGAGGGCGGTTTGGAATAGCTTTAGGGCATCTTCGACTTGGATATCTCTTGTATTATCGACTTCTTCGTCAACAATCTCGTCAGGCTCGACATTGATGGCTTGGAAGGCGGGCTGTGCAGCGAAACGATTAGCAGTAGTTCTCCTTGATTTTTCCATGGCTGAGCCGAGGGAGCTGGATGATGCAAGAGACTTGCCATGTTGACGCCAGTAGAATATCAAAGTGATCATGCAGCGCTCTCTAAGGTATAAGGTTTTGGGTCTAACAATGAATTGGCGCAACTACAGCGATAAGCCTAGGGTTGAAAGTCCAGCTTCAAAGTGGGCTATGCGCATGCCTGGGACTGTGCATGCGCCATGTCGATTGCTTCCCCAAAATCCAAATCGCGATTGGCATTTCGAGACGCGCCATGCCTGCCGGGGTTTTTAATTGGTGTTGGCTCGAGCTCCCGAGTTGAACTTTTGGAGCAATCTCTTGGCACGGCCCGCAGGTCGAATCTGCCACAAGGAACACCAATCCCACTGGACCCACTGAAGCTGCCGGCTGCAGGAGACATTTGGCATTTGGGCCACTGTGCAGCACGGTGGCTTGTCACTCGAGACTGCAACACCACTTCAGACCATCTCACCTTCGTCCAGTCTGACCCCTGGTGCATCAGACGTTATTCAACTCTGCATTGCAGCGCGCATTCATGCACTAGTGCTGCTAGCAACGCTTCGATCTCAATCGCAACGATCCAACCCCAAGGTCCAAGCTCTCCCGTCTGCCGGCTTGATCTCTTCAAGCTCACTGGGGGGCACATCTCCGTCGCAACGGTGCATCCATCGCCATGGTAGCGCCAGCGGTTCCCGAGTTCGTCTACCTCCAGTCTGCCAATGTCTGGGCCTTCGAAGCCACTAACACTGTGACTCCTAGGGTCACGGAAGAGGTCCTGCACGAAGCAATCGAGTCTCGCACCGAGTCTCTGAGCTCCCTGCGCGAACTGGGTCCTCCTGACCTCGTCCACCTCGTCAAGCAACCCCTGAGACAACACACCAAGCAGGTTCGCACACATTGGGACGTCCTGTTTTCAGCCGAGATCTGACTGACCCTTTCAGATTGGAGTGTACCACCATGTCACCGGTGTAGATGCCTCGTCGTCGGCAAGTCTTGCTGCCTACATCAACACCCTCGCATACAAGGAGTTTGGCCCCTCGGCAACCACCAAGACGCTCGAGGGTACCTACTGGTACGCGTTGATCTACCAGCATCTATACACCTCACAGCTGACAGTTTCATGTTTCCAGCTGCTACAATGCCTTCTCCCGAGTCGACATGCGCGTGCATGCCCCTTTCCCTGGATCGGTCGAGAGCTACTGCATTGACGAGCGGGGCGAGAAGCGGAAGGCAACCGACGAGCTCTGGCTAGAGACTTACCTGTGCAGCGTTTTGCGCGCTTATTCCTACGCAGATGACGGGACAGGAGATACCATCAGGAAGATCATTGGCGTCAGACGCTTCAATCCCGTCACGAACACCGAGACCGAACATCGCTTCCTCAGCGCGGCCGAGCAACTGTTTTTTAGGGGTATGACTTGATATGGATTCCGTCAGGAATGAATAGTGGCTAACGAATGGGCAGGCTGGTCACTCGGTTCCGACTCGGTTGTACAGGTGCCCAACGTTGTTTCCAATCACCTCACGACTGGCCTTATAAAATACTTCCACACCACCGGCCGCCACGCTTCAGGCATAAATTTGTTCGAAAAGTTGCGCACGCAAAATGTCGAGGTTGCCTCACTGCTGGCCAAAGTTATGTTCATGGGTAACGAGGAGGTACAGGGCATCCGTGTCCTGCACGACGCTATCAAGGAGTTACCGATGGATTATGTTATGCTCGATACACAGGCGGAATTTTTGTTGAAGAAAGCCGAGACTGCCGCGACTCCAGAGCTGAAGGAAGAGAGACTGCGCCTGGCCCTCGGGTGCGCCGATCGAAGCACAATCGCAGCACCAAGTGAATTTGGGACATGGGCTCGGCTGGCCCAGGTTTATGTGGCCATGGAGGACTGGGAGAATGCGCTGACGACACTCAACTCGTGCCCGATGTTTACCTACCAGGATAAGGATGCACCGGTAATGCCGGAACCGAGGGAGTATCATTTGCCAACACTTGCCGAGACGAGGTTAGACGAAATCGACAGTGAGCCCGATTCTCGCTACTCGGAACAGATCGATCCAAGTCTCTTGGGCCTCCGTGCAGCCTCATACCGTGGCACCTTCAAGCAGGCCTACGCTATTCTGACCGAAATGACAGCAAAGATTGGCTGGGACCAGCTTCTCAAGATCCGGAGCAACGTCTTCGTCATGGAGGACGAGTACCGTGAGAAGCAGGAATCGTCCCACTACCCCGCAAATCGAAACCCCAGCACCGATGTTCTCCGTGGAAGCCCCGACCCCGGCGCAAACGGAGACGCTCCGGAGGTGGAGGAGACTGAAGTTGTCGAGAAGAGCGACGAAGCCGGTCAAGAGACCGACGGTGAATCTCTTGCGCCAACGTTGGTGGTTAACGGGAAGCCCGAAGATATCGAAAGACCTTCAAGCGCTGTTGACCCTGACGTGGTGAAGAAAGCAGAAGAGAACGTGAGTAGAGCAATGCTGCATATCACCCCTGAACAAATTACTGACTTCCAACAGGGTTCTGAGGACCATTCCTCCCGGCTTAATAACAAACGGCTGTGTGAGCGTTGGCTCGACAGCCTCTTCATGGTTCTCTACGAGGACCTCCGCGTCTACACGATTTGGCGCACCCAGATGGCTCAGTACCGCGCCCAGAGCATGCAGTACAAGAAGTCGTCAGAGGAGTGGGAGATTCTCGGCAGTCTTGCCGAGCGCCTCCAGCATACTGACGAGGCGGTCGAGGCGTACCGCGCTTGTCTCGGTCAGCGGTTTAGCCCCAAGGCACTGGCGGGTATTTTGAAGGTGTTTATGAAGACCAAGGTCACACGGGATGCCGTAGCGGCGGTTATCAGGCTTGTGACATGGCAATACAGGTGGTATAGCGAGTTCTCGCCCGAGCTGCTGCATACGATTCGTATCCTCATTGAGGACGAGGGCGCTGTCAAGATCAGAAGTATTATTCAGGCTACAAATCTGCCGCAAAACGTCTTGGACCTGACGCATCATTACGCGGCGCTGTGTGCTACTTTTAGAAGCAGCGGAACAGAGGGTTAGTTCTGAAGGGGCTATATGGATAGTTATTACCATGATTGGCATGATATCTAGTTAGGAGCGTTTATCTTGGAGTTGGGAGGGGTGCCAAAAAAGAGAGGTTTTTATTTTTGACCGTTGTAATATGAGGATGATCCGTCTCGGAGTTCATTTAGGTGAGGCGATTTGATATATTGCGGCTCATGGTAACCATCTGCTCGGACTTTGACCCCCGGCACCACTGGGTCGCCTCTAGCTCGGGTACCTGCATGAATGGTGTCTTGGATTCAGGGGGGAGCTTTCATCTGTCGGACAATGTCTTTTTGATCACGATACAACAATCGACATTTCATTTTGTCTGTCGACTTGAGGCTCGAATACTTACAATCCACATCTCCACACCACCTCGTATTTGTACAACCGCAATGTCGGCCCGTTATGCCCCTTTTTCAGACTCAGAAGCCAATGATGCCCCTCACAGACAGCTCAACATGCAGCTCGTGTACCCCACCAGATTGTCACCGCATTGGAGCTCCAAGCTCGAGCGACAGTTAGCGCGAACAATGAGCCCCTCACTTTCATCCCCCGCGCGGGGATATGATAACGTCATAAGGTGAGGCGCTGGTGGAAAATTATTAAGAAGTAGAAGGTATTCGAAGCTCGCCATTCCTTTCTTAAAAGCAGTGTTCCCCCCGCCTTTTCTGTCGAAATAAAACATTTGAGGTTGTACTATGCTCTCTGCTCTACGACCAATCCAAAGACAAGCCTTCAAGACGAGTCTGCGTCCCCTTTTGCTAACCCATCTCAAACCATCTTCCTCTATCGTTTACCGTCCTCTCGCAACCATGTCCGCCTCAGCCAAAACCTCCAAATCCTACCCCCTCAACGTCACCGGCCTCTCCATACCGGCTATCGGCCTCGGAACATGGCAGTCCTCCCCCGGCGAAGTCGGGAAGGCCGTCGAAGCCGCGCTGAGGGCGGGGTACAGGCACATCGACACTGCCTTTGGGTACCGCAACGAAAAGGAAGTCGGGGAGGGGATTCGTGCGTCAGGTGTGCCGAGGGAGGAGATTTGGCTGACGACCAAGCTGGATAATCCGTGGCATAAGAGGGTGAAGGAGGGGTTGGAGAAGAGCTTGGAGAATTTGGGGGTGGAGTATGTTGATTTGTTTTTGGTGCATTGGCCTGCTAGTATTGACCCTGATAAGGAGGGGGCGAATGAGGGGAAGGGGGAGGTTTATGGGGATTGGGATTACATTGACACATGGTGAGTGAAAACAACATTCGGAGTGAGGGGGGGTCAGATTGACTGACTAAATATAGGAAGGAGATGCAGAAGCTGGTTGACACGGGGAAGGTGAAGGCTATTGGCGTGAGCAACTTTGGGATCAAGAACCTGGAGAGGCTTCTCAACGACCCGTCCTGCAAGGTAAGCTCACTTCCAACCCCAAAAACACAGGTGCTAACACGGCCAAAAGATCGTCCCAGCAGTCAACCAAATCGAGCTTCACCCTGGCAACCCCTCGCCCAAGCTCGTTGCGTACAACACCTCCAAGGGCATTCACTCGTCTGGCTACTCCCCCTTGGGAAGCAGCGACTCCCCGCTGTACACCAATGACACGGTCAAGTCTATCGCCGAGAGCAAAGGCAAGACTCCCCAGCAGGTTCTGCTTGCCTGGGGAGTGCAGAAGGGCTGGAGCGTATTGCCCAAGAGTGTGACCGAGTCGAGAATCAAGGCGAACCGCGACCTCGATGGCTGGGAGCTGACGGATGAGGAGGTCAAGAAGATCGATGCCATCCCTGATCGGTTCAAGGTTTGCGGGGACGATTGGTTGCCTATCAAGGTGTTCTTTGGGGATGATGAGTAAATGCGCAGGTAGTCAAATAGTCGTGTTGATTCGGGTAGCATCAACAAACAATGTAACGTTCACAATACTTCAACTAAGCAGTGAGATAGATACGGCTTTGATATCGAATGTCTTGTGATGGTCGCATAAACCGCGGTAGACGGTATATATATTAGTTCCAGCATACAGCTTTCAACAGCTGTCCCAGTCCCCTCCAACCTCAAGGGCGACGTGGCTAAGTGGTAAGCCTGCTGTCCCCATATACCCCCGAGGCTCACCGAGGAAACATATTTGCTTGGGGATGCTGCAGGAGCAAACAACGACTTGTACAGAGTTTGCCCAATGTGAATGGCCCGCTTCCAAGGCAGTATGACGATAGCACTGACGCGACCTCGAGGAGGATATATATAGGCTTGATAAGTACCAAATCAACGAGCAATACAGAAAACAGGGGGTATCTCAACACAACGCGACTTCCTCTTCGCCTCTCTTCAAATAGGGATATTCCACCATACTCTCAACCGTGCCCTCAACATCCATAAACAGTCCAATAAACCCCATGCAAATCCATCCCTCCACCATCACCACCATCCCCAAAACCCCCCTTCCCACCAACCCACCCCTTTCATCCCCCCAACCTCCCCCCATATAAACCCCCTACAACTTCGCCCCCCTCTCCTGTTCCTCATCCTCCCCCACCACCTCCCTCACCCGCTCCCTAATCTCCCCCGCCAGCTTTTCCCCCTCCTCATCATCCAACTCATCCCTCTGCCCCCGTCCAAACATCGTGCTCGTAAACCTCTCATTCCGCTTATCCCTCAGCTCCGGCCTCGGAATCACATGGAAATGACAATGCGGCACCACCTGCGCCGCCGCCGCGCCGTTGTTTTGCACCACGTTCCAGTCTTTTATCCCTGTTGCCCTTGACACCGCCGTGCTCAGCACGCGAAGATATTTCCCTAGCTCGGCGGACTCGGCGGGGGTGACGTCGGTTAGTTTTGGGCGGTGGGCGCGGGGGCATAACAGGAGGTGCCCGGGGGAGAGGGGCATGATGTCGAGGAAGGCGATGAGGAGGGGCGTGGAGAGGATGAGGAAGGTGGAGGGGTTGGGGGAGGTTAGGGAGGGGGATAATGAGGATGGAGGGGGTGGGGAGGTGGGGGGTATGGGGGGTAGATGGTGGTTATGTGGCAGAACGGGCAGCTTGTGTCGTGAGAAGGAGATGGTGTTGGGTCGAAGGTGGAAGCGTCGGGGAGGGGTTGGGATGGTCGGAGGGGGGTGTCGTCTTTGGGGGACATGGCTGTTATCTCCGGTGTTTGATGCTGACTGATTACAAGTAGCGAAGTATGCTAGGTTTTCGGAGGTGATTGTTGAAGCTATAACCAGTATGTAAGGTCGCTTTATACAAGAATATACAAAATGTTTGTTGTTTAAAAAATGTGGTTTGTTTTGAACTTGAAGGGAGCAAGCTGTCAAGGTTCCCACTTCCCACACAACGCTTCCCCCGGATCTCAATTCCCGGTCGTTCTCTCCCGATTTCCTGGGGTCTCCTTGCCTGCCGGAAGCCGTCCCCTGTCAGTTCCTCGGCTCCACTTTAGCTGCCACGTGATCCCTGCTCTTCACCGCGCGCAGCCACCGACCCACCACGCCAGTGACCGCCAGAATCTTGCCGCCTTGTTCCGCCTTTTTTTCTGCCTGCCTTCTCGGCTCTCTGTGTGCGCGCAAGTCATTCTGCCTCTGAAAGAGCCCCTCCACTCCATCCGTCCATCCGTCATCACAAACCAATCCATCTATCGACGAACAGCCTCACCCCAAACTATCGCACTGTGCAACTTCAAGCAAACCCGCACTTATAAAACGATCAGGGATTTGTCGATAAGAAAAGAGAAAATGTCCGGCCAAGACTACGAAGCTCCCTCCGGCGCCTTCTCCCAGCGCGACGATGCCGCCGCCGGCTCCGGCGTCATGATCTACCGCTGCGGCGACTGCGCCGTCCGCGTCCCCCTCGAGAAGGGCGCGCCTATCCGCTGCCAAAAGTGCGGTGCGCGCGTGCTGTACAAGGAGCGGACAAAGAGGTTTGTTTAAACACTGTCGCAAGAATTTTCGTGATCCGAAGGCTGACAAATGCGCTGTACAGAATGGTTCAGTTCGAGGCTCGGTGATTGATTTGTTGGAATTCGATGAACGAGAAAAAGCATCAATGGGATTTGGGAAAGTAGAGGCGAAGCTGCCGTGGATAATACCTGGCTAAGCCTGCTCTCAAAACTGTGGTTATGGCTATGGCTATGGCGCAGAGGCACGGCATGGGCGGCCAAAGGAGCATTTTATTTATCACGGCGTTGGGGAATACGTTGGACATGGGCAGAGACATATTTTAGTGTTTTGTCATAAACTTCTTTTGTCTTTCCGTTACCAAAAACACGCTGGTATCATATCTAAACGCCGAGTCAATGCTAAATATACCCTTTATTCCCTCCCATTTTCTCACTATCCCAATAACTTTTCACTCATATCTGCCGTACCCCTTAGCGCTGTGAGTAAATATACTTGGCAAAGCTGGCATCCGTCTCAACAGAGTCTGACTGCATGGCAGCCTGATACCTGGCCTGGAGACCCTCTTTGTCATTCTCGTCCATGTCAATATCGTCATCGTCTTCATCAGAGCTGAGGATCGGAGCATCCTTGTCATCCTCATCGCCAGCCTTGAGATCCGCCACCGCCTTGGACATGGATGAGTCGCCCATTTTCAGGTCTGTCATCATCTTGGCGAGCTGCTTTTCGCGCTGCTTCTCCTTATTCTTCTCGCGCTCCTCCCGTCTCCGGTCGAGCTCTGGCTGGTAATCCCTCTTGAACTCCTCCGCCTTCTCTGCAACTGCCTCGAAGAACTCATCGATGCCAGTGCCGAGAAGCGAGCTGACACCCACGACGCTGAGATGCGTATAAAACTCCTCGAGCATCAGGCTCATGCTGTTAATGAGGCCGCCCATATACCCGCTGCCAGCACCGTCACCTCCTTCCACACCGCCAAACGCATTTCTGTTCTCATCTTCGGCGAGAGCATTCTGGAAGGCTTCGTAGTCGGTCATCCACTCCTTGGCGAAGGATGGGTCCTTCGCGTCAGCCTTGTTAAACACCAGAATCATGGGCAGCTTCATCTTGTAGAGAATACTGCACGCATAGAGCATGTTGCTCATAAATGTCGACGTGGAGCTCGTGCGCGGGGTGTCGATTACGTAGGCGATAACTGTCGGGAAAGATGAAGCAAGCGACTCCAACAGGATCGTACCCGAGGCTGACCAGACGAACACTTCGATCTGACCGGGAGTATCGACCAGGATCTTGTCAATGGGCTTCTGCGCAGGGTTTTCGGGGTTTGGCGCGGCGCGCTTCTCGAGGATGCCCATTACTTGGTCAACTTTTGTGGCGAAGAGGTTCAGAGACGTCATAATCCCTCCATTTGGGCCAAGCTTGTACTCTTCCATCACCTTCTTGTAGTTGACCGAGTCACGGATGTCGATGTTGGCCTGGAAGGGGGAATGTGTGATGGCGGGATCGAGGTTCATAACGTAAGGCGGCTGCTTCTTCTCGTGGAGGTAGGCATTGATTCGCTGCATGAAGGTCGTCTTGCCGGAGCCTGTCATCTGGATTAGTGAATGCGTGGGCAGGGGGGAATGCGTGTCACAAACCTGCCATGCCGATCACCACGATGGCGACGGGAGGCTTGGTCTCTGGCGTTTGCGCCTGGTCTGTTGATGTTGATGCCATTGCTTTAGTCTGGTTGGTTGTTGGGTGGAAGAAAAATGACCAAACTTCAAACACCATGGGCAGTGACAGAATCGAATCGACAGCGGGGTTCCTCGCATGGTGGGGCAAAGTTAGAGCTTCCACCGCTGGGCTAGACTCACTGTCCGCCCCACTGAATTAGCCCTGCAAGGATGTGTTCAACGGCGTTGAATGTCTCCGCATCAGAAACTTGAGACCTATCAAAAGGTCAGAGTATCGTCTTCATTATCTCACATTTCACCAACGGGGCTCATGCTCACCATCAGCATGAGCGACTTACCTTTCGACGAAAGGCGTGGCGACACGTCTTCCAACTGTCGGTTACCTAGGCATGTGCAACAGTGCACTAATTTCCTCGCACATGGCAAACAGTTGATCAAAACTTCAAGGTCCAGTGGACCCAACGGCATTGACGCGGTTTCTCACTAGGGAGCTTGACCTGTGATCAAAACCTCCAGCTTGTCTCAAGTCATCGCCCGTCCCGGTCTTGGAAAGGCTGAGCTCCTCTGGATGTTTCATTGCCCGTGGTAGACAATTGCAATGGGAAACTACTCAATTAAGTAGTACTTACACGAGGCGCGGCCGTCGGTCTCACGTCATCGTCCCGTCTCCGGGACAAAGGGTCTCCGAGTCCCCAGCCTGGGTGACTTACCTTGTCGCTTGGCGGGGGATTGGGAGGACTGGCTTTGAGCCCGTCTCTTTGGGCTGATCAGCAGGGAGCGACCAACAGTCCTGCAGCCCCAACCACTCACAACGAGGGACGGCCAAAGCCCAGCCGTTTGTTCAATTAATTACCCCCAGGCCCCCTCCGATCAACCCGCTTCCCACGCCCTTCCCTCCTTAATACTACCACAGCTCTTTGTTGTACCATTTTTAGCATTCATACCCCCATATCCCAGACTTAAGCAGCTTCATTCTAGTTTTTCATTCTACATCTGCAAAACTAACGACAGGCAATTGCTCATATCACCAGCGCGAATCCTATATCCACCAGGTTTTATCATCTCATCTCTCTACCTACAAGAGCAAGAAACAACTCATCCGCCATGTTGCGGAGGAAGGACACCTTCACCGTTATCACGCCCATCCCGGGCTTTATTCCTCGGCAGCTGGCAATCGACATCCTCCACTCGCACTCTGAGGTTATCACACTCAATCCGCTGGTCATCGACCACAAGCCCATCGCCGCTCCTCAAAATGCCGAGACCGACGAGTATTACTCCACTTGGTATGAGATCACGGAGCGCCTCCAGCTTGTGCCTGGAATCGGCAAGATGGGATCCTCAACCATCAAGTTTAACGGCTGCTTTCACGATATGCCTTGGGGACTTCAAACTCACGTCTACGCACCCATGAACATCGACATGCGGAGCACCTACCGCATCGCGGGTAACCAGCCCGGTGTTGAACCTCCTGAGGTACCTGAAATTGGCCTCAAGGCACTGGGCGCACCCTCTGACGGCCTCTATCTTCGGGAAGACATCGAAATCAAATGCAACGTCACCATGGTCAGCTATGTGAGGTCCCAGATGAAGAAGGCATCTGCCGAAATGGTCCATAGAATGATCAAGAAAGCCGAGCTGCTGGATGCTGGTGTACTTTCAGCCATGATTGAGGACGGGAAGTTGAAGACACACAACCCGGCCGACAGACGCAATACAGTCAGATCACCACTGCCATCACCTTCCAGCCTTCATTACTCGCCCTCTGTCAGCGGCGGCGGAAGCTCCCCTCCACAGATGCACTCACCACCGATGCCATATCAGATTCCTCGAATGACATCTGTGCACAACCCATACGGAAGGCCTGGATCTGCAGGTTCCCAAGGACCTGGTGGTATCCAGCAGCAAATACAGGCAGCGCAACATCATCAGCAGCAACCGCCTCAATACGGGCAAATCCCCTATGACAACGGACCGCAAGAACTCCCTGGCATGGAGGTGCAAGCAACCGACAACAACTACGCCGTCGAGATGCCCGGCGATTTTGTCTTTGCCAATGGTCAGCGCACTCCGAAATCCAAGTCACCCCTGCCCACACCGCGGGGTACGCCGAACTCAGCTAACCGGGAATCCTTAGTTGATCCAAACCGTCCCGGTCAGGGCAGTCCGCACTCACAGCAGGGCCACTGGTCAAACGCAGGCTCACGGCCTACCTCCTATCAGTCTAGTGTCACCTCCCCCAGCCCAGACCTGAAGGGTTATCCCGGGCAACTTGCGCCGCACCAGGAAACAAATGAGGAGCACCAGATGAAGCGCGATTCAATCCAAAAGTCACCATATGCCGCCTATAACCCAGCTGACTACGCCAAGGTCCCATCCACGCTTCAGTCAGGTCAGCAGCAGCAGCAGCAACAGTATGGCCACGGACAGCTTGCGCAACGATATGGATACTAAGCGATACTAACATGTACGGAATAATGATATAACCTCAAAAAAACGGCGCGTTTGAGATGGATAGGATATGGAAACCAAAGTTAGCTTATACCCTGGGGCGTTTATTTTGTGGGCAAGGTTAATAATCACTTGGATGGAAATGACAAGCGAGTTGGCGTTTTGGATCTTTCAATTCTCAATCTCTAGCAAGTTCACCAACCGAGAACATTCGTTTCTCATTTTTGGTCAATACACTCACAGTTTTCCAACTATCCCTCTTGTTCCTCTTGGTATCACAATCACCGTCATCAATCGTGTGAGGGGGAGTCACGTCAAAATAAATTTGTGTAACCCCGGTGACGCAATCCCACAGGCGTGGCATGGTGGCACAGCTTACTCCCACGCTCATCTTTCCCACCATTTCGACCATTTTTGGTCCGACGAAACCGCTTTTGGTCCGTTTTGCGCCCGCCCGCTCGACGGAGGAGTGGTGGGGTGTGAAGTGGTGAGGTGGTTCTGTCGGCCCGCCACCGACTTACATACACGACCCGAGACTGTTGCCGTTCTTACCGGCGCTTATTGCTCGCTATTTGGGGCTATGATTAGAATAGGTGCCGAAATGGTGTAAACACTACTCTAAATAAACACGTGCGACATTAGAAGACATTAGATCTTAAACTTGCGCATGTCCAAAATAACTGCCTCTTGACAGAGCATTTCCAGAAACGCCGACTGAACTGAGATGAAGATGTTCAGTGTGTGTGTGTGGTAGCGTTCCAGTCGCAGAGCAATATTGGATCCGAGTAAAACCACAGTACACACCTCCTATATTAGACACTTATTAAACACTGCAGGATATCACTAAGCTGAAGATAAAATACTGCTAAGATTAGCAAGCTGGACATGGTAGACGAAGTGATAAGACTGATCCCAAGGTCGGCAGATGTAGCCAACCTTCCAAACGGCCAGAAACACGCACAGGATACCGGCAGCTCTCAATCCCGGCACCCTGGAATCAAAAGGGAGGAGGCTGAGATGGGATGGAATGAAGGGAGGCCCTGAAGCAGGCCGGGTCGATGGCGGGCTCGGAAGCAACCGAGCTGTCTGTCGAACGTTTGGAATGGCTGCGCCCCATTACTGACAAGAGCACTCCAAAAATCTCTCGATCTTGAGCGTTTCCCAAGATATAACAAAAACAAAGAAATGAAAAGAAAAGGCGGGGAAGAACAATGAACCTCTCTCAACAACCCTCGTGACATATCATACTCATTTTGAAACGTGAGGACAAAAAGGAGAGGGACTTTCTTAACAAACCATTCATTGTCAGAGATAAAGCCACATGGACTCCATGAGCCTGCTCACAAAGAAGGGCATTGTCTGTCTTGTACTGTGTATGTATTCGTATTCTGTACCTTTCTAGATACCAAGCCGAAGACGAGTTTCGGAACGGCATCGAGGTCGGATCCTCACAGGAAACTGACGGCGGGCGGCAAAGTCAGATCGGAGCTCGTGGGTGCTTCTGCCGAACGGAAGGGTAACTTCCCGTTTACTCAGCCACTTCGAAGCTCTCTCGTGGGTTTTGGGTATCGTCGTGAAGTCATTCTTTGGTCAAAAAATTATTGGATGAAATGAATCGCCCACTGCGTGTCTCCAATCTCAGGTTGCCCAACCTCATGGGATGCGAGATGGCATTGAAGACATTGCACAGTGGGGGAAGCCATCACCGTGAAGTCAACAGCGGGTCCCCTACCTTCCCAAGTGGCCCCCCGTGTGCCGCTGAGATCCGCCCTGTGGGACCCCGCCATAAATCGGCGCTAGCAAATGTTAGCGCAGCGCACGGGTCACATTGAATGGAGCTTCAGCTTTCGACGTCACTGGCTCTGGCCTCCAGATTTCCAATGCGCTCGTCGCGTTGTTTCAAATTCAATTCAACAGCCCATCGACAACCACAACAAAATGGAGAGCCTCGAAGACTTTGAAAAGTCACTCGCGGCTGAAAGGGCCGAGCGCGAGCGCCAGAAGGAAAAGGAGGAGAGGAGAGAGAGGAAACATCGGCATCATCACCGACGAGACAGGTCAGCAGAGCGCGACAGGGACAGCCACAGAGAACGAGACAGAGATCACGAGAGAGATAAGGACAGGGATAGTGATCGAAGAAGGAGACGCGACGACCACGACGATGAGAGCCACAGACATAAGCGCTCGCGCCGGGATGAGGACGACGAGGCAAGACGACATAGACATCGGCATAGGGATGATGATAGAGATAAAGATCGCGACAAGGAGAGGGAAAGAGATAGGGATAGACACAGCAGGCGTAGTGGGAAGGATACAAAGGATCTGAAGGAATCCGATCCGAAAGAAGACCTGCCGTTGCCTGATGAAGAACTGGCACCGAATGAATCGAAGGCGACGTTGGTTCGCGACTCCTGGATGACGGCGCCGTCTGCGCTGGATATTGATTATGTTCATCGAGGGAATAAGAGGAAGAGCCCTTCACCTGTGAGGGAGGAGCCGAAGAGGGTGCTACATCACCGTGAATTGAACAGGGGTTCAGAAGAGGCGAACGACGAGCCGAGGGAGGAGCCCGAAACAGAAAAGGTGTGGGAGGTCAAATACACCTTTGGTGACGAGGGGTCACAGTGGCGCATGACAAAATTGAGGGCGGTCTACACAATCGCAGAGGAAACCGGTCGATCAGTGGATGAAGTGGCCATTGAACGATTCGGCAGTCTCCGGGAATTTGACGATGCCCGAGAAGAAAAAATCGAAGTCGACAGGAGAAAGGTCTACGGAAATGGCTACATCGGCAAAGTGAAACCCACCGGCGAGCTCTACGCCGAAAGAATCGCCAACCAAAAGAAACGTTCACCATCCCCTACTCCCCCTGCCCAACTCGAACAAGGCATGTCCATCGAAGACAAGATCGCCCCCGCCCCTCCCATGGACCAATCCGCCCTCAACCGCATGCGAGCCCAGCTCATGAAAGCCAAACTCCGCAACTCCCCCGACGTCCCCAAGCTCGAAGCCGAATACAACGCCGCCATGGCCGCCTTCCAATCAGGTCAAACAACCAGCAACGCCGTCGTGTTAGATGCCTCCCACTCCCGGCTTTTGGCAGGTGGCTCCCGAGGCGAAGTCAAGCAAGTAACCAACAAGCGCGGCTTAGAGCGGGGAACCGTCATAGAAAACGAAGACATGTCCATCGACGACATGGTCCGCGAGGAACGCCGCACGAGAGGGCAAGCTGGCGGGGAAGGAATGCGCCTCGCCGAGAGGATAGCCAAAGACGGGAAATTCGACAACGATCTCGAGTACCTGGACGAAAACGCCGAGAAGCTCGCGAAGAGGGTTCATAAAACTGACTCCTCGCTCAAAAACATCGCCGTGACGGAATACAAAAAACTCAATCGCATCCTCGACAACTGCCCGCTATGCTACCACGAGGATAAAGCCCCCCCGCAAAACCTCCCCCTGGCACCAGTTGTGTCTCTCGCTACCCGGACCTACCTCACCCTCCCCCCATCCCCCGAGCTCACCGGCGCCGAGGGGGGCGCCGTCATCGTCCCGCTATCTCACCGCACCAACCTCCTGGAATGCGACGACGACGAATGGGAAGAAATCCGCAACTTTATGAAGTCCCTCACCCGTTTGTATCACGACCAAGGCCGGGAAGTGTTGTTTTACGAAAACGCCGCTGCTCCCCAGCGTCGCTTGCACGCGGTGATGGTTGCCGTCCCCATCCCTTACGAGCTCGGGGAGACTGCCCCGGCGTTTTTTAGGGAGGCGATGATGAGCGCTGATGAGGAGTGGTCGCAGCATAAGAAAGTGATTGATACCCTCAAGAAATCTAAAGAGCCTGGGTTTGGGAGGATGGCGTTTCGGAAGAGTATAGCGAAGGAGATGCCGTATTTTCATGTGTGGTTCGGACTGGATGGGGGGTTGGGGCATGTGGTGGAGGATGCGGGGAGGTGGCCGAGGGGGGATGGTTTCGCGAGGGAGATTATTGGGGGGATGCTGGATGCTGAGCCGGATGTGATTAAGAAGCAGGGGAGGTGGAGCAGGGGGGATGAGAGGGTCGAGGGGTTCAGGAAGAGGTGGAGGAAGTGGGATTGGACGAGGGTGCTGGAGGAGGGGCAGGCTTAATTAACTTCGTGATGCAAATAACAACAAGCAAGCAAGTAGGAGCTGGATCAACATGAACATCTCGAGGGTCTGGCGGTGAAAAAAAATCACAATGACAAACATAGGTGTAATTGATCCAAATAATGTATATTCACACAGGAAACCAGAGCGCCTTCATTACACGTAAAAACCTCAAAAAATGGTATATACCCACTCCGGCGCTCTCTCAGCATACATAGTAAACCTCCCTCTTCCCAACAGTAAAAGCCATTTTAAAACTCCAAACATGCCAAAATAAAAAATATGACGACCCAGAATCTTCAGCCCTCCTCAGCATCCATATTATCCCTCCCAGACCCAGGAGCAGTCCTCTTCTTCCCTCTATTACCCTTGAGCACCGACCCCTTCTTCCCACGGTCATCAATCAGAGCCTTCATCTCGTTTCTCGCGTGCCGTTGCGCCTCCTCTACGCGGGGCTTGAACACCATCACCTCGTCCTTCTCGTACTCATACTCGTTGAGCTTGGTGCCCAGGGCAGCCTCGATGCGGGTCCAGATTTCGAGGTCGCTGTCTAATTGTTAGCGCTCCTGAGCAAAGAAAGGCGGGAGGGAAAGAGGTAGAACTTACTATTGCGTCACAATACTCAACGCATGACCCGACTTTCCAGCGCGAGCAGTACGACCAACACGATGGATATACGTCTTGGAGTCCTGGGGCAGATCATAGTTGATGACACAGTCCACATTGGGAATATCCAAACCACGAGCCGCAACATCGGTAGCCACAAGAATATTCCTCGTTCCAGCACGGAACTTGCTGAGCGCGCCAAGACGAGCTGACTGAGAGAGACCACCATGAAGTGGGATGGCGCTCATGCCGAGGGTGCGCAGCAAGATGGCGATTCTTTGCGTTTCGAGGACAGTCCGAGTAAAGACGATCATTGTCTTGCCGGCGAACTCGTTGCACAGATAGATGAAATAGGTGTCCTTGTGCATGTGAGGGATGAAGAGGTAGTTGGATACAAGTGTCGAGACTGTCTGATACTTGGAGGTGGAAACGTTGACCTTGAGGGGGTCGCGGAGAGAGGCGCGCTGCAGGGACTCGACTTTGCTGGACATGGTGGCGGAGAAGAGGAAAGTACGGCGCTCGCGGGGGAGGAACTTGAGAATCTTTTCGAGGATGGGACCAAAGTCCATGTCGAGGAGGCGATCAGCTTCGTCCATGACGCAGTAGCGAAGGTTGCGCAAGCTGAATCCCTTGGTCTTTTCCAAGTGGTCGAGAAGTCTGCCTGGGGTTGCGACGACGACGTGAGGTTTCTTGCCGAGGGCAATGGCCTGTTGTACCATATCGAGACCACCAAGGAGGAGGGCGCAGCGGAGGTTGATCAAGGAACCAAGAGCTTCGAAGGACTGGGCGATCTGGGCGGCAAGTTCTCTTGTCGGCGCAAGCACGAGCGCAAACAAGGGCTGGGGCTTGTCGAGCAGAGCTTGGAGAATAGGGAGGGCAAAGGCAGCTGTCTTTCCGGAACCTGTTTCGGCGATACCAATTATGTCGCGATCTTGGAGCGCAAGTGGGATGGCCTCTTCCTGAATAGCGGTTGGCCGCTTGTATCCGAGTCGGTCGCATGCTTCGCAAAGGGAGTCGACGATGCCCTGCCCTCAAGTCAGCAAGATATCCGGGCACTATACAGATAGAAAATTCCAACATACGAGGTCCCTGAAGGTCTTTGGCGCAGCCTCTCCAGTCTCGTTGTCGAGGGTGGCAGACTCCTCGGCGTCTGAAGCCTCATGTACTAGATCCTCAATCCTTGGTTCAGGCGCGGGCTTCATCTTGGGCTTGGGTGCTTCAGCCTTCTTCGTTTTCGGGGCCGAAGGGTCGTGAGAGATCTTTCTGTGCTTGATTGACGACATCTTGACCGTGTTTTTGGCGGTTCGTTTGCTCAGAAATTGTTTGTCCGGTGAATTAAAGTTTCCAGACGCTGTTGAACCGCAGAGCATCTTCCAAAATTCCGGGCTTATCGGTGTGTGGGGCGGCGACGATAAGCAAGGCCCCACCGAAATTTTCTCTGTGCGCCGCCAAAGCTTTGGCGCATCAATTGGTTGCTGCAGCAGTGAAAGCTTCCTCTTCGATCATACATTCTCTCCCTCCAATCCAGAGAAAACCATCAACCACCACCACAATGGCCAAGAAGCGCTCCAAGAGAAGAACTCACCTGGGGGCTCACAACCCAGCCGCCCCGACAGCCATCAATGGCCACATCAACTCCAAAGACCCGAAAAGCATGGTCATCCGCATGGGCGCCGGCGAAGTAGGAACCAGCATCAGTCAATTGGCCACCGACGTCCGCCGGGTGATGGAACCAGGGACAGCCTCCCGTTTGAAAGAGCGCAAGGCCAACAGGTTACGCGACTATGTCACCATGTGCGGTCCCCTCGGCGTCAGCCACCTCCTCCTCTTCTCCCGCTCCGAGTCCGGCAACACCAACATGCGCCTGGCCATCACCCCCCGTGGGCCTACCTTCCACTTCAGAGTCGACAAGTACTCCCTCACAAAAGACGTACGGAGAGCGCAGAGGCATCCCAAGGGAGGTGGCAAAGAGTACATTACACCACCTCTGCTCGTAATGAACAACTTCACCAGCCCCAACTCGGACCACACCTCCAAAGTCCCCCGCCACCTCGAATCCCTCACCACCACCGCTTTTCAAAGTTTGTTCCCTCCCATCAACCCACAACGAACCCCCCTCAAATCCATCCGCCGCGTCCTCCTCCTCAACCGCGAGCAATCCCCCGAAGACGACGGCACCTTCATCGTCAACTTCCGCCACTACGCCATCACCACCAAGCCCGTCGGCCTATCCAAACCCCTCAGGAGGCTAAACGCCGCAGAGAAACTCCTCAAGTCCTCCAAGTCCAAAAAGGGCCAACTGCCCAACCTCGGGAAGCTAAAAGATATCTCCGAGTTCATGGTCGGCGGCGAAAACGGCACAGGCTACGAAACAGACAACACCTCCGGAAGCGAGTACGAAACCGACGCTGAAGTCGAAATCCTCGAAACCTCAGCGAGAAAAGTCCAGAGCTCCAACAAATCGTCCAGGGCGGCGCAAACAGCAGAGGACAACAGCGACGATGAGAATGATGGTGGAGGACACAAGGACAACGTCGAGCGCCGCGCCGTCAAGCTCGTCGAGCTGGGCCCAAGGATGAAACTCCGCATGACAAAAGTGGAGGAGGGCCTGTGCTCAGGCAAGGTGATGTGGCATGAGTACGTCCACAAGACCAAGGAAGAAATCAGGGAGCTGGAGAAGAAGTGGGAGCAGCGCAGGAAAGAGAAAGAGCAGCGCAAGAAGGAGCAGAAAGCCAATGTGGAGCGGAAAAAAGCTGCCAAGGCGGCGAATAAGCAGCAGGGCAAGAAGGGCGAAGAGCAGAATGATGATGCCGAGGATGAAGATATGGAGGATTATGATAGTGACATGTACGACTATGGCTATGATGACGACAAGGGGTTTGACAGCGAGGGGCTGGAGGGTGATGCGGAGGAGCAGGTGAATGCCAAGATGGAGGAGGATGGTGAGTGGGAGGATGAGGAGGAGGAGATTGCTGAGGAGAGCAAACAGGCGAAGAAAAGGGCGTTCAAGGGTTGAGATGATACCAGGGTATATTTCGAGGTTGAATCATAAAGTCTGTTGATCTAGGACTACGATATGGGTGTAACTAATATACAGAAAAGTACAGATGTGTATGATTGGTTATTTTCTCGTTGTTGTTGGTCATGTTACCTTTGTTCCCCATATCCGTCACTTGTTCGTTCCCTTCCATCCCTGTCTACTCGCACACATTTCATCGTTCGTTGTCAGTTGTTGACCACAGAGGGTCGGTAGTCTCTTTCATGTTGAATTCTTCTGGGTAGGCCGCCAATTGCGTTCCCCTGGTTGGCTTCGGCACAGCGAGAGCTGAGCCGCGACTCGATAGACCTGGTGAGGTATTCAAGATTACTTGTCCATGATGATCTCATGAGCCGTGGTTGGCCTCGTTGTCGAAAGCGTCGGTGTTGAAGCCGATGCTGAAGTAGATGGCAGGAGAATCTTCTCACGGAAGCTGTCTCCATCGCTCATCTCCATCAGCTGCTCCAGATCAATCTCGGGCCTCTTCTCTTCGGGTGCAGAGCCCCTCAGGCCAATGATACTAGCCAGAGAAGCGGCAACAAGGGTGGAGAAGCAGGCTACGAAGACGGTTTGCCGGTGGCGAGGATCTATAAACGTTAGCATCCATGGGCGATATGCAGGGGGCATTCAGGGGTGAAGCACCTTCAACAGCAGTTGCAAGCGCAATGATCACAAACAAAAAGTGAGGCAGCTTCATCAATCCGTACAAGCCTGCTCTGTTGCCTTCGTTGACGATGATACCACGATGGTATGCTACACAGGGGACATAGATGCCGTTGCAAAACTCGAACAAAAGGTAGCCAAAGAAGGCGAGCACCTCGATCGGCACATAGGCTGATTGCAGCAGGCAGCCTCCACCGACGAAGATGACGATGCCCATCAGGTTGTGTGGGTTTGTGAAAGCTTTCTTCAACCACGAGGTCTTGTGGGCAGTTTCGCCAGGCAAGGCCAAGCGTGTCTTCTTTCTTTTCATGATTGCGCTGAACAGGAGGGCACCCAAGATCATGGCCAGCATGAAGGCAGCAAAGATCGGGCCATAGGGTACGTCCTCGGCGTCAGGCCCGTGGATGCGTCTATGGGCATCTTGAAGGATGCCAGGCCAGAAAAAGAGAACGAGGAAGTTGGTGCCTTCCCAGCAGCAGCTGATGAAGCTCAGCGCCCAGATTTTGATGTCTTGTTCCGTTAGCAAATGCAAATTCTAGGTCGCATTTCCAGATACTCACCGCCAAGCTGTTTGAGGGTGTCTCTGGGAGTCTTGCGCTTCTCCTTTGTATCTTTCGGCTGACCATAGTTCTCGTTCTAAAGAGGCCAGTCAGTATGTTGTTTGGCTGCTTTTGTAGCGGACGTCTTACCCAGCAGCACAGAAGCATAACGGCGGCAACAGCTTCAATGACCTGTTCCTTCTTATTAGCTCGGGAGAATTTCAACACCAAGGATACCATGTACTCACCACACCAACAACAAAAGGCCCCTTTCTTGTCCCGGATACCTCGACAGCCAAATCACCAATCAGCCCACCCACCACAGCCGCACTGCAGTTTGCCCTTGTCATGGTCCCAAACATGGTCCCCAATCTCTCATCCCCAAGCTTCCTGGTATTCCACTCAGTCACCATCCAACTCTCAAAGACTGTCCAAAGCATCGCAAGCCCTAGACCACCCAGCGCTTGACCCGCGTACAATACCCTCAGGTCCTTCGAAAGCACGCTCAGCGCAGAAAGTGAGTGAATAAGACAGAACGCCAAGCAGGCATTCCGACGCCCGAACTTGTCCGCCAGGAATCCGACAAAAAGCGATGAAATGGCTGCGGCAATAAACGTTGCCATGTACAGTGACGCGACTGTCTTCTCTGGAAACTCAAACTCCGTCTTGAAGAGTGGGTACGTGTATGGCCCTTGCAGCCAGTCGGCGGCCATGGCAAAGAGGTACACCTTGAGGAACTTGATCTGGAACGCCCGCGCCTCCTTGTCTTTGGTTCGCTCATGGTCATCTTCTCCCGTGATGGAGTCTGTTGGTGATGGTGGTGGTGTATCTGAGGTGCGTCTTTTAGTTTTGGTGAGGAAACGGCGGGTTGCTTTGAGCAAGAGGCTTCTGCTCATAAGAAAAACGGTGATTGGAAGGAGGACGAAGAGCGTGATCCAGTAGAGGTTGACTCTCATTTCTGCGTGTTGTTCTGGTGAGTCTCTGAAGCCCCTTTCTATGGGACTGGTATTGGAATATATCTAAAGGTCAAATATACAAGAGAGCATTCGTGTTGCCCCCCCTAGAGTGTGCAAGTCAGGAAGAAAAAAGAACAAAACGGAAAAGTTATGCTAATGCAAAACGCATCTTATCCTTCTGTGTTGCTTGCGCGTGACTGACAGAAAAATACTGGGAAGAAGGGGGAGCTTCGCGCGTGCGAGACATGACATTCCTGGAGGTTAACCGAGTTGACGGATAGGACTCCGAAGCAAGTGTTGCAAGCCCCAGATCGGGTTGCGTATTCCGCGGCAAGCATTCCGGTGAGCCTTAGCGTGACGTATTTCTCAGATGAGGAAAAAAAGTGTTGTAATCATCGGCCTTCCAACGCGAGGCTGGGAAAGGGGTAAGTTTGGGGCAAGATTATGGCTGACTTGTTTTACAGTCGATGAAGCTGGTGATGATCGAGATAGCCAAGCCTGACTCAAGATACTGAGGGTGTGATGAGTTCATAGTCGAAGCCAATGATGAGATAGACTATGTTGCACTTACAAGAAGATCGCCGTACCCCTTGCGCTGATGTACTCACTTCCCCTCTTGCAGATAGCTGGTCTAGGTCTGGGTGTCTCATTCTTGTAGACGGATGCCTCCCTTTGCCAACTTTCACGGCTTCCGCCTTGCCGCTCTGGAGCATTCTGCCAATCTTAACCCCGTTCCATCGGGTGCCGACGACAAGGCTCACAGTTTCCCAACGTCATGGTGATGGCGGTAGGCCGTAGTGAGCCGGGCTTCGTCGAGGTGAACCTGTTCGGAAGGAATTGCCCAGAGACGGCAGCAGACTGGGCAACTGGCAAGAAGAAGAGACCGAGCATTGAAATCTGCTCATCATGGAGGTGCTCAACGATGTTTCCAGGTTCTTTTTTTTTTTTTTTTTTTTTTTTTTTGATGAATGAAATTCAAGTATCGAACCACCGGAGATCTGTAGGTTCTCAAGTGGGAAGGAGCAAGGCGAAGAGCACAACTTTTCAAGCTTCAAAAGGGAGGAGCAGCCCACAGCATCGGTTTTGGAGGGATTGTATACTCCGGGCGGCAACTCATCCCAGTTCCAGGTTCGGCACAAGCCTGACCCGGGAGGTAAGGTGTTCTCAGGAATGTTCTCGACATCTTTGTAATCTCATTCTTCAAATGGGCCGCCTGATCACAAGCCAAGAGGGTCGTGTAATGAGAAGTCCAGTCCATCATCAATCTTCTTCATCGGCCTTTTCTGATCACTCACATGATTTTAATACCCTTCTCAAAATCAGCCAAATACCTGGCTAATCTTTCAACAACAATCCCAGCGGTCCTCATACCGACCCCCAGCTCTCATGATACAAGCATGAGCTCCCACAAACTACAAGATCCGACAACCAGACTCTGATTAAGTAATCCAAGCAAGACTGTACTCCAAGCTATTAGCTGTCTAACCACCCACCACCCTCCAGCTCATGGCACACCCGCCCAATGACATCCCTCAAATCCCCACGTTGAGCTCTCATACGCACCCAATTCATAACCCTCCCCTACCTTACTCATCGGATTACCTCTTTCAGGCATCACCCCCCGGTTCTCACAACCACCCCTCGCATGTACGACGACCTCCGCAAACCCCTATCTTACACAGCCTCTTCAGCACAATCTCACAAAATTTATCTGTGCCACAATCCCCCAGCAACTCGACTACTCGCACAGCATATGCATCCGCACCAAAGACACATTGTACATACCATCAGCGATCAGGCATCAACCCCACACAGATCTACACTGACTGCATCAGACTCCACCACATGCACTGTATGACAGCATCATCATAATCATGCTGTAGAACCTACACAACCGACATGCTGCGCTTTATCACATGTGCACAACAGGGTAATCGAGGGATTTTTAGCCTTCGTCTCGGAGTTAAGAAATCTTGAGTGTGATGAATCTTGCAGGAAAGAGATGCTTGAATTACCCCCTTTCTTGGCTGGGACTTGGGATGGAGGAAAGTCTTGGCGGGAATGGGCGAGTTGGTGGTGAGACGCTAGCAACACCGCGACCAGAGCACTGGGTCAGCGCGACGGCTTTACCAACCGACAAACGACCGGTGCTTCATTCGATAGCTTCTTCTGTTAAAGCTATCTAAAATAGATCATCTCACTGAGTTGGGCCGTTGAACGGTCCTGAACTAGAGGACTGGGAACGTTAACCTGTTAGGGTTAGGGTTGCGTGTGACATCGGGAGCAAGATCAACCCCGACATCCTCAACATCACCGCCTCAACACACATCATCATAAAGACCGGATTTAAAGAAATATTGTTTTCATATTTTTTTCTCCAAATACTGAAAAAAATGTCGGCCATAGCCGTAGCTGGTCCTGATAATTGTGCATCAAATATGCACCCTACCATAAAACGCCCCGCCAAGTATGCCTTGTGCCCGTTGCCCAACCCATCCATCCAGTTCATGATCCATGCAAATGCTCCAAACAATAACCAACAAAAGAAAAATCGCAGGATATCAAAAAGCCAAAAAAACCACCAAATTCCCTCCGCTTACTCCCCCCTGTCATCATCCCCCTAACCAGAAGAGAGAACACCACCGCAAAAGAGCCCGCTCAATCAGCAATTGCATTCCCTTCCCCCTCTTTCACTGGGCAATCATAACCCCTCAGTTATTGCCCCGCTGCGCCTCATAAACCTTCATCGCCCTCTCCAGCTCCTCAAGGCTGCTCCTGTCCCCGTAGGCGTCCGCCAAGGCGGCGTTCTGGCGTCTTCTCTCCAGGTCGGCCTGCTCGGCTTCTGCCTGTCGCTGCTGGGCGGCGGCGACCGAGGTGCGGTAGATTGAGACGGCTACGTAGCCTGCTGCTAGGGCGCCTGCTAGGGGTGGGACCCTGAACACACAGAGAATGTCAGAACAGTTTGTTGAGGATAGGAGAGAAGGGGGTGGACATACCACTTGATGCCCCTTGTCACGGGGGCGGTTTTGGTAGTGGCCGTGTAGAGATGGGGGAGGTAAGCGGGGTGCACGCGGGCAGAGGTGGAAAGGAGGCGGGATTGCTGCTGCTGGTGGGAGGCCATTTTTGTAGAGTGTATTCTCTCTTAATTATTAGAGGTAGGTCGATAGAGTGAGTGGTATCGGTAGGTTAAGGTGGGATGGAAATGTGGTTGTTAAAAGCGACAAAAACAACACAAAACCAAAGGGTATCTTATAGTGCGTAACTGTTGAAGAACTGAATGCGTGTGAGGTGCGTGTACAGATGATGATGTCGAGATCAGGTCGAGAGAGAAACAGGGACGGAAAGGGTGTTTATATTTCCCTTCGGTTGTCGCGGGAGGGAGGTGCCCGTGGGGAGAGTACGTAGTTGTAAGGAGTATATGCAAGGATGGCAATAGATCGACAATTAGATTGGTTGTAATGTAAGGTAGGGCGTGGGGAGCAAGATACCCCTCTCTTAGGACGTGGAGTTGGAAGTAGATGTTTGGTCAAGGATTCACCGAATGGAAGTCAGCCCAGAAAAGGTGGGAAGTCGGAATGGTGGGACAACTCAAAACATGCGAATTAATAGATGGCAAAGGCAGGCGCGTTGGGCAGACTGGACAGCTTGCATCCATGGGCAGAGCGGGAGGAAGATGGTTCGGCATGTGGTGGTTTCTCGTGTGATTAGCGGCCAATGGTGGTGTGTTTGGCCTGTGAAGCACTCCGCATGTCGTGCCACGATCTGTGGGGTAATTAACCGAGGACAAAACGGCTCTGGTGGGCTTGGTGTTGCGGCCAGCTCCGCTTCCCCGGACAGCTTCCCCAGAGCTCGCCAGATGATGCTTACCTCATTACCGACGACCCTGGATTGGCTTGCCCACAGCTTCTCGGAATGGGTCGTTTTCCCGGACGACCGCGTTACAGGCCTCGGCTTTCCCTGTCGGTGATCTGGCATAAATCGCCGCAGCTTCACCACCTGCGAATGTCAAAATAAGCATTGCTGGACCACTGCGCTAGCGACACTAGAATCTCAGTTCTAGCCCAGTTCCAGGCACCAAATGCACGTGCGCTGAAGTCGGTCGGTTTTGAGGTTGTTCCGCGCTGGTGAGTTTTTACGGTACCCGCGAAACCGGAATGCAAACCGATAAGATTTGCCCAAGTTTACCAAGACAATGGAGGTCCGCAGTCTCCTGGATCCCCTGATCATAATCCACAACGGTGACATCTTCCAAGCATCCTCGGCAACGCCTGTCGTTAGTTTCAGCTGGAAACTTCACGACAAGTCTCAGCAATGCTATTTCTCTACCCGTGTCCAACTCCCATCCAATATGCTTGACCCAAAGATTTGTCAAAATCTACTGAATAACTCCAGGATTGGATAATTAGGGGCCAGCTGGCATGGATCGGCATCTTGGAGTCTTCGAAAGATTCAAAAGGGGCACACGCTGCTGTCATCTCAAAGCTGTCAGACGGGAACCGATATGCAGGACCTGTCTCAGAGAACAGCAGATCTCAAATCTAGACAAACATAAAGCTGATCCCTTCTAGTTGTGAAGAATTGTAGTGTTGCACTAGAAGCACATTGGTCAGCGATGCTGATCAACAAAACCATATCTTGTTTATCTCACATTGAGCTAACACCTCTATACTTTGAGCCGTTTGATCGACAACTGAGAAAAATCATGGCAGGTTCTGATCGGATAGCAGCATTTTGAGGTTGTCGACGTCCCGCTGGCCGTTGCATCACTAGAAATAGACGCGAATGAGAACCAAACACGACAGTTCAGAGGTTGGGAGACGTCTGAAATCTGATTGGTCATGCCGGGTGGTTGCAGTGCCAGTATTCCCACCCTCGTGCAGATGCTAGATGTGACGGAATTCAAGAAACTGTCCTTGAACGAGAAGGCGCGTTATGCGGAGCTTCCATGATCATATAACTTTTTGCAGACGCGAGAGAGAGCGTTTCCCCAAAGTGTAAGCGGATTGAAAACCGCCGATTCTTTCAACCGCTCAAGGGTGCGAGGCCGCTCTACTCTTCTACCATCTTGGACCACAAAGCCACGATAGTTGACAGATAATCCCACCGACGGAGACCACGGCCCGACAGGTCGAAAGCCATGGCGCTGCCGTGCATCCTGTTTGCCGCAAAAGTCCGCTGGGCTCCATAAGCGACGGTGATGGGTGTCCGCCCAGGTGGCACGCGGATATGAATGTTTTGTGTGACGAATCTGGGCTCACAAAATTTCCTTTTTCGTACCTCGCCCACGTGACGTTGCTCACCCCGGCTCAGGATTTGCTCAGGATTTGCTCAGGCTTGCTCAGGCTAAGAACCATTTCCGGAAGGCTGCGCCGCAGCATGCACAATTACTTCAATTCTAGCCGAGCGAGCCCAGAATTGGTCCCATACATAAAAATGGCCAAATTGGTCCCCGTCTTTCGAAAGCGAATGGTTCCGCCTTAGAATGTCTATTCGTCAAATGTAGTGGATTCGTCGAGTTGCGATACCGGGATAACTTGTCGTTCTCGCGCCGAAGTAAACGCTCGGGCTGCGGATGGTGTTAGTAGTCAGTCCATGTAGTTGAGAAGAGGGGGAGATGTCAAAGCAGAACTGCGAAGGCGGTGTGGCCTGATGGGGCCTTATTTTTGCTCTCAAACATCTTCCAGTAATTCCACACCATTACGTGCGATCAAAAGTCACCAGCTCTGTCAAGGTAGAGTAGTTTTAACACGTTTCATCACTAATTTAGCTAACCGCTACGCTGTACAGGTCTTTAGTCAAGTCAATTTCGCCCGTCGCCGCCGGCTCGCGCCTTCTCGGCCGCCTCGAGTCGCACAGTGCATCAGTATCGCTCTCCCAGATCACCTCTTACGGGGGTTCCACATCCTCTACCGACAGCATCTTGGCCGTATTGCGGTTGTTCCCCGGCATTGGTGGTCTATCGCAAACATCCACTGGCAGCGACGAGTCTTTGGACCGCCTTCGATCACGAGCAGCAAGGGCTGTCGGGCGAGTCATCATCCAACATACCCAGCGGTCCAAAAGCGAAAACACCCAGGCGAACGTGTTCACGAAGTGGCCCACCCAGAGGCACTACGACAACGTCGCGGAAACTCCTAGAACCTGCGGGTGCTACTCCAGCATCGCTCATCTCCTTCAGCGCCGCCACGAATGGAGTCAACATGGATGGAGATGCGGAAGAACGCCAAAGAAGGGAGCCGCCCCAACCAGCAAAAGCCCTGAACAATATGTGTGCGAAGGTCACCGAAACGAACTTTCGTCCCTCACCACCGATACACCGTTGGCCGGTCAACAGGCTGCAGGCGGCGTGACGCGCCGAATTTGTGTGCGAAGCGGCCGAGGTCTATGCAGAGCGTCCGCACTGTTCGGATGGGGCCGGTGCAGTGTTATATCAGTTAACGAACGGCCCGCAGGTTGTAATGTTAGATCATACACTGCGAAGGGAGACCTCATCTAGGCTGCATGCGTCAGGCACACGAAAAGACATCAATTTTAGAGAGGCCGTATGGCGCCTGGTGGAGACTTCTAGTGTTCTGCTAGACCATATCTTTTCTCGCAACCGCCAGTTTTTCTGTTGCCTCACCCGGTGCATCAACGCAAGCAGTGTGCCACGTTCGGAACACGATCCGCCGCCCAAATCAAGCAAGATCCCGCATCGTCCTCTTGCTTCCGGAGCGCCCGAGTGAAAGCCGCCGAGAGCGAGAAGGAGATTGGTATGACAGGCTTGCGTAGTGTCGACGAAGCCGTACCTGTGGGGCCGGTTTTTGGCGGCGCAGGAAGCGTCCGCCTCTCGACTACGAGCGTGACGACACGTCAGTTCGAGTTGCTTCCCGCGGAACTTTGACTGACCAGCCGTAATCTCGGTACCCGTACCAGCTCCGCGATGGCCGGTCCACTCGGGCTGGTGAGTCTGTGCTGCGTGTAGGTTCGGTCGTCGTATCACGTAATAGTCTGAGAGTGTCTTTGGGGACCAAAACTTGGCACAAGGGACAGAACTAGGTCTCGAAGCCTGGCAGGCAGATCGACAAACGGAGGAGCGGCGATGGGAAAGATGGCTCGTCACGTGGGGTCAGGATATGTCGGAGGGAAGGATACGGAAACCTCGGCCCCGCCCAGTCCACCCTGTACCTCTCTCTGACAGCGCGTGACGTCTCGTTCCGCCTCTCCCGGGTAGTTTGGTGGAAGTTTGCCTGATGGTGCTGACTAGGTGCACCTTCCTCGCACATGCTGGCAAGCTAGGAGATCGGTGGTGGATGGAGGGTAGGAAGGTGGTATGGACGGTGGGTAGCCGCAAGTTACGAACTAAGGTGGGATCTCATGAGAGATCCGGCAAGCACCAGCAGCCCCGGGGCTTATCGTCGTGACAGGCCTTTGCTGGGGGCCTCCTTTTCAGGCTGAAAGGTTCAAGGGAGGCTCGTTGAGAGCTCGCCGGAGCGGTTCCTCGCCATACACCACAACGCGCCACCGCAGGCGTACCCGACGCGCGTGGCCCTGGGAGAGCTCGACGGGGTGCCCGGTTTTAGGGCCCATGGTGCAAGCTGGACGTAAGCCTTACTTCGCCTCCAGACCAGCCACTCAAACTTCTCTGCTGGGGTAATGGACCCGGAGGACTCGAAATTGAGTTCCTAACCACCTCGGAGCTCCCCAAGCCCTACCACCACTTTCGCCCAGCCCCAATCGCTTCCAAGCACTCGGACGCACCAGAGTGCTTCCGCAGAATCGAGCAATAGGCTGCAGACTACGACGCCCCGGCAGGTAAACGAGCGCTTTCATCAGGCCTCCGCCCTGGTTTTAACCTCGTCTTCGGCAACCCCTAGCGCATATAAGCGAGTTAGCATTAACACCCAGCTTAAAGTGGCCTACTTTAACGGGGCGGAGGAGAACAAGGTTTTAATTGTTTAAGCTGCCGACTTAGTAATTATATACATACCAAAAATGAGATTAGGGCAGTCAACATGCGTGCTAATGAGAAGTGGGCAAGTCCTAGCATATCGCACATCCCAGACTGGCCACCTATGTTCAAATGCGCATTCTAAATGTTTTCTGCTTGCGAATCACTGCACTACTGGTGTTGGCACAACTAATATTCCTTCTGCCTCGGGCCTTGAACAACACGAACGGGATAATACCCGCTCCCTGAGCTGTCGGCCGCCTCTAATCTCCGGTCTTAGAGGCTGAATCAAAGCAATCGTCATAATGCGCCAAAGGTACGGCCCCTTTGGCGCTGGGATACTGCCATCCAGGCGAAAGCTAGGGTCTCGTTCGCTGTGTTTAGGGCGCTGGTGGCACGGAACCCAGATGCCCTTCGCCACACCGGCCAACAACCAACCGCGCAGGACCCATAACTATGGCCGACCCTCTGGGAACTCACGGCAGAAGCTCGGTCTAACAAGGCAGATAGGTCATGGGAAGAGCACATGTGATGGGGTTTGTCAACAAATGGCATTTAGGTTCAGTAGATAGACCGGTCCCCAGCAATGCTGCAAGGCAGCAACAATTCCAACAGACCTTGGCCTCCAATTTCGCCAAATTCTGCTAAGCCCTTAAGGCTGTTCGTGTCCTTGTGACACGGGTCCCTGCGACCCAGAAGTATTTAAGTTCTTCTCTCCTCAGCCAGAGCTATAATAAATTCTTACAGCTAAAGCTTTCCTACAGCATTCTCTATCGTCTTGAAAACCTCTATTTTACACTCCACCCTCCTTACCATTCTTACAATACCACTACAACCCACACCCTCGATTAACTCTAACACGTATAACCAACTATCACACAACGCTGAAGCCGAGTCCGCAACATTAACCAGGGTGGGCGACGATATTTTATTGGTCGATATCGATAATCCATATCGATATCGATCGATAAGCCGATATCGGCAATATTTTCAATATTGATTGATTAGTCATCAGATCCAAATGCTCTTCCCCGTTCCGATTCCTCTCTATCCCTTAACCTCCTAAACCCGCCACACATTCGACAGTCCGCCCGCGCACAGCGAAAGAAGTATTTTCAGCGAGTTAGGTACAGATACCATCAGGCAGAATTTCCTGCAGCCTAGAGCGATGGAGATCCCGGGCGGAGTTGTATCCAAATTCTCATACCAGACGTTGGGGCAGCTGACCCTCCCCGGATGTAGCAGCACCAATTTCCCAACTTCACGTCAAGTGCCTTCACCAGGGGGCCCTCCTACCAAAAACGAGTCCCTGTCCAGACTCGATAAGAGGTACACGGCACTGCCTTCAAGTTGTCTACAGACGCGTTGTTTTCACTTCCTAGTTCCCTCCGGTTGCTGCAGATTCAAGTGTACCATCACCTAGGTGAGGCGGGTAAGCTAGGGTAAAGTAGAATAAACGACTACTAACCTCCAGCCTTCTTGTAACGTGTGTATAATAGAGCTATCGCCTCCTTATTCATGAGACGGCTCAGTTCTGAGAGTGTATCTGGGACCGGCCGGCAGAGTGGGATAAGAGGAGCGTGCGCATTATAGTAGCCGACATGGCGGAATAATGTAACCAACCGCTTGAGTTCATCTGATACCTTTTCGGACTGGTAAAACTGTCTGTATGCGAAATAGTGACCACTGTGCATACTAGGGACTCTTTCAAAGGCGCGGATACTAGAGTAAGTTGTTTTGTTAGGCTGATATATATATATATAGTTAAATATAAGAGGTCCTTACCAAAATGCATTCTGAAAAGATAGTAGGTTCTTCACGTTTGCACTCCGTAGCCATTCGCGGCTGTCGCTCCATAGGTACGCAACAATAAGCCAGCGTCCTGTGAGCCATCGAGGCTCGTCCTTGGTTTGTTCTGAAAAGACAATACGCCGGCCCCACTTTAACCGTGGAAAGGTACTGCAACCGGCCTTACGGGTAAGGAATTTCATCTCGCCTTTTTCTTGTACTTGGCAGTCTCGCCATGAAGTACCAATTCCGCTCTCAAGTTGCTCAGGAAGATCGATCAGCATACATCGAAGTAATAAATACCAGGGTGATTGCCGCCAAACGCTTTTAGCTTGGTATTCTTCTGGAGTGTGATAAGAGGAGATCATCCACCTAAAGGGTCGTGCTTGTGGCGCGGCAAGGTTTGCCGGTTGTCCGAGATCGAGGTTTGTAAACGTCAAGCAGCGCTTGACAAAGTGCTGAATTTTATTACGTCGATTCTGACGTTTTATCTCTTTGGCCGCGGATATATTGTCGTCTTCATCTTCTGCGTTCCGCCAATGGAAATAGGGGTGTCTTTCCTTAAGAGGGGGATAAGGCCTGATGACGGACATGGTAGCTATTAGGGGGGGAGCATGTAGACTGTAGTCTTAGGAAAGTTAGGAGAAAGTGAAGAGGCCATCTATTTATGCCCTTTCCCTCTTAATATTTTGTTGGATCTCCAAGGGGTCACGCAATCGCACATGCTCTGCACACATCGGGACCGATCCGGCGCACAAAAGCTTATGGTCCGCATGATCCAGATACGCGCACGGTATGAGCTCATGGCTGCAATTGACTCTGAGCTTGATAACCGGTGCATCCATTCGTGGCTGAATTCTACCTTGAACACAGATAGCAGATAGCCGGATCTTGGTGTATAAGAAGAGGCCTCTCTCCCTTGCATTAGGATTTAGAAGCATCATCATCAATACAATCATTGTTTAAGATCTCACCATCTTCACTCTTCTGATTAGTTGTTGACTATCCTTTGCACCCTGTCCTGCTTACATGCACAGGACTGCTTAGAACCAACAGATTTATTTTCCTTGGAGTGATTTGGACGATAAGGGCTTCGTATCTGCAAACTTTAAGATACGTTTGAGATAAATAAACGTTAGGGCGATTACGCAACACGCAACCGGCACAGGGGATGTCACAGGATGGAAGGATACGGATTATGATGGAAGGATGTGGGCCACGTGGGATATGGCTGATAGATAGGGTTAGTGACTGAAGGCTGGCTTGGCATCTGAAACTCTTTTTCCTCTTGTGTCGAACTTATCTCTACTTCGCGATAAACTTGTAAGGGCTGGTCGGTCGCTGGAGTTTATCGACTCGTGCAGGTCTTTCCCGAATGGGCCTTGCTGCCCGTTGTCACTCAATCTGACACGAGGCTGGGCCCTCCCGGTCCGTTTCTGTTGGGATGCAGTAGATCATACACTATGCTCTGCTAACCCTCCTAACCCTAGCCATCGAGACTGCTGGCGCCATTTTTGCTTTCTTTTTTACCAATTTGTCACCCTCCTCGCCGCCGTTTCCGCCATTGTCTACCTGGGCGTCTGGATGCGCCACGACCTTTTTGGTCCTAAATGAGGTAAGCAGCGAATTTCATTGTCTTGTTCACTATACACAGCACAGCCTGAGAAGCACAGCCGGTGCGCATATAAGCGAGTTAGCATTAACACCCAGCTTAAAGTGGCCTACTTTAACGGGGCGGAGGAGAACAAGGTTTTAATTGTTTAAGCTGCCGGGGAGAAGCCTGGTTTATATGCACTTCTTAGGTACTTGCCACCAGCGTTCTCCTACATATACCACACTACCCGGTTGTCCCACACACATGCAACCAGTGTTAAATTGACCGTCTTTTCCAGGGCCTTCTTTCAATATCAATTATACCCAATTGGGCCTAGTAATGGTGGAAAAGGTGGTGTGGAAGACCGGCCTTACACCGACTTACATCTACCACATCACCTTTTCTACCACCACTGGGTCAATTGAAGGCCTACCCGCATGCAACCACAGCCAAATTGACCGTCTTTTTAAGGCCTTTCTTCCAATATATATTGCACCCAATTGGGCCCAGTAGTAGTGGAAAGACCGTATATTGGTGGCTATAAAGTCAGGAAAACTGCAGAATGGACTTAGACTAGCTGTCGCTGTTGGATTTGGTGGATTCTGATTGGTTGGTTTAGGGGAGTGTGGGGCTGTGGAGCCGAGGGTACATCCAACAGCAAGCTGGTCTGAGCCTCTGAGACTAGTATTATCTGTTTAATCCAAATTTGAACGGCAAGACCTGGGACTTCTCCACCGGGGTGGCGAAGGCGGTTTAAGAACGTAAGCTAGGATATACTTTAATAGTTAGGTTTAAGTATTTATATCTTAAAGGTATATAAGCTGGCTATATGTACCTTAAAAGCTTAAAATTACCTATATATATAATCTATATATAGTTAAAGATACCTTAAGTAATATAATTAAATAAAGATTATTAGGATCTATTAATATAAACCTAAGCTACTATATATAGTAGATATTACTTTATATTTATATTAAAAACTTTTTAAATTAATCTAATAAGTAAGTATACTATAGTTAGTATAAATGGATAGAATAGAGTCTTTTATTATATTAAGCGATATATATTATAATGCTTTATTAAAATAACTAATAAGCTTAAATAATATAATATAATATTTATCTAATATTTCTATTTTTTTAATTTCTGTTTAACCATAGTATCTTTTTATTTTAACTTCTACTATAATTAATAAATTAAATTAAGTTTTACTTTATATTTATTTAAAAGCTTATATAGTTTATAAACCTATACTTTATGTACTATAGATTTTAAAGTCTTACTAAAGTTACTTAAAGAAGCCTCTTTTTAAAATAAGTCTAGAAGTAAAAAACAGCCAATAATAAAAAATCTATTCTACTATTCCTACGTTACTAGATATAAAAAGCTTAATATAATAAAAGTTATATAAAGTATATTAAGCTTATATAGATATATAAAATCGGTAATATAGAAAAGGATAGGGGACTATTTAAAATTTAATATAGTAAGGTAATCTTTAAATTATAATATTTTAACAAGTAGATCGAATGCCTTAGTAAATAAAGTATTTAATAAAAAAAGTTTATATATTTTAATTAATTATAATTATAGTAAAAAACTAAAGTTAAGTTTAATAATTTATAAAGCTTATTGTTGTAACTTTCTAGTGGAAAGTTCAGGTAGAAGGCTCCCGAGGAGGCTCCCAGAGGAAGTTCCTAAGAGAGGCTTCTGGAGAAGTTTCTGGGGAGGTTTCGGAGGAAGTTTTAAAGGAAGTTCCGTAAAAGGATCTATAAAAGGCTCCGTAAGAAGATTCGTAGGAAAATCTAAAAGAAGTTCCTTAGGAGGCTTTTTAAGAAAATTCTTTGTATAAACTTTTATAATTAATATAGGAGGTATATAAGTAAAAGACTTAATAAGAGCATCCTTTACAGAAAAGGATATAAAGGTATTTTTAAGGCTAGATTTACTATAAGAAATTAAGGCTAGGAAGGTTACTAAATATACTTGTATATAGAAAAGAAGAAAAGAAATAAGAATATAATAATTACGTTATATATAATATAACTCATAGTAAAAGGTAAAAATTAGATGAAGAACTTCTCCTGAGAGCTCCTAAATTATTAGCTTTTTTAAGGACTTATATAAAGTAAACCAGGACGTTAGATGAGTCCTATAGAAGTGTAGAATCTTATAACACTTATAAAGAAAAAAAAAAAGAAAAATAGCTTTTAAATATATACTAGTAAAAATAATTACTAATATAAGGGTATTGACTAGTCATTTATACTTAAGGTAAAGAAAGTTAAATATTTAATAGAATGTTTAGAAGTATATTATTTACTTATTATTAGTTTTTTATAGTTTAATATTATTTACATTCGTAATAGGCATTATAAAATCTATAGATAAGCAGATATAAAAGAAAATAATAATAGCGTAAACTAGTTAACTCGTTCTTCCTATCCTTACTATTTTGTAGTCCGGTGATTATCTTCTTTTAGGATAGTAACAAGATAAAAAAAAATAAGTAATTGTAAATAGTACTACGCGTAGTCCCAGGCTAATAAGGGTACTCACTAGCGACTGCTCAAAGAAAGAAGAATTCCAAACATCGGCCAATTGAGGGGTAATCAAGGTGCTGACCGTGCTGCCGACATCTCCTGACGTTGGTTAGAGCTTGTAAGTTGTTGGTTGTAAGTTGATGGCTGCAAGCTATTACGTCGTAGGGTGGGGTGGAGCTTCGCTCCACCTTTCTGTGATGGCAGTCACATCCAGGGCTTTGTATTATGTTTTGGGAAAGAAGTAACATAGGTAAGTTGAAAGATGAACGAGGCATCTAAGTGATACCGCACCTTTCATGTATTTGGGGGCCTGGGACCCCAACTACACCAAGACTAATCTAAAACTAAGAACACCATCTGCCTACTTGGGAAATCCAAAGGGTCGCAGACTACTACTTCCTTCGAACACCACCCATGCACAGAAAGGGCTTTACCATCCTTGCCCCATAAGCCCATCCAGATCTCCAACCCGACCGCCTGAAAGGCAAGTTCCCAGTGTATGTTGAAGTAGGGGTATTAATTGACAGGTCCAGTGATCTCTTTGCCGCGAAGGCCGTCTTTCGTATTGGGAGTTTTTGCTTGGGACACTTTAGGGGGTCATTAGCAAAATCTTAGGAGGTAATGTATGATTAACTTGAAAAACGGAGAACCCGGGGGCTGGTCATTGTCGATGATGATTGTGAGGACTTTAGAGCCGGGTTGCTCGAGTCCGGGCGTGGCAGAGTGTCTTATCGGCAGCCGACTCCTCTACATCGCTTGAATTATTCCCACTACCGCCTTGCCTTTTAATGACTTAGCAGTTCCAAAGCTTTATGTGAAATCTGTTGTAATAACTGTTAGTGTACTTGATGTGATAAGGTAGATGACCCGAAGTGTACGTGCCTGTACAGCCTGTCCGAAAAGTCTCAGCTCTCTCGCTGCCGTTGAATCCAGCACCAAAGTTGAAGCCAGACACTGTGGCTATCACAGTTGGCCCAGACCCCTACTGCGTGAGCTATCCCTCTCCTATACGATTGTCCAAATACGATGCGAGCTTCTGCTCCCCGCAAAGGCGTGTTTGACCCCCCAAAACCTTGCTGATGGTGTGATATCCAATTCTCCCATACGAGCTGCAACGCGGGCGAGCTAAAGGTTGGGCGGTTGTGTGGAGGGTGATATACCCTGTGGCGTTGCCTGTAGGCAAGGATGTGCTTTTGGTACGACGACAGGTTGCTCCTACGTGAAAGCTCCGATCCAGCTGCCATCCGCTTTAGCCTGGGGTTGCGAGTGTCCGCTGTGGCAGGTGTTTTGTCGCATGTCATTTCAGGCTCCTCTAGAATTGTATGACGCTCCATGCTGAGTATATCGTCAAACTCCTCACGGCTTGAATACCCCAACTTGAGTCTGTTGTCTTTCCGTTCTTCGTCCCACTCAAGTGGAGGCCATTCGCTTTCCTGCTCTTTGGACGCTTGGCTGAGCGGCGAAGCTACCAAGTCTCTCGGGTCTTCTGGCCAGGCCGACCTGTGGCACTGAGGGTTCGCGCAATTTGCAAGGGAGGAGGAGACGATTTCGAGAGACGATTTTCGCTCTCGTGGTGGACCATTTTTAAGTCGACGACTAGAGAGAAATTGAATGAGTTTGCACCGAACGCAACGCCGATCGCGGTCATTGTATCGGTTGCACGAACATTTTCGGATGGCTTCTTGGGCTTGGTTGAAGAGAACGTCGTCCCAGGGGTCGTCCTCAAAGCCAAAAGTATCCCAGTACAAACCGTCCATGCCGAAACGTCCTAGACAATGTACCTTGGGCGAGTAGTGACAGGTAGCCGCCCTATATGATCGCAGCCGCGACCACCGGGTCTACGGCAATCAGGCATCGCGGGCTTGGTAATGGAAGGTTTGGTGATGTTCGGGGTGGCAAGCTAATTGGCTCCTTGTTTTCGTGAGTGGCTGCCGTCAGTGGATTTGCAACCTGAGGTGGGTGTGGTTGTGGCGTTGCCTTCAGAAGGTGATCGCAACTTGCTTGCGGAATCATGAAGACCAGATGGCTGGAAGTCATCCAAACTAGAGGCCGGTTAGGTAGTTATCTTCGTAGAACAGATCAGACAATCAAATTCCAACGTGGTGACAGCAATTGCACCCTGTTCCCGCTTGTGGCCCCGCTGTTCATGAACCATAATTGGTTGTCAGTCCTCATAACCGTTCGCGAGGCTCACAACAGTTCATCAGCTCAGCACCACAAACCCCCTCGTGCAGCATGTGGCATCTGGAATTCGTTATTAAGTACGAACTTGCGGTCTCACCACGAGTCAAGCTGGAATCTGAGGTATATGAATGCTGTTCAGTCACGCATTTCACACCTGCATTGGTACCTATCCTGCGTCACATTTAGGTAACTACATGATTATACCGTCGCAAGATCCACGACCATCCTGCCCAAATCCTACAGACGAGATATATCCTCTTCTAAAGTTCCAACTGTATGTGACACCACCGCTCAAAATGTACAGATTTGTCCAAAACCAGGAGGAGGTCTCAATGTAAAAATCTTCGGATGGGTTTCCCGCGCAATGAGCGCTGCTGATCCAAACAGACAACATCCCCGTCTACCACGCTTTCGCATTCCTTCGCAGGCCCCATGCCATCAACGCACATTCTGGGGTGCCAGCCCGAATATTTCTCCGGAAGACATGAATTTGTCCGCTGCCCAACAGAGCCCGATGTGGCGGTGGTGGTGGAGGGGCAGCTCCAGTGTTTCGATGCGACGCTGAACGGAGTCTTGTGTCGGCGAACAACAAGCGAATGTCAGCGACCTTCTGATGTCTCAGCTATTTAACGGACATGATAGATGTATGAATCTTGATAACCACTCACAAGTCATTCGGAATTCCTAATGGGGATGTGGGTGAAAAGCCCGGTTAGAGTCCGACTTGGAAGACCCGAGGTCTAGATCATGGGAGTAGTGTCAGCCGAGGTAAGGGAAAGGAGACCGCCATTCGAGGATAGAGTCGTCAACCAGCATCCACCGAGTGGAAGAGGGACTGAGTGTGTTCAAGACAGAGGCCGTATGTTTGATGGGGCCGTCAACCAGGATCCACCAGGTGGAGGATGGGCTGAAGCAGGAGATGTTCAAGAAAGAGACCGCTTGTTGGAGTAGTCAACCGGAACACATAGAACGGAAGATGGGCCAATTCTAGATCTGCGCAGAGAGAGGCTGGATATTGATGGGGTAGTCAACCAGAACCCATAGAGCGGAAGATGGGCCAATTCCAGATCTGCCCAGAGAGAGGCTGGATATTGATGGGTTCAACCAGGATTCGTGAGGCGGAAGATGGGCTGCATGTGTTCAGGACAGAGACCGTATATTGATGGGGTAGTCAACCAAAACCGAAAAAGAAGAAGAAGAGAGCCCAATGTTTGGGCTCTCCGGCTGCTTTTGAATGGCTGGAATACCAAGAAAGAGCTGTACCCGTACCTTCTTTGCGAAGTAATGAAGGATGACATTGCATCATGAAACCCACCTGAGGGGAACGCACTTCACAATACGGTGAGCCGAGTGGCTGACGAATCGGCCGAACGCTGACGCGACAGGACGATAGTAGTGAAGGTACGTTTCTGATCTGTGGCTTCCCGCTATCTTGGATAACTTACTCTGGGAGGAAGTGGGCGAGAACCCCACGAGAGACTCGCCGCCATCCCTTTCTTTTCATGGGTTTTGGTGTGCAACAAGGCTTTTGTCCTTAGTTGAGGAGGGCGAGGCACGTTGGGCGACGTTTCCTCCACCGCTTGCTCATCGCCAAAAGAACATTACCCATCGTCTCCTTTCTGGACACTATTATGGAAGCGGCAGTGTTGGTTTCGATGTGCATGGCTGTTGCAGAGAATGCCGTCGTTGCTCGGCATCGGACTGTTGAGGGCCGCCGTGGTACACAATGTCAAAGGCGCAAAGTGGGAAGTTACGGGAAGAAAAAATGTGAAGATGGGGAAGTCGGGGTGCAAAGTAAACGTTGTTAAGGAGTTGGTGGAAAGTTCAGCACGACGCAGGCAAGATGGGGGCAGGGTGGGCGATGAGCCAAGTCAAGTCAAGTCGAGGGTCTTATTTGACTTGACTTGTCAAAACGACGGCCTAGCTCATTTGAAGCCGTCACCGACTTGACTTGGTATCGTGAACTTGTCAAGCCAAGTCGGAACCCGGAAGCTATTTTTGCCGGCGCGAGGGCCAGGTGCCGGAAGCCGGAAGCCGGAAGCCAGGAGACCCTGACCAAGGCCCAGGCTAGCCTAACCCTGGGCTAATAGCGTTAGGGTTATGATTATAGACCTGATATCTTGCAAGTCAAGTCAATAGGAAGACTTGACTTGGCTCAGTCAAAAAAAAGGCGTATTTGACTTGACCTACTTACTTGACTTGACTGTCAAGCCAGTTTGGACTTGGCTCACTGCCCACCCATCATGGGGGGATGATGTTTCCCTATTAATAATACGAGTCTTGGAGGTTGGGGACATCAGATTCCTGTGGTAAAAGGAACAGCGGGTGCTCGAGGCTCAATTCTTGAAAGCGCTCACATGCCAAAATGGCAACTGGTTGAATGTCATCTGGTGTTGCTGCTTAGAGGACCCCCTTGCGATACTGATATCGGAATTGCGCGGTAATGTCCAAGTTCCATTGTAGGGAGACCGACATGGTCAATCTATTTGTATCAATTAATTAGAGAATGAAAACGAGTGCTAATTTGATGCTGAACGTACAATCGACTGTTCCTTGACATTGTACACAGTGGTTGTCAAGGGAAAAATGGTTTTGCTCACTCAGGCATGATGGTTCGCCATGGTATCTCAAGATCGTTGATGGTGACTGGAGCATCGAGAATTATGAAGTAGAGACCAGACTGTTGGCAATTCCGGCGTGTCTGAGGGTGTAGAATAGAATAGGTTCATGTAAGACTTTTACACAGCACACACATGTGTAAAGGGATCCAACCACAGAATTAGGCTTTCTCTAGGAAAGAACAAACATTGAAGCCTAATACATGTACCGTCCACAAAAGACTTCAATCTTTGTTTCTCTCTTCAATGCCATTGTCTTTCATAACATGCTACTTCAGCGAGTCTTAGAGCATGGCATTTATGACCTCCATGTTCATATGATCTTCAAGACACGGACGTTGAGACCTCTACTTACTGCAAGGGGTCATTCACAGTTTAGAAACAGTGAACTTGAGAGCTTCCATGCCTATTAGCAAAATCCTACGTTACAATAGACAAGGCACAATGCCACAAATATTGGCCAACCACACAGCATGTGAAAACGCATCTCATGATAAGACAACCTCGGGCTGTCACAATTGCAACAATGTCTATGCTACCTGGCCCTCTCATACTTCGATCTCCCTCTTCATGTCATCTCACAGGTTCTCCTCAGAACGAAGAAGTTGCCTTGTTTCATGTTCCACCAGCTCCAAGATACGGTTCGCATCCAATTTCTCCCATGTCACGCGTACACCACATTCCTTCACATACTACGGTCTTCGTCACGGCCGAGGCCACGATGCATGCTTAAAGGTCGGTGGGATGTGTGATTTGTGGAATGTGTACCCCTCAATCTCTCGATCTTGTCACCAAATGTGTAACGTAGCAGATCTGGCCCAGTGCCATGTGTCTGGAGTTACCATGTCTTTCAGGCTGGAAGTTCAGATGATTTTCTCTTACTTCTCTTATTTCCTAGGTTTCAAAAAAAGATTGCTGTCATGGACATGAACGTTGAAGGTGAGGTACACAAATGAGATGAGCGCCAGGGATGACATGAGTTTCAATGCCAGACTATAGCCTCAAGTTCTAACATCACCTCACACACGGAAGGAACGACTCAGTGAACACCAGCCTTAAACACTTGTTATTCCTCTGCGACTTCAACTCTTTTCGACTCTGCCCGGCCGTCTATAAAGCCGACACTTGCGACGATCACTCTCTCATACTCGATCACCACCAGCTCAACATCGTCACGACCGACTTTATTCTCACCAAGCCTCGCAAAACCTCGACTTTGTTTGTACCGACTCCCAAAATGTTTCGATCACACAAAGTCACGGCCCTCTGCAGCCTCATTCTATGTCTCTCCGGTCGAGCTTTCGCAGGCTTCGACTCTTCGGCCTCGAACAACATTGCAGTCTACTGGGGTGAGCTCTTCCTTTCTCCACCATTGATTTCAGAGGAACCCTCAAACTGACGAGAGACAAACCAGGTCAAAACTCCATCAACAGCGCCGCCGGAGCCCAGCAACGCCTCTCCTTTTATTGCGCCAACACCCCCATCAATGTCATCCCCATGGCCTTCCTCTACACAATCAAAGCCCCCACCACTAACATCAACTTTGCCAACGCAGGGGACAACTGCACCCTGTTCCCCAACAGCCAGCTGCTATCCTGCCCTCAGATCGAGGAGGACATTAAAATCTGCCAATCCGCCCACAACAAATCCCTCTTGCTGTCCATCGGCGGAGCGACGTACAGCGAGGGGGGCTTCTCCTCCCCCTCCGAAGCCGTCTCCTTCGCCGGTACGGTCTGGTCCATGTTCGGGCCCAATACCTCGTCCTCATCTTCTTCTGTCTTTCGACCCTTTGGCTCGGCCGTCATTGATGGATTCGACATTGACTTGGAGGCGGGAGCGCAGAACATGGTTGATTTTGTCAGGGAACTGCGGAGACTGATGGACACAGATAAGACAAAGAGGTACTACCTGTCGGGTGCGCCGCAGTGTGTCTTTCCTGATAGTGCTATGGGGGAGATGCTGAATGAGGTGGCGTTTGATTTTGTCAGTGTGCAGTTTTATAATAATTGGTGTGGGGTCCAGAATTGGAAATCGGGGGAGGAGACGCAGAGTGCGTTCAATTTTGATGTTTGGGATCAGTGGGCTAGGCAGGAGAGTAAGAATAAGGGGGTGAAGGTGCTGTTGGGGGTGCCGGGGAGTGCAACGGCGGCGGGGACGGGGTATGTTAGTGGGGATGGACTGAAGGGGGTGATTGAGTACTCGAGGAAGTTTGGCAGTTTTGGGGGGGTGATGGCTTGGTGAGTTTGTTAATGAGGGGGGTTTGAGAATTGGGATAGTGAGACTGACAGGTGTGAATAGGGACATGTCGCAGGTGTATGGGAATGCTGGCTTTCTGGACACTGTCTCGGCTGCCTTGGGGAGTGCTGGTCAGCCATCTAGCCAGCCATCCAGCCAGCCATCTAGCCAGCCATCCAGCCAGCCATCTAGTCAACCATCCAGTCTGCCATCCAGCCAGCCATCGTTGATCACCGTCACAACTACTGTGACTGTCGACACGACGAGCACTGTTTTCCCGACCTCAACAACTGGACCTTTTACGACGCCTACTATTATCACTAGTACCACGGCAACTCCAACTGGTGATCTGGTAGGCCAATGGAAACAATGTGGTGGGATTGGATATACAGGGTCGACAAACTGCATGCCCCCTTATCAATGCCTCAAGTTGAGCGACTGGTGGTCACATTGTGTCTAGAAGACGCGTGGGAAAGGCGGACCGCGAAGGGAACTCGAGTGGTTGGAGGTGTGAATGATCTTATTCATGGATTACGATTATGGCGCCATTTGACTCATGTGTTGAGATTTGGTTTGGGATGTCAGGGTCGTTTGGGTCATTTGGGTCGTTTGGGTCGTTTGGGCACCGAGGTTGCAGCGCTTGTCAGCTTGCGTCACCAGATGGAAGACGGGACGATGTTTTGCACTTTTTATCCGTTCTTTTGTCTATATTGCGCATGGATGTACGTAGCTCACCCAGCTCTTCCAACATCCAACTTTCATTGTCCAGGTTTGCAAACGCTCTGATGCAATTGTGACTGCCGCACACGAAAGGGTGGTCGGTCACCTTTCCGTTGCTTTGAACCATGATCCTGGAGCAATGAAGGCGAAATCAAGCACAATACCACCACTTCTTGAACAGACTATTCTCCGCGATTCGCGCGCGTACAAGATATTCGGACCGTTCTCTTTCTCCTTTTCGCCTCTAATTGTTGTCCAATTTTTTGAAGTTTTTCAGTTTCCTCTTACTTGGCGGTAACCTGCTGCTGAGAGACGATGTTCGACAATGTTCAAAAGGCTCCCACTCGCTTCCCACTGCCACATCTCTCAGGGCCAAGTCCAAGGCCGTTACACCATGTCGTTTTCGGGCATACATACCAGATTGCTTCACACCCCTTTTCTGATTCCGACATGACGCTCGACAGGCACGTCGATTTGAGAACCTCCCCACCATATTTGCTCACCAACCAGCTCTCGCTTCTCGAACTTTCCAGTCTCTCGATTGGATGATGGTAGTAACCAGGGCGTCTCTCCGCTTGGCGCAGAATTGCAACCAACTTATCTCCAACCAGGGGTTCCCCAACTTGAACCAACTCTAACCAACTCTGTACGGATCTGGGTCCGCTTCTCGGACATGATACCCGCCCTCTCCGCCCGGGATGTGGGCAGCCACTCCCATCTGCAACTTTTTTCTTCAACTTTCCCTGTCTTCCCCCCGCATTCTCGCGACTTTAGCCTCGGTGAGACCCCGTTGACTTTACCCCCGATCCCGTCTCTCGCTAACGCTGGAGGCGCGTCGAAGCGATAGCTGGAGCACAGCCAAACACCACCACCAGGTAGCATTCGACTCTTTCCTGGACGAGAGGAAGCGAAAACATGGGGAAACCTGCTCCCGACGTCGGGATCATCGCAGAGCTAGCCTCGTCTCGCCAAACCGGCAGATTCCGCTACCCTCGAGCTAGATCGCATGAGGTTCTGGTGATGACGACGCCGACGGGTGACAATCCGCTCAGAGTCGTGTCCAGCCATCTTGGCTATCTTGACTACATTGGCGTGCACGGAGAAATATGCCAAATCTTGTGGCAAGCGGAGCTGTTTCTGTCCTAGCGTTGCGGGTAAACAGCCTCCGTGTTTTCTGCGACTCTACCACGCTTGATTGTATGACCATCCACCACCTCGACGACACCCTGGCGATCCCAATCAACAAGATCCGGGTGGAGCATGATGCACGCTGCTAGTCCCGTTGGGTGCGTCCCCAGACCTTTTGCAACCATGTCGTCCACCCACTGCTCGTCATAAACGTCCCGGATAAGCTTATGAAGCTTACGTCGACCTCCTTTCTCCGTGGTTGCACTATCCCCCACAAATCCACTGCATTCTAGATCGCTCGGAACCTAATAAGCAATTGGTGTTGTCGCCTTACCGGCACTTGTGAGGCTAAAGAGCATGCCAAGACCACCTGCCGATACCCCTGATTCAGCTGAGGATTGAACATCAAGAGATCTGAGGAGAGCATCTGTCGAAGAAGTGCTGATGTTAGCAGAGGTCAAAGCCACAGTTCTGGGCTTCGTAGCTTGCTTGCTCGGCCCGCAGGCGGTTGACCGGGTTGGCGGATCTATACGTTCTAAGAAAAGAAAGATTTCCTCTATACAAATCTGCCCGCAGCCGGTTATTTCAACTGACGATATTCGCAGGTAGATCACGACATGTTATTGTTGCGGTTAAGCGCCTGTCTCCCGTTGGGCGGGAAAATGGGCACAACTGCCCCTCGACCTTGACATTTACCGGGGACGACGTTACGCGTTGTGAGCCACAAATTGGCTACTCAATTTTGCTGCAGCAATGCTGTATCATGAGTTCCGACTATATTGAGGCTTGCTCTTTAATTTCTACCGCACTCTATGGAGCCGCCTCAACGTTGCGCCGCCCGGACGTCGAACTACAATCAGGGGAACCAGTGAGATGATTCACCAGATAGTCGAAAGTCCTGTTCTCTGGGTTACAATCTCAATCTCGGGTATCCTTGGCTCAGTCGTGGCCAGGCATGGACGAACATCTACACAATCGTGGCGACATCGTTGCATCCTGATTGCGCATGTGAATCGCAGATGAGGTGTCCAATGGGTATATAAACGTGGTGGATGACACAGGTTGGCAACAGCTTCTTTTCTCGACAGGCTCATCTTCTCAGGCACTTGGGTAGCAAGTTTCAGCTTCTAGGAACAGTTCTCAAGTCTTCACGATGACTCGCATTCTCTTCACCCTTCTCGCTGCGGCTGCGGCCATCCAGCAGGCGGTTGCCCTCCCCGTCGCTGACGGTGAGGTGGACCTTGTGGCTACCCGTCCTCCCCGCCCGACTGGTCGTCCCACTGGCATTATTCCTCCCGTCAAGCCAACCAAGTCCGTGGTCCTCCCGCCCAAGCCTACCAAGTCGGTCAAGCCGCCTCCCCCGAAGCCGACTAAGAGCGCTGCTCCTCCCAAGCCGACCAAGCCCGTGGTTCCTCCTCCCCCGAAGCCCACCAAGTCTGTGGTTCCTCTCCCTCCTAAGCCCACTAAGCCGGTTGTGACCCGCTCCGTCCGCCCTCCCCGTCCTACCAAGTCCAAGGCTGCTCGCGATGAGCCCAAGCCTACCCGTTCCGTCCGCCCCCCTCCTCCCAGGCCAACCCGCTCCGTTGAGCTTCCTCCTAGGCCAACTCGCTCCGTTGAGCTTCCTCCTAGGCCAACCCGCTCCGTTGAGCTTCCTCCTAGGCCAACTCGCTCCGTTGAGCTTCCACCTAGGCCAACCCGCTCTGTTGGGCTCCCCCCTCGCCCGACTCTCACCAGGACCAAGGCTGCCCGCGATGAGCCCAAGCCCACTCGCTCCGTCCGCCCTCCTCCTCCTAAGCCGACCAAGCCTGTCACTCCCCCCAAGCCCACCAAGCCTGTAACTCCTCCCAAGCCCACTAAGCCTGTCACTCCTCCCAAACCCACCAAGCCTGTCACTCCTCCCAAGCCAACCAGGACTGTCACTCCTCCCAAGCCAACCAGGACTGTCGCCCCTCCCAAGCCGACCAAGACCGCCCTTCCTCCCAAGCCCACCAAGCCTGTGACTCCTCCCAAGCCCACCAAGCCAGTCACCCCCCCTAAGCCCACCAAGCCCGTCACTCCCCCCAAGCCGACCGTGACCCGGAGTGCTCGCCCCCTCCCTCCCAGGCCGACCAAGAGCTTCACCCGCGTCCCCCGCCCCACTCCCATCTAAGTTGAGGAGATGAAGGTCTCCTCCGTCTATGACATGAAAGAGACACCAACTCGACGAGGACGAGAGAAAAGGGGTTACAAGATGATGGGATTGGTATGAGAAGGGGTGAAAGAACGAGAAAGAGGAACCGAGGAAGTTTGATTTGTACCTAACCTTTTGATTCTTTTGGGGGATGGGTTGACGAAAGAGGACTCTTTTGTTTCTTTAGGAAAAGAAAAAAACCAACTTCAAAACAAAGTCATAAAGCCCCTGGACGCAGGTGGTTTTATGACCGAGTGTGTGTAAACTGAGCTAGCTAGCTAGGTACTCTTTGCAGCTTTTATAGTGTGGAATTTTAGAATTTGTGTGGCCTGCGAATGTTATGATTTTGAGTTTGTACTCTGTGAAAGTGTCAAGGAAGTGAGTTTGAAGTTTGTTGTATACAGTTAGGTGTGGTTGGAGTTGTGTGCCTTGCTAGTAAAGTTGTATGACTTGAAAGACTTGTATGACTTTGAGTTTATGATTTATGAAAGTGTAAAAGAAGGGGGTCTGAACTCTATTGTATTTGAGTGTCGTGAGAGTTGTGTGGCTTGAAAGGCTTGTATGACTGTCAATTTGTGAAAGTGTAAAAGAAGGATTTGAACTTTATTACATTTGACTGGGATCAGAGTTTTTTGACTTGGTAGTGTTTGTATAACTTTCAGTTTGTAGCCTGTGAGAAAGTGCAAGCAGTGAACTTGAACTTTATTGTACGTTGATAGTGGTTTAGAGCTGTGTGGCTTGGAGGTAAAATGTATAGCTACGTACTTGTATGGGTGTTTCAGTTGGATTTGTATGGATTCCTCCTGCTCATTGATGCAAATATACTTTGCTACCGTTAACATGCCGATCAAGAACTTTGATCAAAATGGGCATCAATTCTGAAGACGAAACTCGTACACACACATGGTCCTAAAATATAGGTAGGTAGGTAATGAGAATGATTTGATACTTTATTCCCAACTACCTATCCAAAGTCCACGCGAGACAACCCTTGAAGACGGGACCGAACCCCCCAATATAAGCCCCAGTCAGTACGCGAACACCACAACTCCTCCACCTCTTCCTGTTTTCCACAGAAAAAGAAAAAGAAAAAGTCTATCTATCCATAACCCTTATCTCCACCAAGTCTATTCTATCCGTACCTCACACCACCGCATTTATCTAACAACTTCTCAAGCATTCGTATCATACTAGTACTTGCTGCAATGAGCGGTCGTAGTGTCACCATTCAGCTGAGTGCAAGCCGAGCCCCCGTCGCACTGGTCCGACAGCTCCCACTGCATGAGGGCGTTGCAGACATAGATCGCGCCGTCGGGAGGCGGGGCGCCGAACTGGTTCCCGCAGGCAACGTGGCCTTTGTTGGCGCAGCTGACTGATAGGGCGGAGGAGGTGAAGATGCCGAGGAAGAGGAAGAGGGCAGTTGTTTTTGTGGTGAAGAAGGCGGTGGAGGGCATTTCGGGCAAGTGGATTGTGTGCTGTCGATGGAGTGAAGTGATTTGAGTCTTGGTATCAAGAGTGGCTGGTGATAACTACACAGGAGAGGTGAAATGTGTGTGTGATGATGATGATGATGATGATGATGGTGATCATGAACGAGTGTTTGATGAAGGAGGAGGGGGCTAGAGGTATCTATATACGTCTTGTCATCTGAAAGAGAATGTCTACGGTTCTATTTATATACTCCTGTCATCCCAAGTGTGGTAGATGGCCATAGCTGTGGTTGGCCTCCACCCGGATAGGGCCCGAGACACACGAATTCTTGATATCATGAGGGGGGATGCATCCAAAATTCTAGACTTTCACAATGTGTAAGTTGTGCAAACCGGGACATCATGGTATTGCTGCACAAGGTAGAGTTGCAGCGCCAAGTTCGGTAAGATGTACTCTAGAGAAGACAGCGATATAGCGCCGCAAGGTGGAAACATCGGACGGTTTGGTTCGGGAGTCGGAGGCGGAAGCTTTGGGCCACCAGGGTCCGGGCCACGGCGGCGATCATACACGAATCGCTCACTGACTACCGAAGGCGGATATGTGTTGAAGGCCACGACATGTTTTATTATAGGTTGTATACAGGCTGAAACGGGGTATAAAAAGGAATGTAATAAGAAGGTGCAATGATGTGTGACTTGACCTTGTCTGTACCACTGTCGTTGAGGTGCTGTGATGCCCTGGAAGAAAACGGTCTAGATGCGCAGTGAACATGCAAACCGCCGCCCAAGAATGATGCTGCAAATCGAGAAAATACCACCGATAGCTCATGTCAATCGCGGGTGACGGTCCACTTTGTCGAGATGTGAATTGCTGAGGGCTCGGTTGGCGAACCGACTTCTGGGTCTGGGCCCGGGCCCGGTTGCCTCGTCAGCTTTCGCTCCGATCTGTCATCGTGGTTGCTTTCCGAGTCGCGATCCTTGTCATCGTCCTGAAACAGAGAAACCGTCAGTATTTACCCTTCTTTGATACACATCAAGAATACGACATACCAACTCGATCCAAGCACTGTAATTGCCCTTAACTGATGGCAATGGTGTTGTCTTGCCACTTCTCACCCCTTTGAGTGTGCCGGGGTCGGCATATGCAGTGTTGTCGTTGGATGACTTGTGCTTTTGTCTCCATCGTAAGTAAAATGGCCGGAGCATAGGGATGTTGATGACAATGCCCGCAAGCATCAATTCAACAGTGCATAGCATGAAAGTGGTCATCGAGGTGCCGGTGAAGTTGCTGGCCATGTCGATGACAAAGATCTGACCGAAGCGGACGAGGCCAATGACGACACATCTAGAGAGTCAGTTGTTAGACACTGACTAGACAGTAGAGAGCATTGAAGACAATAACGTACGCAAGTCCGATAGCAAAGCACCCCGCAACAGCAACCTTTTCTGTCGTCCTCATCTGTAGCTTCCAAACCGTCCGCATTGGCAAAATGACAATCATCAGATCGGTAAGGATGTTGGTCATGATGATGCACTTGAGCACCAAGATTTGGTCCATGCAGTGGCCGATGCGCTCCAATGTCCACTGTTGCTCGATCGGGTCGCAGAGGAAGGTGAAGAGAAAGGTGAAAAATATGGCCCAGACGATGCAGATGGCCGAGACGATGTAAATCCAGATCTTGAGATGCAAGGAGAAGGCGCGAAGGTAAAATCCCAGCTGGCTCATTTTGAGGGCAAACAGGGCCCAGAGGTAAACGAGTGTGAAAGCGAAGGTCACTTTCAAATTGAACTCCATGTTATTCATGACTACTGGATGTTAGTATTCGTCGCCCACAATTCTGCATGGCTACTCACGTTTAGGAAACAGGTCAGAGCCTTGAACCATATCGTGTCCCACGCCGGAGGAAAAGACTGCTGCATTGAATCCGATGGTACACCCAGTGAGGAACTACACGTTGTTATCCATGATTAGTTTGCCGACATACCTCACAGATCCTCCAAGAAATACTCACGAAGGCAACAACGGCCAGAATGTCATCGAGCCCAATTCCAATCCCTCTGTATCGAGCGAATATCCTGCCCGCAACCACCAGCCCGAACGCAACCCACAAGCATGATGTAGCAATCATGGCATCACGAGCCTGATCGACCATGGGAATAGCTATCCTTTCGCCCATCTTTGCCGTGTGTCTCTTAATTCGTCCTCCTTCTGGTACCCCGCAAAACTCAGCAATCACAACAAGGGAAGGACCGTATAGTGCTGTAAAACAGATAAATGAGCGTAACGAAGAGTTGATCAGTCAGTCAATCCTGCGCAGTCTGTGCTTGGGTACAAGCCGTGGGACAACCAAGTGTTTTAAACGAGAGACGAGAATAAAAAGCAAGGGAATTCTTCAATGCTCATCGATGGAGAACGATCAGCATCTTCCCCGGACAGTCGCGATGGCGTTCTTCTCAAACACCACCCCCGTCGAGATTTTGGATGTGAGTGGGAGGGGGAAAAGAAGGCGTCAACGTTTGTTTCTTCTTGCGGCCATGCTTCGGCCAGGCCTGGGAGGGTTGTCACGGCGTCGCAGTGCATGCTGGCGCTTGAATTGAACTTCTCCATCTCATCATCTCCGCCGACAGGGACTGGTAATGATGCCAGCAAATCAGGGATGACGGAATCCGAACCGGCCGAACCTCCGGACGCAACAATTCTTTTGTTCTGGACTTTGGGCCTTTTTCTGCCTTGTTTGCTGTCGGTCACGGGAAGCAGACGACGAGGGGAACGCTGAGACAAAGCAAAATGCCACATTTGGGCAGGGTTGTGTTCCGGCATCTCCATCCTGGTTCCCCGTGCAGAGTCCGGTGTTGAGGCGGTCTGTCTTGGTATTCTCTTGGCCATGGGAAGGCGGGCACTTGGAGCTTGATGGGTGGCCCTCCGCTCGAATGCTGGAGCCTGTTTCATGCACTTTCAGGGTGGTATTTTCAGTATTTTTTCGCTCAAACTGTCGTGTTCAATTGACAATCCAAGTGGTCGTCGGTTGTCGGCAGATGGGGCTGGGAACATGGTGGGTTGGCTGAAGAGTCCCGATGGACTGGAACAAGTCCTATCACATGGCACTCCCACGTGGTGTGAGATATCGCTTGTGAGGGATCAGCACCAAAACACTAACAGATTGTCACAAGCGATTTTTCACACCACGTAACTCCTTCCCACATGGCTGCCACCGACATTGAGTGGCTTGGATGGTGGCGCGATGCTCAAAATGAGACAACAAACTGGCAGAATCAACTTTGACAAAAAGGTGGGGGTTTGCCAGCTGGTGGAGACAGCGGATTGGTCCGTTGCTCCACCCGGCAGAGCGGACACTATGTGCCGCTGCGATCCGCCGCGCTGGGGAAGCTTGGCAGACTCCTTGGCTCCATCATTTGATTTTCATCAGCAACCAGAATACAACTCTGCACTGTACACTACGCGGATACGGACACTATGTAGTGACTCTGGCACTCTTTTTATTCCGGTGTTTCTCGCTTTTTGCTGCCGTTTCGCAACTTGGTGCTGCTGATCGGAAAGCCCAGATCTTCAGGGTCCAGATATCCGAGACACGAGTCCGAAGACACCATCAGATAACCGCCGCCAAAAGCATCTCCAGGTCCAACTCACGATCCATTTCGACAAGGCAGCCCCTCACCTCGCTTCGGCAACGCAACCCTCAGGGGGACGTGTCTGCGTTGAGGCGTGTTCGTTAACGAGGTCCCTCCATCTGGGGCAGCACGGGCCATTTCGACGCCACTTCGACGCACAAACCTCAAAGTCCTAAAATCACCAGTTGCACTGCCATTTGGCTTCCCTACCTTTTAAAAATTAAATAACTAAGGTTAAAATATAATTACAATCTCTTCAAGCTCGAATTTAAAGCGTTTTTTTATGTTGAGTATTGATATTTTTGACTTGGTGATGTTGAAGTTTCCTGCACCGCAGGACTGTTGGAAATTGGTGGCGCGCTAAGATGGAGGGACCTCGTTAACGACCACCCGTTGAGGCGTCATGCTCTCGCCTCCTTCTTCACCTCCATTTCCTTGCAACTCCCTGTCATCCCAGTCAAGATTCTGTGGCTGACAACCGAGACCACTCGGCTTCGTCCAATCTTTGTCACTCAAACTTCTTCTCTCGCAATCCTCTGGACAACAATCTCAACATCGTCTGGTGTTTCTCACAGCCACGACACCGAGATATTCCCTTTGCGTTGAGAGTAGTCGTTACATGACAGTGAAAATCACAAAAGAACTCTTGAGGCCAGCGCCGGCGTGTTGTGAGTGATCAACCGCCCAGGCGATAATTACCTGAGGAGACCTTCTGCCCAGTCCCCTAGGAGAGCCTTCCCGCATCTGGCTTAATCAAGTGGGTCACCACTCTGCTAAAATATGCTTGATGCCAGTTACAGCACGTCTGTTACCAAACTTCGTGACCACCACGTCGCCGACTGTCGCCAACATGGGGGTCCCTTGTGCGTTTTCGGCCTAGCAACTGACAAAAGAGGAGTCGCGGTGAAAAGTGTACACTAAGACCTAGGGATGGTCAACAGCTCGCCGTAGTGTACACGCATAATAACCTAGCAGGTGGCATGGGACCTTGAGAAGGAGATCCCTCCCTTTTCCAGTTCCCCAAGATCCTCTCTTCTTTTTTCTCCTGGTTCCCTTTTTGATTTCTTCCGTTGCTGTGCCCCAGCTCGGCAGATGAGGGGAAACATACGCCATCAACCATGGATTCAAACCATATTGCAAGCATCTTGAGTGTGGACACCCTCAAGTCGGCATTCACCCTCACCTCCATCTTGTCCGTGGTTGGCGTGTGGCTTGGCTACCGCATCCTTGTTGCGCTGTATAACATCTCCCCGTTCCATCCGCTCTCCCGCTTCCCCGGACCCAAGATCGCTGCGGCCAGCTACCTGTACGAAGCTTATTACGACTGGATTCGTGGTGGCAGATATGGCCCCAAGATCCGTGAGATGCACGAGCGCTATGGTGAGTCAACAGGGTCCAAAAAAGAAACAACGTTCACTTACAACTGTCCCCGATAGGCCCAATCGTGAGAATCAACCCAGATGAGCTTCACTGCTCTGACCCGCACTTTACCGATGAGATCTATGCTGGCCCTGGCCGCATCAGAGACAAATGGCAGCACCAGCTCAACACGGGTGGCGCTGGCCCTGTCTCGGTGACGGGCTTCTCGACTGTTCCCCATGAGCTTCACCGTCTGCGCAAGGGGGCCCTGCACAAGTTCTTTTCTCGGCAGCAAATGTTCAAACTCGAGGGGGAGGTGCTTGACTTTGCGCACTTGACGATCGACAAGCTGCTGCGTTGGTCAGGGAGAGAGGCTTTTGACATCAAGGAGGCCTTCAACTGCTTCACTGCCGATGTCATCTCCCAATACGCCTTTGGCGAGTCCATGGGCTTCATTGCCCAGGAAGAATGGACGCCTAACCTTGCGACCTGGACCTCTTCCTTTATGAAGAGCGCTTACATGATGAGACACAATGTGCTAGGCCGAAAGATGGCGAATGTGATGCCCCTCGTGGCCGACTACATGGGTGATGATATCAAGAACGTCATGCGACAGATGTCGGTTGTCATTCCTGGATATATCAAGGCCGCGCTGGATGATCCCAACAATGGGCGCGTGTTTGCCGAACTTGTCAAGTCCAAGGCGCTTCCTGAGGAGGAGATGACCATGTACCGTCTCTCCGGCGAGGGGTTCAACTTCCTGCTTGCCGGCACCGAAACAACTGCGGTATGTGACATACTTCCTCTAGCCTCCACTCATTACCATTTCGTCTTGGTTGTTCACTAACAAATCTGAAGGCCACCCTCACCATAATTACCTTCTGGCTTTTGGAACAGCCCGCCACCTACAGGAAGCTCATGGAGGACCTCAAGGGTCTCACACCTTCAACCCTGAAGTGGGCAGAACTTGAACAGCGCCCCTACCTCTGGGCTGTCATTCACGAATCTCTTCGCATGATGCCCGGTGTCTCGCACAGATCGGCTAGAATCGCTCGTACCGAGGACCTGGTGTACCGGACACAAGACGCCAAGACCGAATGGGTCATCCCAAGAGGCACTCCCATCGGCATGACCAGCATGATCAACCACTTCAACGAGGAGCTCTTCCCTAACCCACATGCGTTCATTCCGGAGCGGTGGCTGGTCGATGGGAAGCCAAATTACAAGCTGCAGAAGTTCTTGATCTCGTTTGGCAAGGGCAGCCGATCGTGCATCGGTGAGAGGTACGTCGTCCCCTGAACATGTTCAGTCGTAGGTCAATTTCTAACACTACATACGCAACAGCTTGGCATACTGCGAGGTGTATCTTATGGCTGCCTTGATTGCCATGCGCATCATTCCAAGGGCCAAGCTTGTCAACACCACTTATGAGGACAACATCAAGTACGACCATGACTGCATTGTACCGCAGTGCAAGAACGGCCCTGTGGCTGTCCACGTTCAGATTCGGTAAGAGCCGTGGTTGGCACAGAGTGGACAGTAGTATTGGTTGGATGAATGAAGATAAGAAAGTTATGGGGGCTTGGGGAGAGTTAACAACAGACGAAGATGATCAGACGAAGATGATGAGGGGGCATATCCATGTATTGCTCACACGGGAGTTGAGATGAAACCAGCCGCATACACGATGGGGGTAAACAGTACAGCATGATTGTAACTTTTATTAACTATTGAAATCCAAGCCGAGACCACAATTCGGGAGTTACTTCACTATCGTCTGACAATGTGGACAGGAGCCTAGTTGCATCTTTGACGGGAGCTGACTCGGCATTGCCTCGATCGAAGTGATTATGATGCAATCCTAAACTGTAATTTCACTTTGCGCGGCCCTCTGCGCCTCAAATCCCTGCGCTGGGGTCTCGAACAATCTGGCTGCATAGAGAAGAGACGGACTTCTTTGACCATCCATTTCACCCACTTGGAACGGTTCCAGCCATTCCGTGGCCACCGTCACCAAAGCCAAGCCAAATTCCGCTGGCTCGGTGGACAACCCGTCCGTCTGATGAACTCGTTGCCATATATTTGATGACTGATTCCGCTACCGAGAGCCGCAGACTCCAGAGAATACCGGTTTCGACTACCGAAAAGAACCGAGTGCCAGGTCCGGAGTGAAGCCATCGTATAAAGGGCCCCCAAGGCAAATTCCCCGGCATCGCGAGGTTTCACGAAAGATACTATATTACTTTTTTCTCCAGTACACTACATGGCCCACTCATCATCCGCTCCTCACTACTAACATATTACAGATTCAATGCCTCTCCCAAATCCTCTGCAACCGCCTCTCTCTCCTCATCTACGACCCGTACCAAGCTCGCCGCCTCAGGCTCGGCGTCGGCATCGCCATTGGCCTCATCAACATCAGCGTCGGCTGCATCTGGATCCCAGCCAGGCTGCAAATCAGCGAGACCTTCATCCGCGTCAACGACGTCTGGGACAGGGTGGAAAAGGTCCTGTTCCTCATCATCGACTGCTGCCTCAACGTCTACTTCATGTGGATGGTCAGGACGAAGCTGATCGCCAACGGGCTGAAGAAGTACGAGCTGGTGTACCGGTTCATGTACCGGTTCAATCTGTTCATGATGTTTGTGTCGCTTGCTCTCGATGTCCCTGATTGTCGCCCTCATGTCCTGGAAGGACGATGCAGTGTAAGCATCCCTATCCCCACTTCTCTTCCCTTTGGGTCACCACTGACACTAGGTACACCTTGGCCCGGCAAAAAACAGATACATGCAAGCCCACCCACTGGTCTACCTCTCCAAGTTGTGCGTCGAGATGAACCTAGCCGAGCTACTAGGTAAAGTCATCAAAAGATCCCGTGAGCGTCGCGCTTCCCTTTTGAGTCCGGCCACAGCGTTGACACAAACCAACCGCGATGACACGATAGCGACAACAGCAACAACACCGACGACTATCGGCCTCAACAGCAACAACAACCACAACAACAACAATACTGACCATAACGAGGCGCTGGTCAACCGCTACTGGGACATCAACATCGGCAGTGGTGGCGGCGGTAGGAACAGAAGGGGATCAAATTACACGGGAGGGGAGTTGTACAACTACTTTGTCGGGACACGAAGAATGGGCGGTGTCAATGGGAATGGGACAACAGGGACGGGAATGACGAGGACGACGGGGGATATTCTAGATGACGCAGCGGGGCTATTTAGCAGCAGCGGGAAGAACAGTCCTGTTGCTGGTAGCCTGAGGATCGTGGAGAGGGATCTGGAAGCTAAGGCGGGGTTTCAACTGGGTGGTGGTGGTGCAGCAGGGGGGCGGGTTGATGACAACAACAACGACAATGTAAATAATTGTGGTAGTGGAGTTTGCCGTAGGGATCACATGTTTGAGGTGGCTGAGAGGAAGCCAGGGGGTAATAATTTGAATAGCGGTGGTGGTGGTGAAACTGCTTCTGCGCCGGGGGAGGGGTTTACGAAGTTGGAGAGCGCTGGGTCGAGTACGATTGTCGCTCAGCAGGAAGAAGGGAACGCGGGGGAGGATAAGGATGATGGTCAGTGACACGGGTTGGGGATTGAGAAGGGGTTGATCATAGGAGTTCGAGGCAGGCATGATACCTAGGTAGCAGTGTTAAATTTTTGATGAGTTACCCAATGAGAAAGAGATGTTGCAGACAGACTCTTGGAGGTGTACTCTCGTGTGCTTTGGGATTTTGCTGTTACAAAACCTCACGGTGTCTGTTTGCTTTTTTGAGACTTTGTTGCTGGGGTGATACCCAGGGGTAAGGCTGGGATTGCAAACATCTCTTCCATCCACGCAAATATGTTTGCCATGAACAAAACTCGCTTCTTGTATTTTAGCCCTCGCTATTTCAACTCGCTAATGCATACCCCATCCATGTGTCGATGCCCAACTAATGATACATTCATATTCCTGCCATCACCACTCTCTCAAAACCCCTTACCACAACCTCCATCAAACTCCCTCACAATCATACGATGCCTTCTTCTTCGCAGCTTCCATAGCTTTGAGTGAGTGCCCTAGAGCCTTGTATGCAGTCTCAACCGCCTTCCACGCTTCAGATTCAATCTCACTGTCCAAGTTTTGGGGTGGTGCTTCTCCAGTCTTGGCTGGAGTATTCCCTTGCACGGTCGACCCCCCACTAACCTGCTGCTGCTGAGCGTGATGTGCCACCTGTTGTTCAACCTTTTCCTTCTCAAAGGCCTCGCGTTCTTTGGCAAGTTGGCTTCGCGCATCCTCAAGATCGGCCTCTCCCTTCTCGACGTCGGCTTCTCGCTTCTTGACATTCTTGTGTCGCGCCTCGACATTCCTGTCTAGCACACATCGTTCTATTGCCGCGTCCCTGAGCTGATCACCTTCGGCAACCTTGCCTTTTAGCAATTTGCAGTCCGCGCTGAGCTCATTAACCCTACCCAATAGCTGGTCTCTGTCCTGTGTCCGAGCTGCAAGGTTACGGTTGAGATTGTCTCGTTGTGTGGTGAGATCTTTTTCTTTGGCTTTGAGATCTTTATTTTCCTTCTCCTTGGCCTCGAGTTGCTTTTTGAGATCCTCACTCTCCTCCTTCTTGGCTTTGAGTTGCTTGTTAAGATCCTCACTCTCCTCCTTCTTGGCCTTGAGTTGCTCGCCAAGATCTTTACTCTCCTTCTCTTTGGCTTTGAGTTGCTTGTTAAGATCCTCACTCTCCTTCTCCTTAGCCTCGAGTTGCTTTTTAAAATCCTCACTCTCCTCCTTCTTAGCTTTAAGTTGCTTGTTAAGATCCTCACTCTCCTCCTTCTTGGCCTTAAGTTGCTCGCCAAGATCTTCACTCTCCTTCTCTTTAGCTTTAAGTTGCTTGTTAAGATCCTCACTCTCCTCCTTCTTAGCCTCGAGTTGCTTGCCAAGATCTTCACTCTCCTTCTCTTTGGCTTTGAGTTGCTTGTTAAGATCCTCACTCTCCTCCTTCTTAGCCTCGAGTTGCTTGCCGAGATCTTCACTCTCCCTCTTCTTAGCCTCGAGTTGTGCGCTAAGATCTTTCTGAGCTTCTAAGATTTTCGACCTCGCGGCCTCTTTGTTGTTGATCTCGTTCTTCTGGTTCTCAATTTTCTTCGTCTTCTGATCCAATTGATCTTTCAAACTTGCTATTGCCTTCTCATGCTCTTCCTCTAGCTTTTTTTTCTCTACTTGTAAGCGAGTGATTTCCTTTGAAAAGAAGGCTATCGCAATTCGTGTCTTCGTCCTTTCTTGCTCATTTTGATTCCGCAGGTCAGCATTTTGTTCCCTCAGATTCGATACCTCTTCTATCGCAGTGAAAAGCTCGTGGGACAGTTCCGTCTGACTGATGATGCCCAATCTTTCTAGAGCACGGGGCCAAGCCTTCAATCGCTCCTTCTGTGACTGTCCATCAGCTGCTGTCTTCGCCTCGTCATCGCCCTGAGCTTCAGTTGCAGCCCCAGCTGCCGAAGCAGCAGCAACAACACCGTCATCTGTTGTATTCCCTGCTCCTGCAGGCTTCGCCAACCCATCCTCAGGCTTCTCGTCTTGGGAGTTCTAATCCTTCTTTGCCGTCTCTTCGTCCTGCGTTTGGCTGACCTTTTCCTCGGTATATCCATCGTTCTTTTCCTTGGCAGATTGATTATCCTTTTCGCCGGTAGATTGATCATCCTTTTCTTTCTCCTTCGACGAGACAGCGGGCTTGGAATCGGCAGGGGTCGTGTTCTCGGAAGCAAGAGCCTGCTTGGATGCTCGTGCGGGGGATTTCGGGGGGATTGGTGGGGTGTCCATGGTGTCTTTGGATCGAAAAGGCACCAATAAGATGATGGGTAGGCGATATTCAACGTCTGTAATGTGTAGCTAAGCGAATGTGATGGATATGTAACGAAGCGAGTAGTTATGGTGCGTAACTGGTTGTGATGAAGTGTTTGGGAGAAGTGGATGTGCAGAGGTTGGGACGGATGGGCTGCGGAATCAGCAGAGGGCAATGACGCTGGAGTCGGACAGTTGGAAAGTCTACCCTGTGTAGCCTGTTGCCCTGTCCGACACACTGTTAACAAGATAATGGAGACAGCGAGTCAGAAAGTTAACGCATGGCAACTACCTTGACCACATCTTTTGGTGTAGTAGACATGCAACGTAATGGACATGAAAAAAAGAGCTTGACAGTCATTTGAATTGAAATGAAAGAAACTCCTGCAATGAAGTGATGTTGATTCGTGTTGCAAGGTGTTGAAGGGTGGTTGATAGAGAATGACAAGGCTGGCAGTCGGCAACAGCCCCAGAACGACAACAAACGGCCGATTACAGCTGTCGGTGGCTCCACTAGCCCCATCTTTCTCAACCTCACTCCAATGTTCACCCCGATTTACACTGTGCATTCCCCCCAACTTCCGGACCATCATCAAGACCATCAAGGCGCTTGCCATACGCCAAAATGGATCAAGCGCAGCCAAATGATGAAAAGGGTCACAAAAGAACCGTCAAAGGTAAGTTCAACCTTCCGTAACCTGTGACAATCACCCGCAGCTATCCGCACATCCAAACTGACCTGCCGTATTCAACAGCCACCCGCCCTCGCTCCTCCACCAAAGCCCCTCTTGACGTTGACGAGTGAGTTCCCCCCAAACTTTGACATTTCAGACCTTGGAAACTAACAGCCGTTTCCCCTTACCTTCATTTCAGCCCATTAGCCCTACCACCAACCTCACAACCCTCAACCATCCCACCATCATCAACACCAGCAACAGCAGCAGCCAACCCCCTATCCCCCCACCCACAACTCATCCCACAACTCACCCCAAAAATGCATTCCCCGCTAACCTCCCGCGCTACCTCCCCCCTCCCCCGTTCCCCCGCCCTCTCGCCCGGGCCAGGAACACCTTCCAACCCCCGCCGCGGCGGCGGCCCCGCTCCCCCCGGAACCCCCACCACCCCCCGACCAAAAGACTTCTCCTTCCTCCTCCGCCCAGAAATCTACCACCCCCTAACCCCCCTCAATATCCCCCCCGCCTTCCGCAACTCAACCAAACAACCCCCTCCTCAAACTCCCCTTTCCGAGCTCCTAGAAAAAGGCCACTTCCGCGCAGCGGCAATATCCGCAGTCCAAACCCTCACTGGAACAGGGCACACCCCCCAACCCGACCCTTCTGACCCCGCGAAGATCTTTGAGCTGCTTTACACGAGACTGGCGTGTCTAACGCTGATTAACTCGACCGATTTGGCCGCGCAGGAAGTGAAAGCCTTGGGGGATTTAAACAGCGCTTTTTATCTAGCGGAAGACGCAGCAACAGGAAAGACAAATCATATCGTGCCGTGGGAGCTGAGGGTGCTGAACGTGCGGCTGCAGGCGATTGGGTTTGGGGATTTGAGAAGGGCGGTGATGAGTTACTATGAGCTGGCCAGGGAAGCGAGGATGAAGCTGGCCGAGGCGATGGGGGAGCATGATCATTCGTCGAGGGAGCTGTGGAGGGAGAGGTTGGAGGACTTGGGGGTGAGGGTGGCGGGGGCGTTGGTGGAGATGGGGGATGTGAAGGGGGCTGGGGAGCACCTTAGGGGGTTGAAGGTGGGGGATGGTGGGAAAATTGAGATGATGAGGGCGTTGCTTTGGTTGAGGTTGGGGGATGTGGATGCGGCGAGGGGGTGTGTTTTGGTTGGGGAGGGGAGGGAGGTGACGAGGGGGGAGAGGGTGGTGCTGGCGTTGTGTGATATGGCGGATGGGGAGTACGAGGTTGCGGTGGGGAAGTGGAGAGAGTTGAAGGAGGAAGAGGGGGGGATGAGATGGTGGTGGTGAATTTGGCGGTTTGTTTGCTTTATGTGGGGAAGATGCAGGAGGTAAGTTTTTTTAGGTTCTTTTTGTTTGAGATAAACAGGTCGCTAATATTGGGCAGGGGCGAGCGTTGCTGGAAGGGTTGGTGGATGCTGGTCGGTCGTCACATACGCTGTTGTTCAATTTGACGACGATGTATGAGCTGTGTACCGAGAGGGCGCGCAGCCTCAAGGTCAAGTTGTCGGAAAAGGTGGCGGCGATGGAGGAGACAGATCATGGGTGGGAGAAGACCAATGCTGATTTCAAGCTATGAGTGTGGCTGTTAGTGATCGGAGAGATAGGTTGCAGTTGGAATAGTATGTCGTGAGATCTATCAATCAAAGTCACTCCAGCCTGGGATGAAAAGGAAATTAAGTGGTGTCAAACATGGGCAGAGACGGACCGCGGTAGGTGTGCTGGACCAGTTCACCAAAGGTGGACTTGACGCAGTGCCACTCAGAAAGGAAGAAAGAAGGATACATATACCAGGTCCCCGACCTCAACCTCCGTCGAAGCCCCCACTGGGACACATGCTCCAATTCCTCGCACAGCTTGGATGGCGCAATGGTCACAGTGTGGGGTTGGGCGGCCTTCCCACCCTGGTTGGAGCTGGTGACGACCACTCTGAGCAGGAGGTCCCCCGTTCCGTTCGATTCCCAGCTCATTCTCGAATTCACCCACCAATTTTCTCCCCGACCGACCGATTGATCTCCCGACAACCGCCACACCGAGTGGTAGTAAAACCTTGGACGACTGGGTTTTCGTAGCTGGACCTTCAAGTGTATATCGTGACGACGATGACTTGATGCCAATCTATACACTAGCCTTCCATCATGGCGACGATCGTGATGTGGGATGTATGGTGTATAAGGCTTGGTATCCCTTGTGGGAGGGAAGGTCCGGTGAGCTTTTTGACCTTTTGCCTTTTCTTGAATTTTCATTTTTGCCTGACAACATACAACTTGCCAAACTGGCAGGCATGAAAAGAAGAGTGATCATATGATTTAGAACAAGATTACATTGTTGGTATCTAAGACATGCCAGTTCTTTCTTTCCAGAAAGCCCAAACGAGTTGACCGACTCCAAACACCTGTTTTTTCCCCACGAAGAAAGCCGCCGCCGATCCAAAATATGATCCCAAAACTCAACTAACTGACTGATACCCATCAGTCAGACGCCGTCCGATGAGCTCCTCTACTTCCTGACAATGCCTCAAATCTGCCGACTATACGGCTCATAAGCGGTATTCAAATCCCTCGTCTGCTTATTCCCCCCAGCACCCAACGACACCAAAGGTATACTACCCCCCTTTGCGTTATTGTTGTTATTATTCCTCCCAGAGTACTCATCCGGCGCCGCCCAATCATCATCCAATCTCCTCTCCAAATCCCTATCTCCCACCACACCTTGCTGCTGTCCATTCTGCTTCTCAATCGGCACGTACTGGTGCCGTCCAAACATGCCACCACCGCCACCAGCATATTGATCACCACCGACACTCCTCGCGTGGACTTTATTCCCGCTTTTCAACATACCCCCACCCTTCCGGTAAAGCATCACATAGCAAAACGTCGCAAGAGCAAACATCCCCGCGCCTATCATCCCAAACGCAATGGGAATCCCACCCGTCTGGCTCGTGATCCCCTCCTCTTTGAACTCATCATTAATCGAATCTGACAACCGTTTAAACACCACCGCGGCGGTGATCGTTCCGGCGCCGAGCATAACCGTCGCAAAGGCGCAGGTGATGCTGCTGAACAAAGGCGAGAAGAAGCTCTCCAGCGGGGCACCGAGGGCACACAAGGCGCCAATGATGAAGGACCACTCGATGAACCTTGTCGAGCGGGAGTATGATCTCAATGCATCTTTCAGAACGACGGACTCGCGCCCCCCGCGGGAGGTGGAGGAGATCTTGAGGTCGCGCTCGGGACGGAACCAAAAGTTGAGGTCTGGCTTGGCGCACTCGGTGCGGGAGGGGAAGAGGGAGCATTCGGTCAGGAGGTGGATGCTGGTTTGGTCTGGGAGGGTGAGGGTGGAGGCGGTGGAGTCGGAACCGACGTAGTCGGTGCCGGTGAAGGCGGAGAGGTCTTGGAGGGGCTTGGAGTCGGAGAGGGCGGAGGGGATGGAGAGTTTGGTGTTATCGGTCTGATTTATCATCAGTGGTTAGTGATGTGATGCAAGGGTGAGTGAGAGAGGGAGAAAAGAGGGGACAAACCTTCATCCAGTATATTTGTGTGAGGCCATTGTTGAAACCGGCGAATATGACGAGACATAATAAGACGAGGGTGGTGATGTTGAGGATGATGGGGACGACGGTGAAGAGTCCTCGGGACATCTTTGTGGTTGGGGTGAGGTGAGAGATGCCCTTTGGCAGAGTTGAAGATGGAGTAAGAAATATTCCTGATAAACAAACAAAAGTCCTGCAAAGGAACTGGAAGAAGGGTATATATCACCAGCTGCCTGTGAAAATGCCGTCGGGGACTACCACGATCGGCAATCCAGGATGCTCAAACCCGACGTGGCTCGCGACGATAGCTCTCCCACGCGCATGGAGGTCCCAGATATTTGAAGCAGGCAGCGAGAGGTGGGTTGGTTGCCAGTTGGACAGCTGGTGGGGTCCCTGTTGCTTTGAAAAAGCTTGGCATTGATGACAGGGGTTCCAATCAGCCCTAGCCACAGTGCGACAGGGGTGCGCTGTCTCGGCTTCTTTTGCTCCAGAAACGACGGGACTGTGTATTTACAGATTTACAGCACACAGGCACGGCGCGGATGGTCTCCCGTCTGGCCATTCCAGAATGTTGTTCTATTGGGTTGGTGGTCCGTCGGCCTAAATGCAACTCGATTGGGTATGTTGTCGGCTGTTGGCTCGGGCAGGGCAGTGGTCGAAGTGACGGATCTCCTTCGAACCGAATTCTTTGTGAGGGCAGGGGTCACCTCCAAAAACACCATCAGCGGTTTTTTTTGGACGGCGTTTAGCGCTTATTTACAGCACTGTCCCTGGCGGGTAATCAGCCCAGTGCCACCTGCCCACAGTGACCTTCTTTTATCTGATTTAGAACAGAGGTTTATGGAATGCTGGGTTGAAGATGCGATGGTTCGAATCCAACAAGAAACTTCAGAGCTTGGAGAGTCTGAAAGGGGATGACAGATCAGTGGGATGGGGAGAGGGTGCTCACATCAGGCTGGAGTTCAAGATGCCTAAGGATTCCTGATGCTTGTCGCCAAGAGACGGAGTAAAGATGAGTGAGTGCCCAACTGCAGACGGGCGGCCGACACTGGTCCCTAGGTTCCGACATCCTTCCGAAATCCCTAGTCTTGGGGCCCCGGATCTCACGATGCCGACACCGAAGAATGGTCGTTGGCTATGCCTCAGCCACACCTCTGGAGGTGCAAAGAGGGTTGTTGGAGAGTATTCGAGGTCCATGCTGGTGTGGGATTGGTCTGCTCGAAATAGCAGCGCCTACTCAGCACCCCTGTCTCCTGCCGTTTGTCAACGGCATGGTGCATGGTATCTTGCAGCAGGGGGACTGCGGGGAGACAGACACCCGCCCGAAGCCCACGTTCGTCGTGATCCTTTGTCAAGGCTTAAAACCATCCAAACCCCGCCTAACTCCCGACGGAGGTTTGGGCCCACCAGCCATACCAGGTACTGTCACCATACACTAAAGATGCGGTTCTCAACAGGGACATTCCTACCCCTAACGCTTGTGGGACTTGCCCAAGCAGCCCACCACCAAGTCACGGTGGGCAAAGGTGGGCTCAAGTTCGTGCCAGAGGTTGTCAAGGCTCAGAAGCATGACACTATCACATATACGTTTTTCGCCAAGGTGTGCTTGCAATTTGGACACTGAGCCTAGTCTTCACATAGCTAACAAATGTTTAGAACCACTCAGTAGCACAGTCAAGTTTTGACAAGCCATGCCAACCATTAGACGGTGCCATATTCTCTGGCTTCGTCCCCAACGACTCTCAAGATGTTGCTTCTCGGACAACATTCACCATGACTGTTGAGGACGACAAGCCAATATGGCTATATTGCTCACAACCCAACGGCGATCACTGTCAAAAAGGCATGGTCCACGCCATCAATCCCCCCGAAACTGGCAACACCATCGAAGCCTACAAGGAAAAGGCCAAGGACGCTCCCAAGAGCACTTCACCGCAAGGTGGCCTTCCCAAAATTGGCCGCCGTGAAATCGCCGTAGATGTCGGCAAGGACGGACTGAAGTTTGTCCCCAGCGACATCAAAGAACCCGTGGGAACCTTCGTCAAATTCAACTTCTCCCCAAAGAACCACTCCGTCGTGCAATCTACCTTTGACAAGCCCTGCCAGTTCCAAGAGCACGGTTTCAGCAGCGGTCACATCCCCACCAAGGAGGGCACAGTATCCCCCGCTACTTTCAACATCGAGATCAAGGACAACAAGCCCATCTGGTTCTACTGCGCCCAACCCACCGGCAACCACTGCCAGTCAGGAATGGTAGGCAGCATCAACGCCCCCACCGAAGGCAACACCCTAGCAGCCTTCATTGAAAAGGCCAAAACCGCCCCTACCCCAAGCACCATCGAGACCTCTGCCCCCCTAGGCGGTATAATCCTCGTAAACGGCAAAGAAGTAAAAACCTTCAACGGCAACGAACTCCCAGTTGAATTCCGCGAAGGCGGTGGCCAGTCTACCACCCCTTCCGCAACAGCAACCCACTCCCTTCCCCCCGCCTCCTCGCAAACCCTACCCGCCTGGGGAAGCCCAGACGTGCCTGATTACTTCGCCAATAAAACCGGCGGCCACAACAAACCCAAGCACTGGAACTGGGCAGACAAGCTCTCCCCCTCCGCCTCTGCCTTTTTGCAGCTTCACCTCCAAATCGAAAACCTCATCACCCACCTCCTCTGGGAAGCCTACCTCAAACTTGAGGACGGTGACTGGAAGGGCGTCTACCCCCAAACAATCACCGCCTCGATCGGCGCCTGGGCCGCGCAATCCATCCTCCACTCTGCCACCACCTCCACGGTGATGGAGCACTACCATATCAAACCCCTCGGCGGTTGTAAATGGAAACTCCCTCTCGATGGGGGGTGAATGGGTTCTTGGAGGCGTGGAATAGTTTGAACTTGGTGCAGATTGGCGCGCTGATTGATATTTCGGCTCAGATCGCAAAGGAGGATCCGTTTTTGGTTCCCGTGGTGATGACGCAGGTGGGAGCGAAGAGCAGAGCGGCGGGGGTGGTGAATATGATGCGGAATCATCTTGCTGGGGTGGCGCCGAGGGAGATTGGGGTGCCGGTGGGGTTGGCGTGGAGTTTTGTGCTGGGGAAGTATGTCGAGAGTTGTCCCGAGGAGGTGAAAGTTGAGGGGTTGGAAGGAAATAAGGCTTGGCCGGGGGTGAAGGTGGCTAAGGTTGAGACGGGGGAGGATGGGCTGGCGGTGAGGGCGGAGGTGGAGTATGAGGGAAGTGGGGAGCATTGGGTTGCTTGGATTGGGCCTTGGGGGGAGCTGGAATATTCAAAAGTTGAGGAGGGGAAGAAGGTTGGTGTGCCGAAGGGGTGGACGGGGGATGTTTTTGTGGTGGTTGTTGATAGGGAAGGGGTGGGGCTGGGGGAGATTGGGAAGCATGTTGTTGCTGGGCCGGAGCAGGTTTGGCTTTGAGGAAAAAATATAAATTACGGGAAACATGTTGGGACTGGATAATCGGTTTCTTTGTTCGTGGGTGTATATGAGATTGGGTAGGCATTTTTTGGATCTTTGATATCAACTTGTTGCTGTTGTTTGGTGTTTGGATGGAATAGTTTTATCAGTTAACAGGCTATCTTATTGGGAATGAAATGAATGAAAACTTAGTCCAAACTCAAAAACATACATTCTAGTCTATGTATTGTAACATGTCTAAAGCATACCAGTAAACTCTAACCCAAACTCTCTATCCATCTATCCTCTACTACCAAACCCCAACTAACACAACAAAATCAAGCAAAAAGCTTCGCCACCGCCTCCACCACCTCCTCCCCACTCCCACAAACAATCCCACCCCTCTCATCCGTCTCCCTGATCTCCCTCTCCAAAATATCTACCCCTTTCCCATCATCATCCCCCTTTTCAAACTCCACTGCTTTGCCTCCGGCACATTCCACCACCAAAGCAATAGGACAAAGCTCATACAGCCTCCGCAACTTCGCCTTGTGCCTATCACTAACAGGCGACAAGTAAACCCCGTGCCCCTTGATCAAAGCATGGACAATATCCGGTACCAATCCGCCCGAGTATCTCAATGTGTATGCTTGGTTGATGTACTCGTTGATCAACTTTGCATACTGGGGGATGTCGGATGCGGATCTCATATTGGCGGGGGAGAAATATTTCGTCTTTGGGTTGGGGGAGACAAGAGACAGGGTTGGGCGGGTGACCTCCCAGGTGTGGGTGAGACTGTCAAAGGCCGCTTCTAAGCACACGGAAGGCAAGGAAGGGAAGCGAATTGCAATGATGGCGGTGGTGCGTGGGCCGAAGACTCCTAAGATGGAAAGAAATTGAGAAGTTGCGGGCGGCGAGTTGAGTGCGGTGGGACCGTCCCAGAGGCCGATGATGGTGCCGACTGTCCAGTTGGAGGGGATGATGGAACTGCCGTCTAGGGGGTCGAAGGCGAGGGTGTAGGCTTCCTTTTGGGTGGAAGAAGCTGGAGAGTTGTGAACTACGGGGCGCTCAACAGGGTCTTCTTCGCTTGAGGCTGTGACGATGGTTGGGCAAGAGGTGATGGCGTTGCGGATGTAGGCTTCGGCTTGGACGTCGACGTTGAGTTCTGTGTAAATATGTGAGTATGGTTGGCTGGGTAATGATACGGGGGACATGGGATGGAAGGAAGCTTACGATCATCTCCAAAGGTGTTGGAGGTGCCGGCTGCGGAGACGTGGTGGGAGTTTTGGAGGTCTTTTGCGATCTCGGCGATGCTTGTAAGGAGGGAGGGAATCACGGAGCCGAGGAGGGAATCACGGGTGCCATCTTGGGGGATGGCCTTTTGAAGATGAGAGACCAGGGCTGGAGAGAGGCTGATATCGGGGATAGTTGTGGTGTTGCCCATGATGTCTGTGGATGTATGAGTTGAAGAGTCACTCAAGTCAAGCTTTGAGGTGGGAGATTTCACCTGGTAATTCAAAGTTCCCACAGTAGAAGGTGACACGCTTTGCTGGTACAAGATATTCTGACAAATATCGGCTCGAATATCAGACTTTTCGACAAAATTTCGAAATGATGTTGGTGGTAGATGATGTTAAGCTCAGAGCCCAAGAAATGCCGCGGAACCAGACTTGAATTTGCTGCATCAGAGCCTTCCTAGGGTTAGGGTCTGATTTGAAGAGCGACTGTATAAGACGACCTGCTTCAGTGAATAGGAACAATAGCTCCATCTCCCACGTCAAAAAGAAGCTATTGTTGAATCAGGGCAGGAACAATAGTTGCACAGTGCCGTTATCAGGGCTCCTGCCTCGTTGACCAGCCAGAAGCCCACAACCCTAAAATATAAGGTCACCCACTTGTAGGTTCTTGCCTCGTTCACTCACCACCACCATTCGAGAACCCACGACCCTCGCTGCCAGTCGATAGCAGTCGAAATATTTATTTGGCTCCGCGTCTTCTTCCTCCCTCGCCCAACCAAGACAAACCTGCCGACTGGCAACACGCCGAGACAACCACAATAACCACAACCATGGCTTTACACAACAAACTTTATCATACCACCGGCGAATTCGTTGTCATCGACGACGACGGCGGCGACGACCTTGGTGAGTTAAATTCGCAGCCCTCTTCCCTCCCTTCCCAACTCGCACCTCTTCCCCCTCCACCCTCTGGATCGCTGGCATCACCACCACCTCAGATCATCACTTCTTTTTCTCCTTTCCCATCTCACATCCCTGATACCCTTTCACACCATGAGTGACGGTTCAAAGAGATTCGACCGAGACTCCGGCGACGAGGTCCTCGAGTCGATCGAAAAGGATGAATTTGTGTATGGGCCGGTCGACAAGATCAAGTTCGAGGAGGATGGCGAAATTATTCTCGTCCCGACTCGTCTTTACTATACCCCTACTCCCGTTGGCAAGCCTACCTTTCCTTTCCATTCCATTTCTATAACCCCAGACCCCTCCTTCTTCTCATTATCTGGCCCAGAAGGCCATGGCGGTTCAGCTCTTACAACTCAACGAAAACATCCTGTCTGCTAACACATTCAAACAGGCGAACGTGCCCCCATGAAGCGCTCCTTCGAGAACATGAGCGAAATTCCCAAGTACAACGGGCCCCGCCCCAAGGTCCTTGTCTTCAAAGCCGACTCAGTCGTGGAGAACCGGGCCGGCATCTGCCACGCCGTTCACGCCGCCTTCAGAACAGCTTTCCCTGAAGTCCCCATGCCCAGCCAGGACGATATCATGGAGGCATACTCTTACACCAATTTCTGGTAAGCAACCTTGATGTCCCATGTTTTTTCTTTACTCCCATTACTTTTGTGAGAGTGAGTTTGAGCCGAGTCCGCTAACGGATTTGTTGATAGGGATGAGGTCCTCGCTCACTGCGGCGTTTCCAAGGCCATGTACCGCGCCAAGCGCGGGCAATCCGAGAAAGCCTACATGCAAGCCTTCGTCGACAATGAGTGCGCCGATAAGCTCATCTTCTTCAGCGACTCTGTTCGCGTTCTCCGCGCTGCCAAGGAGCATGGTTTTGTCTTGGCTCTTGATGGCGTCCACGCAAGTCAAACGCCGCTCCTCGTCGAGGCCATGCGAAAATTTCAGACCACGGACATCTTTGACATCTACCTCGACCTCGAGGGTGCTTGGATCAGCCGTGGCCCCGATGCCCCGCCCCGTCCGATCTTGTCCAGCGACATTCTGGTGGCGTATGATGAGTACCTCCAGGCCAAGGGTCTCAAGGTCGAAGGTGAGTTCAAAGGTCCCTTTCACTCCTCCTCCAACAGGTTTGTTGTTTTGTGATACGCCTACAAAGGTCTCTTTGATGCCTGATTTGAAACCAGATACGCATACAGTGTTCTTTTGAAGGCCTTTGAACTTCAGTTATAGCCTATATCTCTTGCAAAGAGGCCTTCAACAGAACATTATATGCCTATTTGGTTTCAAAGCACGCGTCAAATAAAGCTCTGTACGCATACCACACTCCAGCAAGCCCTGGCCCCAAATTCCGAACCGCGTGCTCGCGAACCAACAAAACAGTTGCTAACCACAACCGCGCGCGCAGGTGACAATAGCAACGCGCTCCGGCGCGACGAGGTGATGGCGGTGGTGGGTTCGATCAAGGGGCTCATGAGCCTCTTGGAGAACCAGGAGAAGAAGGCGGACGGCGAGCTGTGGGGCTGCAAGCTCTGCTACGTCGCCCGGACCGAGGCGGAGGTCCTGGAGGGAGTCAGCTCCCTCCTTGACCTTGAGGTGGAGGACCTGGACGAGCTGGGCTACAGCTTGTTCAACCTCCCCCTCCCCGCCACGGCTCCGGCGCGGCCGGTGCTGGCGAGCAGCTCCGCGGCTTTGCCGTCCACGGAGGAGGTGATTGAGATCACCGACGGTGAGGAGGAGGAGATTTAGGCGCGGCGAGGCGCGGGGGGTAGTTTTGGGGGGAGAATTTGCGTTGGCCTCCGGGCCCAATACGAGAAGCGCGAGAACGCGCAGTTGACCACCATCTGTTTCGTCCAAGCCGTGATTGTCTATCGTCCCAGTCGTGATTCTTTAATTTCGTTGTTCCTTTGTTGACCTGAGTGCTTTCGTTCTTGATTTCTTTTTCATGACTTCCACGACTTGGAACCTGTAATTGAGCCCATTGATATCTGCTTTTTGCCTTTCAGGAATCCAATCGATTCGTTTCAGTACCCAAAATCTGCCACTTGACACCTATACAGCACTCCAAATTATTGCATGATTATTCCGGGGGCTCGGATACCATGCCTTAATCATACACATAATGTCGAGTACACTTCCCACCAATCACTTGCGCACATGCTCCTTCTGGATAGGGATTCAGGGGACATTTTTAACCATTGTAAGAAAAGGCGGCCTCTTCCATATCAAGGTCGGTAACGTGACATCATCAACCCAAAATAACGCTCAACGTTCAACACTGGTATCTGGGTGGTTGACTCACTCGCTGTTATAGGCGCCGAGCCAGCGATATTCGGTGCCGAAGCCCATCGGCATCAGCGGATGGGGAGCGGCCGCGGCATGCCCGAGAGCGATCGCAGGCACAGAAAGCTATCTTTACATGCCCTTGAATTATTCTCACAGCTATGCCCTACGGTGGTACGACAGCAATGTAGTCGAGTCTGTTGGCGGCAAAACAGCGAGAACGAGCAAATAGGGGGCGCTGGAATGCAACATGCAAAACGCAGATACCTGCTATAAAAGCGTTAGCGAGTTCTGTTTTCTGCTCGCCGCGTCACTCCAATCTGCCGCCAACGCCTTTCGTCAAAGCGCGTTGCCAAGAAGACTACATCAACAGCACCTCGTGAAAGCAAAACTCCATCGCCAACACTGCTGCCTGCCCAAGCCTCATTCCAATCTCACTGAGCTTGACTACAGGTACCTTTGAGTTCTGACGTGACGGGCCCGAAATCATCTGCATTGCCGTGCGCGCTGCGTGTTTCGTCACCGGCACCCAACGAGCCACGGGATGGCGCGCTGCTGATTGGATCCCACCCGATCCCCAAACAGTCTCTCATGTTGCACAAACTTGCTGCTCCCCGAACCCCCTCCCCTGTCGTACAGCACACACAAGCTCGCCGCCGACTTGCAGCGCCTCTCCTTGCCGAAGCGCTCTCCCAGCACCCGCTGCCATGTCCATGGGTAGCACCAGAGCGCCTTATTTCTCGGCATCTTGCATGATTTGAAGGCCTGCCATACCCAAGTGTGCCGCATGGCGTCCCATCATCCCGCGTGCTGTCCCACCATCATCCAAATCTTCCATCCTTTTCTCACACGACCACCCGCGAGACCCGACACACACCCATCCCATCCCATCCTTCTCTGCAAGCAGCCGACCCCGGCATCGTTTTTCGAGTCCCTCCTCACCGCTGGTGCAGTTCCTCAGGAAATCCACGTCCATTCTTGAGTAGGGGATTCTGCGTCATTCTTGATACGAGCAATTGTCCGGCGGTCAGTAACTACGGTTTTGCGACTTCTCACGGGGACGCCCGTCCAGGCGGGGAAGAATATGGCCAGCGATGGAGGTGGTTCCGGGCCTTCCACGGCCGCCTGGGAGGCTGCATCGGGCAGCGGCGTCATGGCTTCGAGGGGAGGGAGTACTGGGACGAAGAAATGGGCGACCGAGGAGGACTTCAACAAGTACCGGGAGATAATAACACAGTTGTACAACCGTGAAACGCTATCGCAGCTGATGCAGAGCATGGAGGTTCGATATGGGTTCCTCGCCACGTAAGCCCGCCGCGCGCCATCTCTGGAGAGCCCGTTGAAAGAGGGTTGCTAACAACAAGTCCGCAGAAACAAAATGTACAGGGCACGATTTAAACGATGGGGTCTCGGAAAACGTAAAAAGTCAGATAGCGCTTTGCCTAGCAGGCCAAGGAAACCGAAGCAGAAGCAGCCCATGCCGACGCAGCCCGGAGAAGCCAGCCAGCATGTCCAGCCCAAACCCGAACCCGAACCCGAACCCCAGGATCTCGAAGTGATCCCAGTGTACCAACATACCCAGCCTGCTGTCTCCCACACTAAGCGACGAACAGGGTTATTATTGATGAATGGTCGATGGATTGATCTATCTCTGATCACGGACCAAGAGCGGCGGTACCTCCTCCAGCAACGAAAGGTCCGGAAGCAATCCCAAACTGCCAGCCCTCCATCCTCCACCTCAACCGCCCTCTCCCTCTCCCGGTCCCCATCCCCGAGGGCCCTCCGAGCCCCTGACACCCTCCAGTCCACCGAGGACATGTACCGCGCCATCCGAGACTACTACTCCGCCTCCTTCTCTTCCAACCGCTGGTCGTTCCTAGAAGACATCACCTCCCCAGACCAAGCCACCAACGACAAAGCCGTCGTAGCAACCCACACCGGCGTCCGCCGCGGCTTCGAGATCTGGCGTCGACTGATGACCGCCGTCCGTCTCTTCCACGACACCTCCCACCCAGACAACCGAGCCCAATCCATAAAAGTCATCCGCATCACCTTCGCCGAGCTCACCGCCACCCTCCTAAGCGGGGCGGAATCCCCCCTATTATTCTTCTGGATCATGCACGCCCTCACCCTCTTCCGCTCCATTCCCGACACCAACTTCCAATCCATCGAAACCTACCTCCTCAAGCACCTCTTCGAGCTAACCGAAACCGTCCGCCTCCAAAACGGCGCCACCCACCCCACCGCTCAACTCTGGAAAGTCCTCTACTCCAACGGAAAGGGGTTATTATTCTCCCCCCCCGACGACCCCGTCGTTGTATCCTCCTACCCCTCCCCCGCCAACTCCTCCTCTTCAGACTCGGAATCAACCCCCCCTCCTCCCCCACAATTGATATCAATATCCCCCAACAAAGTCATCCTAAACCACACCCACCTCTCCACCCTCATCACCTCCGCCGCCGATTTATTCTCCTCCTCCCCCCTTTACGGCCCCTTACACAAGCGCACCATCGAGTTCCGCAACTTTGCCATCTTCACCTCCCTCCCCGCCTTCCACCCCTCCTCCCCCGATCAGCTCTCCCAGTTCCAAACCCTCTACACCACCGTCACCTCCCAAATTCCCCAGTTCGACGGCCGCGAGATGGACGTCAGGGCCTGGCTGGCGTCTCACTACTTCACCATGGGCCAGTTATCCCAAGCAGAAGCCCTGCTGGAACCGATACTGACCGACCCTGACAAACTCGCTGTTGTGGACAAGGTGCAAGAGGCGTCGGAGAGTTTTAATTTGTTGTATGGGAGTATCAAAATGGCTATGGGGCGGATGGAGGAGGCGGAGGGGATACTGAGAAAAGTGGTTGAGAGGGGCAGGAGGAATTGGAGGGAGCACGGGGAGGAAGTGCACCTCAGCGATGGGTTGCTGGCGCTGGATCAGTGCTTGAGGCTGCAGGGACGAACAGAGGAGGCGGATGAGATTATTAAAGAGCATAGGAGGTTGCTGAGCGAGGCGTTGATAAAACGGGGGGAGGAGGATGGTGCTTGAGACCCTGGGAAAGAAACGGGGAGCATGATTGCATATAAACACGGTACATACATACATCTCGCGAGAGTTAGCAAGGCGTTTGCATGGCTGGATATATTCGCTTGATGGATGCATAAAATCCACATTTTTGTCAACCTAAAAACACAAAACTTTCAGTATCCACGCCTTTCCCATTGGCATATCAACAAAAAACCTGCCAGTGCGCCTCTCACTGTCTGTGACATATTTGGGTATCATGCCCCCGCTGGTAGTATACCTCCGAAAACTCCAAACACAAAAAGATCAAAATGAACGTTCTAACAGGTTAACATGCTCTTCCCATCAGCCAGATTCCTTCTTCGCTGATTTCTCCTTCATTTGCTCACAGTCATGTGCTGCAGCCTGTTCTTGATTCTCAGCAGTATTATCCTGCCTCTCGCCCTGCGCGTTGGTCTGTTGCTGCTGCTCTGTCACGGCACCAGCCCCGAGCCGCCAAGGGGGTATCCCACCTCTCCCTACATATCCACCCCTCGTCATAAATCGTAGAGGCAGAATTCTGCCCCTATGAGTTGACCCCGAGCGTCCCGCGGAATACGTCACATGGTTGGGATCTTCAGCCACTGGCTGTTCAGGATGGGCAAAACCGTAGGGCGGCAGTAAGGCAGGCTGGAGACGAGCAGGGTGCGGCGATGCATGACGCTTTGGAGCATTGGGCGAGTCTGTGGAAGAGAGAGACGCCTAGTTCGGCCCCATGGGGAGCGCCTAGTTCATTCCGGGACCTCCCCTCCTCCCGCCCCTATGCCGGTTATCATGGTAAGGATGCCTACTCCCCCTGTGGAAACCATAGTCGTGCCGGTTGTTGTGGTGACCGCTATGATGACCGTGATGACCCCGTCCGGCAGAGGTGTTCTGACGGGGGTCGGTTGGTGGTGCCTTGATCTCTTCCTCGACTTCCACCTCGTACTCCTCGTATTCGTCGTTAAAGTATTCGGCAGCCAGGTCTCGTTCCTTCCGGGTGGCTTCCGCGTCAAACACGAAGCGCAAAGTGCCCTCGCTATTCGCTCTCTTCCGCTTGACGGACGTGGTGCCAGGGCCGGAGGTGTTGGTTGCCGGTGACGTTGCGGAGCCCGGCGTGACGGAGCGGTTGTCGGGAAGGTCGGTGCACTTCTTGCACCATCCTTGGTATCGCTGAAAGTTTTCGCTTGTCAACCTCTTGTTAATTTCGATCTTGACATCCATCAAGTGCTGGAGCTCGTACTTGAGCCCAACCTTGGTGGAACGTGGGTGGGTGGTGTAGAGATCCATAAGATCCAACATTGTCTCGTACACGCATGCCTTTTGGACGCGTGATGGTACCTTCGACTTGAACTGCGAGATAGGATGGATGTCTTTCTTCATCAACATGGAGGTCAGCTCCAAAATGGCCAGTACCATAGTCAGTGACGTCTGCTTGATGGGTACAAAAGTCTTGTACATATCGATGGACATCTCGTACGCTGTGTGTAGCAGCTTTTCTGAGGGACTAAGTGTGTTGAATTCTCCCCGCGGAAAGGTCATCGCGCGGTCCCCTTCTGGTACCAGTTTCCTGGCCATCTTGATCAGTAGCTTCTGTGGGTATTGGACTCGGAAGTCGAAGCCAACAGTCTCGAGAATATGGCGTTCAAGTCCAATGGTGAACTTGGATGGAGCTTCGAATGTCTGTGTACATTTTGTCAGCGTGAATACCGGAATATGAACCACGGGCGAGATGCATACCTTATCATCTGGGGTCTTCTTATCGTGCGGTGAGCGTAGGTTATGCGCGGCGCAAAGAATGTCCCGTGACTTCTTGATGGTATCCTCAGCCTTGCAGGCCACAAACAAGGCGGCGAGTGCGACATCCTCAAAGTTGTACTCGTTACTTGGAAAACGTATACGGAATCTGTGGTAATATATGGCCGCCGTGTCGAATGTCTTTATGGGTCTTTCGGGACAAGTTAGCACAGCTGTCTGTGTAGGGCATCGAAGAGGAACGGTGCTCGTACAATTGTAATGCCTCCCGGACGTTATCAATTAACTGAACTCCCCTTATCCTGTAGTGATCGTCCTTTGCTTCTTCGTACGCGATGGCCTTGAGCATCTGTCGGAGCGTCTGCTCTGAGATGTACTGTGTAGCTATTTCGGACAGCCCTGTAACAGGTCCTATTGGGACATCGTCGGCGGGGGCGGTGGCGACAGACTGTCCATTAGTAGCCGGGGCCGTCGGAGCCGCCGGTTTCGCCGTGGATGGTGCCATCGGGTCAGTGATGCTGCTGTCATGCGGATTTGATAACTCGTCTAGGTTCTAGTACTGCTGGCTTCGGTAGGCAACTAATTCGTGGAGAGCTGCGCAGAATTTTGGTTTGTCTGAGGGGCGCTTGCGCAGTATTCGGCGAGAGATTCGTTTTCGGATACAGGTTCAAAGTTCTACGGGTAAGATTGGTCACGTATGACAGTTTGCGACAGATCTGGATGGAATCGTGGGAGCTTGGTGGGAGCTTTGCGGTTGAATTTGGATGCTGCAATTGGGACGTGCTGGCCTGATAAGAAAGATAAGCTCCGTCGCGTGTTGACGCGCAGGAGCTGCCCCACTCTCACCTGGAAATTGGGGGTGCTGACAGCCTGGCACCTGTAAGGACTTGTCAGTTGCAATGGCGACCAGAGGTGTTGCAGATGTCTTTTGGGTATTGAGAGGCTTTTCACGAGGGCTTTCGAAGTTACGATACAGTAGGTATTCGATGGCAAAATGTCTGCATTGCCTTTTAACTGGCATGGGTAGTTGCGCAACTCTGTCCTCCGCCCAGCTGTCAGGGAGCTCTCAAATTAGCGGTGGTCTGGAACACCTCAACCTCTTGAAGCGCAAATTGCAAACTTAACAAGCTCAACTCCGGCAATCTCGAAATGCCATCTGATGCACTTCAAAGGCACGGCGGCCAGATATCATGGGTTCTAGGCATTGATAGTTATCAGTATAGCTTCATCACCACACTCAAAGCATTCGTCATCCTCTTCTTGGCCCGCACTTCAAACCCAATTAAAACCCTCTGTTTTCACACAATCCTGCGCCCAGCCAACAGCTCACTCAACATCGTCTGCGGACAAGAGCCTCCCTTCTGTGCCATATTTGTGCCGCTTGTTCCGTGCTGAATGAAACAAAATGCCAGGTGAAGCCCAAAAGGATAAGAAAAAGCCTGTGGATACTGCAGGGCGCCATTGCCAATATTGTTTCATGAGTACCCAGTTGGCCCAATTTCTGGGGGACTTTTCCAGTAATAGATGGGTAGCTCCTTATTACGCTAGTATCCCTTTTTTGCATATCTAGGGGTATATACTAAGGCGAACCTCATGTGGTACGACCCAAGGCGGCTTCCAGATGGTATTCTCACAGCCTCTCAGATACACAAGTTCCAAGCAGCTCACAGCCTCGCATCATCTTAAAAAGTTCAATGCTCTATCTCTTGTGTAACCTTCCACTCTCTTCCGTTCCTCTACTAGACTCAAGCAACAACTGCTCATAATCTTATTTACCCCCCCTTGCTCGGGTATCAACACCCAGCCCAAGTCATCATGGACATCGAGTCTCAGAAACCACAGCATCTGCTCAGGTCAAACCCGCCACCACCAATCAGGTCCAGGACACCAACTCTAAAACTCATCACAAACCTCCCGATTTCCTCTGATGAAATGGTTCAACCTCACGAGACTTCGCTCAACGACCCATGGGACTGGCCAATAGCCCTCCGCCAACTCACAGGTCTCTTCCTTTTCGCCCTCCAATTGATCGTCACCACTACCTGGCAAGGCGGCCTTCTATCCCTCGTCACCTCCACATCCAGCTCTTTCCTCCAGATAGCAGACTCAGTTATCACCTGTCTCGTCATCACGATCTCGAGCTATGTCCATTTCTGTCTCGCCAGCTTGGACTACGAACCGGTTTGGCTTTCTCTCCCCGTTCACAATAAAACAGAGGGGGCGGAATCGGACAAGAGGATGCAGAGTTGGGAACCAAAACACTTCTACGTGATGGCTCTTGTTGAGACGGTGATCTTGGTGGGAGGAGCGAGCACTGGGTTACAGAATGTGCGTTTATGGGGGTTGTCCGTTGTTACGGTTGGGAGTTGGTATTTGGGGTGGAGGTTGGGCGCGGTACAGGTTATGACTGTGAGATTGTGTCAGCCCGAGGCTTGGAGGTTTGCTACGGGAAGGCAGGGACGGATTGTTTCTTGATGTTAAGGGATATAATACAGAGATGCTTTGGACATTCAAATGAGTTGTTGCTAGTCATACCTTCTACCTTGCCGTTCTTCGCTTCCATTGTGGGCAAATTTCAACATAATATTGAGCCGGTTATTAAATGGTTTGGTGGTGGTATTGAGAAGATATACCTGAGGCATCAAGGCAGCAACAGACATTGGGACGTTGTCACCACTCCGGACTGAACGACAAAGATGGGGGGCTAGATGGTGACCAATGAAAAGGAAATTCCGGCTCATCATTGATTAGTATATGCTTTGACTCTTCAGTTAACCGTTGTCTTTTGATCATGTAAATAATCGTTGGAGGTGCCTGGCCAAAGACCCAAACGGTCAGACTTGCCATGCTTTTGACAACCCACTCCGACCTCACAGTTGCTCTATGCTTGTCACTGAATGAGAACGTCCGGTCGCGTGGATGATGACCTGTGTCGTACCTTCCCCCATATCTCTTCCTTCCCCACATTTCTTATTGTGCCCCAGGCCACAATAGGTAGCTCACGTTGACACTTTTCTCTCCCATTCTTGAGAGCTTTGGCGACTCTTGTTTTTTCCTCCTTCTTTCACCCCGCACTCTCGTCTTTCAACCTCACAACCAGACCGAAAAGTCGAAAACATGGCCACCATGCCCCTCGACGAGAGAGATCAGCTCATCAACAACATCGTGTGTGGTATCACCGGTGCTGAGATGGCTCGGGATGGCCAGATCCAGGCCATTCGCCGTCTGTTGTACGAGAAGGCCGATACCATCCTCGTCGCGCCCTCGGCTTACGGCAAGCGCGCGGTGCTCTACGCGTTCGCTCTGCTGAGTGGCAAGATCATCATTCAAATCATCCCGACAGAGAGTATCGCCAAAGATCAGGCCCGAGCCATCAGCGCTGAGGTCACCGGCTCGCGCCCCATTGTTGTTACCGACGGCTTGCTTGTCGTAAGTTTCTATATCCAGTGACCCTGAATCGATGGACTTGACTCGATGCTGACTGCCAAATCCCTTTCAGACGACCGACTTCTATGACAAGATGAGAGCCGGAAAGTATACTCACATACTTGTCAGCCCTGAGCTAGCTGCCAACCCCAAGTTCATCGGAGAACTCGCGCGTGATCCTGAGTTTCAAAAGAAACTTGGTCTCTTTGCCGTTCACGAGCTGCACCTTATCAGTAAGTGGAAAGAGTATTACACGAATGGCGTCTTTCTGGACGGACTTCGATACGCTCTTCCTGGCGTCCCTTGGTATGCCAGTACCGCGGCTTTGGACCTTGAGAGCCAGGAAATCATTTCCATGATAGCTGGCGTCGATCTCAAGCACACGAAGTACATTCACGCCTCGATTTGTGACCCCCAGATGTCCGCCACACTTCATCCGCTGGACAACCACCTCAATGTTGACACAGCTCCTCTCCAGGCGCCTCAGGATTCCCCCTCGGCTCATGGGGACCAGAGCGACGCCAAAGCGCTTTCCGCTGATGGCGAGACTGACTCGGAAGAGAGTGACGATGATTCAGTCGCATCGAACTCCTGTTATGGTTCACCCAACTCGACGTCGGCCGTGTTTTCCCCAGGGGACTTTGAGGCTGCTGCTGCCGACGAGCCTGAAGAGGAGAAGGATGAGTATCAAGGAAAGCCAGCGAGTCGCACTCTTGCCTGGTTTGTGTTGCAGAACCTCTCTGTTCACTGTCAGCGAAAGGCCTCGGAGAGAGATGATCTCCCAGTTGATCTGACCGATGACGAGTTTGATGACGAGGGCCACCACCGTTTTTACATGGACCTCCCCCTCCAGTTTGCCATCAGCCACGCTTACTCTCGCGGCTTGGTTAATGGACATGAGGTTCCTTTCAGCGACGAGTGGTCTCTCCTCGACCAAGTCCCAGCCATTGAGGATTGGGAGTTTTGGGACAGCAGACATCATGTCAACGATTTGATTGAGTTTTGCCGCGGGGCCGGCAGCAGAGTCTACGAGGATTGGGTGGCTTCCCAGAACGGAAGCTATTGAATTTTTGACGGCTGCCAGGATAAGGGGGACTTGGTCGCAGTATTTGAAGGTCTGAAGTTTGGAGGTGATGGATTTTGCAGAGGCACAACTCAGAAAGTACGGCGTTCAGGATTGGTGTTGGGTCACAGGATCAGGACGTGTGGAACTTTGGGATGGTGGATTTGCAAAGGATAATGCATCAGTGCGACGTTCATAATAGGATTGGAACGTTGGAGGTTGATGTATTTTGCGGAGGATTTCAGAACCGACGTTAGGGATACCTGCCTTGGGCATTTCTGGCAATTGGTGGTTTGGAGGTTGAATGTAGCTAGTCAACTGAGCAAGATGATTATTGACATATTTGTTTATGTCACACCCACGGTCTTGCCATATTTCTTTGTTTGCATGTATGGTAGCTGAATCAGACTTGTCGGGGACAGATTAATCTCCGACTATTATCAAGGACTGACGTCAGCATGCTTTGGAGGTAGTGAAATGTTGAGAAGCTGTGATCCATGCTGGCAAAAGGGACATTAAGTGAAGAGTGCAGTATGTGGAGGTGGAAAACCCTACAGTTTCAGAATAAATTAATTATATTAATTTAAATAAAAGAGAAATTCTAAAGAACGTAAAAAGCTATATATTTATATATGAATAGTTCTATTTTAAAGAAGCCATTCCTTCTATTTAAGTTACAGTAAGCTTTTTTGAACTTTCGTTTATTTAATTGATATTTTATTGAATATTAAAGCTATTTTTAATTTCTTAACGTAATTAAATCCTTTTAATATTTATATTATATTAAGCTTATAGTATTTACCTTATCTTTATTTATTCTATATATCCCTTTAATTAATAAACTTATATATATTTAATTAACTTATATTTAAAGTTTATAAAGTAAATAAAGTTTATAATAAACCTTTTATTTACTTTTTTGGCTTTTTCTAATTAAATTATTATTATTAATATTACTATTATATTATATTTTGTAGCTTTCTGGTTGGCTGGGTACCTAGGGGGGTTGTGTGGGGCGGCGGTGGTGTGGGCCCTACACTTACTCCGCCCAGGAAGGTCTGAACTAGGTACCTACCCCTGGGGTCCCAGAAATGGACCCCCCCCATTTTGGCACATATCATTGATCCCTTGATCGTGCTTATGCAATTTGGCAATAGTTAGTGGCAAAACCACTGAGCACACCGAGCAAAGGGACGAAGGTACTTCTAGTTTAGCCTAGTATAAAATACCATCGTGGGCCGTGGCAGCCACGATGGAGGCGTGAGGATTCTGGTTCCTCACGAAAGCAGTACAATGTTCATTTTGTCATCGTTCACCGTGCGGAATAATCTGTTGTGGTAGTGCTTGTGTTTACCCCGTTCAAGAGAGCCTGGGATCGATCCACAACTCGTTGTCAAACGCCCCTTCTGCTGTACTGCTTTGCAATCTCACACACGGAAGTTGGGTGCAGGCTGTAACACCAAGACAACCTAAATATTGTCCATCGGCGGGTTAAATGGCCACCCCCCCTGGCGAGTTATCTTGTTCAAAGGCCGTTAGGATAAAGCCGAGAAGAGCGAGACCGCAGTTTAGTGCTTCCTCACCACCGAAAGGAACGCTTTGCACATACGCCACGACATTGGAACCGGCCTCGCTCAACTGGATTCGATCTTCGGGAGACAAGGGCTCGTAGTCTTCGTCTCCTTCGGAATAGTCTTCCACCTCTTCGGTATCCTCGTCCTCGTCGCGTCCGCCCTTAGAAATCACTTGGTCACTTTCGCCAGCACCTTGCCCCTTGTGCCCGATATCGCTTTGCGGCAGTCTTTCACCAATGGGGTCCGGGCGAAGAGATTGCCACGCCGGGCTGGGACGGATGGCGAGACTCCGAGGTACTGACACAGCAGGAGGTTCCGGTGTCGTGGGCGGCCGCGGTCGCTTTCTCAACGACGGCGAGGAGGTGCTCATGCCGGAGCTAGAGGAACCGTCAGATCTATGCCGCTTGCCCTCCCCAGCGCGCCTCCTAAGAGCATCGGGAGCATTGGGTGGGTCGGCATACACTGCCCGGGAAATGGAAGTTTGGGCAGCATCAACGGCGTTTTTGATCGGGGTGATAATGTCCTGGTCCGCGCTCCGCTCGGGGTTTCGCGCAAACTTGACCAAGACGAGTTCGCGATTGGAGACATGGAATGCAAACCGGGTATTACGACAGCTGCAATACCAGAGGAGCTGCCCGAGATCCGCCCTAAGCATGGATTTTACGTTGGGTAGTTTCTTGCTACCCTTTGGCGTCCTGGGGTTATCTGTCCCACCCTTTGGGTCGTTCTTGGGGCGTAACTTGGCATCGCCTATGACGAGGCCCCTGAGATTCTTCGAAGGATCCCCCAGCCCGATGGTGTAATCGGGGGTAGAGATCTGTATGGTGCGTAAAGTACTTGTACGGCAAGGGTAATGGGTGAAGGGCCAATATGTGCCCATGACAATGGTCCGGTCGCCGTGTCCGGGGACGTGCAGCTCCGCCAGAGCCACTTTGATGTGGTACATGAGGGTTTGCGATAAAAGGTGGACCCAGCTCTGCTCGTTGGGGATGTACCGCTCGTAGCCTTCAACAAGCGGCCGCGCGCGTTCAATACCCTGATGTAGCCCATTGAAGTCATGGTAGAGTCGAGATATGGTTTCAAGGGCCGTGTCGTGTGTAAACTCGGCCCAGGGCATGACCTGCACCTCCTCGGCGAGGAAGGCGTATGCGCGGTTCCCCCCTCCGCCCGGCTTTATCGCTGAAACAGGACCGACCGCGTCGTCGCAGGCGATGCGAGCCATTCGAGAAGAGTGAGGGTGCTGGTAGACATGGAGGCTGTCGTGGGTGGTGCATGTGTTGAGCGGGGCCGAGCGTCAATTGAAGGAACCTCACTTACTCGATCACGGCAGACCGGGGCTTGGGACGCAAGAGGCAAGGATCAATAACCGCAACGAGTCGGTCACGGCACTTGCGGGAAAATTGAGATAATCGACTCCGGGGTGCAGATCGATAATTGCCACTTCCACAGGGTCTGCTCGGAGGCCCAAGGCAGCACCGCGTATCGCACGGCTTTCGCGAAGGCAGCAACGGCATGTTGTTTTTCCGGTTCCCCACCGACGGAGCGCAAAGCCCCACATGGCGGTCGCTGTTGACACAACCAAGGAGCGACGAGAAGCACTCCACGTTCGGCTTTTCTCGACTCTCAAAGTCGACGCCCTCCAGCCAGCAAAAACCACAGATCACTGCATGCGATGCCAACCAAGTCCATTTATTTATTTTTTTGGATGTGGTTTATTCAGGCAATTAGTTCTTTTATATCTATAGTTCGTAGCTTGCTTAAGCATCCTAAAGCAGGATGTTTAAGCAAACACGATACGGTGTGTGCAGGCTTCTTAGGGATCCAGCAGCCGTGGTGTGAGATATTTAAGCAAGCTCCTCCTCCCGATTGAGTGATGCATCTGGGCCACCGCGCGCACGTCCGGCACGACGGGCGGTGGAACTTGTCTCGTGGCGAGGTAGTCGGGAGACTCTGCGGGTACGTCACGTGCACATGCTGCCACTGAGTGCCACACAATGATGATGGATGCAACTCGGTGCTAATGGCTGAACTGCATCTGGTGCTTAGTGTTCCTCCGACGACATCTTCTCAGCACATCAAACAGCCCTTATTGTTCTCGGCAGCAGGGGTGCAGCGATTGGGTACATGACGCACCGCCTCACGTCATCGGACCCAGCCAAGCGGGAGCTTACCTTGGATTGCTCTGTGCCCTGTTGCGGACGCCTTCCCTTGTTGGATCTGCTGTCGAACAAGCGATACTTCCAATACCTGCAACCCCAACACGTTCAGCAACTGCTCGAGATAGCCACCGATGCAGTCCGCCTGCTGCATCGCCACAATGTCTCATTCCCAAACCCGCTTGCCGCTCTTTCCGTCGTTCTCCCTGCCGGCCATCCGACGCCTTCGATGAGCCCACCCCAGCCGCTGCTGGAGTGCCTTTCGCGCCAAGAACGACTCGTGCCCTTCCTCGAGTACAATCTCTCCGCTCGACATCTCCCCCACCGGCAGCGTTTGCCTCGGCGGCGGGCTCGACGCGAAGAACTGGATCTGCGCCCGCTCTCAGAACTTGCAGCAGCCACGAGCCTGCTCTTCCGCCTTCGTGACGCCCCCGCACCATGTTTCGTCGACGCGCCAGGTCAGATGGCCCTGAGAGGATTCCTCGCGTGCGACTTTTCCAACACTGCATACGCATGCCTGATGGTGAGCAAGGTCGCAAACCCGTCGCCACAGTTGGCGCTCTCCCTGGCATGCGCCCTGACATCGGCAGCCGACCGCGAGAGCTGCCGGGTTATCTTGCACGCAGTCCTCGGGGGATCCGAAGCGGCCCCACCGCACATTGTAGATCCGGAGGGTATACTGCGCTTCTATACAGAGCGTCGCAGGCTTCGCCCTAGTGGACAGCAAGTCGCTACTACTCTACAACCCAGCGATACCCAGGACCGTAGCACCCCTGACCCGTGGCCCGACACAGAACTGGACGGAGAAGTCCTGGCAAAACTGCTGGTTTGCTCTGCTGCTATTGAGGGCTGGTCCGGGAGAGTCGACAAAGCTGAGAGATGGCGCGATGCCGTTATAATGTTTGATGTCTATCTTTCCGGCGACGGATGGCGCTCGTCAATATGTGGCTTTGCTTGGAGTGAGCGGACTACTCGGGCCAGGGAGCTCCTGCGTTTAGCTAGAATAGGGGATGAAGTACAGAGTAGGGGTTGAACAAGTGCAATAGACCCAAGGATCGCATAGATGGAAGGCGTCAAGGTTGTCGTAAACGCTACGTCGATGACGTCTCCACTTCTGTAGCTAGATTAGCCAATGGAGTTCCCGGTCATGCCGCGCACCCGGTCATGTCGCGCACTTTTCCACCACCACACGACACCTTACCTTCAACATCATTTTCCACCAACCCAAAATATGCCTACGCCATCTAAAGAAGCCAGAATCTTCCTTGCAATTGAAGCAATCGGACGCGACAAGAAATTAAGTCGCCGCAAAGCTGCAAAAACTTACGATGTTCCCGAAGCTACACTACGCGATAGGATGAACGGTCGCATTCCACGACACGACTATCGCAACAAAACCTATCGATTGACAGTCATAGAGGAGAAGGTTGTTGTCCAGTATGTATTGAAGCTAGACTTGCGAGGATTTTCGCCTCATCTAGCTGGTGTTGAAGATATGGCCAATTTGCTTCTTACAGAACGCGGCGAGAAACCTGTCGGCAAGAATTGGGCTTAGACCTTTATTACGCGATAGCTAGAGCTTAAGACGCGTTTTAATCGCGTTTACGACTTCCAAAGAGCTTTCTGCAAAGACCCAGAACTTATTGGCGTGTGGTTTAAGCTTGTGCATAATATGCGAGCTAAGTACGGCATCCAGGATTGCGATTTTTACAACTTCGATAAAATAGGTTTTATAATGGGCGTTATTTGCGTATTTATAGTTGTTATATGTTCTGATCGATGCGGACGAGGCAAGGCAGTTTAACCTGGGAATCGGGAATGGATAACGGCAATCGAGTGTATCAATGGCGAAGGGTGCCTCCCGCCGTATCTTATCGTTCAAGGCGTATACCACCTCGCTAGTTAGTATACAGAGGGTGGCCTCCCCTTCGACTGGGCTATTAAACCAACTTCTAATGGGTGGACAGATAACGAGACTGGCTTAGACTGGATTAAGCACTTCAATAAGCACATAAGGTCTCATATAAAAGGTATATATCAGATGATTGTATTCGACGGGCATGAGAGTCACCAATCGGCTGAGTTCAATAAATATTGCGAGTAAGACTGTAAGTTATAGTAAAGATAGTATTAAGGAAAATGCTGGTAAAATTAAATTATTTAATTTCGGTAATATTAATAATAAAGTTAGTTAAAAGAATATAAGATCCTATAGTTAAATAATAATTTAAGATTAGTTAGATTAATAGTCCTTTTTATAATTTTAATTTAGATTATATAATAAGTAGTATAATAAGGATAGTACTATTATAAAAACTATTAAAAAAAGGATACTATAAAGCTCCAAGATAATAAAAATAGTATGTATTTTTAAAAAGATAGTTATTATAAGTACTTTAAGCTTAATAAACTATTTTTACTTTATTAAATTATTATAGTTATTTTATAATATAAAGCTTAATAATAGAAGGTTAAATATTTATAGTACAGCATCAAAACAAGGAAAGTTTCGACTCCGTGAGAATGCGCCAAGCCTGCGGCCCGCTTGCATCATCCCGAAAGGCGGGGCCCCACAGTCCCGATCATGACCTGGCGAGAGGAAAAACAACAGAGAGGAAACTTCAACAGGTTTGAGCTTTTGTATTGATATCGAGGCCACAGAACCAAGTGCCTGTAGGTTAAATGATAGTTATATACACATAGTTGACGAGGAAGCAGATATCCAAGTACACTACCACTCCCGTTTCCAGAACTACCAGTCGAGCGGGACCTACCCCACAGTGGACAACCCCTCAGAGATTCGAATACCTGCGAAACACATTTAAGTAGCTGTTTCGGCCAAGTGAAGCCATTCGGAGATCTTGGAAATGATAATGATTTTTCGAATGTGCTTGCAATAATTGAAGATGGTCGCTTAGTGTCTTGTTAAAGTGCTGAAGATTGCTAAGTAAGCCCGTGCCCACGTGCCTGGGTTCAATGCCGCGGCGGCACCAGGTACCTGAGCGATCACCGACCGATAAAACCCACCAAACACCCCTCACCCAAGCCATTTTGCTGTCGCATTCAACGGCAAATCCAGATTGATCAAATTGCCCCGACTGACGTCTTCTTCCTAAAAACCCGCGCGGTTGAACCTGATCACCGGCCCGAGAAACATTATTTTTCCAACGGCCAACTTCATCATCTTCTGGTCGCACAACAGCCATTTACCTATTTAACCTTTGATACAACTGTCGTTTCCCTGTCGCAGATCTTGACTCGGCGCTCAGTGGCAACCTACCTGGGGGGTGGTGTCAGCCGTCAGTCATACGATGCCTCCTGCGCCCTGAGACGGCACTACCTCGAACAATCTCGAAAATCACCCCATATACCTTACTCTCTCCCGCCCCAATATGCGCGCGCACCCTTCTGTAGGTGTTCCTGCAAGGGCCCTCTTGGAAACGACGTCACGACCAGTTCGGACGACGATACCCGCCGCTTCGCGAACGCTTTGTACTGCATGCACCAGGACCCTGTCGCGGCCGGCGAACAGGTCGACCGAGTTGCGGTATCTGCAGCGGCCACCGGTGTCGCGGGCTGTATACCCTGCTGTGTTTACTGCCGGGCAGAGAAGGAGGAAGGCCTCGGCTGTTGCGACTGCTACGCTTGATAATGATGTGCCTGTGTCGGAGGGGATATCACTGAAGGAACATGGTCAGGTGCAGAAGGTGAACAACCCAGAGGATATTGGGCCCTCGCAGGAGTACGACCGACGGGTAGACGCTGGGATACTGCGCAATGATGAGCATCAACGAGGTGGGTAGAAACAAAACCCGGAGCTGTTGGCGAAGGCCCTGTCGGCTAACGTTCACCTTTGCGCAGGAATTATCCAAAGCCTCCAACACCTCCATGAGGAGTTGCGACACTACCATGCGCCGCCCGTCGTCCGCCCAACTCTCGAGTCCCTGAAGCCGCAAAAATCTCTCTTCTCTTGGTTCGGAAAGGACACGAAGCCAACGATCGGGAAGATCCCTAGCAACCTACCACGAGGCCTGTACCTCTACGGCGACGTTGGATGCGGCAAGACCATGATGATGGACCTCTTTTACGATACCCTACCGCAGTCCGTCAAGTCTAAGACGAGGATACACTTCCATAACTTCATGCAAGATGTCCACAAGAGACTTCACAAGATGAAGATGCAGTACGGCAGCGATGTCGACTGCGTGCCCTTTGTCGCGGCCGAGATTGCGGAACAGGGCAATGTTCTTTGCTTTGACGAGTTTCAATGTACCGACGTGGCCGACGCCATGATCCTGCGACGACTTCTCGAAGCGCTCATGTCGCATGGTGTGGTGTTGGTGACCACGTCCAACCGGCACCCCGACGAGCTTTACATGAACGGCATCCAGCGCGAGTCCTTCATCCCTGCTATCCACCTTCTCAAGAGCCGCCTGCACGTCATCAACCTTGATTCAACGACCGATTACCGCAAGATCCCCCGCCCACCATCGGGCGTCTACCACACCCCCCTCGACGCCCACGCTGCCTCCCATGCAGAGAAGTGGTTCCGCTTCCTCGGCGACCCAGAATCCCCCGAGCCACACCCAGAAGTACAGCGTGTATGGGGGCGAGAAATTATCGTTCCAAGAGTCAGCGGCCGGTGCGCGTGGTTCACCTTTGACGAACTGATTGGGAAGCCAACCAGCGCGGCTGACTACATCGAGCTCATGCGGTCCTACGATGCGTTTGTTGTAACAGAGGTTCCAGCGATGACATACCGCCAACGCGATCTCGCTCGCAGATTCATCACCTTTATCGATGCTGTGTACGAATCCCACGCCAAGCTTGTCCTTACAACCGCGATGCCACTCCAAGAGTTGTTTATCTCCAAGGCGGAGATCCGGGAGTCGCTGAAGGCATCCGGGAAGAGCAGTGAAGTGCTGGATGACAGCTCGGTGGAGGATGTTATGAGCCACATGATGGACGATCTCGAGCACAATGTGGAGCAATTGTCAAAGTCGAACCTGTTTACGGGAGATGAGGAGGCTTTTGCTTTTGCGCGGGCGTTGTCGAGACTGACGGAGATGGGGAGCAAGCAGTGGGTGGAGAGGGGGATGGGGTTGGAGAGTCAAGGTGGAAAGCAGGAGAGGGATAGCTGGGCGAAGACGAGGAGTAGGCAGATGGAGGATAGTATGTAGGGGGGTTTCATTTGTGAATATGGGAAAGCGTGTGTAAGGTATTGTGCGTTGAGCATGACCAGCGAGGGGGCGTGAGTGCCCACTGAAAGAATGGGAGGCAAAGCATTTGCGGCGTTTGGCTGTAGGATGAACCGGACTGGATAGGACTACCGAGGTAGTTTTTCGGTATGTGTTTTGGATAGTGTCAGAATATATCTGCTATGCCTAGGTACCTTTTCACAGGCTACAACCTGTGTAGTACCCCTTATTGGGCCTCACTGGGCCTCCACAGAAACCCAATGCCAAGACCTCCGATGAGTTGTCCCGACTCCACAGCTCATGCAGCAGACTGACATGCACATCATCCACCTCTTTTTCACTCACTTACTCATAAACCTCACATCTCAATCCCCTCACTTTTTTCTCGACCCCTCATTTTCCTTTCTCACCTTTCACCCTCAACAACCCCTCAACCAACGAAAAAGAATACCGCCAAAAATGGACGACACAGTCTCCATCTACGAAACCGCCATCATGGACGGCGGCGGCGGCGACTCCGACTACTCCTCCTCCTCCGAGCCAGAGCAAATCGACCACCCAACCCCATCAAACTCATTCTACACCCCCCTCCCATCCCAACCCCTCCCCTTAGAACTTCTATCTACCACCAACCCCGAGGAAGAGGAAGAGAAACTCTCCCCCTCCTCTTTAACCGGCCCCTCCCTCGCCTCCCCGCGGGACATGATCCCAAGAGGGACTTACACCCCCAACCCCTCCGGAACCCTCACCTTCATCGGCCTCCGCGCCATCGAGCCCCTCCTCCAATCCTACCTCCTCTCCCCGGGAAGCCCCCTCCTCAACCTCCTCCCCAAGCTAGGAATAAGCGTCATCCCCCCTTCCCTGTTGGAACCCTCCCCCACGGGAGAAATCCTGTCTTGGATGGGCAGGCTCTCAAGGCTAAAACAAGCCTACTGGGCCGGGTTCATCGCCCGCGAGCCAATCACCCCCAAAATGGCGCTGCTCATCTCCGCGCTGGAGACAGCAGCGAATACAATCAACTCGCTGCTCTATCTCATCCCCCGGACGAGCACCGCCCTCCTCCCCAACATCTCCCTCCCTCTTTTCGGGGACGTCGAGCTCCCCCTCCCTGTGCTGGTGGGGTCCATCATGTTCGCGCTGGGGCTCGCGGTGGAGACCATCTCCGAGAGGCAGAGGAGCTTCTTCAAGGAGGAGACCATCACCGTGAATGGAAAAAAGATCAGGGTCAACGAGGGGAAGATTTGTGATAAGGGGTTGTGGAGCTTGTGCAGGCATCCCAACTATGGCGGGTATGTCCTCTGGAGGACGGGGTACGGGATCGCGGCAGGGGGGTGGCTTGTTGGGTTGGGGTTGGGGTTGGCGTATGCGGGTCAGTTTGCTGGGAAGAGCGTGGGGTTGCTGGATGAGTACATGAACAACAGGTATGGGGGTGCTTGGACACAACACAAGCAAAGGGTTGGGTGGGTGTTGATTCCTGGGATTTATTGAGCCTGGATTGGGCTGGAAAATGGGATGGCAACAAAAAAGGGGCGGGATCAAATAAAAGGGTGTGGAGATGGAGCCGCACATCGGCATGATACACATGATGGCAGGAAAAATAAAAGACGAGGTTAACCATGTATATAAACTTAGGACTATAAAACAACATTACAATGCCTTCCCGTATGTACCCTTGACGCCCAATAACCGCACCCGTTGAAACAATCCCAGTCCCTTATTCGCCCTTCTCAAGAGCGGGGAAGTCAGCAAAAGCCAACTCGTACGCAAACGCCAGCGTAAGCTTTGCGTGCTGGATCATGTGGTCAAACGACAAGTACTTGATCAGATCATCAGTAGTGTGGATGTGATTGGACGAGTACTCAAACGCCGACTCAATAACGAAGGCGGACGGGTACCCGGCCTTGGAAGCAGAAGCGTGATCCGAGCAGGCGTAGCCGCACTTGGTCTCGACAAAGCCAATGTCGCAGTACTACGATAGTCAGTATTGAGCCATCAAAACGCGAAAAAAAAAAAAAAAAACCATACCTCGGTGATAACCTTCTTGATAAACTCGGTGAGATTGGGGTCAACAAAGTCGACAATGACGCCTACACTCTCGGGCAAGCCCGCCTGAATGGTTCGAGTAATGGAGCCAGTCATGTCCTGCTGCAGCATAGCCTTGACATCACGGCGATCCTTCTCGTAGGCCGAGAAGATGGCTTGGCTACCAAGCAAGCCTCCCTCCTCGGCGCTGTACCAGTGGAACTCGAGGGTGTTGGGGTGTTTGCCCTTGACGATGTCCTTGGACTGGAGGATAACACGAAGAGCTTCGAGAATGGTCACGGTACCACTTCCGTCATCGTCAGCTCCCGGAGCGGCAAGAATGCTCGGGAGGAAGAGGTTGATGGAATCTTGGTGAGCGCCGATAACGACCGTCTGGTTTGTCTTGCCAGGAATAGTAACAATGATACTGTTCTGGCCCCAGGGGTGCTCGAAATGCTTTGCCGTCACGAATTTCTCAGCGCCGGCCTCTTTGATCGTATCTTGCACTTTCCCAAGCAGCCATTCGCTCGACTGGCGGCCCCAGTCGGACTTGTAGTATCGTGTGTGGAACGATGTAAACTTTTCGAGATTCGCCTGCATGTGGGATTTGGAGAGGTCGGCCAGCAATGGGTTCACTTTATCTTTGTACGCGGGCTTCTTGGGGAAGATGGCCTTCTTCTTGGGGGATCCGGCGGCTTGGATAGCGTTGAGTGTAGCGCCGAGGTCCGGGTGGTCGGTGATGTCAAAGAAGTTGATGCCCTCCTGATTGGAGAAGTCAGCGTCAATTAGAGTTTATAGACGTTCAAGATGAAGGGGAATGGCTTACTCGACGCAGCGCCCATTTCTCATCTTCTGTTACCCATCTGGTGTTGCCTGGCGACAGTTCGATATGGTATGTTGCGGGTGCGGCCTCGTCATGCGTGATGGGGCGCTGTTGATCGCCTGCGACGTTGAGGGAGCGGGCGCTCACGGCAGGAAGCAGAAGCGCAAGTAATGAGGCCTTCATCGCGAAATCTGTATGAAATTGGGGTGAGGCTTCGAGCGTAGCTGTATGATAAACAGATGCAAGGCACGACTAAAAGCTGTCAAAAACACGAGGGAAACAGGAGGAGGTTGGTGTTTGAGGATGGATGCATCCAGCTCTGAGCTGTCGCAATGACAGCTGCAACGGGTACCTGGGGAGCTCGGTTGGTCAGCAAGTCAGCCGACCAATCACCGCTTCCCAAGCGTGTCACGACACCTTCCCTTGTGTAATTAGCCTGCCATATTGACTAACGTCTTTCCAAGGTTGAAAGAACGGTGAAGCTGTGATGTTTTGGACAAGAAGGAGCTCTCTCTTTGGAGATGAGATGCTCAGATGCTCGACGATGTCCCGCCGTGGGTTTGGTGGTGGGTGGATAGCAATAACCTCCACTGTTCCTCAGTGGAGTGCAGCATTTACAGCCCAACTACCCACCCGTCACCTTCCAACGATTGATGGCAATTGGATGCGCTTGAACAGTTGTGTACTCCAATATATACAGGTACCGTACATAAGATCGGATTTCAATGTATCAATGCGAGCTTCAGTTGCATTCCGATCCCATCACCGGCGCTGCGGTCAAGACCCAGCCGACGAAGCTGACGTCATCTTCCAGACATCAAGGTGCGAGCCCTGGCAGCCTCAATCCTCCTCTTGGCAAGCCGCGCAAGCTTGTGATCGACCCGCCCGTCCTGGATTTTGGCTTTCCAGTGTCTTGGAGAGCTGTGTCTCGGCGTCAGTTGAGTGGTTTAGTGGACAGTTGGGATGGGTTGATGACAAGACCTGTCGTCATGAACCGCGCATGAGCCCGACTTATGTGTCTTGTCTTTTTCGATGTCTTTTCACAATATTTTGTATTTTGAAGATTGGATCATTCAGTGATTGAACAGCCCCTGAAGCCCCTGGGGACCCTTGTCGCCATGAAGAAGCACCAGATTGACTTGGAAAACAACCACATCAGTGACCGTCTCCTAAACTTCTGCAACTCTCCTCGCAGTGTCTCGTCTCTCATTTCTGAGGACCCTACTCTTAGCCCTGAAGATGCATGGGAGAAGCTATATGGCAAGAATGCACTGAAGGATGTGGAAAATGGAGCAGTGCAAGCAACCGGATGTGCAAATGGAGCGATAGATGCAGAACAGGCAGACTTGGAAAAGGCAGCAAAGTGTGGTAAATGGGGAGATACGAAGCCAAGCGAGCTCTTCTTGAAGGTAAGTCCATCAATGACCATCGCAACGCGGCCACAGCTAACAAGGGACAGATTTATCACGATGCATTGTGTACGCTTGACGAGGATCCCTCTCGTGGGATGGTTAGTCCGTCACTGATGGGCACATGTGGCATAATCCCCTTGTCCATCATCTCAACGTCAGTGTCTCCCGTCTATCAAGATAGTCAAGTTCTGACATTAGACTAGGATACCCGACATAGCTCGGCACATCGCCAATGTTATTGTTCGCGCCCAAACAGAGGTCTTTGTGGCAACAAATTACTGGCAAAATGGGGCCGCTTCATCTTATATCGCAGAAGCTATCCGCGAACTTGATCGTCGTGTTGCTGCCCGGGGCGGTCCGAAGGTGAAAGTCAAGATCCTGTACGACCGGGGCAGCCCGAAGCAAGTGTTTCAACCACGCTACTTCGTATCGGAGAAGGACTTCACCGGACCGAACGTCAACCTACCTCCCCGAGCAGAGATCCCAAATATTGAGATGAACGTGGTCAACTACCATCAGCCAGTTATGGGAACCTTCCACGCCAAGTACGTGATCGTTGACCGCAAGATTGCGCTACTCCAAAGCAACAACGTTCAGGACAACGACAACTTGGAGATGATGATTCACCTGGAAGGACCCGTAGTGGATTCTTTCGTGGATGTTGCCTTGCTCTCCTGGGGTAAGCCCTGGGACGGCTTCACCGAGGTTCAAAACGACATTGAAGAAGCCAACGGAAACATCGCAACAGTAGCCAACGGCTATGCTTCCCAACCCAATCCCAACAACCTCCACCTCGACGACAACCTCCACGCCCCCTCCAATCCCCACTACGACCCCGACATCGCCTCGGAAATCTCCCGTTTCAACACCTTCCTCGCCCCAACCGAGAATAAAACCCACCTCGACGCAGTCAACACCCTCCTCAACCACACCACCAACCCCTCCTTCCCCCCCAATCCAACCCTCACCCCCAACCCACCCCCAACCGACCGCTTCACCCCTTACATCCCCCATTCCACCTCTCCATCCTCCCCAATAGCACTAGTCACCCGCTCCCCCTACGGCCCACCAACCCACCGCTCCCTCTCCAACCCCCAAAACGCCTCCTGGCTCTCCGCTCTAAAGAACGCCAAAAAGTCCGTGTTCATCCAATCCCCCACTCTCAACGCGGAGCCCCTCCTGCCCGCCATCATCGAAGCCTGTGAAAGAGGTATAGACGTCACATGCTGGATTTGTCTGGGTTATAACGACGCTGGCGAATTGTTGCCTCATCAGAACGGCCACAACGAGAAAATCGCCTCTGATTTATACCGTGCGTTGTCTCCAGCTGGGAGGGAGAGATTGCATTACTACTGGTATGTAGCCAAGGACCAGACCGTCCCTTTGGTGCAGTCAAAGAGGAAGAGGTCGTGTCACATCAAGATCATGATTATTGACGATGAAGTGGGGATCATGGGGAATGGGAACCAGGATACGCAGAGCTGGTTTCATTCTTGTGAGATCAATGTGATGGTTGATAGTAGGGAGGTTTGTGAGGGGTGGATGGAGGGGTTGAGGAGGAATCAGAATACGGGGTTGTATGGAGCGTTGGATAGACAGGAGGGGGTATGGAGGGATGGGGAGGGGAAAGAAGCGGCGGGGGCGATTGGGCCGGGAGCTGGGGGTGGTGGGATGGGGTGGGTGAAGGGGTTTGTGGGGGCTGTGAAGAGGGTGAAGGGGACGGGGGGGTTTTGAAAAAAAAAAAAAGTCAGAGGGTGGGAGGTGGGCGTAAGAGTGTTGGTGGGTATCTTGTGTTAGATAGATAGGGTGTGGTGGCCGCAGTGTGGTACCGTGTGTATGGGGCATTATCTTGCCTGCTGCTGACAAGGATGCTAGAACTAGGGCGAGGAACTCGGCAAAAGCACCAAGGTGAAGCAACTAGGTTGCAAGCACAGCAGGGCCTGGTCTTTTTTGGATATCATGCTCCTATCTTGACGTTTCTCGAGCATACAAGCAACACCAATGCCAAGGTGAGAGCATTATATTCGAAGAAAACCAGGTTCTGTATGTTTGCAACCCAGTTGCTTCATCTTGGTCCTTTTGTTAGCTGTCCTCACCATAGACAATGGCATCACCGGTTCATACACTGCAATTGGGGAAGTTAAACGGGTAGTAAACATGTCGACCACGGCTTTTGTAGCCGTATCTGAGCCTGAGCGGATACTTGATAGGCCTTGAAAAGATAGTGGATCAGTCTCGAGTGATAGTCGGCAGGCCTAGCAAAATAATTCGATATATATTCGAATTCAGTCGAACCGTCATCTTTCTCGTCGGCCCTTTAGTTGATGGGGGGTGTTAAGGATCTGCAATAATGCTTCGCAATGTCTATCTTTTTTATCCGCCCCGCGAGAAGACCGCATCCCATAAATTATACAAGACGCCCGGTAACCTATCTGCCTGAACCATGAGGGGCGTTTAAACTACCTCGCGTATTCACCCCTGTGGCCGGTTGCTTCATGTTCCTTTCGTATCTGCCAAAGAGATGTCGGGGTGACCACTTGACAAGGCAACTTCAAGTGGCAAATGGCATCTCCATGAGATTCAATGACGTTTTTTACCGTCCGCTTTCTGACCTGGAGTGCATGACGCGAATGTCCTTCGAAAGCTACGCGCCGCCAGACATCGACCATAGCAGGGTCAAAATCCACATCCCATGTCCCACGCCAGGTAATTGATGCATGATCACTGTGTGCCTGGTATATAAATGCACATGCATTTCCTCTCTGGCCGTTCCAGAGCACCAGGGTGTGTAGTTTCGGCATCTGAAGTGCAGTAACACCAGCGTCGGCCAGCAACGCATCAATTTGCTGACGGTTCCCTATATCTCGAAGTTGTTGTGAGGTAAGCGCCAGCGACTCCAGCCGCTGCCAAGTCCAGGTTGGTGTGCAGGCGCGAAAGAAGTCCTCAGCGTTGACCATGTAGGAGACTGAGAGTTGTTCAAGGTCGAGACTTCTTCTAGCGAAGGCCGCACCGAGCTGGGGCTTCACGACGCGGGAAGGGCTCACCAACCCTGCCCCGGGCCCAAAAAGTGACAGTAAGCCCGGTGAGGCCCAGCTTGATACGGGGAGAGAGCCACCCAGTGATGCAATGATATCGTCGCTGAAATCTTCAAACACAGACACCCTCTTGAGAGTATGGGGAAGGCGTTGACTGACAGAACGTATGAGACCTGTGACGCAGATCTTAGTAAACCAACGTTGAAATGCGCGTGTCATTTGCTGGGGCTGAAGTTAATGCATACAATTGTCTCGGACGTCCCTTGATCGGTTATCCCATCCTCGCCACGGTTCATAGATCAAGTGCTCCAAACGGTTGAGCTTCGTTAAAATACAGCAAAGACCCTCGATCCCAATGTACCGGCGAAATTGCCGCCGCAGAACGAAACAGGTAACGCTATCAACTGGAGCAAGTTCTTCCAGACTACCAAGATCAAGCAATTCAAAGAGCCGCAGTGTGGCTTCGCATGAGGGTGGCGTGATCTGTCGGCCATTGACCCAGCCATGCTCCGGGTCATGCCATTTGCAGTCGATTTCTCGCGCAGAAGCTGCGTCTCCCTCGTTCCTGGAGCTGAAGCGGTAGTGCTTAACCAGTGGTCCGAGTCGCTCGGTGAATATGCGTTAAGCTCCAGCGTCAATCCGCTCGCGAGCTTCCACGAGCCGAGAATTCTGAGAAGCTTTTTGACCCCGTTGGTGAAGATGACGCTATTTTGTGCTGTCCGTTCGCGCTTGTCGCAAGTCTTGCATGTATACTTCCGCAGTTCGACATCAAGGCAGATATGGCGAACGAGCTCTCTGGGGCGACCGATGATATTTTCAAATTCTTCGAGGCAGGATACTCGCAGGTTTAGTCGTTGGAAGTTTCGCTTCTCTACGACGGACTGCCATGCTTTACAAACCGATGCGAGAGAAGCCCAGCCGCAGCCCGGATACTTCTGCTGTGTAGCCGCATTCAGAATCATGAGGCGAATCTCGGCGGGTAGAGATTCCCAGTAGAAAGGTCGTACTCTTCGTGAGCTGCGAAGCCTCATCCCATGGCGACTATGAGTGCTGGGCGGGTTCTCCATGCTGAAAGGAGGGTGAGATGGTCGATGCCGGGGTGAGAGAAAGGGGAGATGGTGTGATTCAATGGCGAAAATCAGTTAAAGATCTCGTTGAGACTTTTGTGGTGGTGGTGTTGGTCGATAATCTGGAGTTAAGCCACAGGGCAAGCAAGCCCGGCCTTTGGCTCAGCTCGACTAGCGGTAGTTCTGAGGTCACCTGAGTGGTTCAAACTTTGGCAGCCGCTCAAAATCATAAAGCGCCATCTACCAACATGCGGAACACGACTCCTTCACACCTATTCAACCCTTGACGCAGGCGGCCGTAATCCCCTGGGAAAGTACCACAGCCCATGAAGCACAAACGGCGCCCAGTAATACGCCTGTTTGAATTCAGCGCCTAGCTCCCCTTTCCTCATGCTTGTTACTGTAGAGCTCAGAGCCTTTGCCAGGTTGATAGCACTGCTTTTCTCTGGAGTCTCGCTCGTCTGCATGATGGCGACCTCTTGATAAAACGCCTCACTGAAAGCTCTCCCCGCTCGACTATCGATAGGCCACTGACATCCAAGCACTGACGTGGCCCCAGCATACAGAAGCGCTGGGATGATCCCGAGCGGCTCGTCTCCGGGCGCGATATCCTGTGTGCCAGAGTCACACGCAATGATGGTGAAGTGGACGCCGCCGCGAAGTAGTGTGGCTTCGAATAGCTCCGAGACGAGGAGTTCGTCTATCCCTTCGTCACCACCGACGGTGTCATCATCATAATCGCTGTGGTCGTCGCCGCCACTGTCATTGTTTCCATGATGGTGTTCATTTTCAGGGGCTTCGACAAGGTGCGTCTTAGCCTCGCCAGACGGCGCTTCATCGTTATCTTTGCAGTCAAAGCCGTGATCGAAAATGTCGGTCCCATCACTGAGAACGAGAGATGACTTCAGGATATCGTCCTTGCTGTACCGGGCATGGCCGTGGTAGTGAATCCAGTTTGCGGTTGCACACTCTTGCAGAAAGTGAGCTTTTGTAACCTGGGGCCCAAGGGCGACAGTACCCGAAAAGGATTGAGGCAGAGATTTGATATGCTCAAATATTTGATCCCGTTCTGCCAACCTGTCGGGCTCTTCGTACACGGCGAAGTACTTTCTGCCGCAAGTTTGCTGGTCATCTGTCCGTGGTGGTGATGATGCTCGAAGTAGGCATTGGCCAAGTGTTGCAACGCTGGAAGCATACACCGCAAGATTCCGTAAGATCAGGGGCTCCTTGCCTACATCCAGCGCGTGCAACGGCACGCTGTTCAGGGGACCAGAGGGTGATAAGATCAACAGGTCCCCTTCTGATGTAAAGTCGGACAGGCCTTCGACCAAAGCGTTGATTTTCTTGAGGAGTTGATTTCCCACCTTCCTCGCCAGCGGCGGGGTGGCCATGTCTGGATATGCAAAGGTCTTTGTTACCCAGTCCTTCACTTGGTCAACATCAATAGGCAGTTGCTTTGAGTAAGTGGTACCATCCAAATGCCGCACGAAGAGGTGGATTCGCTGTTGTGAAGCATTTGCCAATGTGGGAACATACCAATCGACAAACTTGACTCTGTCGATTGCAAGACCTGTTGCCTGCAGAGCTGCTTTCAGTTCCTCGGTTCCTAGATCCAGGTTGAACAACTGGCCCCTGAACCTGGCGGCTTCAGCCAACAGTGGATGACCCTCCATTTCCTTTCTCAAGGACGCCAATCGCCGTGCGGCAACAACATGATTGACATTGGGTTCTTGAAGGAGCTCAAGAATGTTCTGCTCTTCCCTGAGGAGCTCGTATGCAGCATGGTCACTATTGATTTGGTCCAAGAGTCTCTGAGGAATCACATAGTTAGCCCCCAAAGAATCAGCGAATGCCCTGGCTTTCCCTCTTTGCAACCACAACCAAGCATTATCCGGGTCGCCCAACTTCAAAGCAAGGTCGACTGCTACACTGTAGAGCTTGAGGCTTGCTTTCTTTGACACAAGGAACCTCTTGTGCATCAAGCTCTGCAGTCCTCCAACCGAGAATACGCTTTGCCTCATGCCGTCGCAAAGCCTTTCAGTCTGGCTCATTTCGCCCATGAAGGCGGCAAGTAGTTCCTGGCGACCGTCTTCTGACATTGCGAGTGTAGCCAGGCTAAGAACCTCCCACACAAAAAGGGTGCAATCAACCACCAGTTCAACGCCATTTGCCTGCCTGTATAGTTGAAGGGCATTGTATGAAAGTCGCAGTGCGGCCCACAGGAGGTTTACTGCCGACTGTGTGTTTTCAGTGGTCAAGGCTTGGTCTTTCTGAAAGGTATTCCGAACACAAGCATAGGCCTGGACACAAGCGCTCAATAGCGTCTGTGCCTTTTTGAATGGTGACACGTCTGTAACTCCCTGGAGTTGCTCCAAAAGCTGCGTAGAAAGTGCTAGGCTTTCCGAGAATCGTCCTTGGCGCATGAGGAGGCGCAGCTCAAGGTCAACGACTGGAATTCTCGTCAGAGCATCGGCTGAGTCAGGTATGTGTTTCTTGACTCGCTCGATCCATGGTTGCTCATTGCTGTCCCATTCGGCGACGAAGAGACACTTTTGTACCTCGCCATCAGGGTAATCATGCTCGGCATCTTTGTTGGCCCACTCCTTCAGAAAGTCCACAGCCGAGGAAACCAGCCCAAGGCATTCCTCTGAGCCTTCAGGCAGTTGTCTTGCCAAGCCCAACATGTGAACTCCAACTTGAGTTGCCGCATCAGACTGGTCGATATAGGAGGCACTTGACATGGCAATTTCCAGGGCCTGCTTCGCAACCTCGAGGGCCTTTTCATCCTCCCCAAACTTCGAATACACCAAGCCCAGCATCACACCCATGTATGAGTGATACTTCGGACTGATCTCTTCTGGTACGTTGCGAAAGTAAGACTTCAAGGACTCCAAGGCAAACCCGTACTCGGGTGCTTTAAGACTTGCTTGGCAGACGGAATGGATCAGTGATAGTTGCTTCAAAATCTCGCTGCCGCACTCGCTGATCTTCTGATCGAGAAGTTCAAGCGACCTGACGACGTCTTGGTAGTAGGTATCGACTATCATGTCTGGTGAAATGGCAAAGGCGAGGCAGCGGATGCCATTCTGATAATGCTGGACCTCAAAGTAACGATCCGCAATCTTGGTCTTGGCCAGAAACTTTTCTCCAGCCGAGATAGTTCGGTCGGCGGAAACTCGAGCTAGATCGATATCGATGTTCCCAAATACATGGCCAACTTCACTGAAGAGATCGCTGGCAAGTTTAAAATTCTCCGCAGCTTGAGCCAAAATGGCATCGCTCTCCGACTTCAGCTGTAATCCGGCCAGATCAGTCAGCGTCAAGGCTCTTTCTGTAGTCCATGCGGGGTCTGTCAAGCACTGCAGGAAATTGGATAGTTCTTCCATCGCCTGGTTCGTGTTGTCCAGAAGGTGCGCCTTGGAATAAATGAGAAACCTGGCTTCCCGCAGCCGTCCTTGTGACAGGACTTGTTGCAGAACCGGAGCCAGGCCGGACACGGCAGCAGCTTTGGTACTCTTTTCGTCGAGCAGCCCCTGCTCGGCAGCCACCACGAGGATCTTCCAGTAGTAGAATACCATCAGCACCTGGAATCTTGTTAGATCAAAGCGACCTATCGAGAGGAAGACATACCAACTCTGTATTCTGTTAATGGAGGGTCCTTTTCTTTTGTGATAGCGATAGTCATGTCTTGCACCTGTCGTGAAAGCTTGGATTCCTCATCTTGACCATCAAGATGCCAGGCATCTCCAATTCTTTGTGCTGTCTTTAACGCTGTCCTGAGCTTGGAATATCTCCCGATGCCAATAAAGGCTTGTAAAAGTTCAAGGACAGCCCCTTCCTCACCGGAGGCTGGTTGTTGATCCTCGCATGTTGTTGCGGCCAATGTGTACTGGCCTTGGACCAGGTAAAGTTGCGCAACTTCAATTGCAACGCTCGTCAAGGACCTGATCTCTTGTGGGAGGTTTCTGATAAACTGATGTCCTTCTGCAAATGTTCCGCGTGCTCGATGGGTCCGAATGCTGGCCTTGGCCGACTCGATAGAAGTCTCCATACTGTTTATTTTCTTGGTTGCATGTGTCATTCGAGAGCGTAGGGCGAGGAAACGTAACACGAACCCGTACACTACTGAACCTGGTTTGTTTGTCTAGCAGGAACCTGTGCCCACTTTTTCTGACCAATGGAATGAGACTATTTCAAGGGTTATAGCAGTGGCTTGAACCACTGAGAAATGATACCGAAGTGCTAAGAAAGCCGCTGTTAAAGGGACTCGAATGTACCACGCTAAACGAACAAACCACGTCAGTGGTGTATCACGGGAATTTCAGCCGCACCACAGCTGAGGCAGCCGCCAATATCGCATCTTCTTCTTCACCGACTGCAAGTCTCAAGCCCGGCTTCCAAATAGACCCTGCCCAAGCTTTTATACAATCTTCATTCCAACTTGCTCCCAACTAAGTCCCAGCTCCATCACGACTGGACATCATCACGGCGTATCACATCACCTGCATGCCCCTCCAGCCATGGCCACCTCCGAGCCTGCACACGCCAAACCCGAGCACCCTGAGCCAGAGCAAGTCGAGTCCAAACCGCTTGAGCCCACCCAATCTCCGTCAGATCTTTCGCGATTCGGCTTCACCTCCGACCTAATCCCCGACCCCTCCTCCCCACCAACCCTCGCCATCAAAAACAACTCCCGCATCAACCGCACCCTCGCCACCCATTCCAACCTCTCCCCCAGTTCCTACTCCGCCTACCTCCGCCACGTCCAATACGGCCTCTACCGCTCCAAACCCGCCTGTCTCCTCGCCCTTGACTTCACCTTCCGCTTCCCATCCAAATCCACCTCCCGCTTCTCCTCAGCAGAAATAACCCTAACCTTCACCCACTGCTCCTCCCCCTCCAAACCCTCCCTTCCCTCTCCAGACCCAACTCTCGACCCCATAATCGCCAACTTCGCCCCCGTCTCCCTCCTCGGACAACCCCAATCCCGCACCGACTCCAACACCTTTGAAATCGCCGCCCCACTAACACTATTCGACACCCCCTTTGGTCTCGGTCCATCAGTGGATATAACCCCCGCTGGGCGAAAGAAACCGTCAAGACAGAAGAGGGGCAGGCAGAGCTGCATGGCTATCTAGCCCAGGATGATGAACATGATGACGGTGCTAATTCTGTAGCGTGGGATATGACTGAGAACCCTGTGAGCAAAGGCGGGATTTTTAGGTCGTTTCGGGGGGTGGTTGTGTTGCATCTACGGAGACCGGGGGAGGCGTTTTGGTTGAAAGTTGATGTTAAACCTGTGGTGAAGTTTAGTTTAGATCCGAAAAGGCTGTTTGCGCAGAGGTTGATTGGAAAGAGAGATGATCCGATATTGTTAGATGGGAAGACCACGCTTGGGGATTCGGTGTGTCATGGGTATGAGGCGTTTGATGCTGAGGATTTTCCTTGGGATGCGGTTTTGAAGGGCCCTGGGTTGTTGGGGGAGAGCTGAGCTTTTTAAGATCACGTACGGTGGGCTGTTGGCGCTAGATGATGCATCCTAAATAGGACATAAGATTCACATTGATACATACTCCCACAGATACAACCCCTGACCAGACTCAGGGGTAAATAACCGGCTTTACGGATAACAAAAATACCAAAAACAAACAATCATCAAACAAAGGAATGATACATCCTAACCGAGGCATAGCTACATCCGGAAGCGCAAGCATTACGACATCGCCACCATCATCCCACAAAATCAAACAAAGAGCATAGCTGCAGCTCCAGCAACCACCAACCCCGCGACCGGCGCACCCGTTCTCGCAGCTGCATTCCCAGTCCCAGTTGACGTGCTGCTAGTGCTGGTGGACGTGATTGTCGTAACAGAAGTCGAAGTCCCGCTGGTGATGGTGCTAGTGCTTGTCAGAACAGTGCTTGTCGCCGACGAGGACGTGGTTGCGGTTGACGAGCTCGGGGGCACAGAAGTGTTTGGATTTTGGCGGATCTGTCCTCCAAAAGGAGGGACCCGCGGCGAAGTAGCGTTGCCAGCTCCTGCGGCGAGATTTCTGTAGCTGGAGAGGGTTGCGATGCCAGTCACTCCTGGGTTGATGATGCCGAACATGCCATTTTTGCAGTGCTGGCCGTTGTTTTGAGAGCAGTAGAAGACGAAGGGCTCCGAGTTGTTGATTTGGACTCGGAAGAGTTGAGGCTGGGCACGTAACAAGTTAGACACTGTCTCTGTTTTGGAGGGAACATGAAAGAGAGGGGCTCACATTGATGGTATCTACCGGCGTAGGAAAGAAACCGGACCAGAACCCCCCGTGAGTCGCGGGATACAGGGCCTGGTAAACTCTCCGGCAACCACACTGTGGTTTCTTGGCCAGAAGATAAACTGGATGATGTCGCCAGCCCCGGCTCTGATCTCGTTCGGTTCAAACGTGAGACCATTCTTGCCAACGGAAACGTTCCAGGTAATGGCGCTGACTTGTGAAACAAGCCCTGCAAGGCTGAAAATACTGCTGAATTTCATGATGTATGTCCAAATGTTGGATGAGCTCAATCTTGGAGTGGTGTTGCCTGGAGCTACTGCTGCTTGGGATTATTACCTGGGCTCAAGCAAACGAGGCGGGTCTTGTCTTATACCCGGCATCTTTGTTCAAATCAGGCTGCCGAACAGAAATGGAGCCTTCAGTGAGGAGCTGCGTCGATGTCATAGGCAAGTACCCGTCTTTCATTGGGCAGAGCAATGAAAGGCGCGAGCCGACACGCGGTGGCGCAAGGAGACGTGGGCCTGCAGTCTTTAGGGTCTTAATGGGTTCTGCAAGATTTCGTCAACGAAACAACAAAGAAAAGGAGTCGACTTTAGCTCACGGCAGGAAACTTGACGCTGGTGTGCTAGAGGCTAGACTCAAAGCGTCAAGTTTCATTATCAGGAGTCGCAACCATTCCGCAAACCAAGGCTTGGTAATGCGGCACGATCCGGATTTTCAAGTCCGTTCAATAGAAGATTGTCGTGTTCAGAACTGGACAAGTTCGTCGCACGAAGCAGTGGTGTCCGTCCAGTGAACAATCAAGTCATGTGGATGATGCATCAACCTGTTGCTCGTCTTGCTCACACAAATGGAAAATGGAAAAGTTGAAGAAATTTTGAAAAGATGAGGGGTCATAGAAACATCGAATTGTGTGCGAAAAATCCCTGAGATCATCTGACTGGCTGATTAGATGTTCGACAAAACCCCCTGGCCCTTCATCTGGCCGCCTTGAGGAGGCCCGTCTGTGGAGATGGGAGAAACATCAGGCAGGCCACACAACCTGAGGCCATGGTATCCAGCCGATTCTCCATGATTGTCAATTTCGAAACCTGCGCCACTTGATCTACGGCCTGTATCGAGCAAATACTGTTTGCCCTTAGTGGCGATGCCTTGTGGGTTAGTGTACACGCCCTGGATAAAAAAACTGGCACCGCTACATACACAGCCTACCATATAAACTATTAAATACAGGCGTTGCAATTGCATTTAAAAGCCTATTATACTATTTTAAGGCCTATCGACTATCTTTAAAGGTCTACCGACTATCTTTCGACGCTTAACGGCTATCTTATATGGTCTGTTAACTGTGTTTTGATGCCTGTTGAACACTTGCAGTGCCAGTTTTTTTGTCCACAGCGTGGTGTAATAGGGGTCGAGGGTCATCTTCACACTCGCTCGGCGAACTTACAATGCGAGATTGTTTCCCATTTGAAATGAACCTGTCATCAGTTGAACCCGAGTCACAGTGCTTTCCACAATTTTCCCAACGTAAGCATCATCATGGTCATGTCAGCTTTTCCCCATCTTCAATGTGGCCATCCCCAGGCCCGCACAGCGAGCGCCCCGGGCCACGACCATGAAGTCGACCTGCCTGGCCCAGAGAAGGCCAATGGATCACGGAAACATCTTATGAATGATTATCGCCACAAAAGACAAATTATCCCCTTTTTCGGACTTGATCGCCTCTTCACATGCGACCTAGCCAAAGAAACTCGGATCCCTCAGGAGCCCACCAGAGCGCTCGCAGGGTGTTGCAAACATTAGGCAAGGTCAATATAAATCTCCTGGCACTCAGCAGCATGCCCTGCTCTTTCTTGTTCGTCAGGAGTCACCTCCCGCGCTCCCAGGACAATCATCATAGCACGGTCAACTTCATTGGAGGATACGACACGCCGTCCGCAGCCAATTACCCGGACCTCGTCTTCAACACTTCGACACTCACTACTTCACCACCATGTCACGCTCACCCATGAGCCCCATCTTCAATCACTCCAACTGGGACACCATCGACATCGGCATCGGCAACACTGATTACAAGGCCACCCCCCACCCAGTCACCAACACGCCGGACATGACGACTTCCACCATTCTCTCCTCCGGCTATCACTACGTCCCAACCAACATGCGCCATCAAGCCAAACCAGCCCCCAACCCTGACGAAACCGACGACACCATCTCTCAGCACACCTCCCTCTTCCCTCTACCCCCGACCTACTCCCAGTTCCACCCCCCTTACACCCCCTCTCATCCCCAAAACTACCAAACCTTCCCCTCCTTCACCCGCACCGCCCCTGACAACGAAAATGACTCCTCATCAGATTGCTACTCCGACCACCTAGACCTAGATGACTACCTCGCCCCCTCCCCCAGCGCCGCCACCGCTCCTGTCTTCCCCTCTTCTGCTAACGCCAACCCTAAGAAAGCTTACAAACCCCGCGCTCCGCCGTCATTAACTTTCTTCCCCCGCCCTACTCTCACCCCCAAGATCACACCACCTACCCGCCCAGTTCATCAAAGCCGACATTTATCCACCCTCTCAGCGAAGATGCCTCTCCTCCCTCTTCACCACCACCACAATTACCAACCCGAGAATGAGCCCAAGTTCAAGAACCTCTGGGGACCTTTCAGCTGCTTTCCTTCTTCCAAAAATACAGAACTGAGGGAGTACTACAACGAGGAGGTTGAAGAGCTCGAGATCACGCCCAGCCTGGTCCAAGGGTTGGATTTGGAGAGCGAGAAGCAGCAGCAGAGGCAATGCCACAGCACTTGGTGGTGTGTTTTGCAGTTCTTGGTTGTGGTCCTGCTTGGGTTTCTATTTCTAGGGGTGATGTTCCTGGCGGGGAAGACGCTTTGGGAGTTGGGATCGGAGGCGGTCGATTGGTTCAATGGGAAAGAAGGAGCTGCTGCTGTTGAGGCTGCTACTGCAAGACTTTGCAGTGATGCCTATCCCAAGTTTTGTCATCTTGTTGTTGGGGCTGAGAGGTAGAATTTGCGAGATACTTCACAAACGATTGTTACATAATGGGGTGTCGAAACATACCTACTTTTGCTGTTTGCCAATGGTGTTCTATTACATGCTGAGATATCAAATCAAGAAATATAGCTGATAATCTACCTCCGATTCGCCTTCGCCTTCCTCTTGACCGCCTCCACCAGATTACTCAGCTCTCCTCCATCATCAGCACCCTTCGCAGAAGCCTTGACCTTCTTGTTCTTAGTGTTACTCCTAGGTTCATAATCATGACCCGCCTTCCTCTTCTTCCTCCCCTCCTCCAACAGTTTCTTCATCCCCTCCGTCGCCTTGAACTTGGGATTAGACGGGTCAATAGCAAACTCATGGCTCTCAAACACAGCCTTGAAGCGCTCGTCATCCACGTCCATCTTGAACCCATCCTGCAGACCCTCTTCAGCCACAGGCTTCTTGCCCTTGTTCTTCTTCCCCTTCTTGCCCTTTTGCTTCTCAGCCTTGATCACCTCCCTCATGTCAAAGTGATCCAGATGCTCTCCATCGCCCTTCTCATCAGCCATGAGAAGTTCCAGTTGAGCCTTGGCAGCGGCACCCTCTTCCTCCTCCCTCTGCTTGTCGGCCCGCTTTTTAAGGCGCTCCTCCTTGCGGATGGCGGACTTAGACTTCTCGATGGGCTCAGAGGTGAAGAAGGGGTCGTCAAAGCCGAGGTCGTCACCTCCAGCATTGTCGCCAGCAACGACTTCTTCAACGTCAGAGCCGTCCATAGCCTCAGGATCGAGACCCTTGCGCCTGGCGAGCATCTTTTGCCTCTTGGCTTCTTTCCGCTCCCGTTCTCTGCGCTTGTATTTCTCGATGGTGGTTTCTTCGGCTTCGGGCTTCTTGGTGGATTCCCCAGACAAAGCGGGGGTGAAGGTGATTTCCATTTCGCCTGCTGGGGTGGCAGACTTGGACTTCTTGGCGACAGGTTCCTCGGGGAGGCCGAGTGCAGCGCGCATTTTTCGGCGGGCGAGCTCCTTTTTGCTGAGGGGCTTTTCGGCTTCCTCTTCGTCCTCGGCGTCGGCCGCAGGAGCTTCTGGTTCTTCCTCCTCAAATTCTTCTTCGTCGCCAGAGCTGTCGCTAGCTAGGTAGGCCCGGAGATCGTTCTCGGCGATGTCGTTTTTGCTGCCAGAGAACGCCTTCTTGATGGACTCTGTTCGGCTGACCTCTTCCGGGTGCATGTCCCAGGTGAGCTTCACCTTGGAATGCTGCAGCGCGTCGGTCACAAAGTCGACTGGCTTGTACCCTGGAGGCACAACTGTGCACTCGTCTCTTGGTTCGTCGTCGAATGTGGTATCATCCGGAATGAATCGCAAGTCGAGGAAGTTCGATGAAGATAGATATTCGCTACCATCCGTCGCCTCATAGATCTTGTGCGCTGTGCCCTTGTCCGAGCAAACCGCCACCGCATAGTAGTACCGTAACCGATCCAGCTGATATGTCCTCAGCTTATCGCTGTCGAAATCTTGGTCATCCCCCTCAGCCAACAACTCTTTCTTTACCTCCTCATCAGAGTCCTCGTCTTCCTCGTCGCTGAAAGCCTCTGACTCCTCATCCTCCTCGTCACTATCCTCACCCTTGCCCTCCTTGAAAATTTCCCTTGGTGGCCCCTCCAATTCCTCCCTTTGCATCCTCTCCTTCCCAAACTCACTGGGATATATCGACACCTTCTCAATCCTCCCCCCTGGAGGAACAAAACTCGAGAAAAGCGCCATCAAGTCCACGGACTTGATATGATCCCAATCAATATTCACCACCGCAAACCGATTGGTAATCTCACCCTCCGGCACCTCCTCCTTCTCTCTCTTCAACCTAATCCCCGGCCGTGATTCCTCCTCCCTGTCATCCACCTCCGGCTCCTCATCCTGTTCCGAATCATCAGAGTCAGAATCATCCTCAGACGAGGAAAAACCGCCGTCTCTTGCCGGGTCGTATTTCTTATCGGCTTTCTCGAGTTCGCGGCGGACGATATCGTCCTTTTCCACCTCTGCATCCTTCACCTCTTCGTCTTCATCATCTGACCCCGAACCCGATCCAGAGCCATCCTCTTCATCCTCGTATAACCTCTCCAGGGCCTTTTTTTTGGAGTCCGTCTTTATCTTCCTGCCATATCGATCAACCTTGGCCGTGGCGGTAAACTCGTCATCGTTCAGCACGCGAGAGAAGCGCTTGTCGAGCTTGGTCTTGATGTTCCTCTTCGAGGGCAACTGGAAGCGGGGATCGGTCTCGAAGTTGGCGAAGCGGGCGTCTTTGATTCGCGGCGCCTCGCCGGTGGGCTTTTTTGTTGGTTTGGGCATGATGTCTGGGGTGTTGTGGTTGTTGCGACAAATGTGAGAGAGCACGGCGCGCAAAGCAAAAGCAAATTGGCAGCAAAAGCTCGGAGCTTGGAGAATGCGATCGACTTGAAAATTTTAGTGGGGTATCTTATTCTGCCAAAAGGCGGTGAAATGCAAACTAGTGGGCCATGGGGTTTTTGATCCACTCCTGTGTTCCCCGCTCCTCCAAATCCCCGCCGTTGGAAATGCCATCCCTCAACTGAAAATCAGCCAAAACTCCCCCGCGCGGTTTCCGACGCCAGTTGTGTGCGCAATGCGTCCGGCAAAGATGTGTCCTCCCGTCCCTCCCTGTGTGCCTGTGTATGCGCGCGATGATGTATATGCTAGTCTCTGCTTCTTCCGATCTGCCTGCCAGGTATCGAGCGCTTGATACGAGAAATTTTACGTTGCTTAAAATCCAAAACGCCGTTTTTTTACCACAGTCGTATTTCTAAGCCACAGGCTGTCAGCGCATTACTCCGGTGATGGATAGATAGCGGGACAGAAGAAGCACTCACCATCGCTCAGCATTTGCTCCAAATCCACACAGCAAACGGGAACGCGCCCACGAGCGTCCCGCAAACAATCCATGTTACTCTGTCGCCAGTTCCTTGCTCCTGGTCTTCCTCCTCCATGTAGGTGTTAACCTTCTTGTAGCTGTCGAGATTCATGATGGCGTTTGCGAGGGGTGTCTGGGGTATTATGTGGTCGTTGTTGTTTGGAGTTGTTGCGATGAGAGAAGCTCAAGATTCGAAAGGACGGCGCGACATCTATATAGGTACCTTTCTTCCCAGCCTTCTGGATGGGAACTTCGGGGCTTAATTGCCTGAAGGAAGTGGCCACTTCTTTGGCCTCTTTGTTCACATGAAGAATGCACTGTCACGTCGCATCAGTTGACCAAAAAGAGCCCGCGTTCCAGTTCCGGGCACGGCTGCGGTGGTTGGCTGAGCCGCTGAAGGAGGGGCGCATTCAGCCAACATAGGTCCGCTTTTTCGCCTGGCTTGCAGGTCTTCCTCCAGTGCTGCTTTCAGTGGCGGTTGACTTTTTCCTAGGTCCATTGCATTCCACCATCATTTGTCTCACTCAGACAATTTTCTCTCCAGTTCCTAAGCGAGCTTCTCAGTCAATGATATAGGCAGTCTTGGTCGAGCCTGTCTCACCACGATGATGCCCACGATTTGGAGATCAATCCATTCAGACAATCCCTGGCCAACCTGATTTATCCACCTTGGCATGCAGAATACCCGCTCGGGACCAGGTCGATCTCCAGTTGACAGCCGTGCAGTAGCCATCAAGCTTTTGCGCATAGAGACGGGTTTTCCGACCTGGGTTAAACGTCAAATGAGAAAATGCGTATTTCGTCGTGCTTGATCTTTGGTTGACGTCGATGTTCCCAGCCGCTTCTCTAGAGATGGGTGTTCCTTGACACAGGTCGGGTGTTTATCAGATCATCTGATCAGCGAGCGAATCGGCGTGCCCGTCTGTGAGACCGCAAACTTTGGGTTGAGGTTACCCAACAGCCAGCCTTGAGGTTGTACTGGAATCTTGGTGTTCATTCTCCCTCCATGGAGCTTATGCGAGCACATGTCGTACTAACCTCATCTTTTATGTCTCCCATGGGTCAAAGAAAGTAACATCCTAGCATCGTGAGCTGTGACTAGCAACGTCCTTTCATCCATCTGTCCGCTTCACTCAACTTTCACCATCATGGACCAGTATGTCGTTTGTACCCGGTACCCACCATGGAAAATGCATCTTGAATCGATGGTCGGGCTTCCACGGCACCATAAAACCACTGCCTGCCGCCATATAACCAGTGGCAGTACGCAAGAAATGCAAATACATGGAAACCTTGGTAAGCAGTGAGTGCGTAAGTAGTTGTACACTGTCAAGCTTAGAAAACGCGAGGCTGACGGGCCAGTTACTACTTGACTGCCATCGATACTCTAAAACCTCAGGTACCTTACCCTAAGGCAGAAAGATGCAGGAGAGAATAGCACTTCATTTGTTGATAAGAGACAAGATCGAAAGCTCCTTCCTCTCTGCGACTTCCTGCCATAATATCGAAAGAGCAAAGAAAAGAACTTTTTCTCATTTTCCAAGCCTCGGCTTTCTCTACAAACCACAATTTGAACATCATCGACCTCCTTATCATTACCTGATCTACCTTGCCTACATTACCTTGACACAACCGAAAGAATCACGATCATCAACATGGCGCGGATCATATTTGATCTTCAATTCGATCGGATTCAACCCGCTCAGTTTGATCGGATCCAACTTCTCCTCGTGTTTTGTGCTGGATGGATCGCCGCAGGTAATGTTACTACGTTTTTTATCCTTCGTGTTCTTTTGACCATGATTTTTACTAACTGTGATTTTAAACAGGAATATTTACTTCCTGGATTCAAAGCTATATCGGAAGCATCACGGCTGAAGGCTTGCTTGGAGCTTTACAGAGCGCCGGGCCTAGAGTTTGGGGTCTAGCTGGAGCGATTGCGCGATGGATTTGCTGGAGCTTGGCTTTTGCGATATTTCTGGGCGGCGCCTTTGTTATATGGGCTCTTTATTTCATCTCTGTGGCATTGACCTGGCTCATGGTAATGCATATATGAACGGATTATGCATACCAACGCCGACTGGACGCTAGCCACAAGGTAAGGCTCACCTTCTTCTTTGCCCTTGTTTTGATGCTAACGAGTTTCCAACGGTGTAGGATCTGCTCTTGTCAAGAAATCCGCACGATCCTACCCTACCTAAACAGATAAATAATGGGAAGAAGGCTGGGCTTGGTTCTGATTCCACGCCCTATTCACCGGATCCTTTCACACAATTTGAAGGATGAACTAAAGTCTTTTCAAGATAGCTCAAATAATATAACGATCTTTTCGACACATCACGCTTTGTGCCTGGTGTACCATGCAATTCCTTATCCTACCTACCTGACATCAACAACATTGGAAGGGTAAATGTGTCAGTCACGGTGTGAATCAACTCTGCCCCCAGACATGGGCAAGAAAGTTCAAAAGCCATTCAAAATTCAAAGCGTACAAAGCAAACAAGGTGAGAGATTCCTGTGGAAATTTCCATAATTGTAGCCATGGCTCCAGCAAGTCAGGCAAACACATGAAAGAGTGATAACCTTCATTGACGATGACATATATTTCACCGCCATCATAGATGCTTAGAAGCTTACCTCTTCTTCCTCCATCATCAACTTTGCCTTCAGTCACGCAGCGTCACCCACATCAACAACCTACCCCCTTCTCTGCCATCCGACACCCTCCCTCACAGTACGGGCTGACTCGAAAGCCAGCCACCCAGTCTCTTCCACCTTCCTCCCTCAGGCAACATCCCAGAAGACTAAACAGAGCCCGCCCAACAAATCATCACCACTCCCTACAGTGATCATCCTTCCAGAGGGAGCGAACAAGCACAAAAATGGTCCTCTTCGCAGCACCTCTCTTCGCAGCAGCTGGTTTTGGCCCAGGCGGCATAATCGCAGGTAGGAGTCCTGACTTTTATTTTTGAATCCTGGTTCAAACTAACTTGTGTGCTGACATCACAGGATCCATTGCAGCCGCAGCGCAAAGCATGATCGGAAATGTCGTAGCCGGGAGCGTCTTCGCCATTCTCCAAAGCGCCGGAGCAGGAGGCGCCGGAGCAGCGGTTGTGAACGGGGTCATTCAAGGTCTGGGTACCGGTGTAGCTGCTGGTGTATTAGCAGGGAATTTGTGGGGATCATCTCAGGGAAACCAAACATGTGGATAGGTGGACATAAATGGAATGGAAACAGACCAGTTCCTGTTCCGAATGTCGACTTTGAGAATTGCCTTCTTCGTAAGTGGGCCGGTGCTGCACCGGATTTGGCCTATATAGGGGGTATGCTACCCTATACCGGAGGTGTATTGATCGTAGCGATGCCTGGGGCCCATTCTGCCACCCCGGTTAAACTTGCCGAAAGCTAAAATTAGAATTACAAGCAACAAACTTGAGTTTTCTCTTCCCTTATCTCACTTCTCTATAAGAATTTTTTTTTTTTTTTTCGTATTTAATATTGATATCCTAAATGCAATTTTCTCCATTTCTCAAGAAAAGCTAGAACAGCGAAAGACGCCCTACGTCACATTCATAATACTAAAAGACCCTTTAGATTCTCTACAAAGGCTTATACCATTTTATTACGGTAACAAGGCAAACTAGCATACCCAAACCGGCTTCAACTAAGTCGTACCTTAATACAGTAAAGGGATAGGGACTAGCAAGACGTAGGCAAATTAGGCCTCAAGTAACTAAGTGGACAATCTGTTCAACTAGGTAAAGAGTTATTTGAACAAAGGGAACCTAGAACGGCCGAGGTTGCTATTCTAACTACCTCTATCCAATGGGAAAACCCACTTCATTCCGAACTAGCGGATTACAGATTTATATAGCTGGGTTCGTATAGTGGGGAAAGTCTTTCTATTATAGCTACGCTTAGGTTTATGGCCTTATGGTTATTCCATATACCGGATCTATTATGGACACGATATCCGGCCTTGCATCCGATCTGGGATAGCAAGGAACGGGTGAAACGATCCACGCCTGGGCATAGCGAGGAGGCCGGAACAAGAGGCTCTGCTGGTAAACCGGGTTCGTGAAAGCTGTGGAGGGTTGTCTGGACGATTCTCGGCCTCGTGGCTTATGGCCCTGAGCATAACAGACATGTTGGAAAGTCGTGACACTGGAACGGGCCGGAAAGTGAAGACATACTTTATGACTGGGCGGGAAGCTGCGTGTATTCGCGCTTGTCCTTTCTTCGCCAACGCCTTCACAAGAGACATCCAAGGTCTGTATACAATGTTCCAGCTACACTCTGCCCCCGTTTGCTTGATCTCCGTCTGCTATCATTACTCATCACTCTCCGCGCCTCAAATGGAGGACGTTACTAATCTGGTTGATAGCGTTGACAAAGTTGAATATATTTTCCCATCCATTCGAGTTGATTCCAGAACATTCTCGAAGCATAATTCACAATATAAAATGGCCCTAGCCCCTACGACTCGGGTAAGGGCAGAGGTATGAAAATAATAAAATATTGATTAGTGACTCCTACTATGCTATAGATTCATCTCGATCAGCGGTTTCCAATATATATGTAAGCCACTGTTGCGAAGCGAGCCGGTCGGGGTGGTCTTCGGCGAGTACTCTCTTACGAATGGCGACGACCTGCTCGAGTAGCGCGATAGCGTCTTTGACCTGGCCGTTGGCTTCGTAGGCTCCTGCGAGTGCGTGCTGCGATGCGAGCCGCGAAGGGTGGTCTTCGGCGAGGGTTTTGGCCTTAATAGCGACGACCTGTTTAAGTAGCGTAATAGCATCTTTGACCTGGCCGTTTGCTTTATAAGCTCCTGCAAGCTTGTACTACGACGCGAGCCGCGAAGGGTGGTCTTCGGCAAGTACTTTCTTACGAACGGCGACGACCTGCTCGAGTAGCGTAATAGCGTCTTTAACCTAGCCGTTTACTTTATAGGCTCTTACAAGTATGTACTGTGATGTAAGCCGGTTAGGGTAGTCTTTAGTAAAATAACGACTCCTCTATTAGCAAGCCTCTTTTAAATTCCTTGTAGCTTTTTTGATTTATTTGTCTACTATTAAATACCGTCCAACCTAGAAAAATAGATCGGATTTCTCCTTTATATCTAGTTCTTTACTATATTATAATACCTTAATAATATATAGAAGGTACTTTCTTTATATATTATAATTCAAATAATTATTAGACGGAAAAACTATTATAAGATATTAAGTTGCCTTTTTATTCGTTATTACCGTTAGGCCTTTTTACTAAACTTAGATCTACGTTATTAAATATATTAAACTATATATATTAAATACCTTACTATTCTTTTGCTTAGTTAAAAAGGAATATATATATAACGTTCTAATTATATTAACTAATTATATAATCGATTTAGAGCCAGGGAATAGCGTTTAAAAAATTCCTTTAAGTTTAATATATAATATAAATGATAGAAGATTAACGGTAACTTTATTAGACTTATAAATTTAATTGAACGATATAAGTTATATAATTATTACTATATTTTACGATCCTAAATACTAAGTATTATCTTAAAACTCTATACTTATTAAGTTAACTGTATTTTATTAAGTGCTATATAATAAATTAAGGTATTTAATAAGGGGGACTTATTTTATATTAATATAGGCTGCTACTTATATAATTATTAAAGGAAGATAGGTAAGTTACTTTAATAGCTTTACTATTATTACTTTATTACGAATTATATCCTTCTAAATTAACAACTTTTCTAAAAATTTAGCTGCCTTTAGTAAGTTTATTTTATATAGCTTTATAATATTATTGTAACGAACTCCTATCTAGAACTTCTAAAAGGAATACTCTATTAAAGGCGCTTTTAGATAATTTAGTTTAATGTAGTTAAAGAGTATATAATAATAGCTTATCTTAATTAAGATTTTAAAAAACTTGTGAATTTAAACTTATATTGTATACTACGGAATTATTTATAAGCTATTTAATTCCTTTATATATATATATTTTCTATTAAGACTTCCTTTTTTATTAGATCTATCTTTTAATATATAGATCCTTTGGATTTACGTTTTAAATTTTAAATTCCTTAGATTTACATTTTAAATCCTAAATCCTTTAAATTTATATTCTAAATCCTAAATCCCTTAGATCTATATCCTAAATTCTAAATCCTTATTATATTTCTTATCTTTCGCTTAGCCTATACTATCCTCGCGCTTTTTTATATTTATAATATAATGCCTCTCCTTTAGGCTAACGTTCCAGCGGCTTAATCGTTTTTATCTTCCTCTTTTTCTTAATCGGCCATTAATAAGTCTTTTCCTTTTTTCCTTTAACTCCTTTTACTACTCTTCTTATATTTTTTTAAATTAACCTTTTTATAAAGTTAATAGTTTATTTACCTTTAGTTTCTATAAAATCGTTATTTACTATAATTATTTTAATATTAATAGTAAAAAAGTAGATTTTAAACTATTTACTATTATAATTAAGGCGGTATATTTTTAAAAATAAAAGAAAATGTAGTTTAATAAAATAGCGTATGCGGTATTTTAAAGTCTTAATAGTATAGAGAAATTAGAGAAAGTTAAATATAAGGAAGCTATTAATAAGACCGTCCTTTATTTTTAACTGGACTTTTCTTTTAATTAAACTTCTATATTATTAGATTAGTTAAATTAGGATTTTATTAATAAAAGTGTTCCTTTTATTAAGGATTTTTTTTTTTTTTACTTTTCTTTTAATTCTTAATTCTTCTTTTAATTTAAATACTAGTTTATTTTAATATTTTCTATTTACAATTATTTAAGGTTTTTTCGATAGAATTTCTTTAATTTTTTAAAGTAATTAAAGTTTATAGTTAATTTTTAAAAGTTATTTATAATTAAATAATTTAATTAGTTAATTAAATATTTTAATTATTTATATGTCTTTAAGAAGTGGAGCTTCCAAAAAAAAAATTTCTTTTACAACGCTATACCCGGCATTAGTTCTTTTTACAGTTAATCTAATATACCATTTAAACTGTCTAAGGCCACCGTTATAGTTATATAACTATTACGTACTTATCATGTATTTATTATATAGTTAAACCTTCTATTATTAAGTTTAATAATAAACTTACGTAATAATATTATAATCAAACCTTTTAAATACTTCCTTTATTACCGAATTGTTTATAACTACGTCGATAATTCTTTCGCCGGCTTACGTTAAAGCCAAATATTAACGTTTATATAAGGTTAAAAAGGATCCTATTTATTCTTTTTCTTCTCTTATATTACTTATTACATTCCTTTCTTACATTACTTACTATATTAAGACTTAATTAATTACAGTATTAAATATAAGTCTATCTTATATGACTTAATAATTAAAAGATAGTATTAATATAATAGTAATATATAATTATACTAAAAGCCTATAAATATAAGATTCCGAGGCTAAATTACTATAAGTACTTTAAATTAATTAACGTAATAATAATTATATTAAAAAAAGATAGTAAAAAGTAATAAAATATAAATATCATTTACATTTAAATATATACTATATATACTATTATTACTTTATTTTCCGATTAATATATTAGACTTTATTAATTTAAATAGGATTTAATCGATTTTAATATAAACTAAAGGATTAAAGAAGGTAATACAAAGACTTAGAATAAAGCCTTTAAATAGAAGGATAAAGTAGAAGGATAGTTAGTAAAGTTAATATCGATTGCAAGTATAATAATAAAAGCTAAGATATTTTAATAAGTAATTAGTTTAATAATATATTAAATAACTTAAAGATACTATTTACTATTGTGTTAATCGTAAGTATCTATATATTACGTCTTGTATATATACCACCGAACCTTAAGATTAATTATTTATTATTAATATATAAATTTAATATTCCTTTTATATTATATTCTTCTTCCTTATTTTTAACTTTTATTTAAATATTTAAATTGATAGTCTATAATATCGATTTGAAAAGTATAATATAAAAAGTATTTAATTATAATTCTATAGTATTTAATAGTTTAAATTTAAATGCCGTTTTTAATATTCTTTCTTTAATTATAAAGAGTTTTACCTTTTTATAATTTAACTTTTTATTTTATCATTTTATATATAAATTCTATATTAATAAAAATACTTTATTTCCTTTTTTTAAATAAGGTCTTTTAAATTATTAAATATTATAATATTTGTATATACACTTTTAAATAAATTTAAATTCTTCCTTAAATTTAATATATAATATATATAACTTTTTTACTTTTATTATAACTTTAAGTACTTTTACCTTTAGTCTTTATTATAAATCTACTTTAAAATTATAATTTATAAAAGATAATTGTGACGAACCCCTGTGCAGAACCTCTGAAAGGGATACTCGGTTGAAGGCAACTTCTGACAATTGGTTCGGTGCAGCTAAACAGTGCACAACAAGATGTCTCAATGTAAACACAAGATACCGTGAATACAAGCTGTGATTGCATACTGCGGAACTATCTACAAGCTATCTAGTTCCTCCGTATATATAGTCTTCTTGTCACCCGAGTGCTCGTCGTGCTATGCCCTCGATCACCCCTAGCACTTTGCATCCTGCGATGTGCTCGTCGTGCTATGTCCTCGATCACCCCGAGCATCTTGCATCCTGCAACATGCTCGTGTGTCTTGGCACCCTAGCACTTCTAGTCCGCTCTCACTGGTTGCTTCCTAGCTCCTAATGATTGGCTCGGGACGTCCCCGCGTCCCACATACTGTACGACCTGCCGCTGGTTTAACTTGTGACAATAATATAACTTTTATTATCTTAAGGTTCAGTGGTATATATATAAAACGTAATACATAAATACTTATAATTAATATAATAGTAAATAGTATCTTTAAGTTATTTAGTATATTATTAAACTAACTACCTATTAAAACGTCTTAACCTTTACTATTATATCTGTAATCAATATTAACTTCGTTAACTATCCTTTTACCTTATTCTTTTATTTAAAAGCTTTATTTTAAATTTCTATATTATCTTTTTTAATTTATTAATTTATATTAAAATTAATTAAATCTTATTTAAATTAATAAAGTTTAGTATATTAGTTAAAAAATAAAATAATAATAATATATATAGTATATGTTTAAGTATAAGTAATACTTATATTCTTTTACTTTTTACTATCTTTCTTTGGTATAGTTATTATTACATTGGCTAATTTAAGGTATTTATTAGTATTTAGCTTCGGGATTTTATACTTATAAGTTTTTAGTATAATTATATACTACCATTATATTAGTACTATTTTTTAATCGTTAAATCGTATAAGACAGACTTATATTTAATACTATAATCGATTAAGTCTTAATATAGTAAGTAATATAGGAAAGGAATATAATAAGTAATATAAGAAAGAAAAAAAAGTAATAGATAAGATCCTTTTTAACTTTATATAAATGTTAGTACCTAACTTTAATGTAAGTTAATAAGGAAGTTATTAGCATAGTTATAAGTAATTTAGTAATAAAGGAAGTATTTAGAAGGTTTAGCTATAATATTATTATATAAGTTTATTATTAAATTTAATAGTAAAAGGTTTAGTTATATAATGTTGAAATACAGCACTTAGTTGTGGACTTTACAGTGTATTTTGGCCTGTAACTTATAGGACTAATAATAACTAATGGCTTGGAATTATAGCGCTTACTAATATTCTATTACGGTAATTGCAATGGTCTTCAGACCCTTGAAATAGCCTGAAGCCTTAGGCGGTTAGCGCACTATAACGGTAAAACGTTAGTACCTTATACCTTATAATAGCTTTTGGTTAATACATTCAATTGTTAAATTTAATCGGCTGATTAAATCTATAATTAGCAGACTTAATAGGCATTTAGGCTTTATAGTTAATAGACTTAATAGGTATTCGGACTTTAAAATAAAGAGAGGTTTAAAAAGTAATATAAAACTAAAGACTTATAATAGGTTTTATCCTTTATAACTATTTATTATAATATTTTTTTAATTAGTAAGTTAATTTAATATATTAATTTACTATATTTTATAATACTTTATAAGCCTATATTATAATATTTACCTTTTATATATTATAGAATATTACCTTTATAATTTACCTTCTTTTAATACTTAATTACTATTATATATTATAGATAAAGCTTTTTTTACTTTTAATATTTTGTACTATTTTTTATATAGGTCTATATTTATAGGCCTATAAGATATTTATTTTAATAGATTATAAATCTAAACTTATACTATTTAAATAAATTTCTTTATTTTATAGCCTTTATAATAATACTTATTTTATAAATTCTATTTATTATAGATTCTTAAAGACTTAAGAAATAGCGTTTTAATATTTTTAATAGTACTTTTACTTCCTTTTTAAATATTAAAGATTTGAAAAATAGTATTTTAATACTTCTAATAATACTTTTACTTTCTTTTTAAACTTTTAATTTCTTTATTATAAAGGATAAAGATATATATAACCTATTTATAAACCCTAAAGCTTTAAAGACCTTTAGTTTTTTATTAACTTTTAACCTTTTTAAAAACTTTAACTTTATTTAGTACTTTTAATAATTATAAAATAACTTTATAATTATTATTAATAGTAGGATTAAGGCTATTATAATAGATTTTATTAATTAAATTAAAACTTTAAATATTAAAATTAACCGAATTAATATCTATATTGATAATTTTAATATTTGCCCTTTATTAAAATATACTATTTTAAGCTCTTTTAAATCTTCTTTTAAACCTTTTATAAATTTATTTATATTACCTTTATCTTTAATTACTTTAATTTATATAGGTCTATTAGCCTTTATTACTATACTTATTATAGTACCTTTTTAAAATTAAATTATTTAAAAGACTATTATATTTTTAATAAAGGATTTTAATAAATAGGTCTTTTACTTTATTAAAGAATAAAAGCTTTTAAGTTTTAAAAATTAACGCTTTTAATATTAGGCTTTTATTATTTAAATAAGGGTTTTAAACTTTTTTAAATTTATAAATAAGTTTAAATTAATTACTGATTTACTAAATAATAATTTAAAAGCCTTTTTTTTTTTACTATTTAAAATATCCTATAAGTAGGCCTATTACTTACTATTAAAGCTAAAGACTCCTTAACGACCTTTTTTTAATAATTATAAACTTAGTATATCCTTATTTAAGCTGTCCTTTAAAATAAACTCTATAGGGTTTATTATATTATTAAATTCGATAGTTTATTAAAAGTAATTAAATATAATATTAAATTTAATACTTTTATTATAAAGCTTTAAAACTTAAATATTATAATTTAACTTATCGATTAAATTAATTACTATTTAAATTTATTAAAAGGTAGTTTTTTACTATAGTATAAATACTTTAAAGCTTTAATTTATTAAAATAAGTATAATTTTAACTATTCTTACTACTTTATATTAGAATTCTTATAAAGAAAGCTTTTAATTAAGATTTATATTTTTAATATTATAATTACTTAAGCCTTTTTTATACTTTATTTTTATATTACCTTTATTAAAAATTCTAAAGCCTTAAAGGCTTTAAATACTTTTATAAGGAACTTTATAAAGCTTAAGTTTATTAAAAAGAAGAAAAAGAAAAAGGAGGATAAAAAGAAAGAGAATATTAAAGACTTTAAAAATCTTAAAGAAATTTCTTTTATAGTAAGTTTTAACTTTAATATAGGCTTTTATAATATTAAACCTTTAAAGTTAACTATACTTTATAAATATTATAGTTTTATTAAATTTATAATATCTTTACCTTTTAAGGTCCTATCTTTTATACCTATTAATTTAATTAACTATATTAACTTAACTTTAAAAGAAGCCTAGCTTTTTAATATTAAATTTATAGTTTATATTTATAATAATAAAAACCTTTTTATTAACTTTATTAAAGTAAAGGTTAAGCCTTTAATTATAAAAGATAGCTTTATAAGAATTATTAATAAAAGCATTATAAAAGTTTAATTCTTTATTAAAACCTATAATAATAAGGCCTATTATTTAATTATTAACTTTATTAAAACCTTTTTTATTTTTACTTTTTTACTAAATATTATTAATAAAGACTGTTTATATAATATTAAAAGAACTTTATATAATTAAAAACTTACTAATAGTAATTATAATTTTATTACCTTTTTAAATTTTAAAAGATTAGGATTTTACTTTAATTTTAAAAGCTAACTTTAACTTAAAGTATCCTATTAATAATACTTTAATAATTACTTTATTTTCTTTAAAGCCTTTAAAGCCTTTAAAATTTTAAAGAGGGTTTTTTTTAAAGCTTTTAACTTTTTAAAAAGGGATAGGTTTTTTAAGGATCTTAATAAACCTTTATTAACTTTAATTTAATTAACTATCCTTTAATATATATAACTTAAGTATATAGGTTTTAACCTTTTAAAAAAAACCTCTTTTATTATTAAAGATATATTTAATTTATAGAAAATTAAATTTAAGGATTTAATTTATAAAAGCTATAATACTATAAAAATCCTTTAAAGGCCTTTTAAGAATTTTATTTAAAACCTTTCTTTTACTTTAAATTATTTAAAAAAAGACATTATTATTATTAAACCTATTTTACTATTAAAAAAGCCTTATAATTTAATTATAATAAATTAAAAGACTTATTTTCGATTTTTTAAACTATTAATTATTAAAGATAATACCGTTATAGTACTTTATTTACTATTTAAAGGCCTAAATAATACCTTTTAATAATATCCTATTTATTTTTACTATAATAAGAAAAAAGAAGTCTTTTTTTTAAATACTTACTTTATTAAAAAAGGTATCGGCTTTAATATATTAAGCTTTAAAATTTTTAATTAAAATAGCTTAATTAAGCTTTTTATTAGGGTTATTTTAAATTATTTTAAAGCTATTATTTTAACTTTAGGCCTTTTTATTACTTTTTAAAAGTATATAATTATTTTTATAGTAGAAATTATTAATTATATAGTTTAAAACTTTAAAGATTTTATATTTTATTAAACTTTTTATAATAAACTATTACCTTTTTAAATATTATATTAATTAAACCTTTTAAACTATAAGGCTATAAATATTAAAGTTATAATATATATTTTTATTAAAGATTAAACTATAGGTTTTAAACTTACTTCTTAAGGAATTAAAGAAAAACTTATAACTATTTTAAGTTATTAAACTTACTTAATTTATTTAAGTTTAAATAAAGTTATTAAAATTAGCTTTATTAAGTTTTATAAGGACTTATTAGTTTAAATTATAGGTTTTTTAAACCTTATAGGTCTTTTAAAAGTCTTTAATTACTTTAATAAGTTAAAGAAAGATATTATTATTTAAGTCTTTAAGCCTTTTATTTATAGCCTCCTTATTTTATTAATTACTAATTTTTTAATATTTAAATTATCCTCTATATTATTTATTTAATTACTATTTAAATCTATAATTTTAATATTTATAATACCTTTTATTATTATTAAAATCCCTTTACTTTAAACCTTATAAAAGTAATATAAAGAATTTATATTTATAAATAATATAAATTACGGTAAGCTTATTTTTTATTTAATTTTTTATTATAAAAAGTACTATTTTATAAAGGCCTTAAAGTTTAATACCTTTAAGTAAACTTTAAAATACTTTAAAAAAGAATAATAGTTATAAGCTATTGTTATTAAATTATATTAACTTCTTATTATTAAGACCTTTTATTTTATTTACCGATTTTAAATTAAAAAGAAGCTTATTATAAATTACTAAGTCTTTAAAGATAAAAAGAATTTATAGGGAATTATAGTAAAGTTTAAAGCCCGATTAATTATTTAGAATTTTTAATAGGCCTTTAAAATTGATTTTAAATAGACCTATACTTTTATTATAAAGCCTTTAATTTAAAGAATTATATTAACTTTTATAATTATATTTAATTAAGATTTAAAGTAAGTAAACTTTATAAAAGCTTTTTTAAACTTAAAGACCGATTTTAATATCTATATTGAAATTTTATAGGGACTATTTAAGTTTATTTATAATAATATTAGCGCTATAATACTATTAAAAGTAACTAAATAGGACTTTATTAAAGATTAAATTATCTTATTAAAGAAATCTTTATATAATTTAAAGTAGGCTTTTTATTTTTAATAATAAAAAGTCTTTATAATAACCTAAGCTTTAAGTTTTAAGCCTTTTATTTTTAATATAATTACCTATTTTTACTTAAATTATAAAATCTTTATTATTAATTACGTTAATAACTATTTAATTATAAGCCTTAAGCCTTTATAATTTTAAACTTTAAAGAATATTATAAAGAAATATTACGATATTAAAGATTTAAATTTTATTTGTTATTTTTTTAATATTTAAATTAAACGTAATAGGCCTTAACGGTACTTTTAAATTTACTAAAAGGCCTATATTATAGAAGTAGTTAAATACTTTAAAGTTAATATTAAGTTAACTCCTTTTTTATTAAGCTTTAGAATTATAGATAAAGGTAATAGGTTTAAAATCTTTATAAGCCTTTTTAATTAATACTTATATTAATAACTAATTGGTACTTTAATATATACTATAATTTAAATTAAACCTAATATAGCCTTTAACGTTTAATAGTTTTTATAGTATTTAATATAGTCTACTAATATTTATTTAAAATTATTACTTTTCTATTTATATTTTAACGTTTATAATATTATTAGTTATAATTTTAATAGTAATTTAAAGCCTATTAGTTTTATTAATAGTGATTAGATTAAGTATAAGGAAAGTGCTAAATCTATTTACGGTTAATTATTTACTTTAATTAAAGGACCTATTAATTAAAAATTTAAAAAAGTGTTTACTATATCCTTTAGTACTTTAAAGATTAAATATATTAAGTTTATTAAAGGCTTTAAAGAAGTTATATAGTTTAAAGGTTTTTTTTAAAAAATTTCTAAGCCTATTATAAGCTCTATCTTTCTATTATATAATAATAAAGGCTTTATTATTACTATTTATAGTAATAAGTATAATTACCGAATTAAATATACTTTAATTTAATGTTAAAAGGTTAAAGAGGTTATATTTATTAAGGTTATTATTATAACTTACTTTTCTATAGAGAAAATACTTATTAACGGTTTTATTAAAGCCTTATTTATAGTATTATTTAATACCTTTATTTTACTATTAAACCTTTTTAAGCCTTTTTAATTAATACTATATATTACGGTTATAGAAAGGGTATTAAAATATAGTATTTAATTATAGACTTTATAGTATATTTTAACCTATAATTTATAGGGTTAATAATAATTAATGGCTTAGAATTATAGTACTTATTAATACTTTATTATAGTAATTATAGTAGTTTTTAAATCTTTAAAGTAGCTTAAAGTTTTAGGTAATTAATATATTATAACGGTAAATTATTAACGTCCTATATTTTATAATAGCTTTTAATTAGTATATTTAATAGTTAGATTTAATTAATTAATTAAGTCTATAGTTAGCGGATTTAATAGGTATTTAGGCCTTATAGTTAGTAAATTTAATAGGTATTTAGGCTTTAAAATGGAGAGAGGTTTGGAAAGCGATATAAGTTAAAGACTTATAATAGGTTTTATCCTTTATAATTGTTTACTGTAATATTTTCTTAGTTAATAAGTTAATTTAATATATTGGTTTATTATATTTTATAGTATTTTATAAGTTTATATTATAGTATTTACCTTTTATATATTATAGGGTATCGCCTTTATAATCTACCTTCCTTTAGTGCCCAATTACTATTGTATATTGTAGATAAAGCTCTCTTTGCTTTTAATATTCTATACCGTTCCCTGCATAGGTCTATACCTATAGGCCTGTAAGATACCTATCTTAATATATAATAAGTATGTAATAAGTATGTGATAATTATGTAATTATAACGGTGGCTTTAAGTAGTTTAAGTAGTATATTAGATTAACTATAAAGAGAACTAACGCTAGATATAGTATTGTAAAAGAATTTTTTTTTTAAAAGCTTTATTTTTTAGAAAGACATAACTTTTATTATTTTTATAAATACTATATTATAAGTAAATTATATTATTAATAAAAGTTTAATTTAATATATCTCTTTAAGAAGTGGAGCTTCTAAAAAGAATTTCTTTTACAACGCCATATCCAGCGTTAGTTTTCTTTATAATTAATCTGGTATACTACTTAAATTACCTAAGGTTACTATTATAGTTACGTAACTATTATATGCTTATTATATATTTGTTATATGGTTAAACCTTTTACCGTTAAGTTTAATAATAAACTTGCGTAATGATATTATAGCTAAACCTTCCAAGTGCCTCCTTTACTACCGAATTGCTTATAACCGCGCCGATGACTCCCTCGCTGGCCTGCGCTAGGGCCAGGCACCAGCAAAGTTTAATTTAATTATTTTATTTAAAATTAAATATAATTTTAAAGGTAATATTTAATAATCTAATTAAACCTTTTTATTTAACTGTTTATTTATAAATAATATATTAATAACGTTTTACTTTTTACTTTTATTTACTTTATTAAAATCTTTTAAAACTTCGATATAAACTTAATATTACAATCTATAATAAATTCTCTTAATTATATATATATTACTATAATATTTTAAAATACTATATTAATTAATTATTTTACCGTTTAGGTTTTCCTATAAAGTAGGAAGTATACTTATTTAATAAATCTATTAATTACGATTAAAATACTATTATATTTAATACCTATAATTGTATTTTTAAAAATTAAAAGTTTAATAATAAAATTTATTAATACTGAATTTTATAATTATTTTACTATTAATAATAATTTTCAAAATCTATACTGTTTATATCTTTTAATCTTCATTTTTTTATGGAAATTATATTTTTATAATATTTCTTTTATATTTTTTTTTAAATTTAATTAATTAAAATATTATTTAATTTTTTTTATCATTTTAACTATTTTTATATATTTATTAAATTTTAATTTATAGATTTTTTAAATTAATGTTTTTTATTATTTTAAATTAACGTAAGCTTTATTATTATATTAAAGTTAGTAATTATTATCTTTTTAAATCTTTAAAGACTTTAATTTAGTTTATTATTTTTAATTATTATTATCGACTTTACTTTAATATTTATAAGTTATTAATTCTTTTTAATATATTATATAATACTTTATTTATTATTAAAGTAGGTACTTTAATATATCTTTTATTATTTTCTATAATAATAGTAGTAATCTTTCTCTTACTTTTTTTATATAATAATCTATCTTTTTATTTAAAGCATTTATTTTTACGTTTTCAAACTTCTTTTTATAATAAATTTAAAAATTAAACTTAAATAGAAACTTTAATTATTTATTTTACTTAATATTAAAAACTTTAATAATAAGAAAATACTTTAAACTTTTATAATCTATATAAATTTAAACTTTATAATTAATTCTATTAAAGTATAGTCTTTATTTTTTAAAAACCTTAATAATAGTAAGTAGTTTTTTATTATAAATAAGGTAGTTTTTATATAGGTCTTTTAATTTTTTTAAAAAAAATACTACTAAATATAACTTTCTATTTTTATTTCATTATTTTAATTACTTTCTGATAGTATAGTCAGAAGTATTTATTTTAACTTTAAAAGGTTACTTTAAATTAAGAAATTTAAGTATTAAATTTACTATAATAATATTTTTAATAGTTTAAAAAATTTACTTTTATTCTTTCCTTTATTTAAATTTAGCGTTTTTTTTAATTAAATTATTTAACGACTTTATTATAATACTGTAAGTCTATATAAATATTTAATAGAAATTTATAAATTTTAAAAACTTTTAAACCTTTATTTTCAATTATTCTATGATTTTTACTTTTAATTTTAACTAGTTTTTAATTACCGCGATTTTTCTTAACTCTATTTATACTTCTTTTAATAAAGTTAGATATTTTAAATAGATTGTTTTTTATATATAGAATTTATTTTTATTTTTATTAACTGATAGTTTTACTTTGTATAATATATTTAATATTTCTTTAGTACACTATTTATATTTTTTTAATGTATATAAGTAAATAAGAATATTAATAAAGTAATAAATTACTATTTTATTAAAATATTAGCAAATTATATAATTAATAAAGGCTTAAAAAATCATAAGTATATTTATAAGTTTAAACAGGATAACAAAATATTTAAAATATCTATAAGGCATATAAAAAGCTATCTTTTATTTATCTTTTTTTTTAATTTATATATATATATACTTTTTTTTAAAATGATATTGAACGTCGTTAAACGTTATAGTGGATTGGGAATCAGCCTATCTATGCTTAGCTAAAGAGGTTGCTATATATAAGCCGTGAGGCCACTACCTATTTTAAGAGGAAACCTATATATTTTTATCTAACCTATCTAGGTTTAATTGGATTAAAACCTCTTTATCCTTACTTATACTTGGCTTCTAAGTTATCCTAACGTCTCTAGCCCTATAAGGCTTCAATAAATGTCCCCTTAACCAGTTTCGGTATAACTATAGCCTTGTAATTGTACCTATGCTTAGTAAATACCCTTAAGTAGCAAGGCTGTCTCATTAGTCTATAGGTTATAGTAAAAGTAAGCCCTGCCCTACTTTTTACCTCAGCCATTGGCCAATGAAAATTCAGCTCTTTTACCCTGCGTAAGACTCGAACTCACAACCTCTCAATTGTATGCAGCAATTTAAAAGGCCCTCAGATGCATACCACTGCGCCACGGAGTTATATATATACTTAATTAGTATATTAAATTTAATAAACTATTATACTTTTAATAATTAACTTTATAATTATAAATTTAATAGTAGTAAATGACCATTCTTTACTATTTTTTAATTTAATTATTAATAATTTATATATAATTATAAACTTTTATCTTTTTTTACTATAAAGAAAATATAATATTTAATCGATAATATAGATACTTTAATGTATTTTTTTTAAAGTTTTCGTTTAAATACCTCTATAACCTTTTATTTTATTTATTATTAATATATTAAACTTAAAAAAACTTAAACTTTACTTTATTTTTAAACTTAATTTTATAGTCTTATAGTTTCCTTTTTAATAAACTTTAAAGGTATTTTACTATAAATACTAAATATCTTTAATATTTTAATTGTATTTCTTTTTTCTTTTACCTTTTCTTATATTATTATAATAAATATATTTGTTTTTTATTATTATTATAATTTTTATTAATATAACTACCTTTATTAACTTTAATTTTTTAATTTTACTACTTTTATCAATTAAATATATTAATATTTCCTATACTCTTTATAGTAATATTATAGAAGATACTTATCCTATATTTTACTTTTATTATACTTTTAATCTTTTATTATTAATTAAATATTTTTAATATATTTTTATTAGAATAAGTATAGCTAATTACAGGCCTAAGGGCCTTGTAATTAGTGCTTACACACTAGCTCATAGTGCAGCGGAAGTCTTATACGTAATACCTATAGTTTAATGCTGAGGTATTGGAATATAGTACCTTGTAAGTGCTGTAGGATAGAAATATAGTGGGTAAATAATTGTATTATAGTGCTAGCCTTTTATAAATCTACTGTAATAATCTCTATAGTAGGGTTTATACTTAACCTCTACTATATACTTACTGACTGACGTACGGTGCTTTGTATATTTTAGTAGATAGATAGGCTAGAGTGCAGTTTAGTTAACCTCGAAGTTTATTAAGCCTTATAAACTACTTACTAAGCCTTCTATAGTTTCTAACTTATAAGGCCTATAGGCCTATAATTTAGTATAGCAATAATATACTTACTTAACTATAAGCTTATTAATTCTAGGCTAATTTGATGAGCTCAGTAGTTGGCTATAGACTTTATAAGTAATTAAGTTAGTATAGTGTATAGCTTTTTAAAAATTGACTTATAGTTATATAAAAAGGGTTATAAAACTAAATACCTTTAATTTAAAATGCAGGTTAATATAAAGTTATGGTTAACCTATTTATATTACTTATAATAGCTTAAGGTTCAGTAGTATATACATAAGACGTAATATATAGATATTTATAATTAATACAATAATAAATAGTATCTTTAAATTATTTAATATACCATTAAACTAACTACTTATTAAAACGTTTTAGCCTTTACTATTATACTTATAATCGATATTAACTTTACTAACTTTCCTTTTACCTTATCCTTTTATTTAAAAGCTTTATCTTAAGTCTTTATATTATCTTCTTTAATGTACTAATCTATATTAAAATCAATTAAATCCTATTTAAATTAATAAAATCTAATATATTAAGCAAAAGATAAAGTAATAAACAAATATATAGTATATATTTAGGTATAAATGACGCTTATATTTTTTTACTTTTTATTATTTTTCTTCAGTACAGCTATTATTATATCGGCCAATTTAAAATACTTATAGCTATCTAACCTTAGGATCTTATATTTATAGGCTTCTGATATAGTAAATTATATACTACTATTATATTAATGCTATCTTTTTAATTATTAAATTGTATAAAATAGACTTATACTTAATACTATAATCGATTAAGTTTTAATAAAGTAGGTAATATAGGAAAGGAATATGGTAAATAATATAGGAAAGTAATATAGTAAATAATATAAAAGAAGAATATAGTAGGTAATGTAAGAAAGGAAAAAAAGCAGATAGGATCCTTTTTAATTTTATATAAATGCTGGTACCTGGCCTTCGTATAAACCAGTAAAGGAATTATCGATATAGTTATAAATAATTCGATAGTAAAGGAGGCGTTTAAAAGGTTTATTTATAATATTATTATATAAGCTTATTATTAAATTTGATAGTAGAAGGTTTAGTTATATAATAAGTATGTAATAAGTATGTAATAATTATATGACTATAACAGTAGCCTTAGGCAGTTTAAGTGGTATACTAGATTAATTATAAAGAGAATTAATACCGGGTATAGCATTATAAAAGAAATTTTGTTTTAGAAGCTCTACTTTTTAAAGAGACATTACCGATAATAGTAGGCTTTAATAGTTTAAATATAAAATTATAGGCAGTTTAATTTATTAATTAATAAAATGTAGGCTTTTAAATAGCTTTATAGTAAAGTATGGTATTAAATAAATATTAAGTAGTTAATAGATAAGCTTTTTAATTTAAATTTTTATTATATAGTATAATAATAATTACTTACTATAAACTTAAGCTTTTTAAAGACTGAATTTAATACCGTTTCTTTACTTATAGTAAATAGTAAGTTTAGATTTAAATTTAAGGCTTATTATAATAAGTTAAAATTAATAAATTAATTAATTAATTAAAAGAATTAAATATAAAGGTATATAAAGCGTTAAGGTTTATATATTTTAATTGTTAAGTAATTACTTTTCAAGTTAATTTATAAAGGAAATTTAAAATCTAGGAAAGGTAGTTTTTTAATTTATTCTTTTATTAACTTTTCTTCTATAAGCTTATTTTTAAGCTTAAAAAATTTATAAAGGTTTTAAATTTTTCATTAATTAATAGTTTAATTAACCTATTAACCGGTATTTATTTAATATTTAAATAATTAATAGTAATTTATTATACTTTAATTTACTTTTTAATGTAATAGTATTTTAATAGTATATACTTAATATAATTATAAAAGGTTAAGTTATAGATAATTATTATAAAGCTAGTATTATTATTATATAGTAAAATAAAGTCTATTAAAGTATACTTTGACTTTTTATAAACTTCTTTAATTTATAAAACTTTATAAATAATTTTAATAAATATATTCGTTTTAACTTTTAAAGTAAAAACACTTATAATATTAGCTTTCTTTAATTCTTAATTTATAAGGCCTTTATTTATTTTAAAGATAAAATTATAAGTAGATTTTAAATCCTTTAAATTCCCTATAAAATTTAAATTTATAAAGTTTATAAGTACTATAGTATTTTTCTTTTTAATAAGTTTAATAATATTATAATTATAGGTAATTATTAAATTCCTTATATTATTTAAATACTTTCGAAGATTTTTAATAATATTTAAATTTATTATAATAAATTACTATATATTTTTTAAAAGCTATTATATTATAAAAATAATATTAAACTTTATTTAGGTTATTAAATATATTTTAGTACTTATTATATATTAAAATAGTATATAATCTAATTTATTGATAAGGTTTCCTTTTAATTTACAGTCTTTATATTAAGTTATTATTTTAAATTATGAAGGAATTAAAAAATGATATTGAACGTTATTAAACGTTATAGTAGATTAGGAATTAGCCTATCTATACTTAACTAAAGAGGTCGCTATATATAAGCTGTAAGGTTACTATTTATTTTAAGAAGAAACTTATATATTTTTATTTAACCTATTTATTTTTAATTAAATTAAAACCCCTTTATCCTTACTTATACCTAGCTTCTATAGTTATCTTAGCGCTTCTAACCCTATAAGGCTTCGATAAATGTCCCTTTAGCCAGTTTTAATATAACTGGAGCCTCGTAGTTATACGTACACTTAGTAGATACCTTTAGATAGTAAGGCTGTCTTATTTAATTAGTAGGTTACGGTATAAGTAAGCCCTGCCTTACTTTTTACCTTAGCCATTAAGCTAATGAAAATTCAGCTTTTTTGCTCTATGCGAGATTCGAACTTATAACCTCATAATTAAATGTAGTAATTAAGAGGCCTTTAGACGTATGCCACTGTGTTATAGGGTATGAAGGAATTAATATTTTATAGTTATTTTTAAAGTTAAAAGTTTTAATTATTTTTTATATATATTAAATTTAATTAAGTTGTAAAAAGAAGTGATATTTATTTTTTATTATTTGAATATTTAAAAAAAAGGACGCCGGCCTTTTATTTTTTATTAAATAGACTTTATTTAAACTTTTTTTAAACTATTAAATATAAGCCTTATTAAAGTTTATAATTAAATAATTATTAATATAAATTTTTATAAAAATCCTAACTTTAAAATTATAAAAGATAGTAAAGTTAGAAATTAGGATTATAAAATCTTTTTTTTTAATAGCTTAATAAGTTTAATTTATTAAAGTTTAAAGTTCTATTTTAAGCTATATAGGACTTTAAAGAGGCGATTTATTTAATTAATTTTAAGTTTAAAGTTTTATTTATATAGCTTTATTTTAATAATTAAATTTAGTTTTTAATAGAATTTATAAAAGCCTTTAAATATAATTATATAATTTTTTTCTTTTGTCTTTTTAAGAAGTAGAGCTTCCAAAAAAAAATTCTTTTACAACGCTATATCCAGCGTTAGTTGTCTTCATAATTAATCTAATATACTACTTAAGCTGCTTAGGGCCACTGTTATAATTATATAACTATTTGTTAAACTAGGTCCCTTTAAGGCCTAAGTTTACAGTAGGTGGCTGCTATTATACTACGTAGTGGAAGCTTAAGTGGGAAAGCCTACCCGTCAGCTACCCGGCATTTGCCCGGCACCTTACTTCACTGTAGGGCTATTTAAAGGCCTATATCTTACTAACCAGTAGGCCAAACTGTCTATAATTTTATATTTAAGCTACTAAAGCCTACTACTATAGGTAATATAAGTGGCCTAATCCTAACCCTACGATGATCTGCACTTTAGGTTAAGGGTGTCGGATTTTGCAGCCCTTTTATATAACTGTAAGTCGATTTTTAAAGAGCTATAAACTATACTAATTTAATTACATATAAAATTTATAGTTAACTATTAGGCTGGCTAAATTAACTAAGAATTGATAAGCTCATAATTAAGTAGATATATTATTACTATATTAAATTATAGGCCTATAAGCTCTATAAGTTAGGAACTATAGAGGGTTTAATAAGTAGTTTATAGGGCTTAATAAACCTTAAGGTTAATTAAGCTGTATTTTAGCCTCTCTGCTTATTAGGGTATGTAAGGCACCGTACGTTAGTCGGTAGGTATATAGTAAAGGTCGAGTATAAACCTTACTATAGAGATTATTATAGTAGATTTATAGAAGGTTAATACTATAATATAATTGTTTATTTACTATATTTTTATTCTATAGTACTTATAGGGTATTATACTTTAGTACTTTAATATTAAGCTATAAATATTATATATAAAATTTCTACTATACTATAAGCTAATATATAAGCATTAATTATAAAGCCTTTAAGCTTATAATTAGCTATATTTATTTTAATAGATTATAAACTTAAAAGATATTTAATTAAATTATAGGCTTATAAATTTAAGTTTAAAGCTTTTTATAAATAACGGCTTAGACTATTGTAAACTATATTATAAGTAGGCTATAAGAATTATTAATTTTTAAGCTTATTTATTAAGGTAAGGTTTTAAAGTAAAGACTAAGCTAACTTTATCTTTATTAGGTTTTCTAGAGACTTATAAAGGTTTAAATTTATATTTACTATTAAATTTATTATACTATAAGGCATATAAAAATTAGGCTTAATAGAGTATTGAAGGCCTGTAAACTATAAGCTTATAAAAGTTAAAAATAGCCTTTTACTTTAACTATAGTTAAGTAGGTAGTTTTATAAAATATAAAAGTAAGTAAAACAGTAAGAAAGTAAAGTAATCTTTTTAATTATTATTATTATTAGTAATTATAGTATTTTACTATATAAAATAGAGCCTATTTTTTAAGACTTTTAAATACTATAGACTTAGTATCTTTTACTATATAAGTAAATTACAATTAAAGCTTTAATTAAAAACGGTATTAAATTAAGATTTTAAAGCCTTATAGGATACTTTAATAGTAAGTATATTAAGCCCTTTATAAATTTAAAAATATAAAATATAAGGCCTAAGTAGAGGTTTTTTAAAGGGAAAGAATTAGTAGATTCTTATTATATATAAGCCTTTACTATTTAATTAAAGGAGTAAGAGGTTTAAATTTAATAATTATAAGGTATTATAATTAAAATAATAGAGTAAATTAAGCTTTTAATAATAGCTTAAAGTACTTTAAAATAGCTTAAGGCTATTATAACTATTCCTTTAATAATAATTAAAACTATATATATAAAAGCTATAATAGCTTATTAATTAAGGTTTAAAGTTAATAATAGTTTTATAAAGGTCCTTTATATTATTATAGTTATTAAAATAATTAAAAAGGTTTATAAATTCTCCGCTAACTAAAGGCTTATAAGCTTTAAAAATTTCGATCTATAAAAATAAAGTTTAAATATTATACTATATACTATCGATATAGCTACTTTTATAAAAGACTTTACTATAATAGCTTACTAAAATAATATTAAATAAACCTTATTATTAATATTACTTTAAAATAATATAGCCTTAAGCCTTTAAGCTTTTATTTTATAGTAAATAAACCCTATTAAAGTCTATAAATTATTTATTTAAAAATATTCTTATAGTATTAAATTATAATAAAAAAACCTTTATAGAAAATACTACTTTTTAAACTTCTATTAATTTACTTACTTTTTAATAAATTTTAATATTAAATTTTTAATATAATTAATTAATTTATATTAACCGGTATCGACCTTTAAGCTATAAATTAAATAAACTAATACCTATAAATTATAAAAAAAGCTTTCTATAATAAACTAAAAAGTAAAGAAATACTATATAGACTATTAAAATGCTAAGCTAAAATATAAATACTATTAACTTAAGCTTTCTGATAATAGATTTATTAAAAAAACAGTATATTCTAACCTTTATTACTATTAAAGGTATAGTTTATAAAAGTTATTGGAATGGATATAGCCAATTACAGGCCTAAGGGCCCTGTAATTAGTGCTTACATACTAGCTCACAGTATAGCAGAAGTCTTACGCATAATACCTATAACTTAGTGTTGGGGTACTAGAGTGCAATACCCTGTAGGTACTATAAAATAAAAATATAGTAAGTAAACAATTATATTATAATACTAGCCTTCTATAAATCCACTATAATAATCTCTATAGTAAGGTTTATACTCAACCTTTACTATATACCTACTAACTAATATACAGTACCTTACATACCCTAATAAACAAAGAGGCTAAAGTATAGCTTAATTAACCTCGAGGTTTACTAAACTCTATAAACCACTTACTAAGCCCTCTATAACTTCTAACCTATAGGGCTTATAGGCCTATAATTTAATATAATAATAATATACCTACTTAATTATAAGCCTATTAATTTTTAATTAATTTAACTAACTTAATAGTTAACTATAGGTCTTATAAATAACTAAGTTAATATAATTTATAACTTTTAAGAAATTAACTTACAGCTATATAAAATAGACCGCAAAACCGAACATACTTAACCTAAAGTATAAATTAATATAAAGTTAAGGTCAAACCACTTATACTATTTACAATAATAGACTTTAATAACTTAAATATAAAATTACAGGCAATTTAACCTACTAATTAATAGAATGTAAGCCTTTAAATAGCTTTATAGTAAAATAAAGTATTAACTAAATACTAAATAGTTAATAAATAGGCTTTTTAATTTAAACTTTTATTATATAATATAATAATAACTACTTATTATAAATTTAAATCCTATATTTAATCGACTAACGAAATCTTAAACCTTATAAAGACTTAATTTAATATCCCTCTTTTACTTATAATAAGTAATAAGTTTAAATTTAAATCTAAGGCTTACTATAATAAACTAAAATTAATAAACTAACTAATTAATTAAAAAAATTAAATACAAAGTATATAAAGTATTAAGGTCTATATATTTTAAACATTAAGTAATTACTTTTATAAACTAAATTATAAAAGAAAATTAAATATAAAAAAGGTAGTTTTCTAATCTATTCTTCTACTAACTTTTCCTCTATAAGTCTATTCCTTAAACTTAAAAGACCTATAAAGGTTTTAAATTTTTAACTAATTAGTAATTTAATTAACCTATTAACTGATATTTATTTAATATTTAAATAATTAATAATAATCTAAAATGCCTTAACTTACTTTCTAACTTAATAATATTTTAATAATATATACTTAATATAATTATAAAAGGCTAAGTTATAAATAATAATTATAAAGCTAATATTATTATTATATAGTAAAGTAAAGCCTATTAAAGTATACTTTAATTTTTTATAAACCTTTTTAATTTATAAAGCCTTATAAATAGCCTTAATAAATATATCGGTTTTAACCTTTAATATAAAGAGGTTTATAATACTAGCCTTCTTTAATTTCTAATTTATAAAGCCTCTGATTACTTTAAATATAAAGCCGTAAATAGATTTTAAATCCTTTAAGTCCTTTATAAAGTCTAAATTTATAAAGCCTATAAATATTATAAAGCCTTTCTTTTTAATAAATCTAATAGTATTATAACTATAGGTAATTATTAAATTCTCTATACTATTTAAATACTTTAAAAGGTTTTTAACGATGTTTAGGCTTATTATAGTAGATTACTATATATTTTTAAAAGCTACTATACTATAAAAGTAATATTAGACTTTATTTAAATTATTAAATACATTATAGTACTTACTATATACTAAAATAACGTATAATCTAATTTACTTATAGGGCTTTCTTTTAATTTAAGGTCTTTATACTAAGTTATTATTCTAAACTATAAAAGAATTAGTATTTTATAGCTATTTTTAAAATTAAAAGTTTTAATTACTTTCTATATATATTAAGTTTAATTAAATTATAAAAGGAAGCAATATTTATTTTTTATTATTTAAATATTTAAAAAGAAGGAAGCCGGCCTTTTATTTTCTATCGGGTAAACCTTATTTAAGCTTTTTTAAGCCGTTAAATATAGGCCTTATTAAAGTTTATAATTAAATAATCATTAATATAAGTTATTATAAAATCCTAACTTTAGGATTATAAAAGATAGTAAAGTTAAAAATTAACGTTATAAAACCTTCTTTTTTTAATAGTTTAATAAGTTTAACTTATTAAAGTTTAAGGCTTTATTTTAAATTATATAAGGCTTTAAAGAGGTAAATTATTTAATTAATTTTAAGCTTAAAGCCTTACTTATATAGCTTTACTTTAATAGCTAAGTCGGCTTTTTAATAAAATTTATAAAAGCCTTTAAATATAGTTATATAATTCTTTTCTTTTAAATATTTATTAAAAAATACCTTTATAAAATCGATCTACTCTATTTCCTAATTTAATAAAACCGCTATAATTAATAGTATATATTAAATAAATAGTATAGTAATAATAGTAAAGGTCTTTATAAAATTTAAGCCTTCCTTTTATAAAAATCCTTTAATAATTAACTTAACTTTAAACTTTAAAAGCCTATTTTCTTTATTAATCTTTTTATATAATATTAATCTACTAATTAATAATATACAGTCTTTAAAAAAAGTACTTTAAAGAAGGAATTTAAAGGTTCCTTAGTTAACTATTTATTTAAATTTACTATATATAGCCTTTAATTAATAGGATTTTTTAAAGTTCTTTAATACTTATTTTAATATTTAAAGTAATAAATTAATATTAAAAGGACCTTTAAAGGCCTTATAATAATAGGCTTTAATTTTAATTAAAATTAATTTAATAAATTAGCTAATATTTATTTTAATATCTTTATTTACGTTTAACTATAATTTTTTTACTTCTATTAATAAGTGGTCTTTAATAAAAGGTTTTAAACCGGCCTTAAAGTTTATATTAAACCTATTAAAAGGCTTTAAATTACTATTAATTATAGCCTTTTAAATTTTAATAAATCCACTAATTAACTTACTATTAAGAAATTTTTTAAAGTATAGATCGCTATTTTTATTTATTAATTATAATAGCTTTACCTCCTTTCAGCTTAAATCCTTTTTTAAAATAATAATAATACTTTAAATTATAGTAAACTTATTTATTATATTAATAAAAGAAGATTTTACTACTGCCTTTTTAATTAATATTTATATTTAATAGGTTTTACTTTTAAAAATAGCCAATAATTTATTAAGCTCTATATAAGTTTATAGCTTTAAAACTCTAAACTTTTTTTTAATAGAAATAAAGAGCTTTATAAAAAAACCTATAGTCTTAAATCGGCTTAAATCTAACTTATAAAAAAAGGAAGGCTTTAATTTATTATAAAACGTTTAATAAAAAGTAAGGTCCTTATTATTAACTATTATATAATTAATTAATTTAAATACTATAAGCATTATATAATATTATAAATATTAAAAAAATTATAATAATACTATTATAGCCTATAACCGGTTTAAAAATACTTTAATAAAATATTTAATTAAGCCATTTTACTTATAAATAAAAAATTTAATACCTTTAATAAAAAATTAAATTTATAATTTATAATTAATTTCTTTCTTACTATTATAATAAAAGTAAGTAAAGTATCAATTATAATAATTCTTTAAGCTTTTAAAAAAACCTTTTATAGTATTTAATATAGTTAATTCTTTAATATTTAATAAATAAAAGGCCTATTTAAATTAAGATTTTTAATCTATTAAAATTAACACTATAGAAAGTTTATTATAAAGTATAGGTTTAATTTTAAAAGTATTGTCTTTAATAGAATTTAAAACTTTAAAAAAGTTTAAAGTAATAGAAAATTAAAGCCTTCTTATTACTTTAACTTTCTTAAGGTTCGGTAGTATATACATAAGACGTGACATACAGATGCTTACAATCAACACAACAGTATCTTCAAGCTATTTAATATAACTATTAAACTAACTACTTAATCTATTAGGCCGTCTTATCCTTTATAATCACTACTACGATATCGATTAACTTCGCTAATTAATCTTTTACCTTATCCTTCTTTTCGAAAGCTTTTTTTTAAGTCGTTTCATCCTTAATCCAATACCTTAGCTTAAGACCGATTAAATCCTATTTAAATTAATAAAAATTAATATATTTAACATAAAATAAAGTAACGACGGTATATATAGTTAACTTTTTAATAAAGACAATACTTATATTCTACTTATTATTATCTTTCTTCGGTATAGTTATTATAATATTAGTAAATTTAAAATACTTATAATTATTTAACTTTAGGATTTTATATTTATAAGCTTTTGGTATAGTAAATTATATATTACTATTATATTAATACTATCTTTTAATTGTTAAATTATATAGGATAAATCTATATTTAATATTGCAATTGATTAAATCTTAATATAATAAGTAATATAAAAGAAGAATATAGTAAATAATATAAAGAGAAATATAGTAAGTAATATAGAAGAGAAATATAGTAAGTAATATAGGAAAGGAATAGTAAAGAAGAGTAATAAATAAAATCCTTTTTAACTTTATATAGGCGTTAATATCTAGCCTTAATGTAGGCTGGCGAAGGAATTATTGACATAGTTATAAGTAATTCGATAGTAAAGGAGGTGTTTAGAAGGTTGAACTATAATATTATTATACAAGCTTATTATTGAATTCGATAGTAGAAGGTTTAACTATATAATAAGTATATGACTATGACGGTAGCCCTAAGTAGTTTAAGTGGCATACTAGATCAGCTATAAAGAAAACCAACGCCGGGTATAGCATTGTAAAAGAAATTTTTTTTTAGAAGTTCCACTTCTTAGAGAGACATTACTTTAACTTTATTATAAACCGAATATTAAAAATCTACTTCTTTTATTAAATCTAAATTTAAAAGTTTAATAGTAATTTTATTAATCTTTTTTAATAATATTAGGCCTATATAACTTAACTTAATATACTATTTTAATATTATTTAAAATAATTTATTATAATAGTCTATAGTAATATTAAGGATATTTTTAATAGCCTCCTTAAATATATAGCCTCCTTAAACTTCTTTTTAATTAAATAGGTTAAAGTTATTTAAACTATTAAAGCCTTTTATAAATTAATAAAGCTTTTTAATAAGTTTACTTTAATTAAATCCTTTAAAGTTAAGGTTATTTAAATTATTAGGGCCTTTTATAAGCTAATAAAGCTTTATTTTTTTAAGTTTACTTTAACTATAGTTTTTTTTATAGTTTTAAATTTTTTAAATTTATAGGGCTTTACTTTTTGAACGTTTAAATTAAAGTTAATAATACTATTGCTATTTAGCTTTATAGACCTATTATTAAGCTTTTAAAGGTTTAAATCGACCTTTAAATAGCTATCTTTTTAAAATAAAGGTTTATTAAAAAGCTTTACTATTAATTTTTACTTTTAATTAATAATATTAAAATTTATATTATAGTAAATAATAGGCCTTTTTACCCTTTATAATTTTAAAAAGAAGTTTAAAAATTTAAAATTAAATACTATTATTAAAGCTTTATTAAGCCTATATAGTACTTCCTTTTTAACTTAATTGCCGGCTTTATAATATAGTATATTATTAAAAAGGTTAATATTAAATTAAAGAATATGTAAAGTATTTTTAAATTTAAGCTTAGTATATTTAAAAGGTTCTTTTTATAAAATTACTATAAATATAGTAATTTTAAAGCCTTTAAATATTAAGGGATTCTTTTTTATATAAATTGTTTTTAATAAATTATTATTAAGTTTATAGTTAATAAATTATTTTTAATTATTAATAATATAGTTAGTAAACTTAGTATTATATAAAAGGGTATCTTTTGAAGAAAGTACTGTTAAGGCTTTATCTTTAGCATTTTTAATGCCTTTAGTAAGCTTTATAGGTATTATATAGGTATTATCGTTATTATTATTATTATTAAAGTCTTTAAAGACCTTTAAAGTTAGATTATAGGAGTTTATTATATAGGTAAATAAATTTTTAATTTTAAGCTTTTTTTTAATACCTTTAAACCTTTTAAAGCCTTTTTTTTTTTTCTTTTAAAGAAGGTTATTAAAGTTATTAAGATTATTAGAGTTATTATTATTATTATTTTTAAGTTTCTTATTTAAGAAAACCTTTTTTTTAGTACTTTTATAAAGGCCTTTTTTACTTTTATAGGCTATACTTTTAATAGTAATAAAGGCTAAAATATACTGTTTTTTTAATAAATCTACTATTAAAAAGTTTAGGTTAATAGTATTTATATTTTAACTTAGTATTTTAATAGTTTATATAATACTTTATTACTTCTTAATTTATTATAGAAAGCTCTTTTTTATAATTTATAAGTATTAATTTATTTAATTTATAACCTAAAGGTTAATATTAGTTAGTATAAATCAGCTAATTATATTAAAAAATTTAATATTAAAATTTATTAAAAAGTTAGTAAATTAGTAGAAGTTTAAGGAATAGTATTTTCTATAAAGGTTCTTTTATTATAATTTAGTATTATAAAAATACCTTTAAATAAGTAATTTATAGGCTTTAATAGGGCTTATTTATTATAAAATAGAAGCTTAAGGGTTTAAGGCTATATTATTTTAAAGTAATATTAATAATAGGGCCATATTACTTTAATAGATTATTATAAGAGGGTTTTTTATAAAAGTAGCTATATTGATAATATATAGTATAATATTTAAGCCCTATTTTTATAAATCGAAATTTTTAAGGCCTATAAGCCTTTAATTAGTAGGGAATTTGTAAACCTTTTTAATTATTTTAATAATTATAATAGTGTAAAGGACTTTTATGGAATTACTATTAACTTTAAGCTTTAATTAATAGGCTATTATAGTTTTTAAATATATAGTTTTAATTATTATTAAAGGAGTAGTTATAATAGCCTTAAGCTATTTTAAAGTACTTTAAATTGTTATTAAAAGCTTAATTTATTCTATTACTTTATTTATAATACTTTATAATTGTTAAATTTAAGCCTTTTACTTTTTAAGTTAAATAGTAAAGGCTTATATATAGTAAAAATCTATTAATTCCTTTTCTTTAAAAGGCTTTTATTTAAACTTTATATTTTATATTTTTAAATCCGTAAAAGGCTTAGTATACTTATTACTTAAGCATTTTATAGGGCTTTAAAACCCTAGCCTAATACTGATTTTAATTAAGGCTTTAATTATAATTTATTTATATAATAAAAGGTACTAAGTCTATAGTATTTAAGAGCTTTAAAGAATAGGCTTTATTTTATATAGTAAAATACTATAATTATTAATAATAATAATGGTTAAAAAGGTTGCTTTACTTTTTTACCTTTTTTACTTACTTTTAAGTTTTATAAAACTACTCACTTAACTATAATTAAAATAAAAGCACTATTTTTAACTTTTATAAGTTTATAGTTTACAGGCTTTTAATACTCTATTAAGCTTAATTTTTATACTTTTTATAATATAATAAATTTAATAGTAAGTGTAAATTTAAACCTTTATAAGCCTTCGAAAAACCTAATAAAGATAAGGTAAGTTTAGTTTTTACTTTAAAACCTTCCTTCGATAGGTAAGTTTAAAAATTAATAATTTTTATAGCCTATTTATAGTATAATTTACAATAGCTTAAGTTATTATTTATAAAAAGCTTTAAGCTTAAACTTATAAGCTTATAATTTAATTAAATATCTTTTAAGCTTATAACTTATTAGAATAAATATAGCTAATTATAGGCCTAAAGGCCTTATAATTAATACTTATATATTAACTTATAGTATAATAAAAGTCTTATATATAATACCTATAACTTAATATTAAAATATTAAAGTATAATACTTTATAAGTATTATAGAATAGAAATATAGTGAATAAATAATGATATTATAATATTAACCTTCTATAAATCTACTATAATAATCTCTATAATAAGATTTATATTTAACTTTTACTATATACTTACCGATTAATATATAGTACTTTATATATCTTAATAAGTAGATAGGCTAAAGTATAATTTAATTAATTTCGAAGTTTACTAAGCCCTATAAACCATTTATTAAACCTTTTATAGTTCTCAACCTATAAAGCCTATAGGCCTATAATTTAATATAATAATAATATACTTATTTAATTATAGGTTTATTAATTTTTAGCTAATTTAATTAACTTAATAGTTAATTATAGATTTTATAAGTAGTTAAATTAACGTAATTTATAGTTTTTTAAAAATCGACTTATAGCTATATAAAAGGGCTGTAAAATCTAACACCTTTAATCTAAAGTGTAGGTTATTATAAGGTTAGGGTTAAGCTACTTATATTGCCTATAGTAATAGGCTTTAATAGCTTGAATATGTTGAAATACAGCACTTAGTTGTGGACTTTATAGTGTATTTTAGCCTATAACTTATAAGGCTAATAATAACTAATGGTTTAAAATTATAGCGCTTACTAATATTCTGTTATGGCAATTATAGTAGTCTTTTAACCTTTAAAATAGCCTGAAGCCCCGGACAGTTAACGTATTATAACGGTGAAATGTTAATGCTTTATATTTTATAATGGTTTCCGGTTAATATATTTAATAGTTAGACTTAGCTGGCCGGTTAAGTTTATAATTAGCGGATTTAACGGATATTTAAGTCCTGTAATTAGCGGATTTAATAGGTATTTAGGCTTTATAGTTAATGGATTTAATAGGTATTTAGGTTTTAAAATAAAGAGAGGTTTGGAAAGTAATATAGGGTTAAAAATTTATAATAAGTTTTGTCCTTTACGATTATTTATTATAATATTTTTTTAATTAATAAGTTAATTTAATATATTAATTTACTATATTTTATAGTACTTTATAAGTTTATATTATAATATTTACCTTTTATATATTATAGGGTATTACCTTTATAATTTATATTCCTTTAATATTTAATTACTATTATATATTATAAATAAAGTCTTTTTTACTTTTAATATTTTATGTTATTTTTTATATAGGTTTATACTTATAGGTTTATAAAATATTTATTTTAATAAATTATAAGCTTAGGCTTATATTATTTAAGTAAATTTTTTTATTTTATAGTTTTTATAATAATATTTATTTTATAAGCTTTATTTATTATAAGTTATTAAAGATTTAAAAAATAGCGTTTTAATACTTTTAATAATGCTTTTATTTCCCTTTTAAATATTAATGTCACAAGTTAAACCAGCGGCAGGTCGTACAGTATGTGGGATGCGGGGACGTCCCGAGCCAATCATTAGGAGCTAGGAAGCAACCAGTGGGAACGGACTAGAAGTGCTAGGGTGCCAAGACACACGAGCATGTTGCAGGATGCAAGATGCTCGGGGTGATCGAGGGCATAGCACGACGAGCACATCGCAGGATGCAAAGTGCTAGGGGTGATCGAGGGCATAGCACGACGAGCACATCGCAGGATGCAAAGTGCTAGGGGTGATCGAGGCCATAGCACGGCGAGCACTCAAATGACAAGAAGACTATATATACGGAGGAACTAGACAGCTTGTAGATAGTTCCGCAGTATGCAATCACAGCTTGTATTCACGGTATCTTGTGTTTACATTGAGACATCTTGTTGTGCACTGTTTAGCTGCACCGAACCAATTGTCAGAAGTTGCCTTCAACCGAGTATCCCTTTCAGAGGTTCTGCACAGGGGTTCGTCACAGGTGCTAAATAAGTACCGGGTAGCTGACGGGTAGGCTTTTTAACTTAAGCTTCTACTACGTAGTATAATAGTAGCTACTTACTGTAAACTTAAGCCTCACAGGGACCTAGTTTAATAATAATAAATGCTTTATTTAAGAAGCTTACTATAATCTTTAATTATTCTATTATATTATCTTTAGCATACTACTTTGTAGTCTGTATTTACTTCCAGTGTAGGTTGTAATACCTAAATATTCTATATATATGCGTAAAGCTACTAATGATTCCTTTATTCTTAGCGTTTATATTCTTGAATTATTATAACTTATACTAAAGATAGATATAGATTATAAAGTAGTACGCTAAAGGTAAAATGTTAAGATAATTGAAGGTTATAGTAAATGTTTTAAATAAGGGGTTTATTATTAATAATAAGTTATTTTAATAAAGAGCTATTAGGAGTAAATTATAAATATATAAACTTAATATATTACTTATATAAAGAATTAAATTCTTTAAGATAGGAAGTGCTTAGCATTCCTCCCTATTTATGTAAAGCTATTTATATATATTTTCTAAAGTACTTTTGTACTTTTTTCTTTATGCTTTCTGTACTTTCTCGGGATTACGGAGATTACAGGAAGTATGGCCTGATTAACTATGGTAGGACTTGCAGGTCCTTCCATCTTTGGCCTAATGATTGGCTGAGGCGCCTCGGCGCTTTAGGATCCATCCTGTGGTCCGAATGCGGGGGTATTACACTTGGGGCGTAACAGATCTTTAAGAATATAATACGAGTTCTCTTAATCATAATAGAGATTTTCTTCTTTATTTATTAATATATAATAAATAAGAACGTCCGAGTTTCCCCACCAATGGCTGACTTGTGCAGTGACTATCGTTGCAGCAGCACCGGATGCACGCGAAGTCCATGTCTTCTCTCAGGGAAATACGGCTGTGTTGAAGGAATGAGCATCCAAGTATGACTAGCTAGGCTGAGCAAGGTAAGCGGTGACATACATAGGACTGCTTTCTCCCATCATACCTGTCAATACGCGGATTAAGCTAACTGATTGAAGCTGAGCAAGCTGGTTGTCGAGATGCAACCATGTAACGAGGGCGACAGGGAGGATTGCAGGCAATATGAGAACACATTCAAGTCAAAGCTTCTGAAGCGTTGTCCACAGCTCACACTTGACAACATTCGCTACAATATCGAAGGCAATGGCACCGGAGACCCTGCAGACGAATCTCAGGAGGGCGGACAAGGTGACGCTGCATCAGGCGCCGAGTTAGCACAGCATGAGGAAAGGTATGTGAAGTTCAAAGTGTCAGATCACATGCATCCGCACTCAGGGAGCTTCCAAGACTAATACCACCTTTCGATAACAACACAGACCGGAAGGAAAGGAATGGATCCGAGAGCTCACCCCATTCACTAGTTTCCTCCAGAATCTAAGACTCGACGAGGAGAAGAAGACGCCAAAGATCAAAGTCGCTATCCTCGACGACGGTGTCAAGTTGTAGAGCCTACACGGAGTGCAGAAGAGACGGTATTTCCACTGCACCGGGGGCAGTGCAGAGTACTTCGTCGGGAAATGCAAGCACGGTACTGAAATGGCCTTGTGTATCCGAGAGATATGCCCCATGTAGGAGCTGTACATCGCGCCTGGACGACTCACGCAAGCACGAGCCAATCAAGTCTTCACCATAGCTTCATGTACCAAGTTGACGCCTCTTGTAGCCATGTTGCAGATTTTACGCAACCGTACATCGTCTCGGGCATCATGCTAACATTACATACCTAGGCATTAAGATAGCCGCTAGCCTTAGAAGTGGACATTATCTCTATAAGCTGGACCTACGAACGTAGAGAAATCGCGACCGATAGCCACAAGCGAGACTTTAAAGACCTCGTCGCCCAGATCGTCAAAGCGAAGAAACCGATCCTCTTCTACTCCCTTCCCGATACGGGCCCAAACTTTGATACGCGCCCGTTCGGCCCCGTAGGGCTAAAAGGCATCATCAGGATCTGTTCGACGACAGACTTTGACGCTATCTCGCAAGACAATATCTACGCCAAGCCCGAATTTCTATTGCCGGGCGAGAATCACTAGGACACTTCGACGGGCAAAATCGAGAGGCGAAGTTCGTACGCAACAGCGTATGCGGCTGGACTGGCCGCTCTCGCTCTGTATAGCTTCAGGTGCTATGTTAATATCTGTGATCCGCCGTCTGAGGCTGACGCCGAGACATATCTCGAGATCGCAGAGACGACCCAAGGGATGAGAGTCATCTTTAAAATACTGGCTCACATGAATCCGGACGCGGAGCGGGATGCGGGGGGAAGCAACAGTGGATTTGTCCGACGAGAATCATTGCGCCCAAAAAAAGATTTCGGGCGGCGGACAGATGGTCGAGTTGAGGAACGGGGTTGAGAGGCTCGTTCCTGCAGAGATCAAGGACAGATATGTTGCCTTCAAATCCGTCCGTCCTCTCAAGTAGTGCAAAGGGCCCATGATGCTGAATACGAGCCCTTTCCGGCGTTCTTCCCAGACCCAAACCTCTTCCCCCCTTTCCTCGCGAATCGTCGCTCAAACGTCCTGCGTAGCAGACTCTTTCTGCTTCTCACGCTCCGCAGATGACTCTGACCTGACGCTCGGTTTCGGCCGCAGCATATGGGTGTCTAGCTCAGCCTTCTTGGACCCTGGTGGCATGGTGCTAGCACCGGCAGTGCAGTCGTCATTGGTATTTAGATTGCGGACTACAGTGTGCAATGTGGTTAGCTTCTATCTCAAGCATCTCGGGCCTTGGCAAACAGAGTCCTGGGAATACTGCCTCGTTTCTCGGGCATAGGTGCAGGTTCAGGACTGCGCCGCCCCCTCGTTCCAGGCAAGCCAAGCGGGCTGCTCACTGGCCGGCTCCAACACTGCCTGACAGGCGAAGTGTTTTGCAACTTCCATCATCCAAACTTCGGCTGCCAGCACCCGTGTTCGCATTGACGATGGACCCCTTCAGCACCGCTGCCGGCGTCATCGCGGTCATCCAGATAGCCGACAGAGTCATTTCCTTCTGCAAAGAGTATCTCGAGGCGGCGCGTGATGCTCCATCGGACCTCCGGCTCATTCTTGTCGAGACATCGATGCTAAAGACCATTTTGGACAGCCTGGACTTCCTCACGTCGTGCCAACACCAACCCGCCTCTTCAAATTACCTGTTCAGCAGCGGCGGACCGATTGAGGCGTGTCGCAAAACACTCGCGGAGCTGTGCCAACTCTTCCCATCCAAGGGCAATTCGAAGAAATCTAAAGCGAAAGTAACCCTAACTGCCCTGGCTTGGCCACTAAAGGAGGGAAAAGCGAGAAAGCTTCTGTCTGACTTGGCACAACACAAGTCCACCGTCAGTCTGGCACTCACGTCGGATATGAGGTAAGTTGCCAGACCACTCTATGTTCATTGAGTGCATGGTACAAATGCTGACCACATGTAGCCGCGACATCAAAGATGTCAAGCACGCAGTGATGCAACTCCGTACCACTCTGACAGATTCAGAAAAGCGGGAGGTTTACTCCTGGCTTCGACATACCGACCCCTCGTCGCTCCACCATCGATGCTGCATACAACATGAGGCTGGAACAGGGGACTGGATACTCCGCTCAAATGAATGGCAAAACTGGCTTGAGGGCCGACGCCGGTGTCTTTGGCTCCATGGAATCCCAGGCGCCGGCAAGACCATTCTGGCATCTCACCTCGTCACCGTTCTCAAGGACCATTGTAAGGAATGCACAGTTCCTACCGCATGTGTCTACTACTACTGCTATTTTAGCAACCGTCAAGATGAATCCTCGCCGTTTCTGAGATGGCTCATAGAACAACTCTGTCGCCGGGTTGATATCTTGCCGGACTGTCTTTATGAACTGTTCCGGGCTGGCAGTGAGCCCAGTCTGGTTGACCTCTTGCATGTCCTTGAGACGGTCATTAAGGGTTTCGAACGAGTCTACATCGTCATCGATGCGTTGGACGAGAGTTTACCAAGGGACGATCTTCTCCGTGTTGTCCGAGACCTTGCTACCGATACCAGGCTTCAGAACGTAAGTCTTCTTGCGACTAGTCGGCAGTATATCGACATTGAGAATGTTATGTTGGAGATATCTGCGCCCATATCGATGCGAAATAGCCTGCTTGACGAGGATATTTGTCTGTTTGTCAAAGCGCAAATCGCAAACAACTGGAGACTCAAGCGCTGGCCGTCTGACTTACAACGAGAGGCCGAGGATGCCTTAGCCACCAAGGCGAAGGGCATGTAAGTTGAATGAACCTGACTGAAATGCCTTGGTGGTCACGTAAGTGCTTACATGTTTATAGGTTCCGCTGGGTGGTGTGTCAAATCGACGTACTTCAGCGCCTGCAGCCGAATAGAGACATGATATCAAATGCCCTTGCCACACTTCCAGAAACATTGGACGAGACCTACGAGCGAGTCTTCCTTCAGATTCCGAAAACAGCTAGAGGGTTTGTCCACTCAGCCATAAAATGGATTTACGCCCATTCGTTCCACTTGGGGAACAACATAACATGCCCCATTTTGCTCGACATTATCCGCAAAGACCTCGCTTCACGTGACCGTACTACAACAACTGGCTACTTATTCAACGAAGACCTCCTTCGTGACTTCTGCGGGTGTCTGGTTTCAGTAGCACCTGAGAGGCGGGATTCGACGTATGAAGGAACAACTCTGGAGTGGACCGTCCCTACTGCGCGTTTTGCTCATTACACTGTCTGGGAATTCTTAGAATCGGACAGAATACGCGACGGACCTGCTGACTTCTTCGCTGTTGACAAAGAAGTAGCACTCGTCGAATACTCGAGACTTGTCCTCACTGCGGCGATGGACGTCGGCCATACTACCTATCTCAAATATGCCAATCTCCACCCCGATGCGGAAGATAGGCGTCACGAACAAATTTTGGAGGCCGAACAGGCCTTGGAAAATGACCCTAATGTCTATTACGTCATGTTATCCATTCTTTGCGCGAAAAGAGTATTAACAAAACCGCTGGCTCCTGGATTTGGTTGTCTTAACGCCACAATAATCGACCTTCTTGATACAAACAAGTCTCATTTCGGCACTCTAGTAAGGGTAGCCGATATGATGGACTGCCACACGATCTGGTTGCATGATGGGTGTAACGAAGAGAATGAAAGAGTTTTTTACAAAGCCAGCTGGATTGCTCACTCGAACGACGATGCGAGGACGTTATGCAACCTGATGTGGGTGGATCCGACTGCCAGTCTCGTAAAGCAGTTTATCGGCACATGGAGTGAAAGTAGAGTGCGGAGACTGTTCCAAGACGATGTCGGCTTCGAATACTGGCTTGGCAGCATCGATCAACGCAAGTTCGGCTTTATATTCCATGGCACGGTTATGGGACTCTTGGCTCTAGACCCCTGGACGCAAAAGAGAGTCGAGCTCAACGGTCTCATTGATCTTGCATGCGACTACTTCGACCCATCCAAAATGCTTATATCGCTGGTTGGGTTTCACAAACACACTGCGGAATGCACGGCACGAGTTTCTTGCCCTGTATCTCGAGTCCTCGATCTTGGCGCGAACGTAACAAGCAGAGGGTATTGGGCAACTCCCCTTCAGATTGCGGCTGCAGCACGAAACTTCGACACCGTTGAACTGTTGCTCGACGCAGGAGCAGACCCAAACGAGATCGGCGACCCAGACGGCCTGTACTGGGATGATACTTCGTTCCTCGGCGAAAATTTCAACTCTTTCAGACTTTACTCCCCCCTGGCGGCATGTTTGAAAGGCCTTGAGTCATATTTAGTACACAATCGTGTTCATCGTAGTACAAGAGATAGAAGAAGCGTCAGCGACCTCCTTCGGAGAAAGGGTGCTAGGAATTTCATTTACTATGAATCCAGTGATGGGGAGGACTTTGAGGTCACGGGCCCATACGATGGGGAGCTGAGCGAAGACGATTCGGACAAGCAAAGTCGTATCGGCAACGCTGCTAGATCTCCTCAAGATGCCAGCGGTGGGGGAGAGAGTGACAGAGATGATGATAATGAGGGTTACCGATAAGACTGGATGAAGTGATGGCCAATTATACTCAGCATGCCTGCTCGTTACTGGGCTGTCGGGACACTGCAGTGACACGTCAGCACACCACAACCACTATGGTGCCCGGCTATGGGCCGTAAAAATCTGGTGGCTTCTGGTGTTTCCGTAGCTCGCCTTTGCCAACCTCATCGTCTGCAAAGTGTCATCCTTCTTTGAGCGCTATGTAGTAAGATGTGAAGTTGATTCCAGTCTCGTCCGAGCTAGCGGCTCGCATTGGGGCTAGAACCCGCTTGGTACGCAAATCTTAACACGAAGAGGCTCGTCATCTTTTGAAGACAACTGCATCATCCATTGATTGGTTGCTGGGCCTTCAAAACGATTCGGGGCCTCGACTGTCATCTCTGCTGAGAAGTTTTCCCCCGATTCGTTGAATGCCCTCACGTACACCCCAGCGCGTAAAGGTTCCCAACAGCTGATCTTGAGTCTGTATATGGAAGCACGAAGATGACCAGTCCCAGTCCCTTCGATCAGAGTAGGCTGACTGACGTCGAAGGGCTTGTGCCACCACATAGCGTACGCAATGATCGCACACAAAGCGTGTGCAAAAGTGTTTAGCTCCAACACACTGATGGCCATCCCCGTTACCATTCGAGACAGACACTGGATCATGAACCATGAGGCTTGGATAATAACGATAGCTTTGGCGAGCCTATTGGTCTTGCTTTTGTCCTCAATATCCGCGACTAACCTGAATGGAATTCTGCCTCTCTTGTCAGACAGTGTATGACCACTGGAAGTTATCAAGCTTTGATGTGTTTGTCTGTGTAACCCAGAACCATAGGAAGAGAGAAAATCCGATGAATTTAATCTTTGAAGTTCTGGTTTAAAACGCGCTAATATCACGATTAACCATATATAGCGAACGGATCATTGGACGAAAGCATCGATCCGCAAACGGATCATTGGACGAAAGCACCGATCCGCGAACGGATCATGGGACGAAAGCGTCGATCCAGGTGCAGGATACATTATGGAGGAAGCTGTATATAATTCACGTTCTCTACGCCTACGGGCATCACTGTAGCTTCCTCAGCAAGCAACGCTCTATAGGTAGTTAGTCAATTGAGCTACCTTGAGCTTAACACACTGTTCACATCTTTGGAACCACTCTCATTGTCGTGCACCTTTTGGCCGCATCGATTCATAGCTACTCACGGTTACCTTCAGAGGATCCCTCTCAGACGACGAGTACGGGAATCGTAACAGCTGATGAGCACGTTCTGGTTGGCTCTATATAATTCTGACCTGAAGCTTTTGAGTCGACGCTTGATATGATTTCTAATCCACTGGTAGTATGGAAATGAGTGCTTGCCACATCTACGAAGAGGATCCCCTGCACGCCCTGACTGTTCAATAACTAACTCCATAGGTGGCAAGTGGGCGGGTGTAATGCCCAAGCAGACTCCCGTGGAATGCCGAGATGCGGAATAGATTCTCCAGCCAAATTTGCCGTATTGAGGGGTGGAACATAGTAAGACATGTCGTGATACTCCTTTGCAAGAAAACATGTATATAAAGGGTTTGATGAGTGTAGCAGTTCATGCATGCATTGGTGATCCCCCTTACTATCAGTGTTAGAGGATCATCAATATTAAAGCAATATTTAAACTTAACTTTCTTTAGACTGGATAAGGGTTATACTTTAAATGGTTTGCTATAAATCTATTCTATAATGCCAGTTAGATCAGTTTGTTTATTCCTATCGCTTTCTTTCTTCCTTGCCTTTTTTTAATGTCTATCATGTTAATGGCAATAGGTTGTGCACTGGGGCTTTTTAGTAAGTAAATGAAAAGGTAGGTTATTTTTACTTAATAGCTCTTTATATTAAAAGAAAAGGTGTGGAGTGAGAATAGGGTAGGATTTAAAGGTTGCACTCAGTCAAGGTGGAAACAAGGCTTTAGTAAGCTTAACAGTTGGATTATAAGCTCTTCCTAAATAAATATCTTATTATACGCTCCTTTTTAGACCTTTTCTTTTATTAAACAATATTATAAATTTAATTATATACTTTAAATCAACTATTTAAGTTTTAGTATTTAATAATTATAAGATCGGTATTTTCTAACTAAGCCTAGCTATATTAATTTAATTTCTTTATTTACTTTTTAAAGCTTATTACTTTTTTATTAATTGATAATTATATTTAATAAAATTATTATTACTAAATTAATACTTATTTCTATTAAAGAGTAGTATTATTAATATACTTTCTTTAAATCCTAAGCTATACTTTTTAGTATTTAAAAGCTTATTAATCTTAATTAACTTAATATCGTTTTTAATCTTATACTTTTTAATAGAGATTTTAAGATTTAGTTAACTTATAAGAACTATATTGAATTTGTTAAATAGTTTGATTTCTATATTAATAGGGAATTTAGGTTTTTATATACTTTATTTATTTAAATAAACTTACTTACGACCTTTTTATTTAACGCTTTATTTATCGATTTTATTAAAAGTACTTTTTTTATAATAATTTCTAAAGGTTCTATTAATTTTAATAATTAATTAAAATAAAAAAGTAGTAAAAGAATAAGGAAGAGTATTGATAAGAATGTTAATAAGACTTTTAATACTATTTCTATAAGACCTTTCTATTTAAGATTAATTAAATCCGTTTTATAGTATTATATTTATTATTATAGTATATATTTACTTTAGTATTAATTTATTTTTAAATTAAACTTTAGAAATAATATACTATAGTACTTTTTAAAATATATTAAAGAGGTAATAGCCCTAATTAATAGTATTTTAAATAGTTTAATATCTTTAATTAAATAAAAGTATATAACTTTTTAGAAGTTTCGGGAAACTTTATAATTTATACTTTTTTAAATACAATATAAGTTTATTTTACTTTAAAGTAAGTTCGAAATTACTGCTTTTAAATTATAAAGTAAAAGGTAATAAGTTTATTTACTTTTTTTTTTTAATAAATTAATTAATTCTTTTATAATTATATTATTATATCTCTTTAAAAAGTGGAGCTTTCAAAAAAAATTTCTTTTACAACGCCACGCCCAGCGTTAATTCTCTTCACAGTTAATCTAATATACTATTTAAACTGCCTGAGGCTACCGTTATAATTACGTAACTATCATATACTTATTACATACTTATTACTTAAGGTTCGGTGGTATATATATAAGACGTGACACACAGATGCTCACGATCAACACAATAGTATCTTCAAGCTATTTAATATAGCTATTAGATTAACTATTTAATCTATTAAGCCGTCTTATCCTTTACGATTATTACTGCGATATCGATTAACTTTATTAACTAATCTTCTACCTTATCCTTCTTTTCGAAAGCTTTCTTCTAAATCGTTTTATCTTCAATCCAATACCTTAACTTAAGACCAATTAAATCTTATCCGAATCGACAGAAGTTAATATATTTAATATAAAATAGAATAGCGACAGTATATATAACTAACTTTTCAGTAAAGGCAACGCTTATATTCCATTTATTACTATCTTTCTTTAATATAGCCATTATAATATTAATAAATTTAAGGTACTTATAGCCATTTAACTTTAAAATCTTATACTTATAAGCTTTTAATATAATTATATATTGCTATTATATTAGTACTATCTTTTAATTGTTAAATCGTATAGAACAGACTTATACTTAATACTACAATCGATTAAATTTCAATATAGTAGGTAGTATAAAAGAGAAATATGGTAGGTAATATAGGAGAGAAATATAGTAAATAATATAAAAAAAGAATATAGTAAGTAATATAGGAAAGGAACGGTAAAGAAAAGTAGTAAATAAGATCCTTTTTAACTTTATATAAATGCTAATATTTGGCCCTAATATAGGCTGGCGAGGGAGTTATTGGCGTAGTTATAAGTAATTCGGTAGTAAAGGAGGTATTTAGAAAGTTTGGTTATAATATTATTATATAAGCTTATTATTGAACTTGATGGTGGAAGGTTTAACTATATAATAAGTACGTGACTATAATAGTAGCCTTAAGTAGTTTAAGTAGTATACTAAATTAGCTGTAAAGAAAACTAACGCCGGGTGTGGCGTTGTAAAAGAAATTTTTTTTTAGAAGCTCTACTTTTTAGAGAGATATTATATACTTATTATATAATTAAACCTTCTACTATTGAGTTTAACAATAAACTTATATAATAATATTATAGCTAAACTTTCTAAACGCCTCCTTTACTATTGAATTATTTATAACCGTACCGATAACTCCTTCGCCAGCCTACACTAAAGTTAAATACTAATACCTATATAAGATTAAAAAGGATCTTATTTACTTTTCTTTTTCTTCTATATTATTTATTATATTCCTCTTCTATATTACTTATTATATTAAAACTTAATCGACTACTTACAGTACTAAATATAAGTCTATTTTATATAACTTAATGATTAAAAAATAATATTAATATAATAGTAGTATACAATTTACTATATTAAAAGCCTATAAGTATAAAATCCTAAAGTTAAATTACTATAAATACTTTAAATTAATTAATATAATAATAACTATATTAAAGAAAGATAGTAAAAAATAAAAGGATATAAACGTTGCCTATATTCAAATGTATACTATATATACTATTACTACTTTATCTTTTGACTAATATACTAAATTTTATTAATTTAAATAGGATTTAATTGATCTTAATATAAATTAAAAGATTAGAAAAAATAATAAGAAGATTTAGGATAAAGCTTTTGAATAAAAGGATAAGGTAGAAAGATAGTTAACGAAATTAATATCGATTATAAGTATAATAGTAAAAGTTAAGATGCTTTAATAGGTAGTTAATTTAATGGTATATTAAATAATTTAAAAATACTATTTACTATTATATTAATTGTAAGTATCTATATATTATATTTTGTATATATACTATCGAACTTTAAGAATTATATTATTAAAGAAAGTTTTTAAATAGGATTTAAAGGTATTTATTCCTTTATTATTAATAATAATACTTTTAATTAAAGTAATTTATATCGTTTTAATACTTTAAAGAATTTCAAAAAAGACTATAATTATTTATATAAGTTTTTTAATAAAAAATATAACCTACGTTTTTATTTTTAAACATTTAAAAAGTACTTTTATTTAAAGTTTACTTTTATTAATAAAGCTTTTAAAGTAATTAGAATATTTTAAATTCCTATAAATATTTATAAAGATATTAGAAATTATTTATTTATTAATTTAAAGTAAAAGAAACTTTAATAAAATAATACCGTTAAGTAATAGATTTTAAAAAGTTCTTCTTAAGGTTTAGTGATATATATACAAAATGTAATATACAGATATTTATATTAATACAATAGTAAATAGTATCTTTAAATTATTTAGTATACTATTAAATTAACTATCTATTAAAGTATTTTAACTTTTACTATTATACCTATAATCGATATTAATTTCGTTAACTATCCTTTTACTTTATCTTTTTATTTAAAGGCTTTATTTTAAATCTTTATATTATCTTCTTTAATCTACTAGTTTATATTAAAATCGATTAAATCCTATCTGAATTAATAAAGTCTAATATATTAATCGATAAATAAAGTAATAATAATATATATAGCGTATATTCGAATATAAATGATATTTATATTCTTTTACTTCTTACTATTTTTCTTTAGTACAGTTATTATTATATCGGCTAATTTAAAGTGCTTATAGTAATTTAACCTCGGAATCTTATATTTATAAGCTTTCGGTATAGTAGATTATATATTATTATTATATTAATACTATCTTTTAATTATTAAGTTATATAGAATAGACTTATATTTAATATTATAATCGATTAAGTTTTAATATAGTAAGTAATATAGAAAAGGAATATAGTAAATAATATAAAAGAGAAAAAAGAAAAGTAAATAGGATTTTTTTTAATTTTATATAAATATTAGTATTTAGCTTTAATATAGGTTAATAAAAGAATTATCGGTATAGTTATAAACAATTCGATAATAAAGGAAGCGTTTAAAAGATTTAGCTATAATATTATTATATAAACTTATTATTAAATTTGACGGTAAAAGGTTTAATTATATAATAAGTATATAATAAGTACGTAATAATTATATAACTATAACGGTAGCCCCAGGCAGTTCAAATAGCACACCAGATCAACTAAAAAGAGAACCAACGCCAGGTATGGCGTTGTAAAAGAAATTTTTTTTTTTTGGAAGCTCCACTTCTTAGAGAGACATTAAAAAGTTCTTTTTACTTTAACTTTTCTATTAATTTAGTTTTTAAACTTTTTAGAGTTTTAATAGCCATTATTATTAATTCTTTTTCTTTTTAAAACTTCTATAGTATTACTAATAAAGCAATTGATTTTTCTTTTATTATTAATATTGTTTTTAATTAATATTTACTTTTTAATTTTACTATTTATAATAATTACTTTAATATATATATTATTAACTTTAAAAAGCAGTTAATATTTAATATTTATAAACTTTACTTTAAAGAATAATATATAGAAGTTAATACCGTTACTTCTTTTATTTATAAATATAAAAAACGTATATTTAAGGATATATTAATAAGTAAAAGTAGGTTAATTAATTTTATTTTAAAGGAAGTTTTTATTATTAAAGGTTTTTATATTAATATTATTTTTAAATAATATTTAAAAGTATATAGAATATAGTACTATAGTTTAAATAAAGTTTTATATTATAGAATAGAAATATTTAATTTTATTAAAATTAAAATGTTAAAGGTTTATAAAGATTTAGTCTTTTTCGAATTTACTTCTTTTTTTTTACTATTTACTTTATTTTATATATAACGTTTTTTTAAATTTATTAAAAGCTATTTATTAACTGTTAATTTTTAATACCGTTTTTAATGCTTTTAAAAAACACCCCTATTGTCTATTATTAAACCTTTTAAAGTTTTAGAAAAATTTTAAAGTACTTTAATATATATAAGTTAAATATTTTAAAGTTAAGGCTTTAAATTATTTAATAGAGAAGGTTTAAAATATTAAAATTAATAGGATATAAAAGATTTAATATAAGTACTATTTTTAAGTATATATTATATAGGTTATTTTAAAAAAACCTTTATTAAACTACTTCTTTTATTTATTTTAATATATTATTTAAAACCTATTTAAATTTAAAGAAGTTTATAATAACTTTTAGTAAATTTTTATTATAATAAATAAATATAGTAGTAATTTATAGGTATTTTTACTTATATATAAAATCTATATTAAAGTATTTAACGTTTTAATAAACTTTATTAATTAAATTAAAAAATAATTTAATATTTTTATATATATCTCTTTAAAAAGTAGAGCTTTTAAAAAAAATTTCTTTTATAACGCTATACCCGGCATTAATTCTCTTTATAGTTAATTTAATATACTACTCAAATTGCCTAAAGCCACCGTTATAATCATATAATTATTATATACTTATCACATACTTATTATATAGCTAAACCTTCTACCGTTGAGTTTAATAATAAGCTTGCATAATAATATTGTAGTTAAACTTTCTAGACGCTTCTTTTATTACCAAATTACTTATAACCGTATTAATAACTTCTTTATCGGCTTATATTAAGGCTAGGTACTAACACCTATATAAAGTTAAAAAAGATCCTGTCTACTTTTCTTCCTTTTTTATATTACCTACCATATTCCTCTCTTATATTACCTACTATATTAAGATTTAATTGATTATAGTATTAAGTATAAGTTTATTTTATACGATTTAATAATTGAGAGATGGTATTAATATAATGGTAGTATATAATTATATTAAAAGCCTATAAGTATAAAATTCCGAAGTTAAATCACTATAAGTACTTCGAATTAATTAACGTAATAATAGTTATATTAAAGAAAGATAGTAAGAAGTAGAATAATATAAACGTTGCTTATATTTGAATATACGTTATATACGTTATTATTACTTTATCTTTTGACTAATATATTAAATTCTATTAATTCGGATAAGATTTAATCGATCTTAATATAAATTAAAGGATTGGAAAAGATAATAAGGAGATTTAAAATAAAGCCTTTAAATAGAAAGATAAGGTAGAAGGATAGTTAATAAAGCTAATATCGATTGCAGGTATAATAATAAAGGCTAAGATGCTTTAATAGGTAGTTAGTTTAATAGTATATTAAATAACTTAAAAGTACTGTTTACTATTATATTAATTATAAGTATTTATATGTTATGTTTTGTGTATATACTACTGAACCTTAAGATATTTTTATATATATATTAAGATAGGTGTCTTATAGGCCTATAGGTATAGACCTGTGCAAGGAACGGCGTAGAATATTAAAAGCGAAGAGGGCTTTATCTATAGTATACGACAGTAGCTAAGTATTAAAGGAATATAGATTATAAAGGCAACGTCCTATAATATATAGAAAGTAGATACTATAATATAAGCTTATAAAGTACTATAAAATATAGTAAATTAATATATTAAATTAACTTATTAACTAAGAAAATATTATAGTAAATAGTTATAAAGGATAAGACTTATTATAAGTCTTTAGCCTTTTATTATTTTCTAAATCTTTCTTTATTTTAAGGCTTAAATGCTTATTAAGTTTATTAACTATAGAGCTTAAATGCCTATTAAGTCTGCTAATTATAGGGCTTAAATATTTATTAAGTTTATTAATTATAAATTTAACCAGCCGGTTAAGTTTAATTATTAAGTATATTAATTAAAAGCTATTATAAGGTATAGGATATTAACGTTTTACCGTTATAGTATATTAATTATTTAAAGCTTTAAGTTACTTTAAAAGTCTGAAGACTATTGTAATTACTATAATAAAGTATTAATAAATACTATAATTTTAAACTATTAGTTATTATTAACTTTATAAATTATAGGTTAAAATATACTGTAAAGTTTATAATTAAGTACTGTATTTTAATACCTTCTTTATAACTATAGTATATAGTATTAATTAAATGGGTTTAAAAAGGTTTAATAGTAAAATAAAGGTATTAAATAGTATTATAGATAAGGCTTTAATAAGGCTATTAGTAAGTATTTTTTTTTTAAGAAGGTAAATTATAGTAATAACTTTAGTAAATATAGTTTCTTTAACCTTTTAAAATTAAATTAAAGTATATTTAATTTAGCAATTATACTTATTGTTATAAGTAATAGTAATAGAGTCTTTATTATTATATAATAGAAAGGTAGGGTTTATAATAAGTTTAAAAATTTCTTAAAAAAGACCCTTAAATTATATAGCTTTTTTAAAGCTTTTAATAAATTTAATATATTTAGCCTTTAAAATACTAAAGAATATAGTAAACGTTTTTTTAAATTTCTAATTAATAGGTCTTTTAATTAAAGTAAATAGTTAACTATAAGTAGATTTAGTACTTTCTTTATATTTAACTTAATTACTATTAATAAAATTAATAAGCTTTAAATTACTATTAAAGCTATAATTAATAGCACTATAAATGCTAAAATATAAGTAAGAAAGTAGTGATTTTATAGCTTTTAAATAAGTATTAGTAAGCTATATTAAGTACTATAAAAGCTATTAAATATTAAAAGCTATATTAAACTTAGTTTAAATTATAGTATATATTAAAGTATTAATTAATTATCGATATAAGTATTAATTAAAGGGGTTTGCAGAGGTTTTAAACTTATTGCTTTTGTTTATAATTTTAAGGTTTAATAAAAAGGGAGTTAACTTAATACTAACTTTAAAGTATTTAACTGCCTTTATAATATAAGCCTTTTAATAGATTTAAAGGTACTATTAAGGCTTATTATATTTAATTTAAATATTAAGGAAGTAGTAGGTAAGATTTAAGTTTTTAATATTATAGTACTTCTTTATAGTATTTTTTAAAGCTTAAAACTATAGAGGCTTAAGGCTTATAATTAAGTAGTTATTAATATAGTTAATAATAAAAATTTTATAGTTTAGGTAAAAATAGGTAGCTATATTAAAGATAAGGGGTTTAAAATTTAAGGCCTAAGTTATTATAAAGACCTTCTTAAGGTTCGGTGGTATATACATAAGACGTGATATACAGATGCTTACGATCAATATAATAGTAAACAGTATCTTTAAGTTATTTAGTATACTATTAAACTGGCTACTTATTAAGGCATCTTAGCCTTCACTATTATACTTGCAATTGATATTAACTTCGCTAACTATCCTTCTACTTTATCCTTCTATTCGAAAGCTTTATTTTAAATCTCTGTATTATTAATCTACTAGTTTATATTAAGATCGATTAACTTCTATCTGAATTAACAGAGTTTAATATATTAGTCGGAAGATAAAGTAGTAATAGCGTATATAGCGTATATTTAAATATAAGTAACGTTTATATTTTACTATTTCTTACTATCTTTCTTTAATATAGCTATTATTATATTAACCAATTCAAAGTATTTATAGTTATTATCTAACTTTAGGATCTTATACTTATAGGCTTTCAGTATAATTATATACTACCATTATATTAGTATTATCTTTTAATCGTTAAGTCGTATAAAATAGACTTATACTTAATGCTATAAGTAATTAATTAAGTTTTAATATAGTAAATAATATAAAAGAAGAATATAGTAAATAATATAAGAAAGTAATATAGTAGGTAATATAAAAGAGGAAGAAAAGCAGTAAATAGGATTTTTTTTAACCTTATATAAACGCTAATACTTAGCTTTAGCGTAGGTTAGTAAAGGAATTATCGGCGCGGTTATAAGTAATTTGGTAGTAAAGGAGGTATTTAGAAGGTTTAGCTATAATATTATTATATAAGCTTATTATTAAATTCGACGGTAGAAGGTTTAGCTATATAATAAGTACATAACTATAACGGTAGCCCTAGGTAGTTCAAGTAGTATATTAAATTAACTATGAAAAGAACCAACGCCGGGTATAGCGTTGTAAAAGAATTTTTTTTTTAGAAGCTCCACTTCTCAGAGAGACATTATAAAGACCTTCTATTATTAAAGATAGGAAGCTTATTTTAAACTATATAAGGATTTTTTTAATAGGATAATTTAATCTTTAATAAGGTCTTATTTAATTACTTTTAATAGTATTATAACGTTAGCATTATTATAAGTAAATTTAAGTAATTTCTATAGAATTTCGATATAGATATTAAAATTGGTCTTTAAGTTTAAAAAGGCTTTTATAAAGTTTACTTATTTTAAATTCTAATTAAATATAATTATAAAGGTTAGTATAATTTTCTAAATTAAAGGCCTTATAGTAAAAGTATAAGTCTGTTCGAAATCGATTCTAAAGGCTTATTAAAAACCCTAAGTAACTAATTAAGCCTTAAACTTTACTATAATACCTTATAAATTCTTTTTATTTTTAAACACTTAGTAATTTATAATAGGCTTCTTTTTAATTTAAAATCGATAGATAAAATAGAAAGTCTTAATAATAAGAAGTTAATATAATTTAATAAAAATAGCCTATAACTATTGCTTTTCTTTAAAGTATTTTAAAGTTTATTTAAAGGTATTAAACTTTAAGGCCTTTATAAAATAGTATTTTTTATAATAGGAAATTAAATAAAAAATAAACTTACTATAATTTATATTATTTATAGGTATAAATTCTTTATATTACTTTTATAAAGTTTAAAATAGAGGGATTTTAATAGTAATAGAAGGTATTGTAAGTATTGGAATTATAAGTTTAAATAATAATTAAGTAAGTAATATAAGGGATAATTTAAATATTAAAGAATTAGTAATTAATAAAATAAAAGGGCTATAAAGAAAAGGCTTAAGGATTTAAATAGTAATATCTTCCTTTAATTTATTAAAGTAATTAAGGATCTTTAAAAGATTTATAGGGTTTAAAGGACCTATAATTTAAGTTAATAGGTCTTTATAAAATTTAATAAAGCTAGTTTTAATAACTTTATTTAAATTTAAGTAAATTAAATAGGTTTAATAATTTAAAATAGCTATAAGTCTTTCTTTAATTTTTTAAAAAGTAAGTTTAAAATTTATAGTTTAATCTTTAATAGAAATATATACTATAATTTTAATATCTATAGCCTTATAGTTTAAAAGGTTTAATTAATATAGCGTTTAAAAAGATAATAATTTATTATAAAAGATTTAATAAAGTATAAAATTTTTAAAGTTTTAAACTATATAGTTAATAATTTTTACTATAAAAATAGCTATATACCTTTAGAAAGTTATAAAAAGGCTTAAAATTAAAATAGTAATTTTAAAATAGTTTAAAATAACCTTAATAAAGTATTTAATTAGGCTATTTTAATTAGAAATTTTAAGGTTTAATATATTAAAGTTAATACCTTTTTTAATAAAGTAGGTACTTAAAAAAAGGATTTCTTTTTCTTTATTATAATTAAAATAAATAAAATATTATTAAAAGGTATTATTTAAGCCTTTAAATAGTAAATAAAGTACTATAATAGTATTATCTTTAAAAGTTAATAGTTTAAAAAATCGAAAATAGGTTTTTTAATTTATTATAATTAAATTATAAAGCTTCTTTAATAGTAAAATAGGCTTAATAGTAATAATATCTTTCTTTAAATAGTTTAAAGTAAAAAAAAGGTTTTAAATAGGATTTTTAAAAGGCTTTTAAAAGATTTTTATAATATTATAGTTTTTATAAATTAAATTTTTAAATTTAACCTTTTATAAGTTAAGTATATTTTTAATAATAAAAAAGGTCTTCTTTAAAAGGTTAAAATCTATATACTTAAACTATATATATTAAAGGATAATTAATTAAATTAAAGTTAATAAAGGCTTATTAAGATTTTTAAAAAACCTATCTTCTTTTAAAAGGTTAAAAGCTTTAAAAAAGACCTTTTTTAAAATTTTTAAGGCTTTAAAGGCTTTAAGAAAAGTAAAGTAATTATTAAAGTACTATTAATAAAATACTTTAAATTAAAGTTAGCTTTTAAAATTAAAGTAAAACTTTAATTTTTTAAAATTTAACAAGGTAATAAAATTGCAATTACTATCAGTAAATTTTTAACTATATAAAGCTTTTTTAATGTTATATAAATAGTCCTTATTAATAATATTTAATAGAAAAGTAAAAATAAAGAAGATTTTAATAAAGTTAATAATTAAAAAATAGGCCTTATTATTATAAGTTTTAATAAAGAATTAGACTTTTATAATGCTTTTATTAATAATTCTTATAGGGCTACTTTTTATAATTAAAGGCTTAACCTTTATTTTAATAAAGTTAATAAAAAGGTTTTTATTATTATAAATATAAACTATAAATTTAATATTAAAAAGCTAAGTTTTTTTTAAAATTAAATTAATATAATTAATTAAGTTAATAAGTATAAAAGATAGGACTTTAAAAGGTAAAGATATTATAAATTTAATAAAGCTATAGTATTTATAAAGTATAATTAGCTTTAAAGATTTAATATTATAAAAACCTATATTAAAGTTAAAGCCTACTATAAAAGAAATTTCTTTAAGATTTTTAAAGTCTTTAATATCCTCTTTCTTTTTATTTCTCTTTTTCTTTTTCTTCTTTTTAATAAACTTAAGCTTTATAAGGTTTTTTATAAAGGTATTTAAAGCCCTTAAAGCTTTAAAATCCTTAATAAAGATAGTATAGAAATAAAGTATAAAAAGGGTTTAAATAATTATAATATTAGAAATATAGGTTTTAATTAAAAGCTTTTTCTATAAAAATTCTAATATAAAGTAATAAAAATAGTTAAAATTATACTTATTTTAATAAATTAAAGCTTTAAAATATTTATACTATAGTAAAAAACTACCTTTTAATAAACTTAAATAATAATTAACTTAATCAATAAATTAAATTGTAATATTTAAATTTTAAAGTTTTATAATAAAAGTATTAAACTTAATATTATATTTAATTACTTTTAATAAATTATTGAATTTAATAATATAATAAACCTTATAAAGCTTATTTTAAAAAATAGCTTAAATAAAGATATACTAAGTTTATAATTATTAAAAAAAAGTTATTAAAAAGTCTTTAACTTTAATAATAAATAATAGGCTTATTTATAAAATATTTTAAATAGTAAAAAGAAAGAAGGCTTTTAAATTATTATTTAATAAATTAATAATTAATTTAAGTTTATTTATAAACTTAAAAAAGTTTAAAACCTTTATTTAAATAATAAAAACTTAATATTAAAAGCATTAATTTTTAAAATTTAAAAGCTTTTATTTTTTAATAAAGTAAAGGACCTATTTATTAAAATCCTTTATTAAAAGTATAATAGTCTTTTAAATAATTTAATTTAAAAAAGACACTATAATAAATATAACAATAAAGGCTAATAGACCTATATAAATTAAAGTAACTAAAAATAAAGATAGTATAAGTAGATTTATAGAAGGTTTAAAAGAAGACTTAAAAAGGTTTAAAGTAATATATTTTAATAAAAAGTAAATATTAAAATTATTAATATAAATATTAACTTAATTAATTTTAATATTTAAAATTTTAATTTAATTAATAAAACCTACTATAATAGCCTTAATTTTACTATTAATAGTAACTATAAAGTTATTCTATAGCTATTAAAAGTATTAAGTAAAGCTAAGGCCTTTAAAAAGGCTAAAAGTCAATAAAAAACTAAAAGTCTTTAAAGCTTTAAAGCTTATAAATAGGTTATATATATCTTTATTTTTTATAATAAAAATATCAAAGGCCTAAAAAGGAAGTAAAGGTATTATTAAAAGTATTAAAATACTATTTTCTAAGTCTTTAACGTTTAAAAAGAAAGTAAAAGTATTATTAAAAATATTAAAATATTATTTTTTAAATCTTTAATAGCTTATAATAAATAAAACTTATAAAATAGGTATTATTATAAAGGCTATAAAATAAACAAATTTACTTAAATAATATAAGCTTAGGCTTATAACTTATTAAAATAGATATCTTATAAACCTATAAGTATAGACTTATATATAAAACAGTATAGAATATTAAAAGTAAAGAAGGCTTTATTTTAATATACAATAGTAACTAAATACTAAAGGAATATAGATTATAAAGGTAACGTTCTATAATATATAAAAAGTAAATATTGTAATATAGGCTTATAAAGTATTATAAAATATAATAAACTAATATATTAAATTAACTTATTAATTAAAAAAATATTATAATAAATAATTATAAAGGATAAAACCTATTATAGGTTTTTAACTTTATATTATGTTGAAATACAGCACTTAGTTGTGGACTTTACAGTATATTTTGGCCTATAACCTACAGGGCCAACAATAACTAGTGGCTTGGAATCACAGCGCTTACCAACACTTTGCTACGGCAATTACAGTGGTCTTCAGACCCCTAAAGCAGCCCGAAGCCCCAGGCAGTTAACGTACTATAACGGTAAAACGTTAGCGCCCTATATCCTATAATGGCTTCCGGTTAGCGTATCCAATAATTAAACTTAGCCGGCTAGCTAAGTTTGTAATTAGCAGACTTAATAGGCATTTAAACCCTATAGTTAGCGGACTTAATAGATATTTAGGCTTTATAATTAGCGGATGTTGAAATACAGCACTTAGTTGTGGACTTTACAGTGTATTTTGGCCTGTAACCTACAGGGCCAACAACAACCAATGGCTTGAAATCACAGCGCTCACCAACACTCTGCCACGGCAATCGCAGTGGTCTTCGGACCCCTGAAGCAGCCCGAAGCCCCGGGCGGTTAGCGCACTGCAACGGTGAAACGTTAGCACCCTGCACCCTGTAAACGGCTTCCGGCTAGCGCACCCAACAGTCAGACTTGGCCAGCCAGCCAAGTCTGCAGCTAGCGGACTTAACGGGCATTCAGGCCCTGCAGCTAGCGGACTCAACGGGCATTCGGGCCCTGGAACGGAGAGAGGTTCGGAGAGCAATACAGGGCCAAAGACCTATAATAGGTCTTGTCCTTTGCGACTGTTCACTGTGATATTTTCCTAGCTAATAAGTCAATTCAATATACTGGTTCACCACATCTTACAGTGCCTCACAAGCCTATGTTACAGTGTCTACCTTCTATATATTGCAGGGCATCGCCCCTGTAATCCATATTCCTTCAGTGCTCAGCCACTGTCGTATGCTGCAGACAAAGCCCTCTTCGCTCTCAGTGTTCTGCGCCGTTCCCTGCACAGGTCTATACCTATAGGCCTGTGAGACACCTATCTTAACAGCGGACTTAATAGGTATTTAAGCTTTGAAATGGAGAGAGGTTTGGAAAGTAATATAGGGCTAAAGACCTATAATAAGTCTTATCCTTTATAACTGTTTACTATAATATTTTTCTAATTAATAAGTTAATTTAATATATTAATTTACTATATTTTATAATACCTTATAAGCTTATATTATAGTATCTACCTTTTATATATTATAGGGTATTGCCTTTATAATTTATATTCCTTTAGTACTTAGTTACTATTATATACTATAGATAAAGCCCTCTTTACTTTTAATATTCTACGCTATTCCTTATATAGGTCTATACTTATAGGCCTATAAGATACCTATTTTAATAGGTTATAAGCTTAGACTTACATTACTTAAGTAAATTTCTTTATTTTATAGCCTTTATAATAATACCTATCTTATAAGCCTTATTTATTATAGGCTATTAAAGATTTAAAAAATAGTATTTTAATACTTCTAATAGTACTATTACTTCCCTTTTAAGCGCTAAAGACTTAAGAAATAGCGTTTTAATACTTCTAATAGTACTTTTACTTCCTTTTTAAGTGTTAAAAATCTAAAAAGTAACATTTTAATACTTTCAATAATACCTTTATTTTTCTTTTAAGCCTTTAACCTCCTTACTATAGAGGATAAAGAAATATATAATCTATTTATAAGCCTTAAAGTTTTAAAGACCTTTGGCCTTTTATCGACTTTTAACCTTTTTAAAGGCCTTAACTTTACTTAATACTTTTAATAATTATAAAATAACTTTATAGTTATTATTAATAATAAAATTAAAGCTATTATAGTAGGTTTTATCGATTAAATTAGAACTTTAAACGTTAAAATTAATTAAGTTAATATTTATATCGATAATTTTAATATTTGCCCTTTATTAAAATATACTACTTTAAGCCTTTTTAAGTTTTCTTTTAAACCTTTTATAAACTTACCTATACTATCTTTATTTTCAGTTACTTTAGTTTATATAGGTTTATTGGCTTCTATTATTATACCTATTATAACGTCCTTTTTAAATTAAACTATTTAAGAAACTATTATACTTTTAATAAAGGATTTTAATAAATAGGTCCTTTATTTTATTAAAAAATAAAAGCTTTTAGATTTTAAAAACTAGCGCTTTTAATACTAAGCTTTTATTATTTAAATAAAGGTTTTAAACCTTTTTAAATTTATAAATAAACTTAAATTAATTATTAATTTATTAAATAATAACTTAAAAGCTTTCCTTTTTTTTATTATTTAAAATACCTTATAAATAAACTTACTACTTATTATTAAAGTTAAAAACTTCCTAACGATCTTTTTCTAATAATTATAAATTTAATATGCTTTTATTTAAACTGTCCTTTAAAATAAACTCTATAGGATTTACTATATTATTAAATTTAATAATTTATTAAAAGTAATTAAATATAATATTAAGTTTAATACCTTTATTATAAAACTTTAAAGTTTAAATATTGCAATTTAATTTATTAATTAAATTAATTATTACTTAAACTTATTAAAAGGTAATTTTTTACTATAATATAAATACTTTAAAGCTTTAATTTATTAAAATAAGTATAATTTTAGCTATTTTTATTACCTTATATTAGAATTCTTATAAAAAAAGCTTCTAACCAAAATATATATTTCCAATACTATAATTATTTAAACTCTTTCTATACTCTATTCCTATATTACCTTTATTAAAGATTTTAAAACCTTAAAAATTTTAAATACCTTTATAAAAAACCCTATAAAGTTTAGGCCTATTAAAAAAAAGAAAAAGAAAAAGGGAGATAAAAAAAAAGGATATTAAAAACTTTAAAAATTTTAAAGAAATTTCTTTTATAATAAACTTTAATTTTAATATAAACTTCTATAATATTAAACTTTTAAAGTTAATTATACTTTATAAATATTATAGCTTTATTAAATTTATAATATCTTTACCTTTTAAAGTCTTACCTTTTATATTTATTAATTTAATTAACTATATTAACTTAACCTTAAAAAAAGCCTAGTTTTTTAACATTAAATTTATAATCTATATTTATAATAATAAAAATCTTTTTACTAACTTTATTAAAGTAAAGATTAAGCCTTTAATTATAAAAAATAGCCTTATAAGAATTATTAATAAAGGTATTATAAAAGTCTAATTCTTTATTAAAATCTATAATAATAAGGCTTATTTTTTAACTATTAACTTTATTAAGACCTTCTTTATTTTTATTTTTCTATTAAATATCGTTAATAAAAACTACTTATATAATATTAAAAAAACTTTATATAATTAAAAGCTTATTAATAGTAATTATAATTTTATTACCTTTTTAAATTTCAAAAGATTAAGGTTTTATTTTAACTTTAAAAGCTAACCTTAATTTAAAATATCTTACTAATAATACTTTAATAATTACCTTACTTCCTTTAAAGCCTTTAAAACCTTTAAAATTTTAAAAAAGGTTTCCTTTAAAGCTTTTAACTTTTTAAAAGAAAATAGGTTTTTTAAAGATTTTAATAAACCTTTATTAACCTTAATTCAATTAACTATCCTTTAATATATATAATTTAAATATATAGATTTTAACCTTTTAAAGAAGACTTCTTTTATTATTAAAGGTATATTTAACTTATAAAAGGTTAAATTTAAAGATTTAATTTATAAAAGCTATAATATTATAAAAATCCTTTAAAGGCCTTTTAAAAATCCTATTTAAAACCTTCCTTTTACTTTAAATTATTTAAAAGAAGATATTATTATTATTAAGTCTATTTTACTATTAAAGAAGCCTTATAGTTTAATTATAGTAAATTAAAAAATCCATTTTTAATTTTTTAAATTATTAACTATTAAAAATAATACCGTTATAGTATTTTATTTACTATTTAAAGGCCTAAATAATATCTTTTAGTAATACCCTACTTATTTTTACTATAATAAAGGAAAAAAAGTCTTTCCTTTAAATACTTACTTTATTAAAAAAAGTATCGGCTTTAGTATATTAAACTTTAAAATTTTTAATTAAAATAACCTAACTAAATACTTTATTAAAGTTATTTTAAACTGTTTTAAAATTACTATTCTAACTTTAAGCCTTTTTATTATTTTTTAAAAATATATAGCTATTCTTATAGTAGAAATTATTAACTATATAGTTTAAAATTTTAAAGATTTTATATTTTATTAAACTTTTTATAATAAACTATTACCTTTTTAAGTACTATATTAACTAAACCTTTTAAACTATAGAGCTATAAGTATTAAGGTTATAATATATATCTCTATTAAAAATCGAACTATAGGTTTTAAACTTACCTTTTAAAAAATTAAAAAAAAACTTATAGTTATTTTAAATTATTAAACCTACTTAATCTATTTAAACTTAAATAAAATTATTAAAATTAACTTTATTAAATTTTATAAAGACTTATTAGCTTAAATTATAGGTCTTTTAAGCCTTATAGGTTTTTTAAAAATCTTTAATTACTTTAATAAATTAAAGGAAGATATTATTATTTAAATCTTTAAGCCTTTTATTTATAACCTTCCTATTCTATTAATTACCAATTCCTTAGTATCTAAATTATCCCCTATACTATTTATTTAATTATTATTTAAACTTATAATTTTAATATTTACAATACTTTCTATTATTATTAAAATCCCTTTACTTTAAGTTTTATAAAAGTAATATAAGAAATTTATATCTATAAATAATATAAATTATAATAAGCTTATTTTTTATTTAATTTCTTATTATAAAAAGTATTATTTTATAAAGGCCTTAAAGTTAAATACTTTTAAATAAACTTTAAAATACTTTAAAAAAAAGCAATAATTATAGACTATTTTTATTAAATTATATTAACTTTTTATTATTAAGACCTTTTATTTTATCTACTAATTTTAAATTAAAAAAAAGCCTATTATAAATTACTAAGTCTTTAAAAATAAAAGAAATTTATAAGGTATTATAGTAAAGTTTAAAGCTCAATTAATTACTTAAAGTTTCTAATAAGCCTTTAGAATTAATTTTAAATAAACTTATACTTTTATTATAGGGCCTTCGACTTAGAGAATTATACTAGCCTTTATAGTTATATTTAATTAAGATTTAAAGTAGGTAAACTTTATAGAAGTCTTTTTAAATTTAAAGACTGATTTTAATATCTATATTAAAATTCTATAAGGACTATTTAAATTTACCTATAGCAATACTAACGTTATAATATTATTAAAAATAACCGGATAGGACCCTATTAAAGATTAAGTTATTCTATTAAAAAAATCCTTATATAGCCTAAAATAAGCTTTTTATTTTTAATAATAGAAGGTCCTTATAATAACCTAAGCCTTAAGTTTTAGGTCCCTTATTTCTAATATAACTACCTATTTTTATTTAAACTATAAAATCTTTATTATTAATTACATTAATGACTATTTAATTATAAGCCTTAAGCTTTTATAATTTTAAACTTTAAAGAATATTATAGGAAAGTATTATAATATTAAAAACTTAAGTCTTACTTATTACTTCTTTAGTATTTAAATTAAATATAATAAACCTTAATAGTGCCTTTAGATTTATTAAAAGGCTTATATTATAAAGGTAATTAAATACTTTAGAATTAATATTAAATTAACTTCCCTTTTATTAAACCTTAGAATTATAAATAAAAACAATAGGCTTAAAACCTTTATAAGTTTCTCTAATTAATACCTATATTAATAATTAATTAATACTTTAATATATACTATAGTTTAAACTAAACTTAATATAACCTTTAATATTCAATAGCTTTTATAGTACCTAATACAGTTTACTAATATTTATTTAAAAGCTATAAAATTACTACTTTTTTACTTATATTTTAATATTTATAGTACTATTAATTATAACTTTAATAATAATTTAAAGCCTAGTAATTTTACTAATAGTAATTAAGCTAAGTATAAAAAAAGTACTAAATTTACTTATAGTTAACTATTTACTTTAATTAAAGGACTTATTAATTGGAAATTTAAAAAAACATTTACTATATCCTTTAGCATTTTAAAGGCTGAATATATTAAGCTTATCGAAGGCTTTAAAAAAGCTATATAGCTTAAGGGTTTTTTTTAGAAAATTTCTAAGTCTATTATAGGCTTTACCTCTTTATTATATAATAATAAAGGCTTTATTATTATTATTTATAATGATAAATATAATTGTTAAATTAAATATACTTTGATTTAATTTTAAAAAGTTAAAGAGGCTATATTTATTAAGGTTATTATTATAATTTACCTTTCTATAAAGGAAATACTTACTAACGGTTTTATTAAAGCTTTATCTATAGCGCTATTTAATATCTTTATTTTACTATTAAACCTTTTTAAACTTTTTTAATTAATACTATATATTATAATTATAGAGAAGATATTAAAATATAGTATTTAATTATAAACTTTATAATATATTTTAACTTATAACTTATAAAGCTAATAATAACTAGTGGTTTAGAATTATAGTACTTACCAATATTTTATTATAATAATTACAGTAATTTTCAGACCCTTAAAGTAACTTAAAGCTTTAGGTAATTAGCATACTATAATAGTAAAATATTAACGCCTTATACCCTATAATAGCTTTTAATTAATATATTTAATAGTTAGATTTAGCTGGCCAGTTAAGTCTATAGTTAGTAGATTTAACGGACATTTAGGTTTTATAATTAGTAAATTTAATAGGTATTTAAGCTTTATAGTTAGTAAATTTAATAGGCATTTAGGCCTTAAAATAGAGAGAAGTTTAAAAAATAATATAAGGCTAAAGACCTATAATAGGTTTTATCCTTTATAACTATTTACTATAATATTTTCCTAACTAATAAGTTAATTCAATATACTAGTTTACTATATTTTACAATGCCTTATAAGCCTATATTATAGTATCTACCTTCTATATATTACAAAGCGTCGTCTCTATAATCTATATTCCTTTAGTACTCAGTTACTATCGTATACTACAAACAAAGCCCTTTTCGCTCTCAATATTCTACGCTATTCCCTACATAGGTCTATACCTATAGGCCTGTAAAACACCTATCTTAACATATTACTTTCTAAATCTTTCTTTATTTTAAAGCCTAAATATTTATTATATTTATTAATTATAAAACTTAAATGTCCATTAAGTCCATTAACTATAAAGCCTAAATACTTATTAAGTCTATTAATTATAGACTTAATCGGCTGGCTAAATCTAACTATTAAGTATATTAGTTAGAAGTTATTATAGGGTATAGGGCGTTAATATTTTACCGTTATAGTATACTAATTGCTTAGGATTTCGGACTACTTTAAAGGTCTAAAGACTACTACGATTACCGTAATAAAGTATTAATAAGCGCTGTAATTTTAAGCTATTAATTATTATTAGCCCTGTAGGTTATAGGCCAAAATATACTGTAAAGTCTACAACTAAGTACTGTATTTTAATAATATATAATATACTTTAATAACGAATTTAATATATTTTTTTTATAGAGAATATAATTTTTAAATTTAAATTATAAATAATAAAATTAAATTAAAAAATTTACTATTATATTAAGAAGAATTTAATAGGTAAATTAAAAAAGTTAAAAAAGAATTAATTATTAAAAGTATTATTATAAAAACTATAGTTAACTTTCTTTATAAACTTTAATTAAAAATTTTATAAATAATTATTTACTTTTTTATAAGATTTTTAAATAAAAGGCATAGTTTTTATACTTTTATTAAACTACTTTATTTATAGTTTTAATAAATAATAAAATAATGGGAACTTTTATTTACTTTAAAATTTATATAAAACCTTAAATTTAATTAAAGTAATATTTATATATATAGTTACCGTACGTATCCTTTAAATAAAGATTATAAAAAGAACTTATATTATAAAACTTTTAAAAAGCTTTTAAAAGTATATATTAAATATTTAATAAACTATAAAGTTACAAATATTTATTAGATTTAGATTTCTACTTTTAAAAAAGTCTTTATTACTTATAATATTATTTTTAATAAAATTGTATTTTTTAATATAAAAGGTAAAAAAAAAGTGACATTTTTATTAGTTACTATAAAAGAAGTTCTTAAATTTATATACTTTTTAGATTTTAATCTTATTAAATTATTTATTTTTAAAAACGTTATAGAAGTTTCTTTAATAATAAAGAAAGTTTTATTAAGGTCTATTATTAATAGGATTAAAAGCTTAAAAGGCAAGCCTTCTTTAATTATTAATTAGGATTTAAAGAAGGAGGAGTTATTTAACTTTATTAAATAATAAAATAAGGATTTTTAATTAATTATAGTAATTTAAAGGCTTTTAAAGTTAATTAATAGTAAATAAAATCTTTTACTTACTTTTAAATTAATACCGGTATTAAATTAATCTTTTATAAAATATAATAATATTTTTATAAAACTTCTTAAAGTATTAGAAGATTTTTTAAATAATAATTTAAATATTAATTTTAATTATAAAAGTATAGGATTAATTATTAAAGTATATAATTTAAAAAAGCCGTTTAATTTAAAAATTATATTTAATAAAGACCTTTTTTAATAAGTAAAAGATAAAGATAAAGTTACTTTTAAAATAAAAATTATTAGTTTAAAAATGTAGGTTAGTAAGTAATTAAAATACTTTAAGTATAATCTATTAGTAATTTAAAGTATAAATTTAATTCTATAAATTATAATAAAGGAAGAAGTATTTAAAGTAATAGAGAAAGTATTTAAAGTAATAATAATAAAGAAATAAATAAAAGAATAGTAAGTAAAGAAGAGAGTAAAGGTAAAAGTAAAAAATAGGATATTAAATTTTATAGTATTTAATTTAGAAGTTTGTTTTTAATATTTTTAAAAGGTTTTCATAAATATATATACTTTTAATTATTATATAATATTCGACTATTAATAATAATTTTATATTTTTTATTTAGTTCTTTTAATAATAATATAATAAAACGTTAATTAAAGGATAAAAGTAATATTTAGAGGATGTATTTATTAAGATTAACTTTTTAAATTAACTTTTTAAAATTAAAAAGAATTTAAGAAATATCTTTTAATATTTAATTTAAATAAATTATTAAATTTAAATATAAAAGTATAGTAAATTAAAAGATTTAAAAAACTTTATAAAAAAGTAAAGTATACTTTCAGCCTTTACTTTTAAAATAGGTATTTTTATATAAATTTAATAAAAACAGTTAGTTTAAAAAGTATAAAGTTTAAATAATTATTTATAGAGATTTTTAAAACTTTAATTATATTAGTTTAATTTATATTATAATGTTAATTATTTATATTTTTAAAATAATTATATTTTTAACTATTTATTTTAATTTAAAGTATAAATAGTTTAATATAATACAGGCTTTTCTTAATATATTAAAATTAAAGTAAAAAGTAATATTTTATAAGCTTTTTAAAGGCTTTAATATTAATAAAGATTTAATTTTTAAGTTTAAAAATATACTTTATAATTTAAAAGATTTATTATTACTTTAATATTAAGAGTTTTCTTTTATATTAAATAAATTAAGTTTAAGCTTTATTTTTAAAAAGCTTTACCTTTTTATAGATTTAATTAAATAAATTATAATTATTTTCTATATTAATAATATTTTAATACTTTTTTATAAGAATTATTAAATAAAGGAAAAGCAGATAATTAAAGGTTTAAAGGAAGTATATATTTTATATAAATAAGGAAACGTTAGTTGGTTTTTAAAAGTAAAGGTAATAAAGGATAAAGAAAGTAGGAAACTTTAGTTTTATTACAATTAGTATATTAAAAAATTATAAAGAAATATAGTTTATAGATATTTTAATTATACTATTAATATTATTAAATTTTAAAGAGTTTATTAAGTTTATTAAAATAGTTAATAAAAAAGATATTAAATTATATTAAAAGCTTATAAGCTTTATTTTATATATAGTAATTATAATTTAAATTAACGTTATTTATATAGTTTTTATATTTTTATAATTCCTTATTAATTTTAATATAAAGTATTTTAAAAAAATATAGTATATTATTTAATACCTTTATTTTATATATTTTTATATTATAAAATATAAAGGGGAGAAGATAATGTAAGTACTTTTTATTATTATAAATATTTCTTTTATTAACGATTTGAAAATACGGTATTTTTTTTAAAGATATTTAATAATATTATTTAATAATTTAATTTTATAAAAAGCTATTTATTAAAATAATATAATTACTTTATTAATTAAAGTAAAGTTTTTTACTTTATTATCAGTTATTTATAAAATAATTATTTTTAAACGGTTTTTTAAGAATATTTAGTTTAACTTTAAAAGAGCTTATTATATTTACTATAATAATTAATAAACTATTTAATTTATTATTAATAATAATAATTGAATTATTATTAAATTTTATTATATTAATATTTATAATATTTAAGTTTATTAAAAGTATTAAAAAAGGTTTTTTAAAGTTTTCTATTTATTAATAAGAAAAATATTAATAAATGGTTTTATTAAATAATTTATTTAATAAAAGTTCAAATACTTTTAAAAGCTTTTAAATTATAAAGATATTTATTTATAAATTTAATAATTTAAAAAAGTAATAGTAAAATATCTTTTTAATTTAAAAGATAAGGCTTTAATATAGAATATAAATTAAAGAGTTTAAAAGTTTTTAATAAAATAAAAATAAAAGAAAAGTAAAATAATAAATTTAATATTAAAGTTATATTTTTCTATATAGGTTTTTTAATAACTTTAAAAAGTATATCTACTTTTCTTTTTCCTTTAAAAAGGAACTTTCTTCTTTATTATTTTCCTCTTCCTTTTATTTTAAAGAATGTAATATAAAGTATTTAATTAGAATTAATTAAAGCAGTTTATTATAAAGGTATTAATATTTTTAAACTTTATAAATAAAATAAATAAAAATATTTAAAAAGTCCTTTACTTTTAATAAGTAAAGGATTATATTAGAAAATTTTTAATAAAAGAAAAAGAACTTTCTTTTATTTCGGTTTAAATATAAATTATAAGTATTTCCTTTTAGACTTTTATATTATCTTTTTATTTAATAAATTTTTAAATAGAAATTAATAAATAATATACCGTTTTTTATAAACTTCTTTTATTTTATTAATTTATTAACTATACTTTTAAGTATATAAATATAATTATAAAAATATATATAATACTATTTAACGGTATTTACTTTATAAATAAAGTATTTTTTAAATTTATTAAAAAGTTTAATAAATAAGGATAGTAAAGGAATATAGTTATATTTAATAATATAATAATAGTAATATAAATTTATCGAATTATATTTAACGATATAATTATTAAAGCTTTTACTATTTAAAAAGAAAGTAATATAATTAAAATAGAAAGTATTTTTATAAAAAATAGAATCGTTTAATTTATAATTAAATATATTTAATTAAATAAGAAAATATATAAAGCGATTTATAAAAGTTTATAAAAGGAAGCAGAAGCCTTTTTTTTTTTTTTTTTTTTTTAATTTAACAGACGTTTTTTAAGCTTATAAAATAAGTAAAGAAGTTTTTAAAGAAGGTAAGATTAGAAAGGAAGCAAAAGTAGCGGCCTTTTTTTTAACAATATAAACATTAATAATATAAGTATAAATAGTAAATTTACTTTTATTAAAAACTATACTAGTAATGTAATTATTTAAAAGAGTAATAAATAAAAGAAATTAATAATAATAGTAATGGTTAAAAAAGAAAGAGAAAGTAATATTAATAAACTTTATAATATTTAGTATAATATTTTAAAAAAGATTATAAATAAGGTTGTAATTATTTTAAAATTATAATTATAAACTTTTATTATATAGTAATAAGCTTTATTTATATAAAGGGAATAAGTTGTTAGTTTATAAGAATGTTATATTTAGTTTTATTTATAATTTATAATAAGTTAGTTTATTTATAAAAGTTTATAATTTAAAGAAGTATATAGAGTAAAAATAGGGTAGAATTTAAGGGTTGTATTTAATTAAGGTAAAAGTAGGGCTTTAGTAAATTTGGTAGTTAGATTATAAGCTTTTTTTAAATAAATATTTTATTGTATATTCTTTTTTAGGCCTTTTCTTTTGTTAGATAATATTATAAGTTTAATTATATGCTTTAAATTAATTGTCTGAGTTCTAGCATTTAATAAAAGGTAAAATACTATTAAATTTAAAAATAGTAAAAGAGTAAAGGAAGATAGTGGTATGCTTATAAAGACGTATCTATATTGGGAGGAAGGGCAATATTCTATTTTATTTTTAAGAATAGGGAGAACTTTTTTAATTTCCTAAGATAGCCGTTTTAAGAACCCTCGGTTAAAGTTACAATAACGGCCTCTTAGTTAAAGCACAATAATATCGGTAAGTATTGGCGGGTATACATAGGATATACACAGGTGTGTTCCGGGTGTGCCCTTGGTGTCTAGTGCCTGTGTAAAGTTACGTGCCTCTATTGGTGCAAGACGTCGAGATTCGGAACAGGAAACAAACATGCACTGAGGCCTGCAATTGACCCCGCAGGTGTGTAACAGAAGGAAAGGCGGAATGGCAAACCAGTAAAAGCCTGGCGCGAGCGCTACTTGGAAGCCTGAATTCTATCAAGCCAACAAAATACACATTTCCCTTCTTCATCTACTTGTTCGCTCCCCGTGATTTTCAAGAAGCCACAAAGTCGTACATACCACAGCGACTCTTTCCCTGTCCGCGATCCGATTGCCAAAGTTGAGGCCTCTCTAAGAACAGAGCATCCTCCATCCTGAACCTCACCAAGAGAAGAAGCCGCCAGAAATCCCAGATAAACTTCCTCGCATCCGCCTTCCAAGCCATCGGAGCAGCGGTTGGTCAAACGGCAACCACACACGGGCCCGGAGTTGTCGAAGGAGCCAAGAACTTGACCGAAGAAGCAATAAAGACCATCCAGAGGGAAGGCCCAGGCATCACCGCTGCCGCTGCCAACATCGCACACGAAATTGGCAGGAACGCTCAGGAGCATGGCCCAGCCGTCGCAGCAGCGGCGATGGACACCGTTAGCCAAGCTTCAAAGCATGTCGGGGACCAGTTTCCCCTTGTCATGGAACACGTTGCTGCCGCGGCCAAAGGGGCCGAGATGTTGACTGAGGCTGCGAGACAGGACTTGGAAAAGAACCACCCCGAGATCCTCGATGGCATTAGCAAAGGGGCTGTGACTGTGATTGAGACCGCCGAGAAGGTACCTCTTCGCTACCTATGCTCCTTTCAAAGTCGAGAGTCTAACCAACAATGCTAGGCAAAATGCTGGGCGGCTGAGAATCCAGGCAAGGCAGCTATAATCGTCGGTGGTGTGGTCTTGGTTGCCGCCCCTGGTGTCGTTACCAGTCCTGTTTTGGCTGCCACTGGGTTTGGCGAGGGAGGCGTAGTTGCAGGTGAGATGATTGCTCCATCACCATTTATCGGCGGGAAGTTGACTCTCTGTTACGCAGGATCGGTTGCCGCGTCAGTTCACAGCGGTATTCGGGTCGTCGCGGCTGGAAGCCTCTTTTCCATCCTTCAGAGCGCGGGTGCTGGGGGTGCCGGAGCCGCAGCCGTGGGAGGGGCTGTCCAAGGTGTGGGAGTGGCCGCTGTCGCTGGTGGCATTGTGGCCAACCTTTGGGAGGCTGAAAAGAGGCAGAAGTCTCAATTGTGATAGGCTGGAGAAAAGGACTCGAGGTAAGGTAGGCGCGTCATTTACGCTGAAAGATTTACACTATGATTGTTGTGTAAATGTATACCGCTCAAAACTGCCCGCCTTCTTTCCAATCACAATCTGGCCCTGATATTTCCGTCGCCATCACCCAAGGCCATAATGACTACTTGGTGGCCCCTGACAAGCGCCGTAGCGAATGTATCCCCGACATGCCCGTGAAGCTCGTGTGTTCCAATACTCTGCGAAACAACGAATTCTGCATCGATTCGTGGAAACGTGATCATCTTGTGGATGCGTGCAGTAGCAGGAACTAATGTTGTCAAACACGCCATCGTCAGCGATCTGCCCTCCAGTTAAGGCCAAGAGGTCCGGAGAAGCTTACCGGCAGGTAAACCTCCTTCCCCCCACGGTATTCCGCCTGGGATGAGAACTGGGCAAAGGACAAAGCCGGGGGCAGCTGCCAAGAGAAGACGGCCAAGGCAGAGGGCTGGCACGGTTGGATGATAAGCCACCCACTGATAGGCCTTCGAAGGCTGTCAGCTTCGATGAAGACAAGATGGGAGAGAGTGGTGTACAGTGAAAGAATTGAATTCTTCGGCAACAAACAAACAGCGCTCATCGAGTGCAGCCAAAACGTCAGGGTAGCGAGTTGCGAAGTCCCTTCGTCTGTCTGGGGTCAGAAGGTCCAGTCTATTGACAAGATTCGCCATGACGAGGTGCGCTGGGTTTTGGTGGTTCTAGGGATGTGTTTGATAGCTGTACTGTATCGGATGAAGTGTCGATTTCTTTGGATGTGAGTGTAGCGGATGTGTCGGAGATGGGAGTGATGATTTTGGTTGTTTATAACCATCTGCGTGGAATCTTCCACACCAGAGAGAATGCAAACCTACCTACTCAGGGAAAGGACGAGATCAGCATTGGGTGTCAAGGCAATCACTCTCTCAACCACTTCACTCGCTCATGTCCCATCAAACGGAACCACCTTCCTTGAAGCTTGAGTTACAAATTCTAAATGCAGGCATGGTCACTGCAAATCAGATTTCAGACATGGTAATCATGTAAACTAGGTAGGTAGGCTTCTTGAAACGTCAAACAAGCCTCTTAAAACTGACCTAGTGCTGGCATCGCCTGATGATGAGGCAGGAATTAAACACCCATCTGAGTTACTTTAATGTGAGATTACCAAATGAGGAGGGGTTATACGGGCTATGGCGTGCAGCGAGGCCTACAGCCAGTGAAGTTGTGTAACCTGAGATGTTATCACGAATCAAACGCACAAACGGCAACCGTTTGTTGCCTGACACGTGGACGGGTGGCAACCTGCAGTGGTTCAAGGATGCCTTGTCAATTACTCCTTCCTTACGATTTATCTCCCCAGCCATCCCTCACTTATCTCAAGTTCGCTCTTTCCATATTGACTTGCTCATTCCAACGACACCCATTCACCCCGCTAAGCGGTTGAAAACTTCGGCCTCAGGCCAATATCGACAACATCCCCATTCCGACATGTGAACACTGATCAAGCGACGATAAACAAAAAATGGCTGCCCACGTCCGGAACGCCGCTGCAGTGGTGGCCAGAAACCCAGGCACTGCAGCTGTTGCAGGAGTCGTCACCGTTGGTGCTGTGGCTCTTGCTGCACCTCTTGCCATTGCCGCGCCAGTCCTTGCGGCCGTTGGATTTACCGCCGAGGGTGTCGCTGCTAGTATGTTTGGTTTCACTTTCCCATCATCTCACTACTACCTGAGTCAAGTACGTCCCGAAAAAAGCTAATTACCTAATTTTATCCGTAGGTTCCATCGCTGCTGCTGTCCAAGCTGGTATCGGAAACGTCGTCGCCGGAAGTGCCTTTGCTGTGTGCCAGAGTGCTGCTGCTGGAGGAGCTGGAGCTGCCGCAGTTGCCACAGGTACACAAGTTGTTGGGGGGGTTGCTGCCGTGGGAGCTGCCGTGGGAAGATTCTTTTGGAGAAGGCAGTGATGCCAGCAACTGCTGTGGGAAGATGTGGCCGTCATTGAGCCAGACGGAAAACCGGACGTTTGGATGGGCGTGACTTTGATAGGCGACATGTGACAGCAGATGGAATAAGCAACAGTTCGGGATTTGTATCCAGTTTGGTACCAGGTCTGAGATGCGCAGGTGGATTGTTTACAGGATGGTCCTTGAAAATGAAGCTATTCCCACCACCAGCCCGAAAATTGGTCTCAGCTCTCGTCTCCTTCCATCATGCCTCTTAACTTCAGAATTGCTTGGAATGGCTCCAAGGAAGCTAAGACTGAGTCAAACAACGTCAACCGGATACTTCTCGGATACTATAAGGCTTCGCAGTCGCCAACACTGAACTTGTTTGGTTTGGCTTCATTAGGCGGACACATTTCGGCAACATTATGTAAACAGTTGAAACACCCCAAAGTCGGCCATAAGAACCCATCAACACATCTCCAATGTCAAAAAAAACCATCATTCTTCTTCTCACTTTTATCTTTTGCACGATTCCAACAGTTGACTAAAAGCCTTAAGACACAACACCATGTCAGCCCAAGCCGCCACCCTCAAAGCCGCCAAAGAGCTCAGCAAGCTCTTTGAAACTATCAACAAAGCCGCCACCTCTGCCAATGCCTCCTGGGAAGACGTCCTCCTAGACAACGCTCGCCGTGTCAGTACGCCGCTCGTGATCCAAATGCTCACACAGATGGGCATCGACCTCCACGGCAATAAACCGATCGCGCCATTCACGCTGTTCGAAAACGCCTGCGGGGCCGGTGTCGTGGCTCCTGTGTTGCAAAAGACTGTCAACCCTGACGTCTTGGCCAAGAGCAGTATTCTGTGTGGTGACTTCTCTACGCCCTGCATTGGGTTGGTCGAGAACAGGATCAAGGGGGAGGGGTGGGTGAATACCAAGGTGAAGAGGATTGATGCTCAGGTATGTCTTCCCAGAACAGAGTCATTTTGAGCAAGTCTGATCCCGTTGGCATGAAAGAAAACGGAACTGGAGTCTGCGAGCTTTGATTACGTGACGACCAACATTGGATTTCATGTTATTCCTGACTCGGAGGCTGCTCTAGATGGTAAGCTCCTTTCTGTTCCCAAAGCCTGGACTGCTTGACTGACCCTCAACAAGAAACTATTCGCATTCTCAAGCCTGGCGGAGTCCTCGGCTTCACCACCTGGCACAGGCCGCCAACCTGGGTTGACGAGCTCCAGGAAGTCTTTGCATCTTTTCCCTTTGAAGCGCCCTACACTTGGACGCTGCAAATGACGCCCTGGGGAAAGTGGACAGACGTGCAGTGGGTGCGAAAGACACTTGCCGCAAAGGGACTGGAAGACGTCAACGTCGACATCTACGCTCACTTGAGCAAGGTGGACAGCCCCTCGCATTTCATCGCTCAGAATGCCATGATGCTTGACTGGATCATGGACAGTGCCTGGAGCGAGGAGCTGAAAAATTCCCACCCAAGAGAGGAGGTGCAGGGGTTGGTGAAGGACTACTTGGAGAAGAAGTATGAGGGTGGATCGTGGGACATCAGTTGGATCTCGCTGATTGCTAGCGCGAGGAAGCCTTTGTGAGATGTGAGATGGTGATAGGTTGCACTGCAGAAAAGAAAATAGAGGGGTAGAGCCTAAGCCTTGATGTTTAATATTTGGGCGCGAACCCCGCATCGGGCGGCATCCACACGTTGTTTTCCCGCAGCGCCGCTTGGTTCATTCGTGCAGACCACGTGACGAGAATCGAGACTCCCGATGGCTCAGCCATTCCCATCAGCCAGCCCATCATCGTTTTCTGATCTGACACTGCTCAACCGCGATATGTAATTCTTGCGCGCAACCTGTTGCTCTGGCTTTTCTGGCTCTTTTCTGTGGTTTTTCTAAACTTCTCCTCATTCCCAGACGAGACGCCGAGTGACGCGCGCGAAGCGCACAGGACTCCCCGCGACCCGACGGACGCCCGGTTGGCTGGCTGGGACTGTCTGTCAACACAACCACCAAAACCTGGGAAAAGACACACAGTGCGGCGTAACAAAAAGTTGATTCCCGTCAACCTGGAACCCCTGTTGCTTTTGAGGCACCCATGGCAAACAGCCTCTCCCCTAACCAGCTCAATACCCTTTTGAACTCCCTCGCCGCTATCGACCGCCGCCTCAGTCGCATCGAGGCTGCCCTCAAGATCGGCCAGAACCCAAACTTTGGTGTTGCAGCTAGCGCTGGTGGGGCCCCAGTCCAAGTCCCGGGAGGAGGAGTCAGCGGCGTTCCTGGGGTTGGCGGTGCACCGGCGCCAGCGGGACCACCCGTCCCTGGTGCCCCTGGCGGCCCACCACCACCACAATCACTATCACAGGGGATTCAACAACAACAGAACCAGCAACAACTCCAACAACCCCAACCTACGCAACAGCAACAACAACAGCACCAACAACAACAACAACTCTCATACCACCAACATGCCCTCACACAATCACCCCAACAACCCATAATCCCCCTCGAACCCCCACCCCCCAACTTCACCATCTCCTCCCGCGCCGCCATGCAAGCCACTCTCGACGCCTGGACTCTCCCCAGAGGCTACTCCATGCGCATCGCCGGCGCCAAAGTAACCGGCAAGCGCAAAGTCCGCTGGGTCTGCTTCCGCGGCGGCGAAGCCCGTCACCACCGCCCCCCGTCGACCCTGAGGTTTTCGTCAAAGCCAAAGAAGAAGGCCGGCGCAAGCCCACCACGGACAGAACCTCCAAGAAGTGCGGGTGTCTCTTCAAGTTTGAGGTTATCGAGACAGCCAAAGACAGCGACGTGTGGGTGCTGCACTATCCGAACGAGGAGCACAAGGTGCATAACCATGGGCCGAGCACGGATACGAGTGATCCGAGGGCGAGGAAGCTGCCGGATTTTGTGAGCGCGGAGGTGGATCAGTGGTTGCGGGAGGGGAGGCTGGTGAGTCAGATTCAGGAGGAGCTGAGGAGGAGGGGGTACGTGAATGTGCTGAATACGGATTTGTATAATCGGAAGAGGTTGTTGAAGAAGGGGGAGGGGAATGGGTTGCAGCAGCAAGGGGGAGGTAGTAGTCAAGGGGGTGGGCAGGGGCAGCAGCAGATTATGGGGTGAGATGCTGGATTGGGGATTTTCTTGTTGACTTTTCAATGGGGATTGCTTTCCATGATTTTGTTTCGGAGCTATAAGAAGGAATGGAAGGGACATTTTTGATATCCGGTCTGTTGTTTTTTTTTTTTTCTGTCTGTCTCGACCGGAAAAAAAACACAGATCACCCTGGGCCTAGAGGTCAGGTCATGATTTACGACGTGATGACAGAGTTTTTTTTTTTTAAAATTATTCGAATGATAGATTAGGTATTTAGAATAAAAAGGTAACATGACCTTTTGGAGTTTTTTCACTACAAAGAGCTGACATTATTCGTGATGATGGTAGTCCAAAACTTATATGCAAAACAGTAGAAAGGGGGTGCCAAGAATGCCCCTGAGTGAAAGTGGGTCTATAAGACGACCACACACATTCTTACTACTGCCGACAACTTTACTCTTGCGCCGTCAGAGTGATTTGCAGGATGTGACTGAGGAGAGAAGAGAGAAACCTGGATGGCGACAACGATGGATGTAGCGAGAATTCTCTCTGTTCTTCCCTGTTCATTGAGTCCATGGTGAGTTTTACGGTGAGCTACAAGTGGGCAAACCCCGGAAAAGGGCATGTTGTGACTGAGTGAGACATCCCGTGTATTGTCTAACTACCTAAGAGGAGGTGTAAAGGGGGAAATAAGCAGATCCCCTCTGAAAAGCCCCAAGAGATTGAAATCATATGTTAAGCTAAGCTGTGGACTATGCAACATGAGGCCCCATCCGCATACAGCCGTCAATAACATGGGTGAGATGGGGAGTAAGAAAAGGGAACGAAAGATTTTGAAAAAGGGAAAAACAGGACCAGCCGTATTTCATCTCTTCATCAAAGGCAAAACCATCAACTCATTGTCCATCAACTCATCATTCCAAGCTTTGGGGTTCATGGCTTCATCGCCGAAAGGCAGCTGTGAGCCCTTCGCTCTTCTGAGATGATGCACAAAAATTCACTTAAAGGAGCGTCGACATGGTGACTATGATCTCAGGGGTGAGGTAAGGTTCAGAGCCCGTACCGGTGAACAGGGATTGGATGACACTCTTGGCGCATTCGCGAACGAGACCCCTGGCCTGAGCGGGAGTGTACTCATCCGGGCACTGCAGCTTGATCTACTGGTCCATGCCATCGAGCGAATGGTGGTGGAGCTTCCAACCGGCCTTGGTCACATCATCACTTTTGAGCTTGCCCTTCAACGCTGGAGCCAACCGGTTGGCCGTCACAGAGCCCTCCCACTGGACGTTCATGGTGACAAGCCAGCGGAGCTTGCCGTTGCTCGTACTGACGTCCTGGGTGAAGTTGAGGGCCTTGTTGCGCGCGGTTTCGAAGTCGCGGTAAGCTTTCGTCGTAGTTAGCTGCATGACGAGGCCAGAGTGCCAGGCTGAGTTGGCGCCGGCTTGGCCGAGCGGGATCCCGTAGTAGGCGTGGCAGCCGGTGATCCAAGAGCCGTTGCCGCTGTGAATGGCGAATTTGCTAGTCGTGATGCCGTCACCGCTGTCTTGTGTGATCGGCGGGATGTTTGAAAAGATGGCCTTGCCGATGTTGAGTGCCACATCCAGCCAATCGAAGTCCGTGCTGTCGGCGTCGCTTGTGCTCGTGGGAAAAACTGTTGGGAAGCCTCTCTGTGCGAGCATCTTGCCAATGTCTTGGACGAGTTCTCTGTTCGGTTTGCCGTTTTTGTTCAGCGGTGCCGGATCGGTCCACAAAAACGTTGATTCCGCGGGGTACGCAACTGAGGTCGTTTCCAGAGTAGAGTCATTCTTGATATGGTCGGGAAGAGCGGCCAACACTTCTTCGAGTTTTTCCTTGGCCCCCTTCTCGGCCGCGTCATAAACCTTAGAGGAGGCCGTGGTGAAATTGGGGAACAGCTGGGCAGCCGGATCATCATCGTCATGGAGCTTCACCGGCACCCCAGCAATCTTCGCGATGACTGAGGCAGCTTGTCCAACGTAACCAAAATACTGTACGCATCTAGGCCCATCGGCGAGGAGGCCAGGAGGTTGTGGCGAGCTGGAACCATTTTCGTCAACATCTCAAGCTCAAAACGGCCCCTGCGGATGCATGAATCACCTCTTGAGCCCACAAGCTGCGAGACAGTGAATCAGTCACTGGGCGAGCCTACGGCGTCGCGCAAGCTCATTGGTGTCTGGAGGAAATATTGACGCCCTAATTCGCACCTCGATTCCACATCGTTGTGCCTCGGACCTTGTACTCCGCCCATAGTCCCAGATAGATCTCCTTGCGCATGAGCAATTCTGGTCTCGCGTAAAATGTTGTTCTGAGAGAATATTCATGACAAACCGGAACTGGAGTTTGCAAGATAGAAGGAACCATGGCTGGCTGAGCTCTACTCATCGATGGGCATCTCAAAGTCTTGGCGACTAGAGTTTCCAGGATTCTTATTGGCCAGATTTCAATCTCGAGGAGCAAATACTCCGCGCATAAGTTATGCCTCTTGCATTGAAGCTTCGCTCTACCTTTCTCTTGCGTGACTGAACACAAGAATTGCTGATTGAGCACGGAAGTATGATATTATGTTGAGGAGAAAGTTTCCAATTAATTGTGGATCTTTTGGTCAAATTTCTGCCATTTTATGGTCAACAACCAATCGCATCCCTCCTTTCACAACAAGCTCAATCTTACCTTGACAACTTCTCCAAAACTAACCTCACTCTTGCAACCTCCACCAACCCCCCGAGCCCACGCTCAGAAGCAACCCACTCTTATAGTCATACAACTTCTACCGAAGAAAAATGACCCCTCTCCCTCTTCCAAAACTCTTCGCCACCCCACTCGCCATCCCCTGTCCTGCTGTTCCGTATCCCTCCCCTTGCTATCCCTCCTCAACTCCCTCCTCCCCCCGCCACCTGCACTGACCCTATCAATCGGATCCGGTCCCGGTCTCCTAGAAGCCCTTCTTCTGCAACACTACCCAGCTCGCTCGGGCAGCTTCTATGGCGTCGAGGTGGCGGTCTCAGCTGCTCAACAAAACCAGAAGCCGGTCAATGTATTCCTTCCTGAGCAAAACACATTGACAGTAAACGGCACGTGGGCAGTGATTGACGAGGGGCTGTTGAATGAGGCGGGTGGGTTGGTGTTTGTCTACCAGAGGCAGCCCTCATTGGTGAGGGCATATCTGGAGAAATGGAAGGGGGAGGTGGTAATTTGGATTGGGCCTAGGGCTGATTTGGAGGAGTTTGGCCCAGCGTTTGAACAGTGGAATGGGGAGAAGAAGGGTGAGGACATGGGGGCGGGAATGGTGGATGAGGGGGAGGGAGTTTGGGTTTACCGGAGAGGTATCTGATCATTGATGGGTGAGGGTGCCTGCTTTAGAACTACGGACTCCTTGTTTAACACTATGGAGGGTTATGGCGGTTCAGTTGACGGCAGGGCGATGGGCGGGCGCCGTTTCCAAACTTCAGTCGCCTGCTCAAACACATAGGCGAATTTGATCAACACCTCCTCAGAAAAGAGATGCCCTCGTGAAACACAGCCCAAACGGCGCACCCGGTGCCCGCTGAACAAGCATGTTCCTGGCGTCCATCTTGATCTCAGTGCCTTCAGGATAGAACTCCAGCGGTACAGAGATCATGGGGTGTCCTCCAAGATGAGGGACCACCGATGCCACACAGCTGGGGAGAACGAATGTGTTGACCCCGTGTCTCCTGATAACACCTCCAACTCCACCCTCGTCCGCGACATGACGCATGCACCACTCATATGCTGCCTTGAATTGGTCGCTGTTCTAGGCATCTGTAGCCTTTGCTTCTGAGGCGAACTCTCACAAAGCCCAGGACAATCTTTTAAGTTTCAAGCGGTGAAAGAGCGGAAAGTGCATCGAAGATTACGAAGCAAGTATGAGTCCTCGATTTCGTTGAACGAATGTTGGTCATTGGAGTCTGTGGTCAACTACGGCGTCAGTTTGTTTTCGGTTTCTAGACGCATATGACTTCTGCAGACTGAAATCATTGCCAACTCGCGGTGTGTCTCGCCATGATATAAAGGCGAAGAAATAGTGGATGCCATACTCTCGTACAGGCAGACGCGCCAATGTATATCGATAGTTATCGAAATAACAACAATACCTGTACCGGAAACTTTAAAAGTAAGCTCGGATCGTGAACTTAAACGCTCGAAACAAAGACTTAACAAGCTCGGTTTTAGCATTAGAAAAGTTCTGGTTTATGATAGGAAAAGCTTCGAACTATGATAGTGGGAGCTCGGATTGTTTACTAATAAAGCTTGGATCTATTGTAGAGAAAGCCTAGGTAAGTACCTACTTGGTATCGGGCCATAGTCTAACGCAGTGCTCTGATCAAGTATCAAAAAAGCTACGATAAATGGATGAAAAGTTTAGATCAAGCTTGTGTAAAGCCTCGCTTTCTGCATGTTCTAGATACATGTAACCGGTACATCACGTCTGGATTACCCCTGGGTCTCTAATTCAGTTGGCAAATGGCACCCCGAGACACCCAAAAAGACATCCACTTCCTGCACAATATCACCTGCCCGAGATTCCGAGATCTGTGCATCTTTGTTGTCAGAGCCTACCTTATTTTAAGATATTTGAAGCGTCTAAAAGAATATCCCACACGTATTCGAATTGAGGGCAGCGGCATTCGGATTTTGGTGAGGCGTCTCCAACAGAACATGCATCGAATGGAGCGTTATGATGCGCTGGATTCAGTCGTCAAGAATTGCGTACCCGTACCCAGCAATGAGTTCCCAAATTGGGCTTCAACTATCCGTGACTGCCTAGTGCATCTTGCACTCTCCTTCCTGAGAAGGAGCATTCGACTTATGGAAGTTTGGTATGCTACGGTACTCAGGTACCTTTGCATTACCCCTGGCCCCTGAGTCTTGGCGATTGCAATGTCAACAAGTCAACCAGCAACAGCAACAAGACTCCGGTTTGTTTTGACAACACCGCATTGGAACTCATTCACAATTTCATTTCAAATGCCGTGAAGAAAAGCCGGTTGAAGCGCCAAGACGATAGACTTATCGCTGGACACCTCACAGCTGTGGTATCATGCGGTGGCTTGCTGACTGCTTGCCGTAGAAGGAGTTAGGTCTGACCACCGAATGTCTCCAACAAATGTTATGACGTTGTGGACTCTGTTAGGATTTATTATAGTCAAGTAATGCTTATAATTGGGCAGTCTAAACGAGTGTGGTGGTGTAACGGCATGTCTGGGCGCACAGAAAATAGCACCAAAAGGCCATCGGGAACTGTTAGCCGCGCCAATTGCAGCACTCGTAAATATCCGTACAGTTCATGCCTTTTCTTGCACTATTTCCCCGCTGGGAATACGGGCACAACACATCGGTAGGAAGACTCCGAAAAGAGGCTTGCTGGGAATGGCATAGTTTACTCGCAAGATCCCTGGGCGAGTTACGGGCTACTGTACCGAGTACCACCGTCCCATTCGGCAAATCGATCGTAACCGGTGGTGTGTTAATTTCATGGTTATGGTAGAGCGATCTTTTGGGGAATATGCAAGGTACAAATACCCCAAATTCTCCTCACGTTTAAGAGTTCGGTTTTGGGATGATACACCGTGGCTGATCATCTCACCTCCGTCGTCACGATGCTGTTTAAGTCCCTGATTCTCCTCGCGGGTACTGCTGCCGTAACCCACGGCGCACCCGCCGCCAACGACATCCCTCGTGATGTCCTAACCCAGATCCCCTCCTGGGGATCCAACCCCACCAATCTCGTCCTCCACCTCTACGCACCCTCCAAACTAACCGCCAAACCAGCCATCATTCTCGCCGTAAGCGGCCCCCTTTCCCCTTCCTTTTACCATTACTAACTCCATCCCAAGCTTCACGGCTGCTTCGGCTCCGGCCCCGGATTCGCTGACGCGACCAAAGGGTACCAAACCCTCTCCTCCTCCCACAACTTCGTCGTCTTGTACCCCTCCTCCATAAACGACAACAACTGCTGGGACGTCGCCTCCCCTTCCTCCCTCACCCGCGACGGCGGCGGCGACTCCACCGGCCTCGCCACCATCGTCCGCTGGGCCACCACCACGTTCAACGCCGACCCCAAGAAGGTCTTCATCACTGGCTCCTCATCAGGCTGCATGATGTCCAACGTCATGGCATCCGCCTATCCAGACCTCTTCTCTGCTGTGTCCTGCTACAGCGGTGTCCCAGCTGGCTGCCTCGCCGGCTCTCCGGGCAGCAGCCCGATCAGCGCTGATCAGTCGTGTGCCCAGGGGAAGATTAGAAAGACAGGAGAAGAATGGGCGGAGGTGGTGAGGGGGATGGCTCCTCTGCCTCGAGGGAAGGGCAAAGGTAAGGGGAAGGGGAAGGGTAACTGCAAAGGAAAAGAGTGGAAGTACCCCAAGGTTCAGACTTGGCATGGGGACAACGACTTTTTCGTGAATTACTTCCACAACTTTGAGGAGCAGCTCAAGCAGTGGGGGGCGATTCACGAGGTGGAGTGGACGAGGAACGAGACGAATGTGCCGGTGCCTGGGTACACCAAGATGGTGTATGGCGATGGGAGCAAGCTTGTTGGTTACCATGCCAATGGGGTGGGACATGTGGTGCCGCAGGAGGAGGAGGTCGATTTGGAGTGGTTCGGCATTTGATGGGATGGTTTCGGGGAGGGGGATATTGCGGAGTAGAAGAGAGAATAGAATGCTGTTTTCCGAGATCCACGCCCCGTTTCAGTACCTGTTGAGGATGTCTACTTGCGCGTTAGTGAAAGACCGATTGCATTATTTTGTGCTTTCAGATGTGTCAAACAATGTAGAAACTAGAAGTTCGCCATTTGACTCTGCGCAACGCCGATTTAGCAAGCTGTAATCACAGATGATATGCAAAAAACGGTTGCCAGAAATTGGGTCCTCCAGGCACACGTCTGTATTTAGTTGTAGCCAAAAAAGTATCCTGTGAACAGTGACAAAAATGTCGCTTCAAAATAGCAAAAAGCTCACCGACTAGCTCCCTCGGGAGGTAGCCGGCTACGAAAACCCTTTGTGAGAGTTGGGTTTTGCTCCGGATTGAACCCTTGGCCTTACGGCCAAGGGGCAGCTGGGCAGACCACACTGCACCCTCGGTCTGGCCGTTAAGCCAGACCGAGGATTTCTGAAAGAAGTGTCAGAAAACGTTATCCATGAAGGGCGGACCACTTGCCAGCTGCCCAGGTGGTTCGACTGACAGCTACTCGAAGTTTAAACCACCATCGTCGCCAACCTTTCAGCACCACGCGTACTTCTCATTAGCTACCCAATCCACGTCCTCGGCCGGCTCCTCCCCATACCACATCAAACTAGCAATGCTCTCCTTATCCCTCTCAACAAACTCGTACTCTACCCCGCTCTTCTCAACTAGCTTCCTCACGGTGCTCGTCGGATTCCACATCTGGACATCATGGCTCCTCCACTCTTTTGCTTCCGCCCTCGCAATCGTAACGATGGCCTTGAACCCTTCCACCAGGTCATCTTCAGAAGTATGTTCCTCATCCTCCACCACCACCCTCAGCACATGAAGTGTATTCCCTTCCGTCTTTTCCAGCCCTCCATAATACCCCCTCGTCCAAACCGCCCAAACCCTTTTGCCCTTCTCACCCCAAACCGCACCTCTCACATCAGGCGTCTTACCAAAAATATGCTTCGTCATGAAATCCTCCCTCATCATATGCCACAACAGCTGATCCAACTCCGGCGCCAAAGAAACATGCCTCTTCCTCCCCCCATCCGCCTTCGCCAGCTTTGCCAGTCTTTCCTTCAACAGCCTCTCATCCACCGCGCATAGCTCAGCCAACTCATGATACCCAATTGTCTTCACCCCCTTCGCCCTTTCCCCAGAAGATTCCGCCGGCGTCCAAGCAACATGTGAACTCTGAAAAGGCGCCCACCCATGCTTGGCATAAAACCCCTTCCCAATGTCACTATACAGCACACTAAACACCACCTTCTTCTCCTCCCCTCCTTGCCAGTCCTTCAACCGCTTCCCCAAGTCGGACATCATACGCGAGGCATACCCCTTCCCTCTGTACTTTGGGTCTGTAAAAACAGAGGCAACCCCATGGGCGACGCCCTCGCGGACTTCCCCGGTGGGAGTGGTGTAAAAAGCTCGTTTCTTGATCGATTCGCACGATGCGAGGATTGGCCGCTCTGATTCAGGGGCGGCGGCAAGGGTCAAAAGCCAGTGGGTTATGCCACCGTTTTTGGAAAGGGGCACGGTAGTGAGGTAAGCCTCGCGGTCGAGGTAGTCTTGCAGTGTCAAAGCGGGCCCCCATTTGGGATGGGAGAGGGTGAAGATCTTAGGGAGCTCAGCAGGGGTGGGGTTGGTGAGGGTTATGAGGGGGGAGGTTGACTCTGGGTGGGAGAGGTCGGAGGAAGGGGTGTTGGAGCCCATTTCGGTTGGACGGGGTAGCTGTGGTGGTGGTGTTGAAGGTGAGGGGTGAGTAAAGATGAAGGTATCACCAAGTAAGCGTATTCACAACGCTAATCAGCCAGCAAAAGTTGAGGTGGTACTGTGCACAAGACCAGAACAAAGAAAGAGGCAATGAAAGCAAGCAACACCTCGGAATGCCCGGAACTCTTGAGATCACAATCGAGTGGTTAGCTGCAACCTTAAATGAAAATCAAGAAACCCCAATTCATGAAAAAGGAACCGGCCTGGGAAAGTGGGTCATTGGTTCACGTCCCATTGATACCCGTGGCTTACCGTTCTCGCGGCTCCGCACCCGTTGGAACAGCACCGGCACCGGCGCCCCGCCCGGTCTTTTCCAAGCTGCCTTCGCCTACTGCACTTGGGAAAGACTCACAGCGCTAGAAAAAGGCTAGAAGGCTAGGGATCATACGAAGTTGATCTTTTTACTATGTACATCTACAGGACCTGATGACTCTTGACGTACAACGTTCTCCATTGGGACATGTTATCCTCTTTGAGGTTGGGACCTCGAATTGAGAATGAAGAGATACAGCTTCAACAAGACGGGATGTCTCCCTTGACTCTTTGTTCACCTATTGGCCCTCCCCCTAGGATGAATGACCTCTGATCACCACCTCAAAGAGCAAGACAGACAAGACCATCTGACCTCCCAAACCCCGGAAATTTTACGTCACAATTCTCAGCCAACCCTCCCCGGCGGCCGGATGACACCCGCTAGGTAGACAACAACCACAGACAGGTCCCGCACCGGCGTGACTCCCCCTGTACCACAGCGGACGAGGGGCCGCTATGAGGGGCCGCACTTGGGTGTAAGCCGACGGTATCCGGCCCGGCACCCCCCTCCGCACGGTCCCGTCTGCAACACCAAACTCAATTCCTGAGATGTGATGTATATGATATGATAGGCATCCATGACAAGGAGTAGCTCAAGAGCAACATACAAAACCTGCTTGCTAATTCCTTTTCCTCATTATATGTTTACGAGTTTATACGCAAAGCGGTTGTAGCAACAAAAGTAAGGTATCTAACTTTTTTCCCCTCTCCGTCTAATGATCATGTCCATCATGTCCGTCATCCGCCGGCGCCTCTGGATCGAGCTTGATCAGAGTGTCAATACGCATGATGCTGATGCACGCCTCCACCGCGCTCTTCAGCTGCCTGATCTTGCTAATGCTCGGCTCCATGACACCGTTCTTGATCGAATCCACCACCTTGCCCTTCATGAGGTCCAGACCATAGTTCTTGTACGCCTTCTTGCGCGCCACTGACTTTTCGTCCTCGTTCGCCTCACCCTCCTGGATGCGCTGAGATAGGGCGTGTCTTGACCGCAGCTGAGCGACGAGCTCTGTGGCGTCCTTGGCCGCGTTGACCGCCAACGTCTTGGGAATAACAAGTAATGACTGCGCAAACTCGCCGATGGCAAGCTGTTCCCGCGAGCCGACTGTGCCGGCAAATTCTTCGAGGTAGATGTGCAGCGCCGTCTCGACCGCACCGCCGCCGGGGACGAGGCTGCCGCTCTCCAACGTCCGCTTAACGGCGCACAAGCTGTCGTGCACGGAGCGCTCCATTTCATCGAGGGTGAATTCGTTGGGGCCGCGGAGGATGATAGAGGCAGAGGAGTGGACCTTGGTACCTTTGACCAAAATGCACTCGTCGTCCGAGATGCGCTCTTGTGAAACCTCCTCGGCGTGGCCGAGGTATGATGGCTCAAACTTCTCGTCGCCGTTCAAGTCTGAGAGGGTGCTGAGCATGGTAGCACCGGTGGCTCTGGCGATGCGGCGGAGATCCTCCTTCTTGCACCGACGTACAGCCATAGCACCGCGCTCAATGAACAACTTCAGGCAAAGATCATCGATGCCCTTGGTTGTGAGGACAACGTTGGCGCCGGCCTTGAGAATCATTTCCACGCGTTCCATAACCATGCCCGCCTCTCTTTGCCTGATCGCCTCGAGCTGATCGGGGTCGTCGATGGTGATTTGCACACCCAGCTTCATGCGCTCCTTCTGAAGGTTCATGTCGAGAACAGCAATCTTGGCGTCTGTTACACGAGTCACCATAGCCTGGGAAGCAACAGTGCAGTTGAGCGCATACCCCTTTACCAGCACAGACTCGAGCACACTCTTGCCGTGGGCCTTGAGAATGTTGACGGCCTTGACTGGGTACTTGGTCTCGCCCTTGTTGCTTGTTGTCTTGACAGCCTGAATGGCATCCACCGTCATGTTCGCGAAGAAATCAGAGTCGGCGCCGATAATCTTGCTGCTCATGGATGTCTTGGCAATGTTGATCAACGACTCCCGCCCAAGCTTCTCAACCTTGATGCTGACGTGCTCGTTCATGTACTTGACCGCCTCTCTGAGGGCCAGACGGTAGCCTGTGATGATAGTGGTGGGGTGTATCCGGTTCTTCATCAGTTCGTTTCCTCTCTTCAGCAGCTCCGCCGCAATCAAAACGACTGATGTTGTGCCATCGCCGACTTCCTTATCTTGTTGGTGCGCAAGGTCAACCAGAATCTTGCCGGCGGGGTGCTCGACGTCGAGTAAGCTGAGGATAGTCGCGCCATCGTTCGTCACTGTCACGTCCTGTTTGTCTTTCGTGTCAGGGGGTTGTTGCGGTCAGCCAGTGGGGTGGGGCAGCAGGCACTCACACCGATATCATCGACCATCATCTTGTCCAGCCCACTGGGGCCGAACGAGCTCTTGACGACATTAGCGATAGCTTGCGTAGCAAGAACTGCGACGGTGGTTAGTATGCGTGGTCGAGCTCGGAGCAGCTCCCCGCTCTATAGTGGGTGACGAAGCCGACTAACCATTCTGGTCGCGGATTTCAGTGCCGGAGATCTTTGTGCCTCCCAGGAAAAGGGTGCCGTTTCTCGGCTGCTCGAACATGGAGGCCATCGCGATGTGTGTGTGGTGTTGTCGGTTTCGAGAGTGGCGGTGGGGATGGAGGGGTGGAAGGGGAAAGGGGGCGTTGGGTCTCTGTTGACAGGCTCCAGGCACAGTCGGGACTTGAGCTCTCTCGTCGTTGCCCTGCAAGGCGGGCACCTAGCTCAGGAACTTTTTATCGGAGGTGCAGATAATCCCATCCCGGTCTTGAGCTCTGAAGCAGCCCTCTAATTGGCTGAATCACCTGGAATGCCCCGCTAAAAAGTCCGCTGGCCTGGGCGCGACCGCCGTTGTTATCAAAAGGAGGGGTATCCGTACCGTGGTGGGGTAGCCACCTATCTGAAAACGCCCAGCCGTCTGGAACACTGACCGGCATTGACTCAACCTCGCCGTCGAGAGAGTCACGTCCCTTTTCTTCCTCAAAACGCGACTCTCCCTCGTCCTTTCGAACTTGTACACTTATCACAGTTCACATCAAAGGGCATCACCATGGGCGACTCTACCGAGCAGTCTAAGTCGGCGTTGAAGAAAGCTGAGAAGGCCGCGAAGATGGCAGCCCAAAAAGCTGAGAAGGCGGCCAAGCAGGCGGCGCTTCCCATCCAGAGCAAGAAGGACGACATTATCGGTATTACTGTCAAGAAGGGGGAGAACTTCAGCGCCTGGTATCAAGAAGTCGTCCAAAAGGCCGAGATGGTGGAGTACTAGTAAGTGATGAGTGCTCTTGGCCCATCTGTTGAAGCTACGGTTTCTAACATATCGATTAGCACCGAGATCAGCGGTTTCTTCGTAGGTTATGCTCTGGGGCTGGTTGTTCGACATGAGTAAAAGTGGCTTACCTGATTCTAGGTCATGCGCCCAGCCACCATGTATATCGTAAGTCATACCCTTCGTCAACGGCTTGCCAAGGCTGCCTTAGGGATGACAATATCCCATTGCATGGCCTGATGTACGAGGACATAGCTAACCCTTGGCAGTGGAATACCATCAGAAAGTGGTTCAATGATCGCATTGAAGCAGCTGGTGTTGAAGAATGCAACTTGTTCGTCATCCCTGTCCTGGATTCAGGCTGCGTACCTGGCTAACACCATGATGCAGCCCCATGTTTCTCAGCTCTACATCGCTGCAGAAGGAGAAGGACCACGTGGAAGGCTTCGCCCCTGAGCTCGCCTGGGTGACGAAGGCTGGAGAGAAAGACCTCGAAGTTCCGGTCAGTCATGTTCCGATCGTCTATCAGGATTCAGGGTCTTGCCACCCCTGTCAGGGTTAGGGTTGTTCCGTCCCCTAGACAGGGCCAACTCCCTCACCTCTCACTCACCATCTCAACATTGCTAACCTTTCTGATGTTCAGGTTGCTGTTCGTCCAACGTCTGAGGCCGTAATGTATCCTTATTATGCGAAGTGGGTGCGCTCGCACCGTGATCTTCCCCTCAAGTGAGTTCACATCTTCTCCCAAACATCCTTCGCACTGCTAACGCTCCCCCTAACGTCAAGACTCAACCAATGGGTGAGTGTAGTTCGCTGGGAGGCCAAACAGACAGTTCCCTTTTTACGCGCAAGGGAGTTCATGTGGCAGGAGGGCCATACTGCATTCCTCACCGAGGAGCAGGCCGGCAAGGAGGTCTTAGGTGCGTCATTCTATCTTCCAACTGATGACATTGTCCTCGTAACCGGCATCTGACCGGCTCGTCCCACAGAAATTCTTGAGTTCTACGCTGGTATCTACGAGCAACTACTCGCAGTGCCAGTTGTGAGGGGCAGAAAGACAGAGGCCGAGAAGTTCGCCGGCGGCTACTACACCACGACTGTCGAGGGTTACATTCCCAGTAACGGCAGAGGCATCCAGGGTACGTTACACCTCTCACATTTGCCTTCGAACCTCTAGGCCGAAGGTCCTCCTGCTAGGCCCGGGTACATTTAGCTAACACCAGATCAGGCGCGACGAGTCACTGCCTTGGCCAGAACTTCTCCAAGATGTTCGACATTACTGTCGAGGACCCCGCGAACAAGGGTCAGAAGATTCACGTATGGCAAAACAGCTGGGGTCTGTCAACGAGAGTTATCGGAGTCATGGTGATGATCCACGGTGATGACAAGGGCCTTGTGCTCCCGCCACGGATCGCAAAGACTCAGGCAATCTTGATCCCCGTGGGTTTAACCGCTAAGACCACCCCAGAGGATAAGGAGAAGCACCTTGACCGCATGTATGAGTTGCTAGCGACTCTGAAGAAGGCCGGCGTCCGAACTGAGATTGATACCCGCGAGGGCTACACCCCAGCCTGGAAGTTCAACGACTGGGAGATGAAGGGAGTCTCCGTCAGACTTGAATTCGGCCCCAAGGACGCGGCCAAGGATGTTGTCAGCTACGCGCGCCGTGACACCGGCGAGAAGGGTACCATCCCCATTGCCGAGCTGACCACCAAGCTCCCCGAGCTTCTCGAGACGATCCAGCAAGACATGTACAACAAGGCCGAAAAGACCTTCCGGGAGCACCGTGTGAAGATCACCAACTGGGACGAGGTTGTCCCCGCTCTCGACTCCAAGAACGTTGTCATCATTCCTAGCTGCTTGGTCCCCGCCTGTGAGGACAGAATCAAGGAGCTCACTCGTGGGGAGGACCTCCCTGAGGGTCCTGATGGTCAAAAGGTTCCATCCATGGGCATGAAGTCGCTTTGCATTCCCTTTGAGCAGCCCGAGGGTCTGGTCAAGGGTGAGACCAAGTGCCTGAACCCAGAGTGTGGACGTCTCGCCGAGGCGTTCTGCATGTTTGGTCGCTCTTACTGAGCAACCAGTCATGATTTAAGTAAAACCAAAAAAAGAATCAAATAAATCGATTCTTTGTCATTTGCAGGAACTAAACAAAAGTCGTTACTGAGCACCATCAACTAGTCGGTCAGGGGGATAACAAAACCCCCCTTTTACTTGAACTGATGGGATGGGCAGAGGGAATTATTTTTACTGGGGTTGGAGGAGTCGCGGTTTTGTCGGGGGAAGCGATTCTGACTACCTAGCTCGATACCTATTCCTTTCCTAGGCGAATAGACAAAGTTTTCACTACTTGAATCCTCTCAAATCTTGTGGTGCGAGGTTGACGGCAAAAAGTTATCTTTCAGTTCTGATACGTGGCTTTGTGTTCCATCCCAATATGGGGTTTGACTTGCCTCGGACACAGCCTAAACTCAACGACACGTGGATTGTTCATCGGCATCTAAGCCGTCTCTGGACCTTGGTGATCACTCCACAGTGCATGGTGCTGAAGTCATGTCGATTTTTATGCCAGTGACAATGACGATGGCCTCTCCGTCCCACTTATACATCGCCTTAGCCCTGTCTTTTGCTGCGGCTGCGGTTGTGTTCTATCGACGGGTATCACATCTTGCGGGTGTGTGGTTGGGGAAGGACATGTCTTGATCTGCTGTTGCTCTGAGACTTGGAGCTCGTACCGTACCAACACACCACCAGGTAATTAACAAGCTGTGCTGTTTTCTTCTTCTTTTTTTCCATGTCATGGACATCATTGTCGTGGTTCTGAAGCTGATAGTGTGAGCAAGAAGATGTGAAGATCTGAGCAACATCGGAAGGGTACGTCAGAAGGAGAAGGCAGGCAGACAGGGGTTATACCCCTGGCCGACATGTCAGGAATTCAGGGGCTCATCACAACAAGACCCATGGCGACACGGGAGCCAACAAAACATACAGTCAGTGATTGTCAAGAGCTGCCGCGATTCATATTCGGGGCCGCTACCGGAGTGTGTGGCGCCCGCTTTCGTTCCCTACTTTTTCGCTCAAAAAGCCACCCGAACCCACTGTCATCCGGCTCCTAAAACACCAGACACCCCCCTGAACCACTTAGTCGCTGCGTATATACAATACTGTACATACATACACTCAAGATTAAAATCGAATAAGTAAACAATGACCACCATCCGACACATACCTTTTTACCCACGCCAGAAACAAGAAAAAGTCGCCGCGCTGGTCCTCCAAAACGCCTCGCTTTTTGTTCACCAAGAAATCCAAGACACCGTCCCAATCGAAAGAATAGCAAATAAGCAGACCATCAGGATTTACCAGTCAGCCGCCCATCCATTCTCCTTCAAAAACTCGTCGCACGCCTGCTTCAGATCCAAATTCGGCCTCAAGTCGCTCGGCTTCAGCGGTGCCCTCGTCAGCGGATCGGTCTGCGATCGACGGAGGTGCTCGAGGATGGCGGCTCGCTCGTAGGATTTACCCGTCTTGGTCTGTTTTCCTCTATTAGTTTAATCATCTCCCCAAATGCCAAACAGTAACTCACAATAACAGGATCAACCATAAACCCAAAAGTGATATCATCCACCGCCCACTCCGGCACCTCCCTCCTCTTCTCCCTATTCACCCTCGCCTTCTCAAACACCTCCCTCATCTTCTTGATCTTGTCATCCCACTCCTTCTCCAGCTCCGCCCTCTCCCCCTCATTCCCATCCGGCACCTCCCCCAGCGCCTGCTCCTTTTCTTTCTTTAGCAAAACGAGCACCTCCTCTTCCAGCTCTGACGTCTCCCTCCTCCTGCGCTTTTCCTCATGGTCCCACTTCTCCTTTTTGCATCTTAGGATCTGAGCGGTGACGTTGGAAAGGGACTTGTCCTCGGCTGCTACGCACAGCCTGTGGGCTCTGGTCGCGTGCTCCAGGGCGTCGGAGTAGGCGTGCAGGGCGAGGTGGGCTTGGGAGAGGTAGTAGTGCGCTTTGAGGTTGTCAGGAGACAAACGGAGGCAGGCTTCGCAGTCGGTGATGGCCGAGTCCCAGAGGGAGAGGCGGAGGCGGGACATGGCGCGGTTGGTGTAGAGGAGGGGGTTGGAGGGGTCGACGATTAGGCTGGACAATTAAGGGATTAGAGAGGCGGGTAGGTTGGGTAGAAAGGGGGGCATACGCTTGGGAGTAGAGGGCTTCGGCGCGGACATAGTCGCCTTTTTGGAAATGGCGGTTGCCTTCTTCGCGGAGTTGTTGGGATTTGGACATGGTGGTGTTTGATATGGGGGTGGTGTTGGGATGGTAGTCGGTGATCGTGGTCAGAATTGCGCAGTCGTGGAAAAGATTGAGGTCCAGGAATAGATGAAAGATATTCCCGGCGCATAGATCCCTCAAAGGTTCTCGGGTCTGTCGTGGGCGTAGGGCTGGCTAACCTCAAAGGCTGATGGTTAAATGGCGTTGTGCCAAGTGAGATGGTGGCGCCAAAGAATCAATAACACAACCAAAAAGCAGAAAGCGAAAGCACAGGAAGTTTCAGATATTCTAGCGCCAGCTCGACAATTAAACAATATCGCGACTTGATTGCAGCAAGCAGTGACACCCACGCGACGGGAGGTCCTGCCTGATGAAGGCGAGCGGGATCGGGTGAAAGCGGGGCATAGCTGAAGGAGCCCCCGATTTGTCGATTTGTCAAATGGGAATCTTCTGGAAGCTGAGCTCTCCACCGAATTCCCAGCTCGGGGTTATGTCCGAGATTCAGCATGGAGATTCAGCATGGCGGTTCGCCATTCTTCGGCGGTGCTCGGTGAGCAAAGGTCACCTCTTCCGAAATATTTTGTTTTGACTGCCGCAGGAAGATCGGCGTGATCCGAACAACGGGGGCAATCAACCATCCCTCCTCAACGCGGGGTCCAAGACCGGGTCCGGGGGTGACCCCACTCCGTGCGCCGGCCCCAGCCTCCCCCCGCATTTATGATAAAGGTTATCCGTATCACAAGATGGCCTCTGTCCAGACTGTCCTTCCGGAACACTAGATTCCGTTTCACATGCACGATGGCAACACTGTGTCAAGTTAAGTCCTACTACACTCTCATGGAGGGTTCACGTGCTCACGTGTCGTCGACGTTGATCCAAAACGAAAAGGTGGTCAATCACAGGCAAACATCTTAACCGCGCCAGTCAAGACATTGACAGCTCGCATTAATGCACCAGTTCCATGCGTCTGAGTACCGATGCAGCCTCTGACGTCCAATTGGGTCGCGGCCATTGGCACCGGTCGATAGGCTACCAGGTAAGTTGGGGGGTTAGGCAGGCGGGGGAAGCTGCGGTCGGGAAAGGCAGACACAACCCGTGGACCTTAAAACGCAACGTAACGCTGCCGCCCCTTTACCTGCCCGGACCTGCTCCGACATTTCTGTTTTCATGTTTTTGGAGTTTTCTTGTAATTGAGAGGGCCACCATGAGACGACAAGAAACACCAGAAGAGGACGCAATGGCGGTCACTGCCTCGCCTCAGGATGATTCCCCGTTCTTTTCCCTCCTGCCACCCGAGATCCGTGAGATGATCTACCAAGACATCTGGGCAACCAGCGGTTCGAAGCAGCACATATACAAGCAGAACATGGGCAAGGATAAGAAGTGGTCGCATGTCCCATGCTCAGCAGACTACACAGCAGGGGACACCCGCTTCGAGAGGTTCACCCAAAGCGCCAGAGGCTCGGAAGAGGAGTACCAATGGGTGAAGCGCTTGAAGTCCGAATGGTGTTATCACTGGTGCTGCGAGCAGTCGACATCCAAGTGGCACACTACACAAGACCCCAAAGAGTTGCAGAAGGAGGGTGTTCGACAAGCCGCGCCAAGCGGCTTCATGAGTCTCTTGCTGGTGTGCAAGAGAATGTATGTCTGCTCCCATCACTTACACCCTGTCGTGTGTTGCTTCCCTTCAGAAATTGACACCGAATGACGCCAGGTACCGCGAGGCTCTCCCTTCCCTAGTCGCCAGCACCACCTTCATCTTCACCGACCTTTTTGAAGCCCACGAATGGCTCTCGTTGTACGGCGGCAACCCCGAAAGACTCCCAATCCGCTCCCTCGAAATATGCATTCTGACCACCCAGCTCATGACCGAACTCTACTTCCCAACCTCGGAAGAAGGCGAAGGCCCGAACCCCACTTTTGGCCACAGTAACAACAACGATGACTCCCACCCGGGCATCTCGATGGACTCCAATCCTTGGCAGCGCGTCTGCGACCAGCTCGCCCTCCTGCCCAACCTGCAGAACCTCTATATCTGGTTCCACACGAGGGACCTGCGTGAGTGGCACAAGCGCATGAGCGAGACGCGCTTCTTCGCCAGGCTCTTCAACGTCACCGTCAAGGACAGGAACAAGTTTATCTTGGCTCTCCCTGACCTGCCGTTGAAGCCGAAACGCGGACTGCCGAGTCACCACTTTTTCGAGAACGAGACGCTAGAGGGTGCCCCGTTTGTGGTCGAGAGGGGACCGAGACCAAACAACTGGCGAGTGCATCTGATGGCGTCGGGGTTGAGGGGCCCTTGATGGGATGGGGGAATACTAACAAAGATCTAGGACAGTGGGAGTAGCGAACATCGACCGGCTTTTTTTTCGATGGATTAAGGGTATGAAGGGTTTGCATTGACAGACGAACCTCGGATGGAAAGAGCAGAAGCGTGCATTTGAAGAGAGGCCCCCACAAACGTGTGGCGTACACAAATGGAGTAGACACCATATATTACTACTGACAACAGCATACACACATAGCACAATGACATATCCAAATCGCGTTGTTACTCTTGCTTCAAAAACACCAAATCCATTCAACCTCTCGTACAACTGATAGTTCCAGTTACTCTACGCTCCCACATCCCAGTCACGTAATCCTGTAACGACGTCCTAATGTACATCTCTTCCCTCTCCATCAACCAACTCCCCAACCTGAGTCCACAAAAAGCAAAGGCAAACCATTATGGCCGACGCAAAAGCAAGAAAAGGAGAAGACAAGCAAAGAAACCGAATAGACAGTACAACATCTTTAAGCTGTACAATATCGTACGTAGTAGTAGTTAGGTATCCACCAAAAAGAAAAGGTCCAAAACAGGTCCCAAAGACAGGCCCATAGCCTAGTTCCAAGACAAAACCAAGGTCCAAAAAAAGCTCCAAAAAATACCTCACTTAAGAGGTCGCAAATGAGTGACTTGAAGATCCATCCCCTTTCGTTTTAAAAAAAAAGTTACCATGCCCGGTTAAGGTAACGAGAAAAAGAGCAGAAATACCACCCCAAAAGCCCCCGTGAACGCCAACACCCCCCTTCCCAAATCCGGTGCATAATCCCATAACTTGAACAAAAGCCATTCCAACCATCGTCAAGATACAGTCCCCCATCTCCTCCTGTTGTCCCTAGTTCTGTCCCTTTCCCTGGCTGTCTTGTCATTGCAGCTCCGTGTCATGGTAGTCTCGCTAACAACAGTACTACACTCATCACACAACACCCTTCCCACCACCGGGGGAAACATATTCATATCCTCTTCCCCAGGCAACCCCCTCCTCGCACCAACACAACATTTAATGTTTCCATTGCGTTGCTGCTGCTCCCTACTCTCCCTCCTCAACCATCTCCTCCACATGCCTCTTCTGAGGCCTAACCGGAAACCTTCTCCTCTCCCAATACCAATACCCCGCCCTCACCCTCTCAACCGGCAGCTCCAACTCAAACCCCATCCCCCTCCCCGCTCCCCTCGGGTCATGCCAACCAGCAATATACCTCGGCTTCGTCACATCCTCCTCTCCCCCTCTATTACCAAACATCCTGTCAAACCCCCTCTAATAAGCCTGACCAGGCGCCGGACTCAACCCCCCAGGCACATACCCCCCATCAAACGGACTCCCTCCTCCCCTGCTCCCATTCCCATTCCCATTCTGCCCTGGAACCGGACTCACCCCCCCCTGAGTAGAGTAAAAACTCCCCGGGCTCTCCGATCTCTCCCCTGTTTGACCCCAGCCACTGTTACCCCCAGGCGGGGAGGGGAACCCCCCCATCGGCGACCTCCCACCACTCCTAGTATACCCATTCCCATCCTTCATCGGATGAACAGACGGGTTAATCCTCGGACCATTCTGCGCCGGCCTAGGCTTCACCGGTCGAGTAGACAAACACGTCCTTGGAACAACACCTTGTTGCGATCTGTCCAAGCGTATGCACAACGCCCACCCATCATCATATTCATGCAGCAACCTCACCAGTTGCCCCGCCTTTAACCCAAGCTCATCTTCCAGTGTAGGCTTAAAGTCAAGTTGAACTCTATGCACAGTGCTATTCTGCGGCCCGCCAGCAGCAGCAATCTCCGCTGCTGACGTGGACGGGACAACCTGAGATGGCGCCATACTATGCATACTGTACTCTGTCCCCGCTGGAGACGCCGGGCCGGGTGCATACAATGGCGAAGGTGGCTTTGTCAAATCAAGGGGTTTAGGTAGCCCTTTATTGTGGTGGTTAATCGACGTTTTTCTTGTCAGAGGCTTGGAACCAGCGCCAAAGTCGGGGAGGTCGGTGTCCTGATCTATCGGAGACACGGGTTCAGGTGTAGGGCTGCGGTTCTTAGACGGTACGGAAGGGAACTCGGGAGCGAGAGTGGAAACAGGGCTGACGGGTTCGTTGCTGTAATTGTTGTTGTTGTTGTTATGAGTAGAGTGGGAATCGTGGAAGGGGTTGAGACTGTAGACGCTTCCTTGGGTGCTGGGCCGGTTGTCGCCTGTGGGGGTGGTGGATTTCAAGATTGGGCGCTCCCATGCTGAACCCCCTCCTCCGTTGGGGCGGTTGAGAGGGGATAGTGAGTTTGTAGGGGAGTGGGAGGACACAGGGGGGTTGACGGTCAACTGGATTCCACGAGATGCGCGGCGTTCGGGGTGGCCGTTGGGGGCGAGATTTTGCCAGAGCTGGGATACCGGCCGGAGGCTCAGTCTGGGAGCCGCGCTGGGGGCCGGGGGGCTGCGGGAGATGGCCGCGCTGTCGGAGAAGGGTCCGTGGATCTTCTCGTCGTCTTCGATTTGTTGACGTCTGCGGGCTTGCTTCTTCTTGCGCATGCTCATGATCAACCACACTACCACGAACACCACCAACAAACCGGCTAAGACACCCATCGCGATACCGGCTTTTACTGCGACGCTTACACCCTCATCGGCAGTGTTGGAGTTTGAGCTTTGCGTTGGTTTCGCGACTGCTGTCGTTGGAGTAGTCACCACTGGAGTGGATGTGGGTGTCGATATGGTCGACGACTGCGGACGACTATCGATGAGGATTTCCGTCGGAACAGCGCCGTTTCCTACTTGGGTGATCTCATCAGGCAAGATTTCCGGTGGCGTGTTTTGCCTCTCCTCCAAATCCCTGAGCTCGATATGTGGTGTCTTGAGTGGTTTCCTCTCCGCTGTTCTCGTAGCTGGTGCCGTAGCAATAACAACCTCGACCTCGACCACATCATTTCTCATCCTCTCTCGTACCGTCATCGTAGCTGTCGTGTATGGGTATCTCTGGTAAATTCAAGTTCTCCTTCCAATCCTAAGCGTCTGCTTTCCTCCTAAATAAAAGGTTCCGAATAATAAAGATGGGATCGGAATGTCCCAGCGTGGGTGCCGTGTCCTGTGTCAAATTGTCTCGGAATGCGGCAACGGGAAAGAATGAAGGGGCGGTAGCAAACAGAGTGCGGGTAAAAAGGCGAGTCTTGCGATTGTTGTTAAAGGAAGGTGAGGGCGGGTAAAAAGAGGAGAAGCCGGCGTCAATCTCTGGGCATCATGGTCAGGATGAGCTCCACGACAGCATTGCCGGCGACAAGAGGACGGCGATGTCTGGTGGACAGAGAGACCGGACGGTAGGACGAGCGGGATGGCATGCAGGAGAAGGGAGAGAGAAGAGGAGAAGAGAGTCAGATGCTAGCCAAGACGCCCAAGAGCGGCAAGGTGAACGGTATCACTGGGAATGGGGGCCCGGGATCAGCGAGATGGCTCGAAAGGAACGCGGGCTGTGTGAGCCAAGCCGTGAGCTGACAAGGTCACAGCGACGAAAGGGAAGGGCCTAACGAGTGCTGTGCCTCCCTTTCCTTCTTGATCGCCCTGCGCCATTTCCTGTTTCCTTTTGGGAGGATATCATGTCTCTCCCCCTTCCGACAGCACAAGCCATAGGGGGCATCGTGTCACCATCTTGGCTCCAAACTGATATCATCTGAAGAAATCTGAATCATCCACGACTTGTTTCTTTTTCCCACGCATGGACCCGTTGGCTGGAAGCATTTCAGGGACCGCATTTTGCTGATTGGCGGGCCGCAGATCATTCCCTGAAGCGAGATTGTCGGCAGGGATACCATTGGCTGGGAAAAAGCTGCCCGCCCGGGGTATTTCGAGGTGGGCCAACCGATCCAACCTTTGATCCGCTAGAACTATTTTGGCACAAAACGCCGCCCCCGCAATCGAGGCGTTTCCCTTTCCAACCGTCAGTGTTTCCTCATCCTCTTGATGCCTCGTGGAAAAGGCTTCCAGTATTCTTCTTCAAGAATGCTTTTTTTTCGTTGTTTCGTTTCCATCACCACGTGTGCTGCTGCTGCCGCCATCCTGCCGCCCATGCGAGATCCCGATGGCTGTTTGCATTCCAAACACCCGGGCGAGGCAACACAAGCGGCTCGCCGGGCTAACAATCGTCACCCGCTGGTCCAGCAGGCCAAGAGCCGATGGAAGTGAGAATGCAGCCTGGCATCACATTGTTCTGCAGCTCTCTTTCTCTTCTGTCTTGTCTCTTCTCAAAGATCTCGTGGCTGAGTCAAACTCCCACCGTATGCTTCCAACTTCCTCTCCAGTCTGTCGGGTAGGAATTTCTATTCTCAGCATTCCCCTACGCCTCACCAACGTGAAATTATCACTCCGTTCCACGCCGCAGAGTAGCACGCCACTATCCCCAACCAACACCTTCCTCACAATTATATTACTACATAATAATGGGCCTCATGCACACTCTTTTTCCTCTCCCTCTCATTCTAGGCAATTGATCATCCTAGAACCACAGTACCGCCAACCAACAATTCAGTAGTTAATATGCAGTTACTCAACCATATGCACAGGACATTCATTCTCCTTGTCACCTTGTAAAAGAGGGCCAACAGACCACTCCATCCCATCCGCATCCGCATTCGCTTCTCCAGACCGTGCCACTTTATTTCCTGATTGAGTTTTATTATCGGACTTTTGTTCAAAGTTCCAACTCGGAATTGATGATTGACGTTGGTGGACTGGCCCGGGCCCTCCGCTAACGTTTCACCTTTTTTCCACGCCGTCTCTTTTCGTTTAGTGTATCACTTCTCCACGATCAGCGGAGCAAGGTCCCCTTTCTTTTGCTCGGCCGCCGAGCCCGAGCCCCGGCCGGGTTGTCGACCACCAGGGCAAGTGCTCCGTAGGGATAGACATTTGACCCGTTTGTAGGGCGAACCCTGAGCTTCGTCGTGGAGAAGGTGAGATAAAATGAAAGGTGGGTGAGGAAATGACGTGATGCCATTCCGACATCCGAAGCACGGGGGCGGAAAGGGCGGAGAGCGCCACGGTTGGTGAGGAGGCCCTGACCACCGCGATTAATTATGAGAGATGATGTGAAAGTCAGTCATGACATGCTTTACTTCGAACCCTTCCATAAGCATGATGAATCTTCCTCGATGTGAGATCTCGAATTTGCAAGATGACTTTTGGAGTTTTTGTGGATGACATCTCCCAAGTCGTTCACAAGTTATGTTTTCGTAACCATTGCTTATGCGGGCACAACTTATCCCCAGTTCAAGATGTAAGTAATTGCGCCCCAGGGAAGGCAGCAAGAATGGGCATTGAGAAAGTCGCCTCTCCTTTCCTCTTAGGTATGTAAAGCATATGGACACGCCGCAAAGGAACGGCGGAAAAGAGAGCAAGATATATATATACGGGAATGGTACTGTCACGGGAGCATCAAACTCGGCGTATTTCACCACTACTCTGCCGCATTTTGGTCTGTCCAGCGGCAAAGCAACCGTTGACTTGAACTTGCACTCATAACATAATGCCCAATCTAATGGCTCGTTCGCCGTTTTGTTTTACAATTAACCTTCATTTTGGTCTACCTATGCGATGGTATCATTATGACAGTAGTTGTACATCCATACACAAATTCCTCCCCTCCACTTGTCAACAGAAAAACACCATGATACATCAACCCTTCCTACCAGCTACCCATGTAGCCTATCATCTGCGCTACAATATGCAAACAGTAAACACGCCTCTCCTGCCATTAACCCTAGCCACCTAAAGCGGGCATCTTTTCCTCTGAAATAGCCGGGGTCTGTTCATAAAAAATGGGGCACACAATCACCATTGCCCAACCACCCATCCACCGCGGCGAGTCCATCCATCTCGTGCGTTCCACACGCAGCCATAACATGAGTGATGTTGATCTTTGCTATGCATAGTAGACCGCTCTGCTGGGTCTCGGAAGAAAATATCATGTTTTGTCGCGCCGTACTTGCTCGAAAATGATGAGCTCGCCATCCACCACTGTCCATCCGCAGCTAATAAGGCGGGTTGTTCAGCGATCCGTTGGCCCCCGGCGCAGGCTCCCTCTTGGCCGAGCCTTGTTGACTGAACTGCATACTACCATAAACGGCGCTCGCCTAACGCTGCCAGTCCTGGTGGTTGTATTGCTGCTGAGCCTGCTGCTGAGCCTGCTGCTGAGCCTGCTGTTGGGCCAGCTGATGGGCCAGCTGAGCTTGATAAACAGATTGTCCTTGGTAGCCCTGCTGGGCCTGATAAGCAGGCTGCCCTTGATAGCTCTCCTGAGCAGGCCGCTGCTGGGCCTGATGTTGCTGGGCCTGATGTTGCTGGGCCTGTTGCCCATAGGCGCCCTGCGCAAGATTTTGAAGAATCGCAGCGGCTCCAGGCCAGGTTGGCGGGGGAACTGGAGGCTGTGAGTACCCGGCAGTCTGTTGCTGAGGAGGAGGTGCAGGCGGAGCCGCCTGGGGATAGGAGTACTGTTGTCCTTGAGGTTGGGTTTGAGCCTGAGGCCAGGCGGGGTAATTGAACGTAAAGCCACCTGTGGGAGGCTGCGGCTGTCCAGGTACCGGTGGCCGCGGGGACTGTTGCGTAGCCGGGTACCCATAGAGTGGAGGTGGGAAGGGAATCGGTGGGACGGTAGGCCACCCACCTTGAGCAGTGGGCGGCACTGGAGGGAATGGAGGGGGGACGTGGGAGTTGTATGGAGAAGGGGAAACACTTGAGGGCAAAGCCGTCAACGTGGCGGATGTTGCAGTTGAAACATCTGTTGAGACAGAGGACTGTCTCCCATGGCCAAAGCCGCGGGATGCTCCTTCGTTATCGCGGCCTCGGAAGTTGCCTCGGTTTCCGCGGTCCCTAAAGTTGCCCCTACCGCGATTATTTCCTCTGTCGCGGAAGCCATCCCGACTCCGGTTGTCGTCACGGCTCCGGTTGTCGTAGTCACCACGGAAGCTACCCCGTTGACTGAAGCTCGCTTGGTTTCGAGATGGGCTCGGGGGTCTGGGAGGGAGACCGAATCCAGGGGGCCTAGTCAATGGACGGTACGGGCCATCATCGTCGTCATAATCGAGGGTGGCGTTTGTAGCACCGGAAGGGATAGGGGCATGTTGAGCACCCCGGCCCATTCCTCCGCCACGGCTGAACTTTCCACCTCCACTGCCACCGCGAGCAGCTCCTCCTTCAATCCCAAGTTTCTTATCACGCGCTGTTCGCTTCATTTCCTTTTGTCTTCGCTTGTACTCCGCTTCTTTCTCATCGTCGGAGAACTCCATCTCCTCTGGAGGAACCTCTTCATCGTGAATGTTGCTGGCATCGGTGTACTTGACATCCATCAAGGGCTTGGTAAAGACAGAGTTGGCGTGCTTTGTTGGGAAGAAGACAGACATTCCAACCTCCAACCCGAGTTCCTTGATTTCCTCTGCTTTGGCAAAGCCCACTGTATACATGGGATCTCTCACATTTCCCAACACATCAGCCAGCGCGCCAATGACGGTACGATCTTCTTTGCAGAGCACGGTACCGGTGTCAAGAACCTGCTCTGCAGCCGACTTGCTGGACTTGATGACAAGGTTGGTTTCGACAATGAACATAATCTGGCCCAAAAGCTCGATCTTGTCTTCGGGGAGAATCTGAACATCAGGCTTGGGGATGACCTCTTCAGGCTTTTCATTTTTGGAGCGAATTGGCTCCACCACAGGTCTAGACCCGCTCCCATCAGCATCGTAGTCAGTGGCCATGAGCATCCGAGCAGTTTCCTCGACGCCGAGAAGTGGATAGTCTTCATTGTCCGAGTCGTCATCTGAGGAGTCGGAGCTTGAGGAATCTGAGGACTCATATGGCGAAGAGTCGACCTCCCACTCAGGGTGTTCGACCTCTTCCTCCCCTGTACCTTGGGGAGCTGCCCCGTTTGTGTCGTTTGTGACGTTGGTAGCAGTTTCTGGAACAGCAGCCTCCTGTGCTCTGGTCATGACTGTGTCCTTGACATCGCTCTCAGCAGCAAGAGCAGCGTCCAGAGCGTCAGTAACGTCCGGGCTGCCTGGGGCATCAAGACTGGTAGTCTTCATTTCGACATCGGCAGACGAGTCGTTCTTTGTGCCGGATTCTGTTTGGTTGCTGATAACAGGTTCCTGAGCATCAATATCCATGCTTTCACCCGAGTGAGCAGTGACCTTGACCGCTTGAGACAAATTCTCCTGTTGCTTTTCTGACTGTGGAGCGACATTGGGAAGCTGTGTCGTGGAGGTCTCCAGAGCAGAAGCTGGGGCGATAGAGGCTTCTTGTGAGTTGTCGACAGCTGGCTTCTCATCAGATTGCCCCTGGCCAAGGTTGAGGCCAGGAATCTGAGTAGACGACCCGTCCATGTTGATGACGGGCTTCTGTGCCACCTAGCCTTGAAATTCTTGATTGAAATAGCTGATTGTAAAGGAGAAAACTTGTTCGAGAGTTGTAGTGAGAATTCTGTATGGGTTTTGTGACCTTGAGTGGTGCAGCGTTCACTGGCTTTCACAACAGCAACCAGCGACTCGATTGATACGCGATAAGCCGACTTTGTAGATAAAAGTCGAAACGGTGATGAGGTCGAGGTAACAGAAACAAGAGATATCCCGACTAGGAAAAAGATTGATGCCGATGATATCAAACAGTGAGACGAAAAGAACCCAATTTCTGATTTTGACCAGATAAAAGCCTTCTCAACACCCGTGACAAAGTCGAAGAGGTTCACTGATGGCCATGGAAAAAAAGTCTGGATCCAAAAAAGTTCAGGGAAGGTGGGACGCCTGCAGCAACGCACGGGCTCCTTGCGGGAAGTGGATCGCCCCCCAAGACAACGCCTTACTGAAAGAGGTTAGCGGATTAGAACTGCCAGCTCGTCTTGGCTAGAGCCTCGAAGCTGCTGGAGAGAGCTGACGTCTCAACTGTTGTTCTTACAGCTCCAACAAAAAAGTGCCAGCTGAATGCAAACACTTTCCTCCTCCAACCCCTGAATAGGGTCCAACCACACAATGGCTCCCAAAGCCAAACCAGCAGCTCAAAAGCCTGCCCCAGATCAGGAGAAGAAGGAATTCATACATCCATCAGCAAAGCATGCCAGGAAGCAGTGAGTGTCTCTGTTACCCACGTCATTATCCAATTGCCCCGCAACATACTGAAGAAACATGGACTGACATGCGCTTCTCGTCAGAGCCATCAAAGATGCCTTCGCGATCCAACCCATCTCTGCCTTCTACTTCTTCCTCACCGCCAATGTCGTAGCAGCCCTCTTCTCTCCGATTCAAGACTGCGACGAGACGTTCAACTACTGGGAACCAACCCACTACCTCAGCCATGGCTACGGTCTGCAGACATGGGAATACTCCCCAGAGTTCAGCATTAGAAGCTGGTTCTACATCGCTATTCATGCCCTCATTGCCAATATCCGACGTCTTCTGCCTCACTCGAGCAAGGTAGCCGAGTTCTACTTCCTCCGCTATGCCTTTGCGATTGGGTGCGCTTTCTGCCAGACGTTGATGTGGCGCTCTATCTGCCTCGCTTTGAGCCCCCGTGTTGGCATCTTCTTCCTTGTGGCCACCATTTTCAGCCCGGGCAATTTCCACGCGAGCACGGCCTATCTCCCCTCGAGCTTTGCCATGTACATGTCATGCCTTGGCGCTGCCGCCTTCATGAACTGGCGCGGTGGAATCAAGACATCAATGGGTATTTTCTGGTTTGCAGTGGGAGGTGTGCTTGGATGGCCCTTTGCTGCCGCTCTTTGCGCTCCATTTGTAGCAGAGGAAATCTTCTTTGCGGCTGTGAGTGACCAGGATCGTATGTTTGAGTCTGCGCTTCGCATTTTCCGTGGTGTGACTGCCGCAGTACTCTTGGTTGTAAGTTTCCGTGCTCCCTCGCCTTTTCACCGCAAGTACTAAGTAATCACCAGGGTCTTGACGCGGCCATCAACACCTTTTTCTACAGAAAGGTTGAGTTTGTCTCTTGGAACATCATCAAATATAACATCTTCTCCGAAACGGGCGGCCCTGACCTGTACGGCACTGAGCCCTGGACATTTTACTTCAAGAATCTCCTGCTCAACTTCAACGTCTGGTTCATTCTTGCATTGGTCTCTCTGCCTCTTTTCCTACTACAGAAGCTCTTTCTCCGCTCTGCGGGAGAGACGTTCCAGTCCGGCCTCCGCACCTTTGTCTTCCTGACGCCTTTTTACATGTGGCTCGCCATTTTTACTCTGCAGCCACACAAGGAGGAGCGCTTCATGTACCCTGTTTATCCATTCTTGGCGCTGAACGCGGCTCTGGCCTTCCACAGCTTCCTTACCTTCTTCGGCAACGCCAGCCCCAAAACTCTTGTTGGCAAAATCCCCGCCAAGCTCAAGCTGGCTGTTGTTGGCCTTGGGCTCCTGGCATCAGCCACTGTCGGTCTCGCCCGTATCTGGGGTATGTACAGCGGTTACCATGCGCCGCTGTCTATTTATGACCCTCTTTTTGAAGTTGGTGGACGGGGTGACACGGTCTGCTTCGGCAAGGACTGGTACCGCTTCCCTACTTCGTATTTCTTGCCGAAAGATATGCACGCCAAGTTTGTCCGTTCTGAGTTCCGGGGACTGTTGCCTGGGGAGTTCTCAGAGGCCAAGACTGGGTTCGGATTCTTCGGCGGGACTTGGCTGCCTACTATTGGGCTTAACAACAGAAACGAGGAGGATATGGGCAAGTATGTCGATCTGAGGATGTGTGTTTTTATGGTGGATACGCAGTTTCCTGAGAGGAACGATGAGGAACTACCGCCGAATGAGCCGGATTATGCGAAGAATGCCGAGAGGTGGGAGGAGGTGAAGTGTTTGCCGTTTTTGGATGCCGAGAGGACACCGTTTTTGGCGAGGGCGTTGTGGGTGCCCGATTGGGAGGTTATTCCGGAGAGGTTTAGGAGACGGTGGGGGAGGCATTGTTTGTTGAGGCAGAAGAAATAGGGGATGTGTGTTGATAGATAGTTTGAGGGAGTGGGTTAGGGAATTTTAGACGGTGCATAAGCGGGCATAGAGTATATGAGATGGTGTTGAATTAGTGGTATATAATGTAATACGTATCATAGATCGGTGTGTGGTCTCTTTTTAAATACCAAATGGACTTTTGAAAGAACCCTCGCGGGGTGTTAGGTTGTGTTGGTGGTGTCAGTGTCTTAGTTATTATTATTCAATAATAGTTATGCGACACTAGCTGTATGGAACAGACTAGAAGCCTAGGTGGGATATCTTCGTCAATGATTTCAAAAGATTTTATGCTTCAGGGTTTTCTTTTCTTCTTCCACTGCCAAAAACTACTGAGGTAAAGCTGACAGCTAGGTGCTCTGGAGCGTTTTGGATTGAACTAATCTTCGGTTTTCGCAGTACGTGTAGCTCCTCCTTCTGGCAAGCCTACCTAGCCAACTGTACAATGGTCGAACTGGTACTGGCTGGAACAACGCAATTACTTAATACATCCAGTTGTCTCACGTTCATTGCTATCATCAACTGACAAAATCAAATCAAATTTGCTGCTATTCTCAGGAAGTATCTTCGGTCCCCACTCATCACCCTCTGTTATGATAGCCAACAACACTACATGATTGAACCTACGAAAAGAAAATACACTGTATCAGTCTTGTGGCTCCGCCTTCGCATTCTCCCATCTGTCCTCATCCAACCCCGCAGCATTCCCATCCACCCCCGTTTGACCACCTGTCCGACCATAACCCGCAACAACACGATGAACCAACTCCCTACCCACAACCTTGCAAAGCGCCGAAACCCCCTCCTCTCCAGCAATCTGAATCTTCTCATCCCCACCAGAATTCAACCGTCCAACCTCCGCAAGATACTCCCCCACCAACCGCGCCCCATTCCCTTCCCAATAATCCCTCGCCATCGCCACAGCCAACGGCAGCCCCTGCCTCAGATACGCCTCCCCCGGCCGAGGGCGCTCAGCACCAGGAAACAAAACCTTGTAGATCCGCCTCCACCTGTCTTCCTCAGGCTGGTGCCGATTATCCCGCTCGATGATCATTCTGAGCTGCGAGGGTGAGACACCCCGGACGATATCAAACTCTTTACGGGTGCACGACCGCACGCGGATGTGACTGTCGCAGGTGGGCTCGTTGTCAAAAGTCTGTCCGCAGATGGGGCAGTAGAAGGGGTTGGGGTGGTGGGTTTTGAGGTGTTTGAGCAGGTCGGGGATGGAGTGGAGGGGGTGTTGGAGGGTGCAGGATTTGTGGAGGGAGGGGTTGGAGATGGAGAAGGGGCAGGCTAGGGGGAGGTAGCCGTCGATGGGGAGGATGAGGATGGTGGAGGGGGAGGTTGGGTCTTGGGTTTCCATGAGGATGGTCGGTCTGGAGGTTTTGGATCGTTTTTGAGGGGGGATTCTGTGTGTTGGGGGTGGGATGTAGCGGGCGGAGGAGATCCATTGGGTAAGGGCTGGGAGGGTTCGGTCTGCTAGTTGGTGTGTGAGGTTTTTGAGGTCCGAAGACAGTTGTGGTTGTGATGGTGTCGTTTCCTCGGAGGAGTCACTGTCCCAGTCACTTTCGAGGGCGTCTTCTAGGTCGGTGCTCTCTTCGGAGTCGGTTGAGGTGAAGTCGTCATCACTTTCAGACCGATCTCGTTTCCGCTTTGTCGGTGCCACCGTAGAATATCCATGTCTACATCGGAGAGGTAGGGCCGAAGCGGTGTTGTCCCTCCGAGTCTCTCTGGTCGGGACAAACTTTCTTTGTGCGGACTGTGGCATGCTTTCGTGAAGATTTTGATCTGGGCTGTTCCTATGTTGGCCAAGGGTCGAGATAGCCCAGATAATCCGTATTTATACTTGATGACCTGACACAGCCTAGGGGCTTGAAACTGAGAAGATTGGAAAATTGGATGGATTTCAAAAGGCAATCGACTGCTTGAAGCTTGTCTGGATTCTCTGAGTGGCGTCATGATTAAGGTTGTGTAGGCGCATGTGGCGCATTTCTATGATTCAAATAGGCATGTTCTGACGGCGTGACGTCGCAACTGAAATATTAGTGAGGATTGAGGATTCAAGCCTGTGTTTAGGCCCATGGAGATCACAGTTGTGTGTGTGGCACCCATCTGGTAGGTACTTTCTGTGCGGCTTGCGTATGTACTGTGCCGTAAGGTAGCCCAGCGCAACGGTGCTGGCACAAATGTGCGGGCGATTGCTGCCTTGGCACAATTGTGTGGTGAACATGATTGGCCCATTGCCGACTACCCACTGATATACCTAGGTTTCGGCAGAGGAACTCTCGGCATTAAAAGTGCCTCCCCCCGCATCACTGGCGAAGCTCTGCTAGCGGACATTTGACATCACCACGAAGAGTCAATTGGACCTCATATTGAGGCGACTGCTCCATTTCTACGATGAACCGAGTCACCGGAGGTCCCGCCAAGAGAGGGTGTCTCCATACCAAGAGGTGTTATCAATGTCTCTTCAGGCTCCGACCATCTTCTGCCTCAGCCTCAGCAGCGAAATAGAGAGGACATACTGGACTGTTCCCAGCGATTCAGCCGCGTGGACAAAGAAGTAGGTCAATGTTTTTTCCTGTATCACTCAGTATTTACGACTGACAGTAAAAACACAACGGCTAAGGGAAACCAAATGCAGGACTCGCAAAAAGAGTAAAAACACAGAAGAAAGAGACAAGCCATCATCACAATCGACTCGTCAAAACTCCCAACAACAGGCCCACATCATCTACACGCCTCCCAACGAAGTCTCAAGCTCAAGCGCGTTCAGCTCAACTCAGGTCCTCCTCTTCAATGAAACTCCCCTGTGCCTTCCAAATCGTGCAGTTTAGATTCCATTTCAACAAAACTCTGGACGTGGGTCTCGCGGATTGGTACCGGGATCAACACTGTCGGTATGCTTCCAGAGTTCCAGGATTGCCACAAAGTGTCCCGATCGATGTAGTCATAGACGTCGCTCCACTTAGGACCGTCCGGTTTCGACCACGAAATCGGATACGACAGCAACCTTCCCAAGACCTCGTCGGCCGTCCCCCAGGGCGCTACCCACACATCCCGGTAGGTGATGACGTTCTTGGTGCTGGGGCCATCAATGACGGACTCGGCGTACTGAGGAAGAACCGATGCCGGGTTGAAGCTACAGCCGGGTTGCAGACTGGGAGCGGCACTGCTCGCGGTGGCGGGATGGGTGGACGGTCCTCCGATGATGGGCGAACCTGCGTCTTGTTGACCAAGCAATACCTGCTGAGGCAGCGGCTGAGCGACATGATTGGCGGTGGGCCGCAGAAGCTCGGCTTCCGGATCGGCAAGCTCCGTCTCAACGGCTTGTGTGCCTGTGAACTGCAGCCCCGAAGGGGTTCCCAAGTCAACAGATGGGCCCTTATTGCTGTTGCTACCCCCTTGATTGCAGCCGACTGTGACGCGGTACTTTCTCGGGCCGCCGGGGCCGGGGATTCTGCTCATCAGGGCTGCGCCAATCACCTCAGCTAAGTCCTTCGACATGTTCTGATATTCAAGCGGTAGGCGCTCCTCGAGAGTTGATTGGATGGTATTGTGGTCGATCAAGGCGCGTGCTATCTCGATAACTGGACCCTGAGAGTAGAATCGCTCCGGATCCGGTGCGGGGCAGTTGAAGTAACGCTCCCAAAACCACTGACATTTTTCAATGCAGGACCTTGTCCTCGGGCAGTCCTGTCTGGCGGCCCATTCGGATTCGGTAAGTTTGTCATGGCCGGCGACGAGGGTACATGTGTTGCTCCTGATATGCTCGGTCTTCGCATCCTCGCTGTCGAAAGACTCGAAGCAACGAGGGCAGTGGATGTTCAAGAGGTGCCGCCTCTGGACATGCTTTTTGTATGCCTCGTAGTCCTTCAAGTCGTAGCAGGCGCATTCGAAATAGTGACATGGGTCGAAGAGGAAGAAGAGACAGACCAACCTCTGAGTCGGCTTCGATTGTACCGGCATGTTCGCGGCTGCGTGCAATAGGGTTGAAGCAAAGTATCGAATCCAAATAATTTCAAGTGCTGATAGAACGTGAGAAAGGCAGAGAGGAAAGACAGTAGAAAGGAAAGACACCACTGAGCTGGCAGGGCCGTGGCGGCCTCCTATACCATTGCCAGCCGACCATTTGTCGTGAAGTGCTTTCACGACAAAAGGTCGAATCAACAGAATTGACTAGCCCAGGAGATGGGGGGAACAGGCGCGATCTCAAACGTTGCTGGTGACCTGAATTCAGACAAATGTCGAAAAGCCAGGGGCGCGTCTCATGGCGCCATCTGTTCTCGTCGTGAGAGCGCTGCAAGGAGCAAGCATTGGCGCTGAGTGGCGTTGCCAAGTAGAAGTTGGACAATTGTCTGAAATAACCCCCCCCCATAAATGTTAATGGCAATTCTGCGACGCACTTAAAATGGAATTCGGAATGATCTAAAAAAAACCGAGAAAGGCAATCGGCGTGCTCTGAAGGCAATCGGCCTATTTGTCTGTACGGTGTCAACCTCTACCTTTTCTTCATCATATCCTCCTTACTACAAGCTATCTGGCGACTGAATGCGAAACTGTTTGACGCCATGAGTTATGGAAACAAACCGACCTGGCGGACACGGCCTTTGATTGTGGAGAAGCAGAACAGGAAGCGTAGCAGGCGCGCGATCGAGGACGAAGATGCCGATGAGGACGAGGAAACCGCACGCATTCAACCGAAACGTCAAGGTCTGGGGACTAGGACTCCCAACGTATCGTGGGGCTGTCCATTCTGGAAGCGAGATCCCATCCACCATATGGATTGTACGTCCTACAAGCTTAAACGCATTCAAGACGTAAAGCAGCACCTCGCACGCAAACACTACGAAGCTTCAATCTACTGCCCGATTTGTCAACAGAAATTTCCCGACATCAAGGAACGCGATCATCACATCCGGCAGAGAGAATGCACCGAAAAGTCAACAGGCAGAATGAACCTCCCAACCGCATCTATTCCACCCGAGAAACAGCGGAAGTTACGAGCCCGCATGACCGGATCCGATGAGAACATATGGCACCAAATGTGGGACATTCTCTTTGATGGCGAGCCACCACCGACAACACCATACCAGAAGACCATCATAGAGGAGGTTTCCGAGTTTATGCAGGAGTTTTGGAGAGAACACCAGTCAGAAATCCTTCTCGACATCACCCACGGCCACTCACGCGACGCAAATTCAGACTTTATCAGAGCACGACTCCCAAGCTTGATGTCGTCGGCGCTGTCCACTCTCGTCGGCCGAGTGAGGGGGGCTATTCACAACACAGACTACCTTGAGCCAACATCGCCAACAGCTGACAATTCCAGCGTGTCAACTACCAGCACCGCATCGAGTGAACCGCTCCTCTGGTCCGCTCCGGCGACGTCGGAATTATGGACTGATAAATACCCCAATTTTAAAGAGGTTTCGGTAGTGCAGCAGCCTTCTCGTGCAGGTCATGGTGATGACGTTGATTTTGGGGGATGGAGCATGGCTGATTTCTCGCTCGATTTCTACTTCTCGCCGCCAACTTCCTTTGAGCCGCTAGACCCTCAAGCTCTGTTGGCGGACCTGGAAATCCCAGACATTACGAGTAGCCGGGACGACAGTTTAAATACATGTACTGAAAGGACAAGTCAAACCAAGGCTGTCAACAACGCAGATTAAATCAGGTTAGCTTGCAGTTGGCCGGAGTTGAGGTCAGGCAATTGATATTGGGGTTGAATTTGATAAGTTTGGAGAATAATCATGGAGAATAATCGAAGACCTCAGGGCTAGGAGTCTTTACAGCCCCGGCTACTTCCCTGATTACCTATATGAAAAGATATAATTGAATAGTCAGGGTTGTGGATGAGGAGGAGTGTCAGGTACTGAAATGGAGTGGGAGATGATTGGTTTTATAAGGTGGTAGGATAGTAACTGTCTACGATGTCGGAGTGGATGTTGGAGGTAGTAGCTACGTAGTATGGTGGAATGGAGGTTATTATTTACAAGAGTTCAATTATTTGGCTGGGTGTGGGAAAGTGACGTTAAATCCTACTACGTGATGTAAGTCAAATATCGAAAAGAAACTCTTCGGCTATAATTGTAACCTAATTGCGTTGATTTGATTTGTGGTAGCGTTTGTGACTGTCCGGTGAAAGTTAAGATTAATGATGAGAATGAGAGTGATGATGGGGGCGAGGACGAGAACGATACAGGCGGCCTGCACTTTGGGTTCCGTATGCCCATTTGGAGGTGTGAATTGGATATTAGTTCCGTAGCTGGACTATCTTACAAGTTCAAACAAAACAGAGAGCATATTTGTCAGTCACAGACAACACATGATCAACTCCAAACAAAGTTCCCCACGAACCACACCCAAGCCATCAAAATCAACGGCAACAACGCAACCCCAGCAGCCAACAACACCCACCTCATCTCCAACGTCACCGACCCCTCAGCCATCTTTTGAATCTTGTCTTCAGCTTCCTCGCATGGGGACATGTCTGAGTACCATAAATCAAACACCCCAGCCCAGGCCGTGATTCGCATTCAATGTGCTCCCTCCTTCGTTGCATGAGAAGTCTAAAACCATGTTAGCAACTACCATTCCGATTCGTATTCGAGAGGAGGAAAACTCACTTTACACTCCCCCTGCAGAACCTCAAATCACTTCCCAAATCACACCGTTGATTATTTGGACACTCCAAGTGGAGCTTCCTCCTTTCCATCAGCCAGTCCACTTTCAGTTCCACCCCCGTGTCGACCAGCCGGTAAAAGTAGCGAGAGGTGTGTTTGAGGGACAGAGCATCAGGGTAGATTAGGTTTTGGGTGATCAATAGGTGGATTTCGGGGGGCAGGTTTGCAAACTCTCTTTTTGGGGGTGCATCATGAACACGACTGTCGTGGTCTGCCGGTTCGGAGGTGGAAACGGGACCGGAAGACGTCGGGGTTGATTTCCGGTTCGGCGGTGTGGAGCCCGGCTGGTGGTCCTGCAGCTGGGGAACGTTGCGGCGGCGGAGGTGGAACATTTCTTCAACGGCGGGTGAGACACACAGGAAAACTGGAGGTAGGGAATGGTTGGTTGAACAGGGAATCAATCAACCAGGCTGCAGATGGGGATGGAAATGGGTATATAAACACGAGAAACGGAATTCTGCCTGGAGTCCTCCCATCGTATTTTTCCTGGACAGACACCAGGCACCTCAAACTGGCGAGGGGCTCAGCTGAGTGGTTCGCGGATCATTCGTGGGTTGAGACAAGACCTGTGGCGCTTGGTTAGCGGGTTTGAACCCCTGTAGCTCGCGTAACTCGTTTTGGTGGTGCCTGAGAAACCCCCTGAGGGCTGCGTCATCTTTGCGACGACTTTTGGGGACAGGTGTTTGAACTCTTTTTGAGTTTGGGGACCTAATGATGGAGGTGAGGTGATGGACGAGCACTCGATGTTTATTGGTGACGGGAGCTTCCAGGTTGTCAAAGGCCAAGTGAGTGAGTGATAAACTCATCGTCAAACAGGACTCGAGAAACCGGAGCTTAACGAAGAAGCGAACTCACGTGACTACGCGCCGGCTGCCCGGCAGAGGTGCGGGGAAGAAAGCGCGAACAGGCGTGACAAAGCTGAGGACGGGAGCTCATTGAACCACTGGGTACCCAACCCAAGTCCAGTGTTCCCAGATTCAACAGATTTAACAACCTCAGGATGCCGTCCTGAAGTCGAGGTCATGTCGAGCTTCAAGTCGTTTAGCGACAGCGACAGCGACTATGGGTACAATCTGAGCCCAGAGGAGGAGGCACTTCTTGTCTCCATTTGCGACCGCCTTTCTCCAGCTCCAACGTCGGCCCCCACGGCACTACCGAAAAAAAATGCACAAGCACCACCCATCCCAGCTCCGCATACGTCACGACCACCACCCTCCCCACCCAAGCCGATAACGTCTTCGAAGGCCCCGTCCTCTTGGAAACCACCAGTACCCGAAGTAGTCTCAGTTTTTAGACCTCCGGCAATACCGTCTTCTTCCCGACAGAACAAACCCAAGCCATCACAACTGGTTCCGCCACGGTGGGACATAGGCTTCGATCCCGATGCATCCCAAGCTGTCGAAGAAACGCTCGAGGGCCTCAGCGAGAACGACCTAAACTTCGACATCTCTCAACTTACACCCGATCAGGAGCCCACACACCGCAATGGCTCGTCAAACATTGAGCCTGTGGGCAAGAAGAACAGGGGCGGTTATGAAGAGAAGAGGCCGTCTGTGCCTGCCGCACCCCGCATCATGGGCAGCCATGTCTCGTTCGACACCAAGAGCGAGTCAACGTATGTGTCCACAATGGTCACAGCACCGGACGTCAACTACCCAGACCGTAAGTCTTTCTTTTTCCCGACGGTGCCGCCTGTCTAACTGACCAGACACCTCGACTTGTAGTGAGCCAGGCGCTTGCTGGAGTCACCGATACAGACTTGTCGGTCTTGGATGAGGATCCCCAAAAGGCATTGGAAGAAGAAATCAAGAAACGCAATGGCGTAGTTCCATCGCCCCTCGAGCACTTCCGCACCTTCCCGAGAAAGCCGTTGTCTGTCACGGATTTAACAGCTGGATTGTGGTGCGAGCTGCAACACTACTACACCCTGTCTAGACTCCCGTTCGGCAGGAAGATACCGACAGCTGCCATGAAGAAGGGGACAAAAGTGCACGAGAAGCTCGAGCGCGAAATATTCCACCCCGTCACAGTCACCGTCGCCAAGAAGGTGGACACCCTCGGCCTCCAGATGTGGAATGTTATCCTGAGCTTACGAACACTTCGAGACGCCGGTTTCACCCGTGAACTACACGTTTGGGGCATGGTGGACGGCAACCTGGTTAATGGAGTCATCGACTACCTCAGCTACGAGAATCCAGACTCGGAACTTGAAGAGGAGACCCTGAGCAGTCGCGGAAGCCAAAACACTGCCTCGCAACGTTATGCTGATGCGAGGATGCAGGTCTTCATCACCGACGTCAAGACCCGCCTCACTCCCAAGCCGCCCTCTAAACCGCAAGTTCACATGTCTCTCATACAACTTTTCCTCTACCACCGTTTTCTCAGCGAAATGGCCTCAGACAAACTTGACTATTTCCAAATCTTTGCTCGTTACAACCTGGACCCAGACGATCTCTTTTCTGACTCGTTTATGGCGCAAATGGCTGCTTTACACGAAGAGATTTTCGACACCCAAGAAGACTCCGAGACCGAGACGGAAACCGAAAGGGCCTCGGAATGGGGGTATGAATCCGAGGGCGTCAGGACAACCACTACCACTACCACCACAACAACCACAACTTCCTCGGCATACTTCTCTGCCCCAGCCTCGCCCCTGGGCAGCAAGCACAAACCAAAGGCCTCAAATACAGCACCCTCCGATCATTGTTAGGCCTCTTGAAGTTCGAACTGCAGCTCACCTTTCCCCACGGAGCATCAGATATTGGACAGATAGTAGCAGTTGAATATCGTTATCGCGGCGAAGACGAGTCTCTCAACCCTGACACAATAGACGAAGACATTGATGAGGCAGAGGCACGAGACCGCGAAGAGGGAAGGGTCATCTCCACTACGACGTATTTTGTCGAGCCAGAAACACTGGATATGTACCTTGCCCAAACCATGCCCTGGTGGAAAGGCGAGAGAGAGCCTAGAGGAGTGGAGCTAGAGGATGCGTTCAAGTGCGGGTATTGTGATTTTGCAGGGGAGTGCGAGTGGAGAGCCAAAATGGATGATGAGGTTGTTAGGAAGGCGAGGGCTAGTAGAGCGAGGAGGGAGAGGAAGAGGATGAAGGCGGAGGGGGCGGTTGTTACTGGGGATGGGTTGGAGGGGGAACAGGGGCAGAAGCCGGTGTTGGAAGAGTATAGCGGGGATGTGGAGGAAGAGACAAAGACGCCGAAGAGAACGACAAAGGGGAAGAAGAGGGGGGCGAGGAGAGTGGGAAGAAGAGGAGGAGCCGGAAGAAGTCCAGCGGGAGTGGGGAGGGGATTATTTGGTGATGATAATCCTAACCCTACCTAACCCTAACCCGAAACATTTCGAGAGGATTATTTGGTGATGATCATGCGTAGCTCACTTGTCGGTGGCAGCGCGCTTCATCCATTCTCAAACTTTAAATATGGTGTTGGTATTTGGTAGGATATTGGAAGAGATTTTGGGGTATATATACGATGACGATGAGAAAAAGAGGAGGAAAGAGAGAGGGTCACCCACCCTTTATCATCTCTCTCGCCATCACAACACGACAGCCGAGTTTTCTTTTCCCAGCTCTTCTGCAGTGGTTGCTGGCTGGGTAGATGCTGACGGGCCAGTGATCTTCTCTCTGTTTGGTGACAATGATGGAATCTTGGGCGACGATTTTGGAACAGAAGCAGCGATGAAATACGCGGGTTTATACTTGACATATTCACAACCCCATATTCTTTTCTTGACAGTCATTTCAGCGCTTCAAATTCGGGAACATTATTTGTTTATAGGTTCTTGATTTGTTTGTTTGTTTGTTTGTTTGTTCATTATTACTCTTTGTTTATAGCCAACTCGTACCTCCTGTCGTTACCGCCAGAAAACAACAAAACACAACAGCAAAAGGAGCTGGTCTATCCTACCATCATCTCTCTCTATCCTACATTTCCCTGGAGTGCTGCCCCACGACAACGAAACAAAAAACGCATTATGTTTATGCTTATGCATTGCTTGCTTTGCTTCCAAACTGCCCCCCCGACCGCCGATTTTGATACCCAAACTTTCCCTCCCTTGCCCTGCTCCTGCCACCCACCACCTACACAAAAAAGGTTTCCCATATGTACTGTTTCTTTTTGTGCAGGCGGGTTTGTTTCTGTCCGTTGTTGTGCAAACAAAACCCCCAACCACCCAGTTAAAAAAAAAAAAAAAAAAAAAGAGGGTGCATAATCATGACGTCGTCGTTCGTTGTTGTTGCTGCTGTGATGTGTTCATCCCTCCTCCTCCTCCTCCTCCATCATCATCCAGTATATATACCTGATGGGTATCACCACCAAGCACCAAACACAAAAGTCGCTCAAACAACAACAAACAGCTCAAATAAACTCCCCATTCCCACCCCCCGTCCCAGTCCTCTTATGCATTGGCGGCGGCGGCGGCTTACTGTCTTTCCTCCCCCTTCCACCCCTTCTCCCCCCTGATCCGCTCCCACTCCCGCTCCCACTCCCACTCCCACTCCCACTGCTCCCCCCACTCCCACTCCTTTCCCTCTCCCTCGGCCTCTCCCCCTCCATACTCCTCCTCTCCTTAAACCTCTGCCTCCGTTCCTCATAAGCCTTCAACTCGTCCTTTTCCGCATCCTTCTCCGTCTTTTTCCTCGGCGGAGAAGTATTATACCCCTGCGTAATACTATGCCCATACTCCCTCGTCTTCTTCTCGCTCGTATCCACAAACGGCCTCTTCTCCTGGTGGTGCTCATCCTCGCTGTCTTCCTCCTCCTCTTCCTCCTCAGAGAATCTCTGTATCTGCAATGTGGGCATCGACTTGGCGGCTAGAGGGTGGGGCTTAACCAACCCTAACCTTTCCTCCTCTGTCGCGCCCGTGATTCGCACTTGAGGGGAGGAGTATCCCCGGGAGGATAGCCCCCCTCTTTGCTGGTGCCCGCTTTCCAAGGTGCCGTCTATAGATGGGGATTGGGTTCGTTTAAAGATGTTTTGGAAACTAAACTGTCTCCTGGCGGAATGAGGTGGTGGAGTTGGGGGAGATGAAGCGGGGTGATCGGGTTCGGTATACTCTGGGAACTGGACCCGCCGTTTGGAACTCGAGGCGCTAGCTGTTGTTCCTGCTCTTGCTTGTCTCGTCCCACCGGGATGTAAAAGATCGCTAGAAGGGTTGGAAGAGGTGGGGTTGTCCTGACCTGGCACTGCTATGGAGGTCAACTGGACGGGGTGCAATGGGCTTTGGACTTTGGTCGTGGAAGAGTTGTTGGGTCTGTAGTCGGGATGGCCAGGGAGGAGGACTGAGCGGGCGCGGCTGCGGATCGTGCCCATTATGCTAGAGAGGGCAGGCGATACTGGCCTAGTAGCCTCGGCAAGCTCCTCCTCGGTGGGGAAGTGAGACCACCCAAGCGGTGGATGGGGAGTTGGAGGGGCGAGGAATGGGCCTGAGGGGGGCGGCGCAGGGGAGGCGCCCATGCCAGTGGGGGGGCGGGTGCGGTGGCTGCTGAAGGTTCCGGTTCGTCTTCTTCTGAGGCCGTCCCATTCGTAGAGAGGTGCTCCGTTTTCGCTGACAGGCGCAAGGCTCTCCTGGAGTTTCTCCTCGTGCAAGCGTTTAAGTTCCTCCATTTCCATCTTCTGTCTTGCGGCTGAGAGACGCCTGACAATGGCGGCTGTGCCTCTGATGGCATCGGCCTTGGGCTCGGTTTCGGGCTGCGGTTGTTCGGCAATGGTCTGGATCTGGTCAAGGTCGCCGGCAAACACGGCGGTGTCTGGAACATCTTTGGCTGACTTGGACAGCTGCAGGAGAACAACGCCAGAGCAGATGACAAAGAATCCCATCACCACAGTGATAATGGATGTCGGTGTGCCTTTGAAGCCTCTGAAGAGAATGGCTGAGGTAATGATAGTGGTGCTGGTGAAGTAGACATAGTAGGTGGGTGTAACCAATGCGGCGTTGAACAAATTGAGCGCTTTCTGCATGAGGTGTCAAACTCCCGTTGGTTCATGTGTCAAAAGTGGCTTCAAGCAATCCTTTGAATCCTTGAAGCCTCCGTCGGAGCTGGGAATAGAAAAGGGTGTATAAGGGCACTCACATTGAGGTAAATAATCTCGGTCAGTAGCGTCGCAATAACGAAAACCAGCAGCACATACAAAAACCACTGGTTGAACTGAGGCTTCCCTCCGGCCTGGGCAATAATGGCAGCTCCCAGTCCTTGTGTCGCCACAACGCTCAGTCCACCGATCCAACTGCAGATGGAAATGTACACCATCATATTCGTTGCGCCATACTTTGGCCCCAGCCAGAATGCGACAATAGCGCAACCGACAATGACAACGCCCGCGTAGCTCAAAAACAGCGGATGGACAACGAAATTCTGCATATCATGGATGTCCTTAACGGCCGAAGTCTGTGGCGCATTCATGACGATAACCACGGACCCGACAATACACAGAAAACAAGCAACCTTGCCGACCATGCTCAACCGCTCCTTCAGAAAGATGGCCGACAAGACGGTGGTGATAACAACCGACAGGGCTCCCAGAGGCGTGACCAGAATGGCGTCGGTGAAAGCGTACGCAGCGAAATTGAGTCCCTCGCCCAAGATCATCAGGATCATGCCCGCCCACCAGTAGAAATTCTTCAGGTATCCGTATCCTTCGCCGGCGACCTCGTTGTACTTTTCGTTTGCGCGGAGCAGGCCAACCTTTTTGAGCACGAAGGAGGTTCCGATGAAGGCGCCGGAGCCGATAGCGAGGCCTATGCCGATTGCTTTGAAGACCGGGGGTCTGTCGGCCGAGGGGGTTCCGCCGCCGCCGGCGCGGACGTAGAGTTGGTGCACATCGTCGAGGGCCTGGGCTGCATGGTCCATGGTGTGGGTTGCGCTGGTGCTTCAGCGCAAGCGACGACGAGGCCGTCGCTGACCTGCTTCGGATACCGAGGGTTCTTCTATTGCCGGCCTCTCAAGCAGTTTCTGGGGCGGCAGATATTATGGTTGGAAGAGAGGTTTCGAAAAGGTGGTTTGTGCTATCAGGTGCGATGGAGGAAGCGGCATGAACTATTCGTATTTGCTGGGTATATTTCTGGGTAACAAACAATTGGCAGCAAAGGTCTAGAACTCGGCGCGGCGTCTCAAGCCAAGTGAGGTGTTCGTAGGGATGATTCGAGGTGTGGGAACAGGTTGAGACGTTTGTTGTGCGAGAGCAGGCAATATCGCGCTGTCTGGTCGAGTCTCCTTGTTGCTGGTGCAATGACGACGACCTTGTCGACAGGGGGTGTAAGATGGAGCTCTCCACCAAAAAACAGCAGCTCAGGAACTGAGAAAAGCTGCTGAAAAGATGGGGAAAAAACTGCGAAAAATGCAGAACATCGAGAACACGCCCAGAGACGCACAAGAGACGCACAAGAGACGCACAAGAGACGCACAAGAGACACCGGCGCAAAAACTTGCTTGCAACACATGGGGCAGGTGCAGCAGACTGGGGTTTGGGGACTTGGTGGGATTTTCAGCGCCACTGGGTTCTGGCCCGGTAACCGTTAACGCCCCCCGGCCCTACTCGTCCAAGACTGTGGGGTTCGCTTCGTCTTGGGCATGCGGAAACGGGGGTTCAATTGTGTTCGCCCAGCGCCGTCTTGAAACTTGTCCATCTTCGTGTCCATAAGCTGCGGATATCTTGAAGCCGTCGTGTTTTCTCTTCTGGCTATTGTTTCTATTCGCCTCTTTCTTTCTTTCTCTCTTCTCTTCCCCTCCTGTCCTCCCCACCTAGTGTATCCCGCCCATAGCTCCATGACTTCACTCCACTCTTCAGCTCCTCTGCAGTAGCAGCTGCATCTGCATCTAGCGATAGGCGTATCATCAGGTCTCAACCCCCACCTCTAGTCTCGCATCCAGATGCCCCCCTCGGCCGTGCAGCTGCGCAAAGGGTCGTCGTCATTGTGTTGCCCTGCTTCAAACTGTCAGTCAGTGTCATAAGTGGCTAACCGCCATACGACCCTGAGCGCGCCTCGCAAGAAGGTAGTGATGATGTCAATTGGGACACGGAACGTGCGCAGATCTCCCAAGATTGATAGGGTGGCGGGTCTTGGATGTGAGACCTGGTTTCTCCCACATGCACAGTAATTGATCTTCCAATTGACGGCTTGCCAATCGTTGGGTCGCACCGTTGACAAGCTTTTGATCCGGGCCTGGTGCACCGTTTGACCGTTTACTTCAAGTCCCGTTGGCAATTCGCATTCAAGGTCCAACGTCGGCCGGGTCTTTTTTCGTCTGATGTTCGCACCGAGTGCCCCGGAGAATATGCCCGATAAGTTCATGAAGCTCAAGTCGGGATCTGGATAAACTCATGTCTGTCGGACACGGGTTGTTAGTGCACACCGGGTAAAGTGCTGCAGACCGAGCACCGACACCAACACTTCAGGTCTGCATACTCGCTTCAGGTCACCAACAGCTTATCATTCTGGCCAACAAGCCGAAGTCGAGCGTTGGACATTCCCATATGCAACAGAGGTTGTTTGAACGGTGGGCATCGGCACTAACAAGATTACGCGCAGTTTTCGCTTGGATTTGTTAGTGTATTACCCCTGAACCCCTGACGAGAGACCAAGAGTCTCAACAGTCGCCCAAGCACGACACCAAGCGCTCACGATTATTTCCACGTTATCTCCAACACCCACACAATTGTCGACAGCCTCAAGTATGGCATCTGTACCGGGAGCATGCATTCTATGATCAGCATAAAACACACTGGTAATGCTGTCAATCCGGGGAATTTCGTTCGTCTCAAGTCTGGTAACTGGAGATCTTGATGCCAAGAATCATGCGTTGATCTTGTCCCGAGAAACGACGTATTTGTGGTTCTATTCCTAAGGAAACAGAATTGTATAGCCGTGATATTTCATGCAAAACATGATCTGTATAGACGCTACAAAGAAATTCGTCTGCCGTCTTCAACGAAATACATCTCTAACTTACCATGGCAGAACACCCCCATCCCATCTCCAAAACTGTCCCGAGTTCTCCATCGTCAACTTGTCAATCTGTTTCCCTATCAGCTATTCCCTATCCTATTGACCAAATCCAGCATAGGTAGCTTACCTGTTCGATCACCCCCTGTGCACTCTCATCAACACTCAACGGTGGGCCAGCCTCAAACCCAACCGCATCCGCCAGTCCCTGCCCCATATCCGTTTTCACCCATCTATCACCCGTTAGCATCATCAATCCCTTACCCCCTCTCTTAGCTTGTCGCTGTCAAGTACAGGAAGGGGAACTCACCCAGGATGAACAACCCCCACAACCACCTGTCCCTTCCCCTCTCCCTCCTCACCACCCCCCTGCTGCGCATACCTCACCTTCAACTCCGCCCTCAACTTCACAACCCACCACTGCACCCCAGCTTTACTCACCCCATAGCTCCCACAAACCAACATCCCCCCCTCCACCTCCCCCTCCGGTGTCGCCAGTCCCCCTATACTCCCCACCGAACTCCCAACAACAACAAACTTCCCCCCTTTGCCCCTCCCCCCCTCCTCGAGGAACCCCCACACCGCTTTAAACAATCTGATCGGACCGAGGGTATTCACCTCAAAGTCATTCCTATAGTCCTCCTCAGAAGTGTCAAAAACAGACTTGAACCCGTTGGTAGCGGTGCCAGCGTTGGCGATGACGACGTTGATGTGGCTGACGCCTGCTGATTTGAGACGGGTGGGTAGAGTGGAAGAGGAGATGTCGGGTTTGGTGTCGTCGAGGAGGGTGGGGATGGCAGTGCTGGATGGGTGGGGGTGATGGAGTCGAATGGGGAGAGGGTAGTGAAGGCGCGGGTAGTTGCTATGACGGTGGTGGAGGGGCGGGTTGAGAGGCGGGATACGAGGGCTAGGCCGATACCTATCCAGGGTAAAAGGTGGTTAGTATCAGAGAAAAAAGGGGAGGGTAAGTAGGGAAGGGAAGGACGGGTAATCGTCAAGACAGAATAGGTTATAGATGGTGAAGATAGTATAAGTGATAGATGGTAAAGACAGATGGCGAGGTGGGAAGGGAAATGTGGGGTTGGGCCGCCAAGATGGCAGCGTTGAGTAACAAAAAAGGGGCAAGTAAATACCCCTATTCGCCCCGGTGATCAAGTAAACAGTGTTCTTGGAATGGTCCACCATTTTGTCTTGTTTGACGGCAGCGACAACGGCAAAAAACTTGGGAGAGCGACTATGACAATTCGAGGCAATGCACACAAGATGAAGAGGGGGTGAGATGACAAGAGCAAGCAATGAAGGAGACAAGAAAGCGGGGAAGAAAGACACCTGCGTGCGACCGGAGAGGTGAGCTCGAGGGAACCACGCACACGATCGGCGACAGACGAAAGAGGAAAAAAAGGAAAAGCAGGAGAAAGAAAAGGAGATGCCTTAAGTACCCCGAGGATGACCACTTACACCCCCCTCGACCAATGACATTGCCCCTCACCAAATGCGTGACCATCCATCCATCCACTGCTGCTCCCCGAAGGTGTCGCGTCGGGCGGGAGCGAGTTGGTCCGAAGAGGAACAAAAGGTAAGGCTTGGCCACATGCCGTCAGAACCCATTCACCCACACACCCTACCCATCACTGAAGCACGATACCAAAACCCAAAAAAATGCAAGATGATAACAATATCTTCAAATTCTATGCCGCTCGTGTGGCACATCACGTAGAATACAAAAAAGAACCTGACAATCCGGCCCAAAACGCGTTGCCCTCCCAATGTGGTATCCCGCTAGTAACCAAAAACGCCAGAAAAGCGACAAAAGAGAAACAAGAAGGATAACTTCGTCAATATACAATCGTCAAAACCGCCGATGTCAAGCCTTGACTACCCATCCAGCATTCACCATGAAATCGAAAATCCGACCCCCTTTTTGTGAGTCTAGCCTGCAAATTTCCTTTGCCTGCTTCTTCTTCAAGCTGCCGTTGCTCTTGACAGCCTCCTTCAAGATCTGTTCTTTGATCATCAGGTACGGCTTCGGCTGCAGGCGTAGCGTCTCGCAGAGCTTCGCTTCTTCGGGTGTCAGAAGATGGAGATCGGGAGCGTTGTCTTGCGACAAGGGCAATGGCTGGATGCCTGGAATCGGTTGCGCAACAAACTTCTGATTCGTCGGTGTGCCGTTTGCAACCACGACGCTGCCTCCATTGACATGATTCCCGTTGACTTCGGCCTTGATTCCGCCATTCGCCGCATCCCCGTTTGTGCCTCCAACCGAAGCTGCCGACCGAATGGGGAGTTCTGGGGCGACCAGCAACGCAGCGCCGCTTGGTGGTTCTGGTGGTGGCTGGTTCTTGCCGCGCTGGTTTGCTGCCAGCCGGTCTCGATCCATAGATCCCATGGGTATCGACTTCTGAATTCGTAATGCCTTCTCCTGCTCATATTTCTCGCCGCTCTTCAGGTCGCCAATGCGCATGCTTCGCCATTCTTGCAGTTGGGAAATGGCTTGCCGTAGGTTGAGTTCGTCGATCAGCCCCTGACAAAAGTTCTCAAAATCCTCACGATTCATCATGCGTGCAAACGGTTTCGCCTTGTTGACCAGATCCCGCTCTTCCTTGGTCCGCTTCTTTTCTATTTTGCTGTTCTCCCGATAGTCCAGCAGATTGTGTTCAAAAATCACCTTCTTCCGTTCGGCTCTCTGTGTTAACCTGCAGTTGTAGATCTCCATGACTGTGAGCTTGAGCTCCATCTCTGGTTCCAATTCGCCGGTGCGTGGGTTGATGCCATCACCGGGATCAAATTGCATGAGCTGTACTGCCTCTTCCGCTTCGTTGGCATATTCTGTCTCGAATTCCAATCGACCGGGCATGTACCCCTGAATTTCGTGACATGACGGCACACTAGCCGTCGGTTTCGTCTTTGGTTGTAGGGCCGGGGCGTTCTTTGCGGCTTCTCGTCGCTCCTCGATTCTACGCTTCTTGCGAGACTGAAACTCCTCTCTCGATATCTCGTTTGCCAGCTCCATATCGTGAGGGCTGCATCGTTTGGGAAGCGGAAAGTTCTCGGATTCGATGTATACTTTGTAATAGTGATCGCGAACCTCGTCCTTACTTCGGTAACCACCGATGTGGTCGGCAATGTCGGCCCAGGACCCCAAACCATATATCTCGGCTCCCTCAAGGAGCAACAGTTCTTCGTCGGCGCCCCATTCGCGGTCGAATATGGGGAAGGAATTCTGTTCGATAACTCGGAAGGGGTGGGCGGCGGGCTGGTGGGCACCGCTGGAGGAGCCATTGGCAAAGCATTGTACACAAAGATCGTACTCATTGCAAGCACTGTGTGCGCATCGTATCCGGACCTGCCGGGAGAGCTGTTAGCTTGGGGGGTGCTCGACTGTTGTGTTGTCAACCCCACAATTGCGCCGGCCAGGAGACGACATGCGCCTCGAGTCGGTGATCGCGGGGTAGTATGACAGTGGATGACTTACAGTGGAGGTAATGTCTGCAGAGCAAACGTCGCAAACATATTTGACACCGCCCTCGCCGCCTCTGGCAGCGATTTTCTTGCGAATAACACCCATCGTGTCTGCTATGAATCGGCGCGGGCGCGGGCGCAAATGCGGAGGCGGATGGGGAGCTGTCTTTTGGTGGAGCGACGAATTATTGGACAGGGGCCAAGCACAGTCAATGGGTGATTCAAGAACGTCCAAAACTGCCAAAAGGCGCGCGGAAAGCCCACGGCAAAGCAAGTATGTAATTGCGCATACAGACAAGAGATTGGTGCGACGCGTACTTTGATGGTTTTCGGTGGTGAGTGCTCGGAATTCGATGAAATTGGCGCGTCGTGATGGGCGTTGATGTTGCGATCGAGGGTCAATCCTGGACAAAGGCAAGGGCACGATGCCACTTTGGGGGAACTGGCGTTGCGGAGAAGCTGCCGAGGATCAGCCGGCCTTGGAATGTGTCAGCCGTGTGGCCTGTGCGCAGCCTCGGATTGTCTTTCCCCGAGCCACTGCAGATGATGTCACAACCCTAACCCACCTCTACACGACGCTTGAATTGGAGTAGGCAGAGCTCAGTGCTCATTCGTATTGTTTACACCTCACTACTTCCAGTAAGTACTATCTTGTAATGTTGCGACCATGAATGACCGAAGAACTGGGGCTTTCATTGAAATATCAATCGGTACCGCCCAACTCTGCTGGAACAACATCGTTCACATGCTTCGCAACTGAGAATCTGCAGCTCGTCATGATACGAGCGAGAGTACCTAGCTATTCCCGTAGAGCTGTCTGACTGACGGAACAATCCTGGAAAATGAGAACTCAATGGCCACAATTGCGGCACTAATTAATACCGCCGGAACTGCGCCGAATCTGCGAATCTGGAACCTCGATCTCATCCAGTGACCCCGCCTCGTGCTGTCGCCAAACTTGCAAGTGTGACCCAGCAACGTGGGCGCGGGGTTATTTGCTGCATCCTGTAAGAGCACCGAGATGCAAACGCCTCCAAGTGCTTGATCGTTTCATCCCAGTCCCTGCATATTTATAGCACTTCGACTGCATCTTTTTCACCTTTGCGTCAACTTCACCTAACTACAACTCGGAGTTATTCGTTGAAAAGATGCCGGACGAAGTGCTCAACAATATCTCCCATCGCCGGTACAATCCCCTCACTGGGTCTTGGTTGCTAGTGTCTCCCCACCGAACCAAGAGGCCATGGCAGTAAGTCTAACCCATAATATTGTGACGTACTGTACATTGCTGATGGTATTGTTAGAGGAGCACAAGAAACCCCCTCCAAAAACACTCTCCCCGAGTACGACCCCAAGTGCTACCTCTGCCCCGGCAACAAGCGGGCCCAAGGCGACAACAACCCCCACTACAAAAACACCTTTGCCTTCGTCAACGACTACAGTGCCGTCAAGGAAGAGCAGCAAGATTACCATCCCGAGACAAACAAGAACGATGTTGCCTCTCTTCTGTTGCAAGCTCGTCCCGTCACCGGTCGTTGCTATGTCCTCACCTTTTCAGCCAAGCATGACACCACACTGGCCGACATGACTGCCGAGGAGATCGTTCCCGTAATCAACACCTGGACTCGCATTTACGCCACTCATCTCTCCCCTTCTCACCCCTTGAAGGAGCAAGCTAAGCACGTTTTGGAAACCATCCCCCAGAACCCAGACGGAGAAGTCGAGCCCCCCAAGCACCAGCTCAAGAATATGCAAATCTTTGAGAACAAGGGCGCTGCGATGGGTTGTTCGAACCCCCATCCTCACTGTCAGATTTGGACCACCAGCACACTGCCTGAGGAGCCAGGCAAAGAACTGGTCAACATGGGAACCTACAAGAGAGACAACGGCCGCCATCTCCTCGGGGACTACGTCAAGCTAGAGCTGGAGAAGAAGGAAAGAGTAGTCTGGCAGAACGATTCCTTTGTCGTGGTCTGCCCCTGGTGGGCTCTCTGGCCCTTTGAAGTCCTCATCATCTCCAAGCGCCACGTTCGTGCGTTGGTTGATCTGGACGACAAGGAAAGACTGCATTTTGCTGAGGCGGTGCAAGAAGTTGCGAGGCGGTATGATAATTTGTTTGAGACGAATTTTCCTTACAGTGAGTTTGCCCAAGATACATTCGTTATGAGAAGCTTTTGTTGACATTACCACAGGTTCCGGGATCCATCAAGCGCCGCTGGATTGTACGGAAGAGGAGGCGGAGACAAGCTGGTTTCATATGCATTTCTATCCTCCTTTGCTTCGTTCGGCGACGGTCAAGAAGTTCTTGGTTGGGTATGAGCTGATGGCTGAGCCGCAGAGGGACATTACACCGGAACAGGCGGCTGCGAAGTTGAGGGATTGCGGTGGGGAGCTCTATCGCAAATCTCTGGAGTGAAGGAGAGGCAGGGATAGAGAAAAACAGGTGGTATTGACATTAGACAGTTACTAGACCTCATTACGGATCCCCTATGATCACCCTGGGATGCTCATATCAGTGTTGTATCATACATATTTGTTTCATGCATCTATGTGTTCCTTTCTCGCTTCATCTCTCAACCAACTTAAACCACGTAGTTGCTATACTGGAGCAACATCCAAGTAGTGCCACCATAGGCAGCGAGGAAAGGAAAGATCTGCGGCCCGCTGAACCGGATGGTCTTGAAAATCAACATCTCGGAGGTGAAGTGGATGGCGGCAATGACGTGGGTCCAGATGCCCATCTGGTACAGGGCGTAGTTGTCGATCTGGTAGCTGGCGTAGAGCCGGATGATGCCAGCGACGAAGGTGTAGGTGCCAAAGACACGGGCGGCCAGGGGCGTGACCTGGTCTTTGGCCTTTTCGGCGTCCTTGCCTGTGGAGGAGGCGGGCTTGAGGACATTGGTGCTGTCTTCGGGATTGTGCTTGCCCGAGGCGGGAGGGAGCGCGTGGTTCGGGACGAAGCGGCCGTTGTAGATGCGCCGGGTGTAGTGCAGGGTTACATAGTTTTGGAGGGCATTTCCCATGGAGACGATGGAGATCTGGAGGCGAAGAGGAAATAGAGGTTAGTGTCTGGGTCATGTTTCCATTGCGCGCGGCTGGGGTTTGTGCGCTGCTGATGCCGTCTTGGGGGGTGGTTTGTCTTTGTCACAGGCCTTCCCGTCGGGTACAACTTACAAACCACAGGTAGTAGGGGAGAATTCCCTTCTCTCCCGAGGGGAGGAATGGCTTGAGCTGGTCCATTTTAGTTATGGTAATGGTCGGCTGTCAATTAACCAGAGAGGTGTAGAAACCGAGGGGATCAATCCAACAACTATCCTTCGCAACGTCGACGAGTGAATTTGAATCCATCGGAGATGGGACGATGCCGCCAAGACGTCTGCTCAGCGCGGGCACAAGCCCAAGGGACGGTTTCCATTGTCAGGGGTCATCTCAGGGAGGCAGTCACCATTGGCCGAAGCTCGGGGACGGCCCCGCAGCGGGATGATGGGTGGATGGTTCACAAAATTTCCCTGGCGGGACCCCAACATTTTTCTTGGAGAAGCGCGTCTGTTGTCCGCAAGCCCGAGCCAGCCGGAGCCTTTAACCTTAATTCAAGACAAGACACCACCAAGTCCGGGATCTCGCCAGCTCGGATCACACACGGCGATCACAGACAAAATGGCTTTTCAAATCACCCAGTACCTGGAGAAGGCCCTCCACTTCTGGAAGGCTACTCCCCAGCCGCTCCAATACACCTTTGCCGCTCTCGGCGCTCTCTATGTTGCGAGGGGTGTTCTCAGCTTCCTCCGCCTCCTCCTGAACTCGTTCATTCTCAGCGGTCCCAACGTAGGTGGCTTCAATTGTTGGTACTTTTGGTCTTTGTACACAAATACTAACTGGGATTTCTCGGAGCAGCTTCGCAAGTATGGCAAGAAGGGCACCTGGGCCGTTGTCACCGGTGCTTCTGACGGTCTCGGCAAGGAGTTCGCCTCACAGCTCGCCTCCAAGGGCTTCAACCTCGTCCTCGTCTCCCGCACCCAATCCAAGTTGGATGCTCTCGCTAAGGAGCTGCGCGTGAAGTGGTCGGGTCTTGAGACCAAGGTTCTTGCAATGGATTTCTCCCAGGACAACGACGACGACTACGAGCGTCTGGCCAATCTGATTGCTGGTCTTGATGTCGGTATCTTGATCAACAACGTCGGCCAGTCCCACAGCATTCCCGTCTCCTTCCTCGATACCGAGAAGGCTGAGCTCCAGAACATTGTCACCATCAACTGCCTCGGCACTCTCAAGACCACCAAGGTCGTCGCCCCCATCCTTGCCGCTCGCAAGAAGGGCCTTATTCTCACCATGGGCTCCTTCGCTGGCACCATGCCTACCCCCTACCTCGCCACCTACAGCGGCAGCAAGGCTTTCCTCCAGCACTGGAGCTCCTCCCTCGCTTCCGAGCTTGCGCCGCACGGTGTCGATGTCCAGTTTGTTATCTCGTATCTGGTCACCACTGCCATGAGCAAGGTCCGCCGCACCAGCCTTCTCATCCCTGGTCCCAAGCAATTTGTCCGCGCTGCCCTTGGCAAGATCGGCCTCGACAGCAACGAGAACTTCCCCAACACTTATACGCCCTGGTGGAGCCACAACGTCTTCAAGTGGATCATTGACAGCACTGTTGGCAACACCAGCGCGTTTACCATCTGGCAGAACAGGAAGATGCACGTTGACATCCGCAACCGCGCTCTGCGCAAGGCCGCCCGTGAGGCCAAGAAGCAGTAAAGTGTAAACTTGGGAATATATTAAGAGTAATGATGGTATGGCTGGAGGGCAAAAGGGATGAAAAATAGGGTGCCGACGTAAATCATGATAAAATAAATGTTCATTCGGCGGGGTATATCATCAGGCGATGCTTTCAGTTTGTAGACTGTTGTAATGACTTGAATTGGTTCTCGAATTTTTGGATATGCATAGAAATGGCACAATCCCTGGCTGTCTACTTGTACTTTCCTCAAAAAATGACCAACAATCGATTGTTGAATGTGCAATATGGTCCCTTGGTGAGCTTCGCGGTGACGTGGTGTGGCCAGTGCATGCCGGCCGAAGTTGGCGGGCTGGAAGGCGGTGACAGGAGGCTGCTCTCGATCTAGCTTAGCGCCTTCGCCGTCCCATGCAGCGCGTTCGCGTGTCCGTGCCATGGACGGTTGTCACCAATGATCCTTGACTCTCCAAAAATTGTTTATGGCCAGCCTCTTTCTTGTTTCCTGCATCGCTGCGAAGCCGCCCATTCATCGCGACCACAACCCCTTGCTACCTCACAACCATACGGCGAGCTTCCCGACAGCACTAGAAGCATCTTTTCTATGCTATAATCGCGATACCAAAGACGCCATCACTAGAAACAGCTTCCGATTGAATCAGGCGGGGACAGATTGGAGAGAGCTTGGTGTTGGTGCTCGACCGGCTGCGCAGGGCCAAGCAGACGAGCTACACGAGAACGAAGAGACCTTTCATCTTCCGACCTCCATTGTTTTCTGCGAACAGCTCAAAGGACCCTACGACTTGGAATGAAATTGCCCGCTTTTATATTTCTTCGATACCCCGACAATGGAGCCTGTAACACCCATGCGCCAGATCCCCGGCGCTTACATCAACACTCCTGCGCCGAATACCACGCGACGACAACTCTTTAACAACAACGCTGGCATTGGTGTGCCACCACCGATGGGACTCCAACCCACGAACTCAGTTGGCCCTGGGCCTCAGGCTCCGGCGACGGGCCAGCTTCCACCCCAACCCGCGGTCCGCGCAGACGTTCCTCCGATCGAGACGGCCGCCGCCGTTGTCAACGCAACCCTCCTGAACGACGAGAGCTATCCTGACCTAGACTCGTATTGCCGTCGTATGTATTCTTCCCCTAACCTTTGGGCTCTCACAAGTACTGACAGAAGTTCGAACCAGCCGGCGCTTCTTCCGAGTATGACATGCAGCAAGCCGATACGTCGTGGGCTCCTTTCCAAAAGACCCATATGTACCAGATTCCTGACCAAATCTTCGAGTTCCTGAATGGAGGCGAGGTATTCACTAAACTAGGGCTGTTCCCCGAGCTCGGATATGCGTGGGCATCGATCGACAGCTCCCTCTTTCTCTGGGACTACACCCATCCCACGCCAGAACTGATTGGGTATGAGGAATTGACTCACACCATTACTGCCGTCGCCCTTGTTGCGCCCAAGCCGGGCGTGTTTGTTAAGACCATCACGCATATCCTCGTTATTTCCACGACGACCGATATTATTCTCGTTGGCGTGGCAGCCGAGACCAACGCGTCGGGGGGCAAGAAGGTTACGCTCTATCAAACCAAAATGGCAGTGCACCGTGGTGGCAGCGATGTTAGCTACATTGTGGGTACCGCCAACGGGCGCATCTTTGTTGGTGGTGAAACAGACACCGACATTCACGAAATTATTTATCAACAGGAAGAAAGGTGGTTTTCCAGCAGATGTAGCAAAGTCAACCACACACACACCGGATGGTCGTCAGTTGTGCCGCTGACCAACCTGCCATTCGGTCCCCGGCCACACGAACACCTCGTGGGCCTCTATGTTGACGATACGCGGAACCTGGTGTACTCGCTATCTGACCGGTCGACCATTCGAACCTACCACATGGAGGGCCCTGAGAAGCTCACCAAGGTGATTGAGAAGGACAAGACCAGCTGTCTCCGCGACTTCGCCCACTTGGCCGCCCCATCACCTCTTTTCACTGACCAGACTACCATCGTCTCGCTCAGTCCCATTTCCGCCACCGAGACTTCCAAACTGCACCTCATGGCTCTCACCGATACCGGCTGCCGTCTTTTCCTCAGTGCTACCAGCGCTGCTTCGTACACCATCGGTGGTGGACCATCCACTCTTCCCCCTCAGAGCATGCAGCTTCAGTTTATCAAGTTTCCCCCCAAGGATGCCTTTCAACGAACTAGAGATGTCAACTTGCAGCCTATCGAGACCATCTTGGACAAGACTTCGCGTCTTCTTGAGACGAGCGCAATGGGTGTCCGCTTTCCTCCAGGTTACTTCTTTGACATAGTACGCAAAGGTGGAGGTGCCTCGGACATGCTTTTCATCTCGACACCAGATACCGGTCGCATCAAGATAACACAACCTACCTCGGTGCTTAAGTATGCCGAGCAGGCAACGTTTATCGACCTCGGCGCCGGCAACCGAACTATTGAGATCGGCTCAACGACTAAGCCGTTCTCTGCGAACGGTCAGCCCTTGGGTTTCGGGAATGAGCTCGCTGTTCAGTTCGACCATGCTCCCGGGGAGTTTGCGATCCTTACGAATACTGGCGTACATATCATTCGCCGGCGAAGGATGGTGGATATGCTTGCAGCTGCCCTCAGATCCGTCATCGGTCAGGGCGACGAGGCGCTAGAGCGTGAGATTAGGAAATTCCTCGTTCAGTATGGGAGAGTAGAGACCTGCTCGGCGGCTCTGGCGGTGGCTTGCGGCCAAGGAAGTGACTCGCGGACGGGGATCGGGAGATCTTCAGACACGGCCCTTGCGAATCTGGCTCGCTTGGTGTTTGTGGAATACGGTGGTCAGGCTAGAGTGGCAGAGTCTGACGGGCATCAATCTCCTCAGGACTCTGTCAGGTTATCATCCCGTCACGATGCCCTGGCCGTGTACTTTGCGCGCCTTGTTCGGGCACTATGGAAGACCAAAGTCGTCACTATTTCTTCGGCCGGCAATGCAGTGACTTCGACTGTCCCTATGGCGAAGTTGGCGCAGGTGCAGGAACAAGTCGACCGGCTGGAGAATTTCCTCGAGTCCAACAAGGGCACAATCCAAGGACTCTCTGGCCCTCCCGGCACTCTCACCAATAGAAATGAAGAGATCGCCGCGCAAAAGGAGCACCAGGCTTTCCACGGCATGCGCCAGCTCATGAAGAGCGTGGCCGAGGGCATTTCTTTCGTCACGATGCTCTTTGACGAGAGGGTGGCGGATATCTATGCTCGCCTCGAACCTGCCGACCAAGAAAAGCTCCAGAGCCTTACCTATGAGAACCTGTTCTCCCAGAAGCCAGGAAAGGAACTCGCAAAGGTGTTGGTCAAAGCGATCGTTAACCGCAATATCGCTAGCGGCGCCAATGTGGATACGGTCGCTGACGCCCTGAGGAGACGTTGCGGGAGTTTCTGCTCGCCTGATGATGTGATCATCTTCAAGGCCCAGGAGCAGCTACAGCGCGCGAGCGAGCAAGTCAACAATGTCAATACTGCTCGGATGCTGCTGGGCGAGAGCTTGAAACTCTTTCAAGAAGTTGCCAGCAGTCTGTCTGCAACAAACCTTGAAAAGGCTGTCGATCAGTATATCAATCTGAAATACTACGCCGGGGCGATTCAGTTGTGCTTGGTGGTTGCCAGGGAAAAGGACCGGGGCAACACAGCATTGACGTGGGTGAACGACGGCAGGCCGACAGGTGATTCTCGCGAGGCGACATACCATGCCCGAAAGAACTGCTACCTTTTAATTCAGAAGGTTTTGGATAGGCTCGAGACTGACCTTGCCGCGGAGCCTGACACGATTGATGGGCGCCAAACGTGGGCCGCCACGAAGCGGAAGGAGGCGTACGATGTGGTCAACAATTCCGATGACGAGGTGTTTCACTTTGACCTGTACGACTGGTACATCTCCAAGAACTGGATTGATAGGCTTCTGGCTATTGACTCACCACACGTTCAAACCTATCTCCAGCGGCTGGCCGAGACCAACTACCAGCATGCGGAGCTTCTTTGCCGGTATTATACGCACCGCAACTATTTCTTCCAGGCGGCGCAGGTGCAAGCCACTCTGGCGAAGTCTGACATGAAGATTGGCATCAAGGACCGCATCAAGTTGCTTGGTCTTGCCAAGGCCAACGCCAGTGTTAACACTGCTGGTGTTAGCCGTCAGCAGCAGCAGATGCTCAACCACGAGGTGACTGAGCTGCTCGAGATAGCGCATATTCAGGACGATTTGCTGCAGAGACTGCTGGTGGACAGGCGGATAGACAATGCGAGGAAGATGGAGGTGGATAACCATTTGAATGGGCCTATCTTGAGCGTCAATGAGGTATATTTTTTCCCCCTGCTTCCTTTTTCTTCTTGGCACCCCACTAACCTTTTTTCTAGCTCTACAACATGTACGCCGACCAAGCCGGCTACTTCGATCTGTGTCTCCTCATTTATCACGCAGCCGACTTCCAGAACCCCAGAGTGATTGCCGAGACGTGGGACAACCTCATCCATCAAGTCCACAACGAGACGGAAGTCAAGGCAGAGATTTGGAAGGTGGCGAACACCCCCGGGCAACAAGTTCCGCCGGAACTACAAGGGGACATTCCAGAGGTGGAGCCGCCTCTGCCGTACGAGTGCGTCATTCAGCAGGTGCAGCTTATTGCGCATCGCGCCTCGCTTGACAGCCTTGTTTTCCCTGTGGATAAGCTCATCCCCATGATCTGCGCCTACGCGATCGAGTACAACCAGGATGCTTCCATTGGGGCGGATCCCAACTGGCCGGTTTGGTTGTTTTTGCACCTTGGAGTCCCACACGCGCTTGTGGTCCAGGTTTTGGAGGGGGTGTTTGATGGGCAAGAGGTACCTTTTGTTGGCAGAAGAAGAAAGAATGTTGCTGGATGGATTGTCACGGTTGTGGAGGATTGGGTTAGAGAGGTGGAGAGACGGGGGAGGAGTTTGGGTACGGCGGGGGATACTGGCGGGGTAGGGGTTTGGGTTGGGGAGTTATTGGGGAGGGTGGATGGGTTGCTAAGGCAGTTCCAGGCTGGGGGGGTGAGGAGTCAGCTGGAAAAGGAGGAGCTGGATAATATTCGGGGGAGACTGGCGGCGACGAAGAGGTCGATTGAGGGGTTGTTGGCTGCCGCGCAGGTGGGAGGGGGGAGTGTGATGGGGGGTTTTAGTTTCAGGGGGGGGTTGGTTTAGGAGTTGCCAACCACAAAAGAGGCTGAGGCGAGAGTGAAGGTTGAAGAGGAACCACCGGGATCGATTCCAGGTGGGGATTATGAAGAGGAGGAGAGGAATAGGGGGAAGAGGAAGAGGAGGGTTGGGTAGCTAGCAAGCATTGGAGTTGGGTTTGCTGTGGTTAGAAACAAAACAGAGATTGGGATTGGGAAAGGGGAAGGGGAAAGCAAGCAAAAAAGACAAGACGAGGCAGACAGACGCTTGAGAAGTAGCGGGAATAAGTCTTGTATCTTTTTTTTGATGTAATGTGTTGTACATAGTTATGGCTGTAGGGATTCTTGGGGGTTTTTGTTGTTTGTTTAGTTATGGTCCTGGGGTTTTCTGCTCTGGGAATGGGGAGGGAAAGAAAGAGACAAAATAAACAGTTGATGTGTCAAATTTTGTGCTGATTGTGGTGGTTTGTGTGATGATGTCAGGTGGTGTATGTTGGTGTGGGGACGAGGTAAATACTGCTCCCTTTTCTGCCTTCCCATCTCTCCATGCTCTGAGATGTCAGGGCTGATTCAGAGAAGGACAATCACATACGACCATAGACAGCTGAAAATACGGGATCCCGTCCGCTCTCCCCTAGTCAAACAGCTGATCGCCGGACTAGTACTCAGGTGGGTGACCACTGGGGAATCCCTGGTGTTGTATGTTTTTGCCCTTCTTTTTGACTCCATCGCCAGATCTTGCAGATCTTGTGGGAGTGTGTGAGCATGTCTGTGAAAACGACCAAAATTAGGGTTGGGATGGTAGTGTAAGGAGAGGGTAGGAAAACATGTGCTGGAATTTATTACTTGGGCAGTTATCGATGGAGGTAGGAAGTGGAGAATCAGCTTTGTCTGAAAATAGGAAGTTTACCTATTGTACTGAGTTGGCAGACAAGGTGCACCTGCGGGTTAGGGTTGTGCTCAGGAGCCAGGGGCCAAGGATCTCAAAGGGTTGCCAATTGTCTTACGCTTTTGTCAACCATTCAATAAATATTTTTGATCTTGTGGTCAGGCTCAGTAAGCTATGTGCATCCTTTTCAGATAAGTTGTCATCTTGGAGTTTGGTATGGGAAGGCTGTGTGACTCGGAGGCTCTAGGTGGTTTGTTGAAGCAATGTCGGTTTGGGGGGCATTGATGGGCAGGTGACAGCTTGTTCCCCATTCAAGCATATGTGGTCCGATGAACTGGGGTTGGGAGAGTGGCTTGCGTGTTGGTTTGGTGTCCAATGGACTCCGGGGTTAGCCGAAGCTTGTGGCACAAAGATGAGGATGACGGGGTCAGGGGAACGATGTTTATGAGGTGAGGAGTGAGATGTTGGGTAGGTATAAAGTGCGGGTGGTCCTACTGCCAGTTGCTGAGTCTTTTTTTCTGTTTTTGTCCATCTCTTGTGTAATATCTTGCTTGAATGACAGTACTAATGCCTCGATGCCATCATCAGCTCGAGATATAGAATTCCGCCTGGTGTCATGGGAAGGAGCTCAACATGTATTCAGTCGTTCTCGAGCTTGTGTCACTGCACCCGGACTTGAGCGCGCTTTGAGGAGATAGGGGCGTTTTTCAAGCTTCACGAAACCACAGCTAAGGTAGGAACGCCACACCTCCACTAGTACCACAGACACGAGAAGACCGCAGTACTTGATTTCAGTCTTTTGAAAGCACTCCCGTGACGTGGTAGCATAGCGGTTAGCACTTGTGTTTTAATTTTGTCATGGTGTTTGAGAACGTCCACATCGAGACCCAAACATGGGATGCCCGAATACCTACCATATCACTTGTCTTGCTTTATCTATAATAGGAGCAAGATGATGAAGAAAAAGGCAGTGAAATTAAGGACTTGGTCAGATGGTTTCTACCCATTTTCTGAAAAGTCAGTAAGCATTCACTTTGATAAGCCCTGGAATTTGAGTGCTTCTGAGGGTATCGTTTGAAGTGAACTAAATACGGTTATTTAATACTCCCTATTGGTTGAGATGTTCTGCTGGGTGGCTGGGAGGATTGGATGGAGTAAGTAGGAGCTTGAATGAACAATGCTTTGGCACGGGCCTATTATTTGGTCGTCGATAATAGATATATATATTCACTCACTAAACCAAGTTCAACCTTGCTCCGTCGTGCTCTTGCTTGTGTTGTGGTCGGCAGGAGCTTGGGCCTAGAATGGGTATAAAATCTGCTTGTTGGACGCCCCGAATCTCTTTCCTCTCCCTCCTTTTCTTCCTTCACACGGCAGCAACTGAAGTCGCCTTTTAATCCCGGTGCCCTTCAACTACAAGACTTGGTCCGCCACGGTCCACAACACCACGAGCCCTGCTGCCTATTAACAACCTTGGGCTTCCTCTCATAGCGCAGGTATTTTTCTCACCGCCCGGTATATCTACCCTCCATACCTGGAGGGCGCTGTGGGCCAAGATGGAGTTCGGCTCATGGCAGGACATCCCGCGCGACCTCATCCGGATCCGGAAGATCAACGCCTTCGAAGCCCGCATCAGACCAGAGGGACTGCCCGTGGTAGACGAGCTGGCAGAGGTAGCACAGCAAGCGTTGCAGCTTGTGGCAGAACCAGCTCAGCCTGCAGCCCCTGAGCCGGCCGCCCCTCAGCCCCCCGCCCCGAAGGTATCTGCTAACAGCTAGGTAGTTCAACAGACGAAATGTCACTTGAAACTCTACCCTTGGAGATATTGGACCAAGTCCTGCCCGACTGGGCGCATCCGAGTCTCGCCAAACATTGCCCAGTGCTGACAGATTCACCAGCCCCAACACGTTACCCTTACTGGGGCGGATATAATGTAATCAGCTTTTTGGGTGCAGAGAGATTCCAGATCAGAAAAACATTCCTCATCAACGCCATCGCCTGTGGCATTCACAGGCGCACGACGAGATCCAATACACAGGGCACAGACGAGGATGCCGAAATCGGAGAAGGTCATCTCAACCTCTCTCAGTTACACTCTCAGCACCCCTTCGAGCTCAAGCAAGCGTCTTGCGTGTACACCTACCTTCATCTCACCTGGAAGAACTTGATCAACAGCACCAAGCGCCACGTTCGCGGTATCGGCCAGTACGAAAGTTTCGTTGACGGAGCCTGCACCATGTGCAGCAGCCGGTCCAACGACGAGATCAACGACTTGGCCAATCTTCTATGCGGCCTGGTCCCCGAAGGCCTGAGCAACGCCCTCCGTCTGCCGCTCAATTTGGACGGCAAGCTAGCTGAGAGGTACAGAGTCGCGCAGCGGGCGGCGGAGGAAGCCGCCGGGAGTCCTACTGATATTCAGCGGGAGTACTGGGACGCGCACGACTTTTACGGCAAGAGTTTGCACTCGCTGATTCATGGAGCCTACATTTTGGTTGGAGGTGAGACAGAAGTTTGGGGCAATATCCTTCAGAAAATTATGCCTACTGCCGGGGAGTTTGCGGAGGAGGGAATGCAAGAGGGTGGTAACCTGGTTTGGAAAGTGATGGAGGAGAAGCTTGGCGAGAAGATGAGGGGTGAAGATTGGATTCATGAGTGGTATGGGAGGAGAAACAACTCGGTCCCTAAGAGACATGAGAAGTGGAGGTTCGAGCCCCTCACATTGAGGGGCTGGGTGTTTTGGGATGATGAGAGAGTGGTAAAAATGGGGTGGAATGATATCGGGGTTATCAGCTGGCTCGTGGCCAAAGAGCCTACGGGCTTCAACGAAGACGATAATAGAGCCGAGGTCGAGAGGTGTGGAAAGCTTATTATGGGAGAGCCGTCAGAGAATAATTCGTCGGCTGCCATTGATGAGGGCATCTGGTTTGATAATGAAAGGCAACCAGCCTAAGGTATCTAACATTTGGTCAAGTAAAACACTACATGAAAGTGAAGTGTGGAATCTAGCAATCTTAGAGCAATGTGCAGCAATTCGAACCACAAAGATAGGGAACACCCTTCACCATCAATGACAGCCGTTGAGGGAAATAGTGAAGAGATGGATGTGTGAGAGCAATGCCACTGGAGTAAGTGCAAGGGCCACATATATGGAAGGACCTGGACTCGAAGCTAGATCTAGTACTTAATCTGATCCCTTTCAGCATCATCTGATTTTCCTGGCTCACTGAGACAAAACCAGCCTCAATGGAACAGCTCGAACAACCTTCACCAGCAACACAACCGTCCAGCTTTGATCCAAACCTCAAGACCACCTCTGCGACAACGGTTTCAACCCAACGCCGTTTTAAAGAGTGACACAGACACCAAAGGTCACGCAGCCAATACCATGTGCACTGCAGCAGACACCAAATACATGTACCTATCGATCTCAGTTGTTTTTTACCGAAAGCCCCAAAACATCACAGTTTGCAACCTTCATCATGGCGACAAAACTCTCAGGCTTGGTATTGTCCTTTCCGGACTTGTTCGCCCTGGAGATCGTTGATCAAGTTCTCCTCAACATGCCTCTGCACGACGCATTGGCCGTTAGAAGCAGCATTCCGGCAGTCTTCAGAATTTATAACAGCGCCAATTGGGAGGCTCATCTTTACCGCCGCCTTTATGGTGTTTTTCCATATGCGAGCGCCGCTCACCTCTTCAACACTCTCAGCTCGAGTCAGAACTTGGTAAGGTAGCCGGGGAAGGTCCCTTACTCACAAACGTAACTCCCTTCCGTCTAAAGCTACAACCAATGGTCACACCCAGGCCACCGTGACACCTAGGTCACACAGCAAACACCCAACGTTGCAAGGAATGCCGCAAATTGAGCACAGTTGAAACAATTTTGATTACAAAAGGCCACACCTCCTACGATCTGGCTGCAAGTTTAGGTATCACCATATCAGACACTTCCACCACGAGGATGTCCTTTCTGGACTCTCTTCCCCTTGAAATTATCAACAACATCCTTCTACACATGCCGCTAAAAGACGCGTTGGCCCTCCGGAAGAGTGTTCCGGTAATCTGGAGGGCATATGTCGGTGAAGATTGGGCCAATTTCCTGCACCGCCGTCTGTACGGCATCGAAGCCTTTGCTACCCTTGCAGACTTCCTGATCGCTCTCAATCCCCATCAAGAAGGTCCTGTCTCGATGACCACAAAACTGACCAACCTAATGAAACAGCCCACAACCCACGACCTCGAGCGTGCGTGTGAGCTCTTGGACATTATCGACGAGCTCACAACCAACTTTACAAACAAAGCACTCGACCCTGCCCCAGATGTCCGAGAAAGCTACCGAGCTCTCCCCGGCTGGCCACTCCGACCGCTCCCAAACGCAGCCGACTCTGTGCCCGAGCGGCACTGGGCCCAACCTTCAGACCTGTCCTTCGCTGAGCAAACCCGTCTAAGACACACCGTTTTATATCTATCAGTAATTTGCTCCATTGAACGCCGTGTATCCTCGCTCGGCGCCGGCCCCCTACCCGAAAGCGAGAAAGTTCACTTCCTTCGCCAGCTCGCCACCAAACTTCCAAAGAATTTCCCCCCATATTTTATCGAGGGCATCTCCTGCCTCTACACTTACCTCTACCTCGGCTGGAAAGCCATCATTTGCGCGACAAAGTACCACGTTGGAGACCACGATCACGAGATCGTCGTCGTTGATTTCGAACAAGAACGCGACTTCTCCGGCTGCGTGACATGCAGGCGCGCCCATGACCAAGCTCACGAGCGTGCCCATGCTGCTGCGAAACTTGGGCCGGAAGCACTCTACTGGGCGTTGAAGTTGCCTCTTGGCAGTGTTGAATCAGAAGAGGGAGGTCATTTTTTGATGCTGAGTTGGGAGGAGGGATGTCGGGCAGGCTCCTAAAGAGCAGCAGCTTGATGCATTTTCTCTATGGTGGATTACACACCGTCGAAGGAAAGGCTTGGAATGACATTTTTGCGCATCTTCGAATGGCCACCACAAACAACATGACCAGCGACTTCATGGCCAAGAATGCCACTGAACGCGGGATCAGAGACCGTCAGATCCTGGATGAGGTCTGGCGAACGGGAAACTCGGCGTGGAAGATGATCAAGCATTACGTTGTTGACCTGCACCCACTTGAGGACGTCTTGGGGGTCCAGGAGAACACTGGAGAGATGAACGACAACCTTCAGACCCCCAACTGGGTTACTAGTTGGTATGCCTACCGCTATCCCAGACACCATGAAAGATGGAAGCAAGAGGGTCTAACCTTGAGAGGTTGAGTTTTCTGGAGTGAGGCCCGCCTGCAGGAGATGGGTTGGACGAGCGTGGAGATGGTTGGCTGGATTGCGAGCAATCAGCCGGGTTGGTGGAATGCAGATAAGAAGGCGTACACGATGGCGGCCTGCGCTCGTCGCATCACTGGAGAACCGGATCTAGCGTTGATAGCGGATCTAATAGCGCCAGAGATTGAATGGGACGTTGAGGAGGAGCACATTGAGGAAGAGAATGCCGTCGGAGACGAGGGGGAAGCCGGCTTGGGCTGGTCATCGGGAAGGAAGTTGTGGCGAATGCTACAACAGCTCCGATATGTGTTCCAGTCCTTCATATAAGCTATTCCTGGGGTAGCTTCTCGTTGGCGATCTACTTTGGACATCATACTTGATTTCAGGATAGACAAGCAATTGAATAAGCTGGAATCTTTCCCCAAGTTGACGAGAAAGAAGAAGGGGCATCTGGTTATCACTGCTGGTCAGTAAATAGATCGTTTATTCACTTCATTTCTGCCTCTTCGTTCACAGAGTAAGCCTCTCGGTTCGTCAGTGGGGAATTGACCACACGGAACATGGACCGAGCCCCAACTTTGGCGATAGTATGTGCCCCCCATTCCTAACTGCGCTTCATTTTTCCCATGCTGCGGACTGGTGAGTATCTGCAAGGAACGCAGAAGTTCCCGGGCTTTGCTTTTTGCTGATAAAAACCTCGTGATTAATAAGTATAAAAATAGAAAATTCCAGCCGGGCAGAGGCAGGGGGAATGAATTGTCTGTGCTTACCCGTCCATGTCGTGGACTCGTCAAAATAACCATAAAGCAAGGACATGCCGGCATAAAAACGTGATGTAGGTGCTGTAATTCTGTGTCGAGGACTACCCCTCGTCCGCGGGTGAAATCTGGATAAATTAACAGCACTATATGCCGAGTGCCACCACAGGGCGATTGGACCGTCGGGACGGGAGACGACAGGTGTTGCATCCATCCGGGACGCGGTCTGATTCGGTGATTTGCACTGGTGATATACAAGGGGATGTGTGCTATATCGGCAGGGATGCGATTAACGGTTTCCCGACAAATCGAGAACGGAAGCTGAAAAAGCAAAAAAAAAAAAAAAAGGCGCAAGGAATTCTTGGACAGGTGAGATGTGAGACATGGAGCATGGAGACCTTGCTGCTTTTCCCCGAATTCTCTCCTCGTTACCAGATGGCAGAGGCCCTCACCAGTGTAACCATCCCCAGCAGTCTCCGTCTGGCTGTTCCTTATCGTGTGGTCGCTCACCTTCCATTTGCCTATTCGGAGATTCGACCCCCTCCGCTTTTCTCTTTTTGCCCCTTGGCAGCGGACCCGTTCATTCCCAGCGCCCAGGTTGCAAATCATTTCCCCCGCCGGACTCACACCTGCTGTTGCATTCCATTGCAGCGACCAGTCGTGCCGGCCTGAGACGTGCATATCCCGGGAGTTGGGACTCGTCATGGTTTAAACAAGTATCATAAATCCGGCCCTCCCTGCTGCACGCCACCACCCAAAAGGAAAAGTCAAAGTTTCATCCATCCCCTTGTCCTCCTTCCTTGCCTGGTTCTCGGTGTCGGCGATCCATACCCCCCCATATCACGCCCAGAACATGACACCGGCCGTTACCGTTATCACTAGGCGCTCTGGAATACGACGTCTAGACCTGCCCTCTGCAACATCCTTGCCCAGTTCCACCGTGGCTATCCGTTGATACAACAGTATAAGAATCGGCTGGGCCGTCCCGACAAGGTTCTCTTCCGCTCACCACTCAGCTAGATCTAATATCGTGCCGATCATCTTTTGTGTTCTTGAACTTCCCTGGAGAGATCGTCGCTCAAACACAAGCCATTCTGCCATTAGTCAATTGCCATTGCCATATCAATCAGCCATCATGAAGGTATGTGCACCTTTTCTTCTCAACATTTGTCCTTGACGTCAACTGACCCTAGTTGTTTTAGCAATCACTTATCAACCTTGTCGCTCTCCTCTTCATTCCCTTCATCCTCGCTCTCCCCACACCAGAAGAGTCTGTTACCCAGGTGGAACAAGGGAGCAACACACCGGCAGCAGCAGATGTGAATGCTGGCGGCGGTATTCCCAAATGCAAGACACAAGGTCTCAGCGACTTCTGCTTGTCGAACACCAACAAACCATATTGCGACGCCAGCGGATTCCATAACAACATGATGGCCCAGTGTGAGAAGCACTGCTGGTGCGAATAATTCATTTCAATTTTCAACAACGGAATGGATGGTATAAGCATCCCTCAGCAGGAAAGGGTGGTAGCAACATGAGACCACAAGAGCCAGATAATGGATGATTAAGAAGACAATTATGGAGTGATAACACCTACAAACCATGACACCAAAACGTGGTACAGCAAACAACCGCTGGGAAATAGCAGATAGTCATCAGTTGGAGGGAGACACTGATAGTTATTGAGGCCGGGACACGACAGCTTTTTGATAGGGGGCAGAAACGGAAGGGTTATAAAAGGGAATCGGAACGATCAGTTCATATCCCACCAATGTATTTTTGGATATCCAATATTAAAACAACATTTTGACGCACTATTTCAATATCACACACCTTACTGCCCACGGAGAAACCTGAGAAAAAGGCCAAGGTTTAACGCTGATGTTAGTTACTAAGCAGTGTGCAGCTATTGTCGCCTACAACGCCCTTTCGGACAACTTTCGGCATCTACATGATATTCTTTTTGTCATCAAAGAGCTTGCAGTATGTTTAAAAAAGCCGAGACAAGGACGTCAATTTAGTGATTGAGTTCTTTCCAAATATTTTGCGGTGTAGAATCTCGGAGGCATCGTGTCATCATGTGGATGTTAGTAAGTGGATGTGTTGACGTCGTGATGACAAACTGAAATCAACCTACGGTATTCCAGCAACATGCATTTCTGTCAAATGTTTTCGGGTATAAAAGCCCATAGTCCAGAGAGTCACACCTAAATAAAAATACAATCTCTTATCATCATCACAATCACCAACTACCTATTCCTACCCTGAGCCACTGAGCCCCTGAACCCCTGATCCACCACCATCCTGTCCGACACCTCCTCCCGCGACTCCCTCATAACCCTCCACGGGTTCACCCCCCTCCCCGTCGACCCCGACGCCATCTTCCAAGGAAAACCATACCTCCACCCCCCCCTCCCCCATCACCGTCTCCGAAATCCCCTTCCCAAGCTCCACCGACCCCCTGGTAGCCAAAGTGCAAGACTATGCCAAAGAAAAGCTCCCAATTCAAACATACAACCACTCCATGCGAGTCTTTTACTATTGTACTTACCCCCCCCACCTTAACCCCTTCATCACTGCAATACTAATGAAAAAAAAAAGCCATGGCCATTTTGCAACAACAATTCCCCTCCTATGCCTCAGGTGTTTCCCCCTCAACCATCGCCCTGACCTGTCTCCTCCACGAACATCGGCACCACACCCGAAAACCAAAATTCAACACTGTTATCATTCGAGTTTCAGGGCGGGGTTATCGCCTTGGATCTACTCAAAGAGTATAAAGGTGATAAAGCACAAGCAGAAGCCGTAGCCGAAGCCATAATCCGGCACCAAGACCTCGGCACCGTCGGCACCATCACACTTTTAGGCCAGATCCTCCAGCTCGCGACAATCTACGACATGATGTCCCCCCGCCCTTACCTCATCCACCCTGACACCAAGGTTGATGTCAACAAAGCCTTCCCACGTAAAGGGTGGAGCGGGTGTATGTCTACGGCTATTGGAGAGGAAAGGAGGCTGAAGCCGTGGGGGCATACGAGCCATCTCGGGTGGGAAGTGTTTGAGAATGGGGTGAGGGAAAACGCGTTTATGAGGGATGTGGATGGGTGGGAGTAATTGTATTTTAGGTACTGGTAATGACAGGGGGTGATAATAGACAGATTGGTTGCTACTCAAAAGTCATTGCGTGGCAATTCATGCAGTCGGGCTTGTGTTGTAAGGTAGCATGCCTTTATGTATTCAGCGACGGCGTGAATAACGGGTCAGAGCCAGAGAAAAGAGCACGGCAACATTACCCAGGCAGTCGCCAAGTACTTAAGAAGCTTAGTACAACACAAGTCCGACGGAATGAATTGCCACACAATTGGTCGAGTAGCGCTTCCACCTATACTCTAATAGGAAGATATGTACCGGAAGGAGCGAGCAAAAATAAAAAGTAGGGTCTAGTCCCATATCCAGCTGACGAATCTCGTCCAGCTTTTCGTCTTTTTCGTAGGCTGAAAGCTTTGGTTTTGGATGGCAAGGTTTTCCTCGGCGTGTTCAAAAGCTTCTTCAAGCGGTATCTGATCAAGAGGAACGATTGATGTCTTGCGGAGCAACTTCCAAAGAAAGTAAGCTGTGAGGACGATAGGGACGTCACTGTAAAGTTTATGTTAGCACACCGAGCGCGGCATACAGGTAACAGGTGAGATAGCTGACAGATAAGATGAGACAAATTTGGCAGAGTCCCAGTGGCCCTTAGTGAAGACGCTAAAGCCGCTTGTGAAGAGAATGACGATGCACATGAAGAGGCCGGCTGGGGAGGTGTATTCTGTCGACTGTCAGCTGCGAAATTTGAATAGAGTGGAGAAATGAATGCCTACCAGTCCACCAATTGTGCCATGGCAGCCTGTCAGTCGAAATGCCCTGCTTCTTCATCGCCTTGAGCAGCCGAATGTGATTGAGCAAGATGGAGCTCCAAGAAACCAGCACCCCAGCTGCCGTCAACATGACAAGCCACCAGAACACACTCATTGCGTTCTTGGACAAGCTGAGAAAACTGAGGAACATGAACGCCGTAAATAGCAAGACGCACATGTATGGCGTACCCCACGACGTCGTTCTCAGAAAGAGCTTCGGTGCCTGGCCCTTCAAGGCCAACCCGTACAACACCCTCGTCCCCGCCAGCAAACTCTGGTTTGCCGCCGACCAGGCCGACGTGATCACGATTGCATTCACCAAGCTCGGAATCCCTTTGATCCCCGCCGCGGCCGCTGCAATCACAAACGGACTCTGAGCCACCGTATCACCACTCCCTTTCAACCTCTCATCATTACTCGGCACCAACAACCCCACCACAAACACCGCCAACCCATAAAAGATCACGATCCTCGCAAACACCCTCTTCACCGCCCTGGGTATCGCCTCCCTCGGATTCCTCGTCTCAGCAGCAGCCATAGCCAACGACTCAACCCCCGCAAAACTAAACACAGCCCCCGTCATCACCGCCCAAAACCCCAGGAATTTCCCCCAGTCACCTTGGGCGATATACTCCACAAACGGCCCCGGATCCTGCCAATACCTAAACCCAATCACCTCTGTCCCCGGCACCCCTCCCAGGTTAATCACCAGCCCCAATACAATGAGGAAAACCACCAACAAAATCTTCAACATGGCAAAAACAAACTCCACTTCACCAAAAACTCTCACAAACGCCATCCCTACCCCCCCCGTCAGGGCAATAAAAGGCAAAATAACCGCCGCAGGATTCAGACTATCCCCCGTCCAAAACTTGATCAACACACAAACCGCCACAATCTCCGAGGGTATACTCAGCAAATTCCCATAGACCAAGTTCCAGCCAATGGCAAACCCCATTGCTGGATCAACGAGAACCTCAGAGTGCCGAACAAAAGAACCAGTGACAGGCATCAAAGCGGCCACCTCCCCAAGGGCAAACTGCACGGAGCAGACTACCAACCCGATTACGGCATAACCTAACAATGCACCCAACGGGCCGCCCGTAGCAACTGCCCCACCGAGGCCGAGGAAGAGGCCGGTTCCAATGGAGCCTGCGATGCCTAGCATGGAGAGATGGCGTTGGGAGAGCCCCTTCTGGAGGGATCGGGACTCGATTTGGTGTTCTTGGGCTAGATTTTGAGGGGTGGACAGCAGGGGGTTGGTGGCTTGGGGGGAGGCGAGAGGGGACTCGAGGTCAGCATGGTTAACGATCTTGATGGGGGCGATGTCCTTCTTGAGTGACGGTGGAGGTTGAGGGGTGGAAGAACCGGATGAGGAGGACGAGACGGTGCCGTATCCTGGCTTGAGGTTGGGTGTTGAGGCGGTCATTTTGCGAGGTGACCTTTGGATCGTTCCGAGACTTTGAGGGGCTTTATTAGGTCGCGTTGATATGACGGCAGGCGTAAAGGAATATCCGGTGAGGGTGCAACACTGTTGAAGGCAGTGAGGGTGCAACACTGTTGAAGGCAGTGATGCTGCTGGGCGTGTGGCCAGACGGGTATCTCTGGCGGGAATGACTGATGAATGAGTGACAGGCCCTGCCTAATGTTCTAGGAAGAATTGGGGTGTTGGTGGACGCCGGATGTGGTTGTCACAGATGGGTCTTCTCGAAGTGCTTGCTTGAAACGAACGTGCTCCGACGTGCGTGGCCGATCTACGAACTCAATGGCCCAGCTGGGAGCGCGTCTTCACCTCGGTAGATAGCAATAGCTATGCTTGATCGGATACTGCGCGGCAGAATGCTGCCCTGGTGCGAGAGCCAAAAACATCTTGCAGGGCGCGTGTCAGATTGCCAAAGTTCAAGAGGATTGAAGGTGACGGGAAAGTGAAATGGCGGTGGTGGACCCCGCACGCAACAGGATGTCGCGATTATGCCAGGATAAGGACCCACTTTTGTGGTGCAAGAGCGCCGTCATGTTGAGCATGTTTATCTGGCGGCGTTGATGTCGACCACAAAAGAGACTGTTGATTTGTTGTTTAATAAGGCGATAGCTCTCCGAAAATGGTGTGATGTGTTTTGGCTGAACGTTAAATGTCTGGCGGGAGAGGCTCAAGTGGTTGAAGCCGGTGTAAAGTCATTGATGGCATAACCCCAACCCTTATCGCGCCATTGACTTTTCACCTGATCTTAATCTTGATCAGTTCAGCAACATCTTCAACGGTTTGAGCCTCAAACAAGCGGTTTTTGCGGAACTAGCAAAAATAGCCGAGTGATACTTGAAAGAAGTGGGAGCAGCACGAGAGAGAGGTGGGCAAAAATGCAAAAATAGTGAGACTCGGATACCGGGAGTCGAACCCGGGGCTGTTGAGAGAACAGACACTTCTGAGAAGTGAGAGTCAACGATGTTACCGCTACACCATACCCGATAGGATGGCTTCCGACTGAAGTTATTTTTTGTTGCCCGCGTTCGCGTTATCATTCACGTTTTTCTTCTCCCAGCCGGCAACCACCCCCCCTTTCACCCCTTTACCGTCCAATAACCCTCAACTCCAACCACCTCAACGGCGGAAAGCTCACCAAAGCAAACCCGCACCCAATCCAAACACCAACATCACAACCCCCTGCACTCCCTCCCGCCAACACCGCCAACGGCCCCGTATACCAAATCTGATACATCCCTAAAACCGCCCCAACCCACCCCAGCAAAAAAGCCACCAGCGCCGCCCACCCAACCGGCAAGTACCTCTTATCCTCCCACCTCGCCCAGTCAAACCCTCTCGCCCCCCTCCTGAAAAGCACATGCTCCAGCACAAAGATCAAAATCATAAACTCGACCCAGTACCCCATCAGCGCGAGGAAGTTCTGGAACAGCACAAACAAGTGCTCCCTCCCCGCCAGCGCGAGCACCATCTGCAGGGTGATGATCGTGGTAGTCCACACCCACCTCGGCACAACTTTGAAGTGCCTTCCCAGAACTTGAAAGCCCAATGCTCCGGAGTAGCACCCGGGGATGCTGTTGGCGATGATCCCCAAGGCGACTATCACTGAGCAGAAAAGCCCGAAGCCTTTCAGTGGTTCAAATCCAGCAACGATGAGTGCCCCGGTAGAGATAGCATTGGCCTCGGCCCAGGATGTGTGCTGCGCTACGCCTGTCGCGAGGCCAATACCAATCATATAAACCAAACTAAACGATGTCCAGAGTCCAAACAACGTCAAGCAAAAGATCTTTCTCTTGCGCGTGTTCTCGGGGTAGTAGACATAATAATCACTCGCCGCAGCCGCCCACGAATTTGGCACATATAAGCACAAGCTCAAGAAAGACAACCTGTTGGCAGCAATGGCCGTCGCGTCCCCCTGCGATTGAATCGAGGTGTCAAAGTATGGTCCTGCGCAGCCGATGAGAGCGAAAAGCACCAATATCTGGGGTATCAACGCAAACCTGTCTCATATCAGTGACACGCCCGCTCGCCCCTTGGAAAAACAAGGATAAAGACTCACCTCTCATAAAAATGAAAAACCCTCATCCCAAACATCGCCACAACCCAGCAAACCACCGCACTCACAACAATCCCAACCACAATCGTCAACCCCCCTCCACTCACCGCACTAAGCATCTGCCCAGCAATGATAAAACTCAGTGTAATATACCCAACCATCAAAACAATATTCAACGCCGTCGGCAGCTTGCTCGGCCAGTACCCCATGAAGAACCTCGCAACCACCATCGTCCTGTTCCCGCTTGCGGGGCCCCAGATGCTCATATACGCCGTCGAGCAGCTCCCCAGCAGCGCTCCCACCACCGCGCACCATGCGCTGTCGACAAACCCAAGCTGGAAGACTAAAGGCCCGAGCAAGGCAACGGCTAGGTTGTTGACGGAGATGTTGGCGCCGAACCAGAGGAGGAATACTTGGGCGTCGGCTTGGAGGGAGGGGGGTTGCCGCTCGGAGGGGGGAACGCGGGTTATGCCGCGGGATTCGAAGCCGGAGAGGGATTCGAGGGTGTTGTTGATTTTCACTAGGAAGGGGGGGACTTTGATGGAGGGCTCATTGTGGGAGTCGGAGGAGGAGAGGGATTTGGTTGTGGGATCTGGTGCTGTTGTTGTTGTTGTGGCGGCTTGTTTTTCGACATCTGTTGTGGTGGTGGCAGCTGCCTGTTTCTCAAGGTCGGGGGTGGCCATTTTGGCTGGGACGCATACCCATCCAGCCAAGGTAGATCAATGGCTGAAAGCTGAGAAGGCGTGATGATGGGAAGGTAAGCCGGACGATACGACCTTATTAACACCATCCAGCCCTTGCTTCCCCTGGCGGTGAGATGCGAAGTCCAAATGTGTGATGCCAACCCTCCAATCCCATCACCATACGGTAGCAGGCACCACAACCTGTAAGCCGTCGCCACTCCCAATCCATCGCATCCCCGAGCGGGGTATCTCAGGCCGGCGCCATACCCTGCATATCAGTTCCATGCTGTTGGTTCTACTCTCTGATGTGATTGAACAGCCACGACGAGAAATCAACCGATTGTAGACTGCAAAGCCAACCCTTGTGTAACTCGTGTAACTCTGTGTAACCACCACTACAGTCATATCGCGTTAGCACCGCGGCATATCAGGTCTAGCCGGCCTTGGTCAGGACTCATCACCGGCATTTCTTACAGGGTCATCAGCCGCAAGCCACTCCGCTCAACTATTTGCAGAGCCATGTCGGATGAAGAAGGATTACCCCGCATGTCTGCAGAGCTGATGTGACATGTTGGGTGGGATGGACCGCGGGTGGTCTTTTTGTGGGACATGAGTGAGGTGTCTGGGAATAGTGACCCAATGCCGAGGACTTTGACTCTAGGTACGCAATCGTCGAGCTTGGGCCGTTTGTAAAATCCGGCTGAGATATTCCGGGGTGAGAAAAGGGAACCGAGAGATCTCACAGCCTTGAAGCTCCGTGTCTTCTCCAAGGTTCGTACCACACCACCCCTTTGACGTCTGCTGAATCGTGGCGAGTGGACATCAACCGGCATCCGAAGAAAGATGGCGACTTTGATTGACGCCAAAGAATTCGCCGAAACCGAATTTGACTACATCGTAGTCGGAGGAGGAACAGCCGGTCTCGCAGTCGCCTCTCGTCTAGCCGAGATCCCTACACTCACAGTTGGAGTCCTTGAAGCAGGGAAGAGCGGATATGGCGATGATAACATCGACATACCGGCTTATTCCGGTCGAGCATTGGGAGGACCCTATGACTGGCATTTCAAAACCACTCCCCAACCTGGCCTGGGCGGACGAACGCTACCATGGAATCGGGGAAAGATCTTGGGAGGCTCGAGTGCGTTGAATTACATGACTTGGAATCGTGGTAGCAAAGAGGATTATGATGCCTGGGAGGAGCTGGGGAATGCTGGCTGGGGATGGGATTCTCTCCTGTAAGTCCCCCGTGCTCGAGGAAAAGACGGCTTCGAGCTGACGCAAGGGCAGCCCATATTTCAAAAAGTCAGAGCGCTTCCACCCCCCTCCACCAGAGTTCAAAGACAACCACCAAGCCTCCTACAACAAACCCAACAGCATTCTCGGAGAAGATGGTCCCATCAACGTCTCGTACACCCGAGACTTCTCCCCGTCACACGCACTCTGGCATGCCGCCTTCAACGAAGTTGGCGTTGAGTCCAACCCAGCTCACCTGAACGGATCAAATGTGGGTGTTTGGACGACCATTGTTGCAGTCAACCCAGAGACAGCCACAAGGTCCTACGCAGCTCATTACTGCTTATCACCACCCAAGAACTTGCATATTCTCACAGAAGCGTTGGTTGAAGAGGTGATTCTGAAGAAAGATGGCGGTGAAGGGGAATGGACAGCTACTGGTGTGCGTTTCAGTCATTACGGAAGAACGTATGTTGCTTCAGCTGCAAGAGAAGTCATTCTGTCCGCCGGTAGTGTCCAGTCACCACAGTTGTTGGAGCTGTCCGGTGTGGGCCGGCCTGATATTCTCGGTGCTGCGGGCATACTGTTGAAAGTGGAGAGTCCAAACGTCGGAGAAAATCTTCAAGAGCATATCAGTAAGTTTGCCTCTTACAGACTGCGCCTGTTCGTCTCCCTAGGGATGTTGATAGTTGTTAGTGCTGCCCATGGTCTTTCAAGTAGACCCAAAGCTGCCTCACCCCGACGATTTGTTTGATGAAGAAATCGCAGCTGCCGCATATGAACAGTATCAGAGGGAAAAATCTGGTCGTTTGACCGTCCTTCCATGCTCGATGTGTTATCTTCCAGTCTCCAAGTTGGCTCCCAAGGAGGAGTTGGCCACGCTGGCATCCAAGTCCCAGCAGTTGGAGCATTTCGGTCCAGAACAAGCGTCTATCCTCTCCAGAAGGTTCAGCAACGACAAGCAGCTTGGCCAGGTCGAATTTGTCTTTGACCTCGGTAACTGGAATCCATCGTTTACACCAGACTCTGACGGCGAACGATACTGCTCCCTGCTGTTGGTTCTGCAGTATCCTTTTTCAAGAGGATCTATCCACATCGCACCCGACACTGGCCCAAACACTGATGGCCGCCCGCCCACTGCGCACCAACAGCCAGAGATTGATCCTCAGTACTACGCCGGTCCGCACGGAGAGCTCGACCTTGAGATCATGCTGCATGGCGCGAAGTTTGCGCAGAAGATATGCTCCACCAAGCCACTAAAGAATATCATACCCGGTCCCGCCTCTCCATCCTCAGATGTGGTCAGTGACGAGGACTTGAGGAGTTGGATAGTTGAGAACACCATCACAGATTGGCATCCGACCGGGACATGTGCCATGGGCGGCCGGGTTAGAAAGGCGGGCGGTGTGGTGGATGAGCGGCTCAAGGTGTACGGCGTCAATGGCTTGAGGGTGATTGACGCAAGTGTGATGCCTCTGCATATCAGCGCGCACTTGCAGGCGACAGTTTATGCCATCGGTGAGAAGGGCGCGGACATGATCTTGGAGGATGCTGGGCTTCGAGGCCAGTGATGGTTGGCCTGTGGGGCTCGACGAGCCTTTCGGCCGGGAGATTGAGAGTTGAGTAAGATTCTGCAGATAGCCATGTAAGAGAATCATATACGAGACATCTTGAAAGTGTTTGTAAGCGGTGCCGAAGAGTTTCTGTGGCCGGAGAGGCAGGTCTCGGCTGCCAACTGGGTTACGGACCGACTGGAGGGTGAGGGTGACTTGAACATCGGCTGCAAATGCCGCTGCCCACACCGAATGTGACTCAAGATCGAGGGTTGACTCATTTCTGCAGTTGTGTATGGAGTAGAGGAAGTTTGCTTGAGTGATTTCAATCAAATGGAGAAGAAAAGAAGAAGAGACACATGTGAGTTGTGCGATTCGGAGAATATGGCAGTCTGCAGGAGGTTGTGGAATCCACCTCCAAAAAGTCCCAGGCTGGTCGCGGTGGTGACATCACACAAGCTGCAACCACCAAAAGGGTGCTGAGATCTCCATCCAATCCCGCCCATCTTCCGGGGCCCGAGCCGGTTCCGTGCCTCTCCCAGGCACCGCCGGCATGGCCCGTTGTTGGTAGTGTAGTAGGTCCTTGCCTTTCAGAAGCCATCGCCCGCTGACGTGGGGACCTTGATGAAATGCCGGCCACCCCAGCGGTGTAGGGCTCCACAGTTGCACCCAGATCTGGGGTTTCATCTGACTCTTGTTTGCTGCCAGCTTTTCTTTGTTTCCTCTCCAGCGACAAGGTATAAACATACCCAGTGCTGCTGTTTTGCGACAGCAGAGATTTCGCATCGAAGTCCCTACCTCTGACTTTTGTCTCTTTCTTTTGCCGCCGACGCCCTCACCGTTCACGCTTAACGACCATCTCTGATCCTTCTGCCACTTTCGTCATCGCATCTTTCCGAGTCCCTTACACACGCCAGGCCAGAGATGATGTCTCCCAGCGCCAAAGAGAACGGCACGAATGGCGTGTCCGCAAACGGGCATGATGCGGTCCCAGGTATGTTTCAAGATTCCGCAATTACTGCAATTGCAACGCAAATGCTTATCTCTGAACCGGACAGACGTCGGCCTGGTACAACTCCCACAAGTCGAGGGCCAATGGACTGTAGACAAGGTGCTCGATGCGCTTCCCGGCGGAAAGCCTACCGAGGGCACAACGTCACCGCTAGCCTACTTCCACATTCTTGAGAAGCTCAAGACGAACAAACGCGAGGGATGGCGGCGATTTGGGATCAACAGGTTCATTTTCCCACTGACGATTGACTTTGGCGAATTCCACTGCTAACATTCTGTTTCTGTAGGGGCGAATCTATCTCCGACCACATGTACCGCATGTCCATGATTAGCATGCTCGCACCACCATCATTGGCTAGCAAACTCGATATGGCGAAGTGCATGAAGATGTGCCTGATCCACGACATGGCCGAATCGATCGTTGGCGATATCACACCCGTGGACGGAGTCCCCAAGCCAGAGAAGAGCCGCCGGGAAGCCACAACCATGGATTACATTACCAAGGGGTTGCTAGGCAAGGTGGACGGTGGGAGAGTGGGCGAGGAGATCCGGGCCATCTGGCAGGAGTATGAGGACTCTAAGACGCTGGAGAGCCACTACGTGCACGACATTGACAAGATGGAGCTCCTCTTGCAGATGGTGGAATATGAGAAGCGTGGTGACCACAAGCTGGACTTGGGCGAATTCGCGTATGTCAAGACTAGGATCGTGCTACCCGAGATTCAGGCCTGGGCCGACGACCTTTTCAAAGAGTGGAACGCGTACTGGGTGGGACACGAACACGTCCGAGGCGACAGAGGTGAGGAATCTGGAGTCTCTGCTCAGAAGAAGGCCATGCAAGACGAGTACTACAACAAGGAGTAGACGTCGAGGCCTGGGTTATGATGCGATGATGATTTCTGCTTTTCATGAACAGGGTTTCCGCGCGGAGCAATTGGGGTTTTGCATGGAATGATGAGACTATACCTACCTGCCGCGAGGTTTAGAGAGGAATGATTATTGCTATTTTCTGTATGATATGCATTTGATGGTGAAGACCCCGGATTTATAGTGGGGGCGGGGTCCCCCGATTGCATGCAGTGTTCAAATTCTCCCAATTTCCAACCGCCTTCGGTGCATTGGTGTGTTGTTCCAAACCCCACGTTGTTTTAACGGCCCCTCTTTGCCACAGCAACCACAGTCGGCTGTCGTGCGGCATCCCATACCTGGTAGCAAGACAACTACACCTCTACAGGTCGATATCCCAAAGCTTCCATCAACTTCAACCGGCCGTTGATGTCCTGACCATATTTGACACTTTAACATCCTCCGTCAAGTATGTCACTCACAATTTTGGCTTTGCGCTTGGTTCCTGACCAAGAACTGTCAGGACGGCCCTAACGCATAACCGCCGCTACGTCACCCCACTTCGTGCCCAGGATTATATTCCAGGCGGTGAATATTTGGCGCTTGGCGCATTCGACCGACCAAATAACTTTAACAAAAACAATTGGAAACGGTTCTCTCGGTGATTGAAGACGCAAAAGACACTTCGATTTCCATCCGATAGCCGAAGACTACTCCCAGTTTTCCTCCCCGGCGTTGAACGGTTGCGTCAGAGCACCCACGACAAGTCAACGGCTTTCGTGCGACAGCAATCGCAAGAATAGGGGACGGAAGCTGAGGTTTGGCGGTGAAGCTGTCACTGCACAGGCCCTCACCAGTTCGCAGCCCTCGCTGTCTGGTTGGTTGTTAGACAAGCTCCGCCAGCTCAACAACCCCACTTTGTCGACAACTCACAGCGAGACCACGAGACCAGCCCCTTCAGTCCCGACCAGACGGTTACCCGGTTCCTGGAAGAGAAAGATACCGTGGACACCAGGTGGTCAAGACGACAGTTCAGCGAGAAGAACGAATAGCGATTACAGCTGGACGATGTGCACCTGCTGAGATGCACGCCATCCCCCGCGACTGAGAATCTGCGAATCAACAGTTTGCGAGCATCCCGCCAGCCCTGTCACAGTCGACAACGAACCATTTGAAGGCCTGATTCGCATCATTGAGCTGTTGAGCTCTGCGCTGGAGCAGTCGGGCATCGATACCTATCGCGATTCAAGGCACACATTCCAACCCCGCTCAGTTGCCCCCCATGGCATCGTACTCACCACAATTTCATGTGCCTGGCACTTTCCACTTTGATACGTCCCCAAAGCCCGGTCAGGCACTCAGCGCCGGCATCTTTCGTCCGCCTGCCACCTCGCCATCTACATCGACCTACGGGAGCCTGTACTCCGACATCTCCATGACGAACACAGCCGGCAACGGCGCCGCCGGCACGGGCACTGCCAAGCGAAAACGAGCGAGCACAAGGTCATCGACACCGATGGGATGGAACATGGACATGGATGGCGCGCACGATGTTAGGGAAGAGGAGAAGAGTCGCCAGTTTAGATATACTCTGGCAGGCCAAATCAATGCAACACCGATGGGTGCCCCCGTCGGTGCTGAGAATGGTCTGTTGGAGGACAGTGTCTACTCTGATGTTGACTACAGGAGAGCTTTAGGTCCGACGAAGGTTGCCTCAGAGTTCGAGTTGCCATCGGCGCAACACCACGAGACCCCGAATGCACAACCGTCGACGTCGACGGGATGGCGAATCTTTACCCTGGGTACGATAGGTGAAGTGGTAGGGAAAGTATGGGAGTTTTGTACCATGGGGGCGTTCAGGGGCTTCCAGGCCGGAGGAGGAACCGCGTATACAGCAAACGGGACCACGGTAACCGAGACTACGGGAAAGCCATGGTGCAACGAGCACGACATACCAACTCTGCCGAACGAGGAGATGACTGCCGACCAAAGGATATCGGATAAGGGCCCCGAGTATGACCAGGAAAAAGTCGGTTCCTATACGCCGTTTTCCCCATATCAGGACTCGCTCCGCGACGCTGAATCACCGGACTCGACACCTCAACCACCAGCCGCCAAACGGAGGCAAGTTAGCTACAACAACGACGAACTCAAAAATTGGGTAGTGGTGGATGAACCGGCTAACACAAACCAAAGGCGATTTGGCTCGGATGCCAGAGCGGTGCCAGTGAGAACACCTGCCTCCATAGTGCGACCTTCTCCCCGACCAGGATACTATTCCTCCACAGCCGTGAGCTCCGGTCGGCGCATCAGCGCCCCTTCCTCCAGGTTTACAGGCGGTACCCCAACCCGCGCTGCCCCCGTTCGACCTCCCCTCCGGATCTCCCATGGTGGCTCCCCACTCGTCCCACCCCGCGAACCAGCAAGCTTTGCTTCTCCCCGCCAGGCCCACGTCGTCACCCCCACTCCTAGCCGTATTCCAATGCCAGTGCAACCTGCAACTAACAATCCATTTGCGGCCCTCGCCTCCCCAACCTCATTACCGATACCCAGTTCCGCCTCCCGTCCTTCCAGCCGACAAAGTCCGCGACTAAGCCTGGGAAGCGGTCCTTCCTCCCGACCAATATCGCCTACGAAAACAACAGCGAGCGCTATCCACCGCCGCAACCAAAGCGGGGCCTCGTCCGCCTCTGCCACTGCCAGAAGACATTCGTTGTTAGCAGCGAGCGTCGACCCAGAGGAAATCAAGGCCAGCCAGAGGTTAGATGCCGAGGCCAAGGCGCTTGCAGCGAGGAAGCTGGCCGCGGAGAGGGATGCTGATATGAAGGTTGATGCCTTCAATGCGAGGCTGATGGCGATGATTCGCCAGGGGAGGGAGGCGTTGGGCACGAAAGTGGAAGTGGAGATGGCCGACGAGGACGATGTTGGGGGTGGAGGCTGGGAGGATGAGGATGTTTTTTGATGGGAGGAGAAGTGGCGGGTTGGATTTGCGGTGACTTACTGACGGACTTACTGATGCGGTTTGTTCTTATACCCCCCCTTCTGCTTTTGTCTCCTGGTTTCCATCCCCATTCCAGCTTGCGCAGCTTACCTGTCCTACTTTTATCTACCCATAATTTTGGTTTGTAGCATGGCGTGAGGAATGGGGGCTCTGGGGGATGGTTTTGAGTATACTTGATGTTGGAATAGGGAGTTTGGATGGGTTCCGGTTCTTTCTGTTTGGTCAAATAGGCATGTATGACCGTGACGAGGCATAGCATGATATGATGTGATGTTTTGAATGCAATGGCGATGGCCTTTTTCTCATGGGTTGGTTTTCCCAGTGTTACGCTTATCCAACATCTGCAAAGCCTACATGTAGACACGCCTACGGCGGCCAGGTTGGGTCTAAATAGGTAACAAACAAAATACTGCTTGCAATATCGAACGTCCTTTTCCAAAGCGTACACTATTTAATTCTTTTGATATGTCTTTCTGCGCGAAGCCAGATTTGCCCTGCCAAGACATGTCAGCCGCTTGGCGGGGCGTTCATCACCTGCCAAGTGCCTAATCAAGGAACAACAACCTGGACGCGCCTGGACGACTTGCAGCAGCCACCTTCAACCGTTTCAAAGCTTGCTATCCCATGGCTTGAAAGTTGAAAATGGCACAACTCAACGACGACAACGGCCATGTTCGGCACTTTCCCCTCGATGTCCCGGGCGCCACTCCGTTCGAGCGCTACAGTCATCCCAATCTGAGCGACTGGGACTTGATGATCGCCGACGTAATGCAGGACTTCATGAACCCTTCTCCTGAAACCGCCTGCCTATACGGTTCACCCCTAGGCCCATCAATTCCGTGGGACAAGGCATTGAGGAGGCTTCACAGAATCGACTCTCGACGATTCAACGCCATCGCGTCTCTTCATGAATTGATTGGGAACAGATCTCCTTTGCCAGACCGTTCAGAAACACAGGCCTCACTGGGGGATATCATCATCTCAGAGGTTGCGCGTGTCTACCTTGAAACAGACTCTATTTCATTTCAAGCTTTTTGCAATTCGGAGTATTTTTCGAGACTTGTTATGTCTGGATACCCCCGACCCGTTCGAAACCCCGAAAAGAATCGAGCCAGGTTTTTGGGAGGCGAAACCAATGCCTGGGATGGAAAACCCCGGGGTCGACCAAAGGCAGAGGGCATGCGAAAGATCAACGAACAAATCGCAGAGCAGCTTTCGTCTCTGTACGACGGGATTCCCGATGGCGGGCCGTTTACCCGGCACCATTACTTACCAGACGGCTTCCACCCGCGGGCTCAACCGGTGTATGATCACCTTGCAGGGTTTTATGACGCATCTTTCAGGAGCATTGAGTTTCCGCATCTATCAAGGGATAGTGATGGAGGCATCAAGCTTGCGGTTGACACTGAGCGATGGCGTGGTCGGGGCGCTCATAGGATCCCGAGGGAAAGGGGTCGTGGTAGGCGGTGCTTCAGCCAGCCGCCGCCAAAGTCGTGGACGTCGATTGTGTTTTCTGGTGTCAACTGGGGGTGGCAAATTCCTGCCCCGGCTATGAAGCTTTCCCTGCTCGACAAGAAGACCCGGAGACGAAGCCTCAGCCGCGGAAGGATTCAGGAGATGTTTGACTGGGATCTGGACCTCGAAAAGCCATTCATTGATGGGTCTCGAATCGGAGTTTCGAAAGCATTTCGGATCAAATCACGACAACGACCGGCTTGCGACAACTGCGGTTCCCGAACTCACCCCGTCGTGAATGAATGCACCATGCCGTGCGGGCATTGCGGGGGCTGGTCGATGGGGGAGTACGACTATTTGTGCAACCTGATGGAGTTAGGCGCCATCACGGTGGATCGGCTTCCAGACGAACCACCGGAGGTAAGTCACTTTGCCCCTGATTGCCCGACGGCGAAGAACAACAGGTGCAAGTGTCAGCCATTTCCACTTTACCATACGGCGAAAAGATGTCGGATAAGCTGCCGCCCTGGCTGTGGGCATCCGGACGGCCGCTACCATAAGGGCAACGCCATGACGTGCACTTATCGGTGCTGCATGTGCGGGATACGAAACTCTCATGCTGGGAGGGACTGTCGTTTGAAGACCTGTCGCTGTGGAGGGCACCATCTAGGCCAGCAGCATTCTTGGAATCCGACTTGCCTGGCCCCTGGGTGTGACAAGTATCTGTGCGGTGTCCATTGCCAGAGCTGCTTCAGCACCGATAGGCCGTTTGAGGAGGAGACCAGAAAGTGTTGGAGATGTCAGGGACTTGATGAAAGACCGGAGGTGTGGGGGAAAGAAGGAGAGAAAAAGCGGAGGAGGTGGGAGAAGAGGGTTGAGGAGGTAAGGCAGCTATTCTTGTCTGGTACTAATGGTGCAGAGGAAGGATCGAAAGGCAAAGAAAAGGACCATGATGGAACTCTTGACGGAACAGGGGCCGCCCAAAATGGAACCGAGGATCACAAAACAGGGTCACAGCAGGGGTATAAGAGCATCTTTGGGGACGGACCTGGGCAAGAGGATGTGTGTCCGTGTTATGTAACGACACCGGTGAAGGACGAGGTACAAGGCTTCGAATTACTCCCATACGCATACAATAACAGGTAGTGTAGTATCCGACCTCACAAAAATGCGATACACTACAACCCGAGGCTTGATGAACAAGCAAACCATGTCCAGGTCAATGTGGGGCAGTCTCTCAACCCTGGCACCTGGAGATGACCCCACCGGCTGGCACCTCTTGGTGTGGGGAAATGCACCCACAACCTCAGGGTCCCCTGTCCATCCAAACTTTCGAAAAAAAAACATCATCATTTTCATATCATCATCTCTATCATCTATGTATATGCCATTCGTGTACTCATCATATTTATTGCTTTCTTTTTATCACGCATACTCCTTCACCCCATCCACCCCCACCTTCTTGTTTCCCGACTGCCCAACAATGTTCCCAAACGCGTACTGCATCCCGACGTCATTCACCCTGCGATCGCACTCCTCCTTGCTGACTTGGCTCAGCCCCTCCAAGCTCCACAGCATCCACGAGTCGCAAACGTAGTACATCGCGCCCGCAATCGTGCTCGGGTCGACGGGCATGTGTGGCCACTTTATGAAGAAGCTTGCTGCGACGACGAGCCACATGATGCTCATTATTGCGACGGCGAGCCAGGTGCACACGCGGGAGGCGACCCAGGTTTGGGTTACGCGGAAGGGGACGTTGTTCAGCAGAATTGGCAAGAACTCTGCCAGGATTGCGGTGGCGGCGACAACGATGAGGAAGATGTGCCTTCGCTTGACGGCGCTCCAGATGCCGGAGAAGGCGTTCATGGGCGTAGACAAGGTGATGGATTGCTGGGCTGGCCGGGGGGATTGGGACATGAGTTGGTAGGGACTGAGGATGGCCAGGCCTAAGGTAGGTACAGATGACATGTCAGTGAATTCGTCCCATATGTTAGGGCCTCTTCAGGGTTGATGCTTACTGGTGAAAAAGGCACTCCAAAACAGGGTTATCCCCACCCCCAACAACGTGAACAACGACCGCACGCCAAAATTCTGAGTGCTCATGAACCGCTCAAAGTTGGTGTCGCCCCCGGTGTTGTTGTAATACAGTACCACAACCATAATACCCGTCAAGGGAAGCAAGAAAGCGATTCTTCCGCTGTACGACAGCATCAAAAACGGCAAATGGCGCTCGGATTTTGCGTTCGAGTTTTGGCCATGCAGCAGCTCCTCTTGCGGCGAGGTCACGCCTGTGCTCACGCTGTCGGGTCGCTCGGGACGGACAATGGTTACGTTTGCCCTACTGGCCATGACACCGTACTCGGGGATGCCGTAGTGGTTGAAGAAGTGCCCCAATCTAAAGGTTCGATCCCCAAAACCAGCGACGAGTTTGGAGTGGCTTAGTCCTTGCCCTTTATCAGGGGGGAGGGAGCAGAACGCAGCGCGAGTTTCCCTGTTGGTTGCTAGGGTACCCATACCGGCGATGGTCCAGGGGTTTGCCGCTACACCTGTGCGCCATTTGCGGAGGACGAACAGGATGAGGACCAGGAGGACGACCATGAAGCTGAGGAGCGCGGTTGTCGCTCGGGCTGGGCCGAGAAAGACGCCTAGGGTCATGGCGCAGCCGTTGAAGTCGCTCGGGGAGCAGTTTCCATGCAATTTTAGCGCGACTGCTTCGGCAGATAAAGGTACTAAGAACACGGAGGAGATGGTGAGGAGGGTTGTGAGGACCATGAGCATCTGACCAGAGGCCATCGCCTTCAAACTCGAAACAATACCATGGAAGCCGTTGGTTCGCAAGCACAAGGACTCTTCCGCGGGGACGCCCATCCGCTGGGTCAAGGCGTGCCAGGGCTGGTATTGCTTTGCTGCCATGTCGATCATGCGGATGGGGATGGTGAGCATCACTGCCAAAATCGTTGGCAAAAAGAAACCGACGAAGTACTGCCCTCGGGAGATGTAGTACACTGAAACTTCTGCTTGTGGCTGCTGCTCCGGGGTGTCTGTCGGGAAAGTGGGGAACTCGGTTATGGTAGCTGTTGCGACGCCTTGGGAGTTGGTGATGACTTTTGTTCTGGGGGGCACGAGGACGTTGGTGGTGATTGTCAATGTTCCCGCGCCCCTCGAGTCCGTCACAGTGATGACGTCTGGCGAGAAGACAGGTGGAGGGGTGTTGATAACTGTGGCGGTGGGGTTTCCGTCTTCATCTGTCAACGTCATGACAGATGCCGTGACATATGATGGGGATACCGCTGTGACGACGTTGTATATCGTTGTCGGTGATGGAACCTGGGTTACGACTTGGTCGATGGTTTGAGTCTCGGTGAAGGAGACGACGATGCCGCTGAGGGTTGTGGCGCCTGTCACCGTTGTTGTTGCTACTCCGGTGATAGTTGTCTGCTTTGTTACGGTGGTGACCAGCTCTTCCAGGGTTGTGGAGGGGAGCACGACGATGCCGATGAATCCAGCGGGGTTGGTATCTGGGACCTCGGTGATGGTTTGGAGGCCGTCTTGCCCGAAGTTGCTGCCGTCACCAATCATGGGGTTGCCGGGGTCGGTTGTCGTTGAGCTGAGGGTTTTGGTGCCGATGTCTGCGAAGTTGCTTGTTGGCGCTGTTGATGGCTCTGGGGGTGCTGTTGGAGTGACAGTAACGCTACCGGGGTCTGCGAAGGCGCTCGATTGTGTAATGGATGACTGGGAATCTTCCGTTGTTGCTTTTGTTGCTGGGGGTGCTGGCGTTAGAGTTGGCAATGTTTCCACGGAAGCTGGTGAAGAACTGGGAGTGGTGATGGGGACTACCACAGCTGGAGGGTTGACCGGAGAGTTGTCTGGAGAGTTATCCGGAGAGTTGCCCCTGTCCTCGTCCAACGTTGCGTTCTGTAATAGCCGTCTCGACAGTTGCAGTCTGGGCTTCAGCAATGGAGGACTGTCATTGTCTGTCGGGGTGCTGTTGACATTGCTTGTTGGGCTCTTGTCGGACTCTGGTATGATCCTCCGATCTACCTCAGTGGGCAGGAACTGACACGCACACTCGAGGAGGACGATACAGACCAGCATCACCACAACCAGCACCACCAGGAATGTTCTTCTCAGCGGTGCCGGCTTGTAGTCTGGTGGCGCGATCCGGCGCAGAGATGCCATCCTGCGCGGCGCCATCTTGCCCGGTTGAGCCCGGATCTCGGGCTTGAAGTCCCTTTCATAGTCTCTCCAGCTGCCCGCTTGGCTGAGCGGAGACGGTTGTGTCAGGACCACGGGGCTGTCTCCTGCCCGCCATGACCGAAGAGAAGGGTCCTGAAACATCTTGTCGCTATCGTCTCGCCCCCTAAACCTCGGTTCGAGATGGTATCATGAGGATTTTGGACAGGTCATGATGTGTCGCTGCCGTTCTGGCGCTGCATTTCGCGCGCATCCTCTTCAAGAGGAAGCAAATGCCAGATGGTCAGAGGCAGTGAGCGCACATTGAGGGGGTATATACGATGGGTGCATCTGGACCCATAACCCCGATTACTCTCTCCCAGTTACACTATGCCATTCTCACCGATTACTTTAGGACATGCGGACATATTGCTAACTGACTGTCAGCACATACAGCCGAAGTGGCGATCGCAACGGCAAGGGAAGACTACTCCCCGCATTATTGGCTTGTGCCGTCCAGAGTCCAGAAGCGGTTGCCGCTTCGGCATTCCAATGGCGCAGTCCCACCAGTCTCAGTGCACACCACAAGACCATGAGAGTTTCTCCTTCCGCAAGCTGAAAGTGTTCCCTATCGCTCCAGCCAATCGACGAGAGACCCCCACCAGCAGATCGCGGACCAGATGACCCGTCTCGCCGTGTCTGATCTATCGGTTTTGTGGACTGTTGTAGGTAGGTGGGTAGGAGAAGAGGCTTTTTTTAATTGCTAAAGTTAGTAACCCCGCAGTGATCGCCATTCGCTCGATGCAACCACGGAGCCTACGCTGCGGTTCACGCTGTACCCGTTGCGGGAGGGGTCTTTTTTCTTTCTACTGAGTATGTGGAAAAGGTGTGGCATCCCATACCAAGCATTGGCGGATAGTGTCCGACCAGGGTTGCAGCCATTCTGAAACGTGACGCCTGCCTGCTCGCGTGGGGAGATAGTGTCTCGTTCGGCAGTGAGTGTTATCTGCAGAGCTCGCTTCAAGTTGAGTGGCTTTACTTCGGCATTGGTTCGATGCTACCTTCTTGATCGGCGCGGAATATTCGGGAAGACTGCTTCTTGGGTCATTGACCTGCTGAAACGGTCTATTAGATACGCTATTGAGAGGCGTTTGCCAAGGTGAGAGGGTTTTCTACTTCAGGTTGTGCACCCCCATTCTTTTGGGATGGGTTGAACTGTGAAAGGTGTCCTTATTGTTTTGTCATACCACATTTTGGGGAGAGTATTGGTGTTGTCGTCGTCATCATGGTGAGGAGGTTGTCGGGACCGAGAATTTAAGCTCTAGTCTTGGGATGTTGACGGCACATCCATTTCCCGATAGGTACTGCAGTCAATGGCTACAGGCCGCCAAAGAGTGGCCAGTCTAAACCCTTCAACGCGGTGGATATATATGCTGGCGCTGGTGGAACTTTAACACGTGCCGGTGAGCTTAAAAGATTGATTAAGAAGCACGATATATTAGAGGATAATGTCTTTAAGTTCATGATCGTCGTCATTCAGAATGACGCCGGTCACATGTTGACAAGAAAGGTCAAGACTGAGGATTCTAAGGGGCACTGAGATAACTTCCAGTGATGGCCACAGTCGTTTTAGGGGCTCTGGAAAAGAGTGTGTTCTTTACCTACATAAATAGTTATTTACGTACCAAGCTTTTGCACCGTACCCTCGTAAGAGCGCAGCCGTTGCTTCTCAGGACCATTGTGAGTGTGAGGGGGGGTTTTGATTGGCCGGCTTGGCTGGATGATACAGTGGTCAATTAGTATGAACTACTAGGTCAAGAAAAGGTGTGGAAAAAGGTGATGAATTGGAATTGAATCTGTCAAACAGTGTGAAGTAGGATGCGTGAAGTGGTGGATCGCCAATAGTGGGGCACAACCAGATAAGAGATAAGAGATAAGATAAGGACTTGTGAATGCCCTCACCCAACCACTTCAGGTATCACTGGGCTTGCAGGGGGTTCACGGTCCCCTTAAATGAAGCTATCAAGAAGTCCAAAAATGAAAGGAATGAGGGCATTTCCAAATAGAGGAAACAAAGCCATGGCAGGGCATCACGGTCTTGCTCAAATCTAGGATTCTGGGCCTTTCCAAGTTGCAAGCCAAGCCGTCTTCAGCTATTAACACTACTAAGATCAACCACACCTGCAGTTACGCACCCACGGCGCCACTCAAGGTACATTCAGTTCATTATCAAAGGGGCGAACCCGATTTCAAGTTACAAGGCCGATATGTCATGAATCCCTTTAATCCCAGTTCAAAAAGTCCGGCCACCTCCACTTTTCATTTTTTTCGCTACTTGAACGGGCCGGCTGACCTTTTCTATGGTATCAGCGCCCCGATTTATCCATTGCCCAACCAGACCCTTGAAGAAATCAATGTTCAGAAAGATCGGCTTCACAACCGGTGCAGAGACCTACTCGTCGTCGGTGACGAGCCGCATCCAATATTTCTTGACCATCCCGTGGACGTTTTGCACCACACAGTCCGGTACTATCTAAGAGACTGTTACTATGACGACTTCAAAAGCGAGCTGAAATCCAATTTCAACCCCCTGAGCTCTCTCGGGGACACAATGCTCTTCCTTCTGAAGGGCCTACCTTCGATCAAGGTACGGAATCATTGTCGATCACACGCCTCGACTCAGGTAGGTACACTTACGAAGCCGAGAAGCGCGGCAGCTCCACAATATAACCCCTTGCCCTTGTTATAGATGATATGGACAACGTCAACACTACATCTACGGCAACGTCAATGCGCAATCATTGGGCTCACCTTCGGGACATGCCCTAAGCGCGAGGTCTAGATGAATACTGCCCGTACAAGATGAATGCGGCATTGACATCGACATGGTTCAGATGCTTCTTGGCAAAGGTGCCAATGTCGATCAGCAAGTTCATTCATCTCAACGAAGGAAGAACTGCATGGGCCCTATTCTTGTTGTCCTGCTATTAGGCAAACAGCAGATATAAAGCCACTCCTCTGGTGAAAGGGATACTGTTACTAGAAAGCTCCTTGGGACGGCTCCTGGTCAAAGATCAATACTTTGGAGCTGTCTCCAGCTATGGGATGGTCAGAGTAGGATGCCAGTTGAAAGAGGCGAGTGAAGAACTTCGGTAGGTAGACGATAATAATCCTTGATGACGAAAACTATTCACAGGTGGTCGTCGCAAATGCGTGATGTATCTGATCCCTCAATGCAGGGTGGACGCCACCTCGCTTCCTTCAAGCTGTGGTTTGTATCTTGTTTGTCCATTCTTGGCTACATGATGAGCTGCATGTTTGAACAGAAGTCCTCTCATCTGATATGTCTACCTTTATCGTCCATTCGGCCTCTCCAATGACAGCTTGCCACGGCTTTTAGTGTATAGGTGTGGCTTTCGACAGGCGGCAAACCTCGGAAGCGCACGATTTGAGGCTGCAGCCCTCCAGCTGCCAGTCACCGCCGTTCAGAGCAGCCGGAGGTGGTGGCAGTGGCGGACAACTGGGACGTCAGGCTGCCGAGAATGCAGCTTTCCAGCCAATCGATGGTCTTTTCCTTCCACATTTTGTCACAAACAACAAACGCAGCGTCGAGATAAAACATCTTGGATGAGTTCGGGCCGCTACTGCAACCCGACTGTAGGCCTCACCTTCTGGTACCTGGATTACGGTAATGCTGTTGAAACTTTCAGCCCACCAGTATCAACAGGGTTAGGGTAAGGTGTGCGTTGTCGATACCCCGAGCCTATTGTGGGTTCAGCGCCTGTTAGGCCCCTCACAAATTGAGCCCCACGAAAACCAAACTTTACCACGATCAAACGGCCTGGACCAAAGTCACAACAGTACACACTCGACAATTTTGTTTGCAAGGCAAAGAATTCTGTCGCTCGCTCATTTTTTCTTTCTTTTCCTTTTCTCTCCTTTACAAAGTTGATCACTGACCTACTGTTTACACCAAAATCGCATGGTCACCTCAATCGTCTGATCCAGCTGCGAATCCACCATGGAGGTCGCATTGTTCAACCACCTGGCACTGCCAGTACGCGTTCCGGCATCCGAAGACAGCAACCTCGATGAGATTGAGATAAAGTTGACCGACCACCTGATTGCCAATGTACGCCACATGTGCGAAGCCACTCGACAGCCATACCAAGCCAACTCCCATTCATCCGACATACCGAAGGCCTGGGACTCCATTCGCTTGTGCCTCGAATTGTCCAAGGCTGTCAACCGCAGCGGACGAGTCAACAGAACGACCCTGTTGTCGGAGCTGCGGTACCTAGGACCCAACAACGCGCTGATTATTCACATCAGCAGCCAAAATGCAGCTCTTTTGATCCATCGGCTTTCTGGAGTCCCCAACGACGTCGTCTTTGAGGTTTTCGAAGCATCGCCAAGAAATGACGATGTTCTCGCTGCTGAGAATGCCCTGCAATGGGACTTCCCTGGCAACGCTGTCGCAGTTCCCCTTGCAACCTTCGAAGATAGAAACTTCCAAGGAAGTTTGGCGACATTTCTGGAGCAGGCCTCTCTCGAGTCGACCAAGATGTTTGCTGCTCATACCTTCAAGGCCGGTGCTGACATCCACGAGTATCGAGACACATCGAGTCCAACTATGATCAGCTCCATGTTGATGGCCATCCTGGAAGAGAACGGTCGCAGGGTCTCGATGCCCATTCTTCGAAAGCGAGTCCGTGACGATATTTCCTGGCACAACGCACGAAAGCCTTGGCGCCGACTCCCCCGCTGGCTGGTTCTCAGGGTTTCCATTGCTCGGTGCCTGTCACTCTCCTTGGGGGGAGAGATGGGCCGTTTTCAATATAAGTTCCTGATCTGCAGCGCCTTGGCTACCTTTATGGAGTCCGCCCAGGCATCACTGGAACCTGCTCAAGTCCAATTTCTGAAAGCCAAGCTCTGTCGTCGCCTGGTGAAACTGGATGTGGATAGGGACAATGTGCAGGCCAGAGACATTCTGCCACAAGTCGATACCCTTTTTGACTTGCTCACCCCACGGATCAACAAGACAATCGAGCATGCCACTAGACGTGTTGCCGCCGAGTGGGACGCATTTAAGCAGTCACATGCAAGGCCCATTCCCGAATTGCCAAAAAGAGCCAATCGTGATGACCTGCAACTCCCCCTGAAACTCAGTGGTGATATGTTGCGGAAGCTACAGGCAAACTGGGGGAACATGACAAGAGGTCAACACCGCAGATGGACACCCCCAGCCAACTTTGATCTCGCTTCTGTCACGAACAAACATCTGAGCGAATTTGCGCAGCCGCTGTTTCACGTCGCCCAGCAAGAGACCATGCTGCCAGATGGCTCACCAAACGACTCCTTGAAGAACTATCTTCAGACTGCGCTTCCCCTGTATCACGGCAATCCCGAACAGCTGAGCATCCTTATTCTCAACGCCATGGAAGTGTGGATGAGGCTGGACCAAGCGACCTGTATCCAATTCCCACTCCTGAAAGAGTACCATCCTGTTTTCACGCCCGAGTCACTGAATGTTCTGCACCTGGCTACTTTCAAGGATATGGCCCGGCTACATGAGATACAGAAATATATTTCTGACAGGATCCACATAAGCAACCTTCCGAGATGCACTGTATTTGACGATCCTTCTGCTGGCTGCTTTGCAACAAGATACTACGACGGCGGATATCCGGAGTCTGAGGCCATGCGTAAGATGCATAGAGCAATCACGAATTCGGATGCGATGAGAAAGGAGGCAAAGCGTGAGGAATGGGAAAAAAAGACCGAGGAGTTTCAGAACTTGACTCGACAAGTTGGTATGTCAAGCGCTTTTATCAATCGATTCTCCCGGCAGCTAACCTGTTGACAGATGGGAGTTCATGCATACTTACCGTTGACGAGTATAACCCTCTTGCTCGAGGTGTCCACGACGATCGACAATGCCCGCGTTGTCGAGCGATGCACAAGCTGGAACGAATACGGATCCAAATTTACGAGGAATCACTTCCCTCGGAACCTTGTCTGGCCAAAGCCGCAGTGTTTGAACTCCGATGCCCTCCAGCATTCGCCAAGTATCGTGACACAACTTGGATGCTTATCTCTCAACTCGGAACGCCCGAAATTACCGTCGCCGTTGCTCCCAAATGTCTACTGAATGGTTACTCTCAGTTGCGTAACTTCACGGGCATTTTCCCCAAGTTCACCCTCGCATCCTTGACAAAATCCTGTATGTGTGTCCCTGACCTTTCATCTTTTGTTTACATCTGCTAACGTTTCCAAGTCTTGCAAACTCACTACTCCAATGTCAGATTTCCCGTGGAGTGGGAAGGTGGACGAGATGGACTGTGCAAACCGAATGCACTGAAACTCGCATACGCCTACATCGAGAACGATACGACTGTGTGGACAGGCCGGGTGTTTAAAACTCCAAGTTTTGCCCATCATGTTCAACTGAGACTGCCTGAACAGTCCCCCTTTCGGCCTGTCTTTAACCACAAGAGCTTTGCTGTCGAAGGACAAGGTCCGACTTCATACGAGATCATGGCCACGCAGCCGAACTGCCCATCTGGCCTGAATCCCCACGAGTTTCTGGCGCTCAAAAGTCTCATGTCCGGTGCAGCACGACGCTGGTTCTCAATCTTGACAGAATTGGCGTCAACAAATCTGAACTGGTCCAGCGAAGGCACCATGACGTTGCTGCTTCATCTAGCACTTCAATGCGGCCCCAGCTGCGACAAGAACGATCCTCTGCGTCTCGTCCACTCCGCATTTCGCGACCCTCACTTTGTTGGCAAGCTTCTGGAGCAGGTCAACTCCCGTCTTGCCACTCTTGCAAGCTTGGCGAGCTGGAGAGAAACGCACCTCATGAGAAGCATGATTGTCCTTGCGCTGCGTATTCAGGAGTTGGCCGGCAATGCAGGGTTGACGCAACTGCATTTCCAGGCTCTTGAATCCGTTATTCAAGCTCGGAAAACATGCATCAGCTGGCTGAGAATGCTTCGAGAGGAGATTCAGAACTGCACTGAGATAACCACGGCGCAGCAATTACAGCAGCGCGCGCTTGGTACTGCTCTCCTCTGCCGACGTACATTCATGATCAACCTCGACCAGACGACTCCGCTTGACCCTCTGTCATTGGAGGCTTACATTGAGTCTACAATTGCAATCCAGGAAAACATGACGACTGATGTCGAGTCACTTCCACAGTCGGCCCTTCAGGACCTCGTGTTTGCCACCAAGCTGTCATATCAACTTCAGACTCTCGTAGTGCAGTCAATCAGCAAGAACCCCAAAGGATTATACAGCGCCTTGCGGCAATTTTGGCCTGATGCCGAGCGCCTGGACTCCAGCACTTCGATTGTGTCCGTGAACCGTCCGGGCTGGGTTCTGTGCGAACTCGCGGAAACGGATATCGACTGCCACCAAGCCGTGCATTTGAACTTTCTCCTTGGAACACTTTTGGTCAATGGGAAACCCGTTGGAGTAGGTCAATTCTCAAAGATTTAGGTGTTGCAGATGAAACTAACTCAGGTGCAGAGGCTTCCCCAAGATACCCAGAACGAAGTTGTCGTGAAGGAGTTGTTTGGCGACCAGCCTCTGATGGTATATCAGTCATCCATTGCTGGCATGACGTATAGTAAGTGAATGGACAAAGCCACTCCTTTTGAAGTTTGGTGGCTAACCCTCTCAATAATCAGCCCTCAAGTATCAGCCAAAGGGCGTGACAGTGCATATCGGATACGAGAAGGGTGAAACGGTCGTTCTGGCGAAGTACAAGAGCATGCTTGTCCGTCTGATCCCCAGGGAAATATTTTGTCGAAAAGGTGTCTTTGATATACCGAGTCCCCTGATACTCGAGCAATTTCACTGGCTGTACGTCGTTCCGACTGAGAAAGGTGCAGAACCGAAGCTGAAATTATTTGCAGAAACCTGAAAACCGGACGTCTTTACATTACGCCCCCCAACAACCGTTGGAACTTTGGTTCTGTATATTGTTGGGAAGTTGATATTCACAGGGGACACTGTCAGCGGCAATATCAAGATGGTATGGATAGGGTGGTGAATCCCATGTCTCCGCTTTTTCAACGAATTGCCAACATGCTCCACGGGCTCGCTCAAGGGCAGCATTTGCTGATCACGCAAAAGTTACCGTATGGGCCCCCAGCACTTGAGGTTCGTGTCAACAGGCTAGAGCTGTTGTTCTTCGTCAACCGCAATTCGCTCCTTTATTCTCCACAGCTTGGTCTTGAGATCGACCCGCTGCAGGATGCTGGTACCTGGTATGGGCTGGAACACAAATTAGTCTGCCGAAAGGTGCACAATCCATTTCGTCGGACCATCCTTGTACCACTCCCTTTTGGCGCCGACGGCTTTCGGTTCAGACGATCAGGTTGTCATGTTGAGCTTGCTGTGGGACGGAGCGACAGATACGGAAAGTTCGACATCAACGACACTTTGGGCAGAATCGACTGCGCAGCTGAACCTGCACTTGTCTATACCAAAGCTCTTCTTCATGCGCTCACGTCATTTCCCTTACCTGACCCCTTGACTGGCCGCACCGGAACCGAAGAAAGCCTGCACTGGCTCCAGTCGGGAATATGCCGCCCGTGGACAGTTCTGGGAAGAGAGGTTTCGTTTTTGTTGCAGATTGCGAGCCTCACCCCGACTAGAGAGTACTACCCGTCCGGCCTGAAAGGGATGAAGACCGAATTCTATGATGAACACCTCACCCCTCACATACAACACCCGCTCTATCGACCGGTCGTGCAGAAGCTTCTTTCGATTTCCAACGATCTAAGGATGCTCGATCCACCTCGAGATGGTGAAGACAACTCTCTTGATCTTCTACCACCAGGAGGAGAAGTTTGGCTCAACAAACGAGCACTGGCGCGACGACAGCTGTATGAAAGAAAGACTGATAGTGACAATGCAGCCATCACTTCTGGAACAACTGATCGCGTGTACCTAGCGCGGGACAAGAGTTCGACTTCAGACAGCCTCTACAGAAGGGTCATGGAAACAACGCATCTCTTGCGGACACGTCCGGCCAAGTTCCAAACTCCGAGCAATCTGGCTGGCATTTTTGCTTTGGGTAACAAAGTTGGTGGATATGGCGAGGTATACGACACGGTGTCTCTCAACGATCGGATGTATACAAATATTCAAGAGAGCTGGGGGGCCCTTGTGGAGTTCTGCCGGGATCCAAACCAGTCCCGCTACAGCCTCATGTTTCTCTTCGCCAATTTGGCATTTCGCGAGGCTACAGATGTCGACCTCCTCAGGGGGCTGGTGGCATTTTCCATTTTGCGGGACCTTCAAAAACTCCCTCTGGCGAGGCCTTGGCCCTTATACTTCAATTTTCGCCCTGGTGCTGTACCACAGTTGGAAGACATTATCAGGCTACTACAGCCATTCAGGACACCGCCACCGGAGGATGAGACAGGGGGGTTGGGAGCATTCCTTACAATGAAGCAGCGCCGCAAGATACAAGCTGGCAAGGACGCTCACGAGATACGAAGTGAGAATGACTGCCACCAATTTGCCAAGCTCATCCTAGCTCAGTGGCCTTGTGAGAAGCCAGATCTCTCAAAGCTCCGAGGCGATCAGTTTCTGCTGGATGTTGATGCTGCAGCTGAGGCGATCGTCCCAGAGTGGCAGCGGCTGTACCGCAACATGGAACTCTGGAATCACCTCAAGGACGTCCAGCTGATTTTGGATCAGCATCGCCAAGAGGACCAGTACAGTCCCGAGAATACTACGACAGCCGAAGAGATATTCATGTGTCGTGTTCGAGGAGACGAGGTGCCCGCTTTGAGCGAAAGTCTGTTAAGGAAAAGTTTCAACCCCTGCCTTCCATCTCAAGCTATCACGGGGACAAAGTTCAGCGCTGAGTGGTGTCCTCTTGCTAGTCTGCCCCAAGATGGGCGCAAGGCGTCCATGCAAGTCAGCAATAGAGCAATTGTCAGCAATGCACAGCCGCGAATGTCGGCGTACGAGATCAAGCGACACATTGATGAGCTCCAAGAGATTGTCGACGGGCTGGGAAATAGCAAGTCATTGGTTCGTAAGAAATATGCTCAGGATCTCAGTGGCAGCTTGCAGGCACTAAAGAGTCTCAAAACGCCGGACCAACTTGCGAAGCCATTCCTTGCCATTCGGCCTAACGATGCAGCGAAGGGCGATGTCAATCGTATGTTTGAGGCGCTGAAGACATCTCTGGTTGCCGAGACATCGGATACACCATCTCGCCGTATTGAGTGGCTGCGAGTTGGAGGATTGTGGCCTGCCATGACAACCACGGCCTTGCTCGAGCAGTTACGATCAACCAGCAATGCACGTTTCGGGACCGGCATGCGCCAAGGGCTCATCAACCTTGGGCTTGCCTTGACCAAGCTCCAGAGGGAGATGCGGCTCAACGACTGTGTCATGGCAGGTGATATGTCCCGTTACCAGGATGAAGAAGCCAACACAGGTCATCAAAACTGGGATCCGGCGGAGCACCCTGACTGGTTACTTTTGGAGATTGAATCCAACCTGCTTATCCGGCCAGGCCAAATCGACGTAGCGCAAGCAACCATCTCACCCGAGTCCAAGAGCAATTCAGTCTTGCAGATGAACATGGGAGAAGGGAAGACGTCATGTATCATTCCCATGTGCGCAGCCTTCATGGCGGATAAGAAGAGCCTCGTGCGAGTAATCGTTCCAAAAGCCCTGTTGTTGCAAACAGCACAGTTGCTTCAAGCTCGTCTCGGTGTTATGCTGAACCGGCACATCCGTCATGTGCCTTTCTCGAGGCGTACCTCAACACAGGAGGGCAATATCAGGCTCTACTTCGAGATTCACAAGCAAACACTCGAAACCGCCGGCGTCATGTTGTGCCTACCAGAGCATAATCTCTCTTTCATGCTGAGTGGACAGCAGCGACTTCTAGATGGCAAGATCAATGAAGCAAAGCCGATGATGAAGGTGGATGCATGGCTAAAATCCCATTGTCGCGACATTCTGGACGAGTCAGATTATACACTGGCAACGCGAACTCAACTCATCTACCCTTCCGGATCTCAGATGTCAGTCGACGGCCGTCCGCATCGATGGGTGATCATTGAGGCTGTTCTCAGCCTTGTCGATCAACATCTGTATGGCCTGCAAACCAGTTTCCCGAACTCGCTCGAAGTGGTTAGGAGGCCCGGTGGCGGCTTTCCTTTGATATACTTTTTGCGACAAGATGTGGAAGATGAATTGCTTCGTCGGCTGACATCGGACATTACTAATGGGCTCGGTCACATCCTCCCAACGCATTATATGAATGCTGGGCAGCGGCGCGCAGTGGTCGATTTCTTATCTCCGACGAAGGCCAGACTCGGTCCCAGCACTCTGGAAAAGTTGAGAAAGTTGTGTCCAGAGAGGCCAGAGGTGAGACAGACGGTCTACCTCCTCCGCGGCTTGTTGGTGAACCGGATTTTGATCATGACCCTGAAGAAGCGGTGGAACGTGCAATATGGCCTGCATCCCAATCGAGATCCGGTGGCTGTCCCTTTCCACGCCAAGGGTGTGCCTAGCGACCAATCTGAATGGGGTCATCCAGATGTGGCAATACTGTTTACCTGTCTCGTGTTTTATTACGACGGAATCCTGGAATCCCAGCTCAGGCAAGCACTCGCTCGTGTCCTGAAATCCGATGATCCATCGACCGAGTATGACAAGTGGGTTCAGAGCTGTGACAACTTCCCAGAGTCGCTCAAAGCGTGGAACGGGATCAACGTGGAGGACAATGTTCAAATTCATGAGGTTTGGAACGCGGTTCGTTACCGGACGGTGGTTATTGACTACTATCTGAACAACTTTGTCTTTCCACGACATGCAAAGCAATTCAAGGTCAAGCTGCAGTCTAGCGGCTGGGACATCCCGCTCTTTTCAACCGAAACGGAAGAGGCCAAGCAGTCGAAGAAGGGGTTGAAGGCGCTCACAACAGGCTTCAGCGGTACCAACGACAACCGCACAATGCTGCCGCTCACGATCCAACAGGCAGATCTCCCTACACTCTCTCATACCAACGCCGAAGTACTGACATATCTGCTCTACGACCGATCCCGACGATGCCAGGTCATCACCAATCAGTGGGGAAAGAGGGCAACTGAACGCGACCTCTTGTGGCTGCTCAAAAAGCACAATATCCAAATTCTTATCGATGCCGGCGCACAGATCTTGGAGATGGATAATGAGACCCTTGCAAAGACGTGGCTTTCCATAGACGGGCGTTGCAACGCCGTCTTGTATTTCGACAAGACAAACAAGCCATGGGTGATCGATAAACAGCAACGAAAAACGCCCCTTTTAGCCTCGCCATATGCTGACGACTTGTCGAGATGTCTTGTGTATCTTGACGAGGCCCATACGCGAGGCACAGATCTCAAGCTTCCACTTCACGCCTGTGGTGCTTTGACGGTGGGTCAAGGGCAGTCCAAAGATCACACCGTCCAAGCGGCCATGCGGCTACGCCAGTTGGGGAAGAGTCAACGTATCATGTTCTTCGTTCCTCCCGAGGTCAATCAAGTCATCAAAGACCTCAGGAAAAAGTCCGTTTTTGATAAAATCGACTCACATGATGTGATTTGCTGGCTTCTGGACAATACGTGTGATGGCATCGAGCAATTGCAGCCATTGTACTTTTCCCAGGGCATGGATTTCTGCAGAAGGACACAGGCAGCCATCGATAACCCAGACTGCTTGACTCATCCAGGCCATCAGGCAAATTACGTGGCAGCCATCAAGCAGAACGAGCTTCAGACCTTGCAGGAGATGTACGAGCCCAAGACAAAGGTGAAGGCAGCGAAGCTTTCCGCTGAGGCAAGCTCCTCGCATCCAAAGGTTGCAGGGTTTTTGAAGGAGCTCAACAACCGCCGAAAGGGCTTTCAGGATACCGGCCGAGCCGTGCATGGATCCGCGTTGCAAGAGGTGGAACAAGAGCGCGAGGTGGCGTTTGAGGTTGAGACTGTTCGCCAAGTCAAGAAGCCGGTGATGTACGATGCCCTCACCTTTCCCGGGATGAGCCATGAAATCGACATATTTGCCCGAACTGGGAGGATTCCAGTTGGCAGCCTTTCTGTCTGCCATGTGTTTGACCTGCTTGGCCGGACTGCTGTTGGTCGAAAGCATAAGGTTAGAGTTGAGAACCGAAAATCCCAGTTGTTTGTGTCAGCTGAGTTTGGGCACACGGTCAAACTGTTCACTGATCTGGCAAAGGATACCTTCCTGCGGCCGGTGAACTGGATTCTCTGGAGTGAATCCACACAAACCGCGATTGTTTTGATTCCGGAGGAAGCGGAGATCCTGATCAAGATGATTCGGGACAGGCGTACGCACCCCCGAGTTCACCTGATCTCGTATGCCTCGCCAGTCACTAGGAGCATGCTGCCATTCAACAAGCTCAACTTTTTCAGCATGCCACCGCTGCCTGAGGGATGGGTTGCCCCCCATTGGCTGAGGACTGAGCTCGGCATCCTGGCCGGCCGACTGTACTTTGAATGGGAAGAGTACGAGGCTTTGTGTACCTTACTCGGCGTGGATGTTAACGATGGATCCATCAACAGCTTGGATCCCTTTGACGATGAGGATGAAGGATATGGTGGTGACGGCGCAGGCGACGGACTTGACGAGGACGCCCCAAAGAAAAAAGTTCAGAAGGACAGCTTTGCACCTCGGCCATTGACATTCCTGCAAGAATGGCTCGCTGTTCGGAGACACGGCCAAGACTTTGTTCACACCCCCATGGGCTTCTTGACGCAGAGCAAACCCTTGCAGAAGAACCATCCGTTCTTTGGAGGCGTGTCTTCTCCACCTCCCACACGAGATGGCAGCACGCCGCCGTCTGGTTTCCCCAAGGGTTCTGCTGTGATGGGAAATCATACTCCAGCTTTTGGAGGTGGTGACGACCATGACTTTTATGACGGTGGGCTGGACGACATGGGTGCTAATGTAGGAGTGGAATCGGATGATGAGGATAAGAAGGAAGTGGTGTATGGTGAGAGCGAGTTGCTGTCGGCCATGTCGGGGTCGGGAAGTTTTGCTTTGACGGATTCGGAGGAGCTGTCGGAGAGTGATAGATGAGGGATTGGGCTGGGGTAGCCAGTAGTGGGGTTAGGCATTTCCTTATGTCTTGTTGGCTTGTGTTTATTTGGGTTGGAGTTTGAGGGTTTCTTACTTATCTGCATGATACCATGGGAATTTTGTCGGATTTGGAATGGGATAATGGGATGGATTGGTAAACATGTGGGATTTAAATGGGTACATTAGGCATGTGTAAGGAATGTACAAAGGGTATTATGGGTATTTAATTGTGGGAATGGGGATAGAGAGGGGCGTTTAAGGGCTGTCTTGGTAGTGTTGCGGGATTTGTGAGCATATCAGATTTTGTAGGAATAAGCAATGTACATGTCTAGGTACATTCCTCAATTTTTCCGACTCCCTAGTGAAAAGATTCCATCAACTGTGCAAAGCAAGGCCTTTACTCATCAAGCCGAAGGGTTTAGACTCTACGGTGTAACAACCCACCGCTATTCTGACAGGCAAATGCCGAAGTTTGCACACCGAAGTAGAGACAATTCGGCCGCGCATATGCAGCCCGTCAGCTGTCAATCTCACTTGCGACTTACACGCAGCAGGGGACGGCTCAATGAAATGCTAGACTCTTTAAAACGCTATAAATGTCCTGGGCTTTCGGTGCTGAACCCGCTCGCTTCAGCTGTACATCTTCGGTCTGCTAGAGGCTTATGTAGCTGCCTATCACTAATTCATCAGGCACTTTCCACCAACAACAAAACGTTCTTGTGCCACCACACCTGAGATAGCTTGTCAGCTCCTGACAGAAATTGCCCATGAAGTTTTGATATATAAACCATCGTTGCTCTTCATGACCTAGTGATGAACCACATTTTGCTTTGGCTTTAAATGACGGTGCTCTTGTGGTGGTCATGACGCTTCATAACCCCCAACCCCTCGATACCCCCTTTTCCTTTCCCTGAGTTCTTGGCTTCCACCACGACACACCACTATCAACCAGCCACCCATACGGAATTTGAGACGTTGAAACTCAGATTAGTGCAACAGCCAAGATGGCACCCAGTACTTACACAATAGAAGTGATCCCATTTTCACAGTACAACTGGACTTTTGAACACCCCGGCTGGCTCAACCTCAAGTCTGTGCCCCCTTTTTTCCCACTTAGTGTCCCACCCCCTTCCTAGTACTGACTCTGTGTTCCAGCCCCGCCGCCGTAGCGCTAATAACAACCTTTCTCACCCTCGGCTATTATCTATCTCTCGAACTCTTCCTCCTCACCCTCCTCACCTTCCGCACCCGCAAAACACTCTATTTCTATGCCCTGATAATCTCAACAGCGGGTTTGATCCTGCAATCGACGGGCTACATTCTAAAAGCATTTGAGAACCCCTGCCCTCCGATCTTTATTACCATCCTCTGCAAGGTAGGGTGGGTGAGCAACGTCACCGGCTTCAGCCTCGTCCTCTGGTCGAGGCTGCATCTCATAACTCAGAACCGTTCCCTTCTAAAATTGACGCTATGGATGATCACCGTCAACGCGATACTGCTCCACACGCCGATCATTGTCTTTGAGTTTGGGCTGCTGAGTCCAGAAGGATGGCAAAGGGAGAGGTGGTTGCTTCCTATGGAGGTGATGGAGAGGATACAGCAGAGTGTTTTCACGCTTCAGGAAACGTTTCTTAGCGGGCTGTATATTCTTTTCACGTTTCGGTTTTTACGTTCGGGGACTGACAATGGGGGTGGGGCAGAGCAGGAGGATAGGGTGGTGAGGAGGGTGGTTGGGTTGTTGATAGGGGTTCAAGTGCTGGCTGTTGGGTTGGATGCGGGGTTGACGGCGTTTGACTTTTTGAACATGTTTACGCTGAAGTGCACGCTGCACCCGTTTGTGTATGCGGTCAAACTGAGGTTGGAGTTCGTGGTGCTTAATCAGCTGGTTGGGGTGGTCAAGGGGGGGTTGCTTGCTAGAGGGGAGGGGAGGTTGACAGTGGGAAGGGAGGAGGGTTGGAAGGGAGGAAGAACGGGGTGCGGGAGTGATAGTGGGGATGGGAAAGTAGGAGGTGAGGTGTTCAACGTACCGCTGTCTGCGAATGGATCGGGGGCTTCGGCTGAGTCAGTTGACTTTTTTACTAAGGCGGCGGTGGCAGGGTCGGACACCGGTCAACAAGTCTGACAGTCTGCTGTATCTTGTAGTACCTTATGTGTTAGGTCATGCAGGTAGCGGTGTCTTTCATCTCAAGTCTCAACGTCCGACGGAACGTGACTTAATGAGTTAGGTACTTCAAAGCAATGGACGTCCAGCCAGAACAAATGGTACTGCCTGACAAACTTGGCTTATTATTGGGTAGCATATGGGAGTGTTGTACCGCGGAGGCGCTTAACTGGGCCACACCCAAGGAGAGTCATTCAGTATGATTAGGTGTTTCAACTTTCAAGCCAGATGATCTGGGATAGCATGATTGGGGGACACGCTGCATGAAGATGAGCATTCTGGTGCGCCTGAGCTGCGATGTGATTGGGTTCATGTCTGTGGCGCGGTTGCCTTGTGTGTACCCTGGAGCACGCCCGTCCCTCTGTCATGTATGTCATATGAGTCACCCCCAGAGCCCATTCATAACAGAATTCTGAGGTAGCAACACCACTCTAATTGCCAAGAAGCAGCTTGAAGCCATACGCACAGAACACAATGCCTTATAACGCGGCTGGCGTTGTGGCTTCTGTAAGTCACCATTACAACCACAAACCAACCAAACGAATTGGTTCTCCGCACGAAAGAGTCCGTATCAAGCCCTTCGGGCAGCAACAGATTGTGAGTACTACTTGGTCCAACTAGCAAGACTACCTTAGTCTACGAAAGATCCAATCATTCTAACGGGAATACAGGTCTCCAATGACCAAAGCAGACGCAGAGACGCCGAGCGAGATTCCGCACCAGCACACTTTTCAGTGTTGGGGAAGAGGAGACTGGAGGAACTAGACGAGAGCCGCGAGAGCACCGCGGGCAGCAACAGCAGCAGTAATCCAGCGGCCAAGCGTCATTGTCGGATATCTCTCTCGTCGCCAACCAATCAGCTCTGCACCGATTGCTCAAAAATATGCTGGGACGGAATCGAGAAGTTGATAAAGGAAAAGCTGCGGTTCACGTGGAAAGGTCGGCCGGTCGCCGACGTGGGATGGCGATATCGAAAGCTCTCTCCCGATAATACCTGTGCACTCTGCCGCCAACTGTACGCTCCCTGGATAGAAAAGTTCTTGGAGAATCGGCGCTGGATTGAGCGCAAGGTAATAAACGATATGGGAGACCGAATCCACGTCTTCCCTAATCTACGATACGTCCACCACATCAGCGATTTTCAGGCTGGAAGGAACGTGCTCCGAGAGCACGAAGCGCCATATCACATCGCTGTCGTCCCCATCGCACCGAGGTGGAGAGAGGGATTGCTGGAACACATCGCCGCAAGGGGCCTGGTTGTAGTTTTGCCCGACGGGCGTTCGGAATCCAAGATCCTCCAACCTCAGCAAGTCTCCCCAAAATATGATGCAAGACTTGTTCTCTCCTGGCTGCGGACTTGTAGGCACCACCGCAGCCGCTGCAACCCAAAGCCGCCAGAGGTGAAAGGAATGAGGGTCATTGACTGCAAATCTGAGCATCTTGCTATCGTAGACTATCAACCATGCGACGAGTACGTGGCTCTGAGCTACGTCTGGGGCCAATCTGGAGGCACGGGTCCGACCGAAGACAGTGCACCAAGGGGCACGATGAAGCTCCCAAGAAACATTCCGCTGACCATTAGAGACGCCATCGAGGTGACCAAAGCCTTACGATACCGTTACCTCTGGGTTGACAAGTATTGTATCGATCAGAACAACGAGAATGAGCAGCGTGAGCAGTTCAGCCGTATGGGAGACATCTACGCCGGATCGCAGGTGGCAATATTTGCACTCGGAGATGACTCCAACGCCGGGCTCCCCGGTGTGAGCTCGACGCCTCGCGTCGGTCAGCAAGAGTGCCGCAGTGGCCGGTACCGGTTCATATCGACCATGCCCGACCCGCACGAGTTCATCAAGCGGTCCAAATGGTCGACCAGAGCATGGACGTACCAGGAAGGCCTCTTCTCGACTCGCCGCCTCTTCTTCACGAACCATCAAGTCTACTTTGAGTGCAACGCCATGAACTGTGCAGAGTCCTTCAAGAGCAATCTCGGCATCATCCACACCAATAACGGCCAGCGGTTTAGGGCCTATCACCGCGCAGGGCAATTTGTGTGCGGGAACTCCAACCAATACTCACACCTCGATGTGAGGCGAAACAAGGCAAACCACCGCAAGGTCGACATGATCCGTCGGTGCCAGCATCAGATCTCGCAATACACAAAGCGAGAGCTGACAAACAAGGACGATGTTCTCCATGCGTTTGCAGCCATCGCCCGGTTCTACGCCAAGACGACGGCCATGATTGCCAGTTTGGCTGGGATCCCCATCCCATTCCCCATCGCAAATCTGCCAACAAGCAATAAGCAGGAGGGGCTCGACCATCTCAGCTACGCCCTGGCCTGGTCACATCAAGTAGACAACTTTGACGATAAATTCCCGCGGCAGTTTTGTGAAACACAGCCTGAGGCTTCTGAGCCAGACAGGTTGCAACAGTTACCATGGACGCCGGACCGTAATCCCAAGCCGCAGCGTCGGCCAGGATTTCCGTCCTGGTCCTGGGCCGGATGGTTCGGCCAGATACGGAGCAGAAACGATCTCCCTTACTGCTGGACCAGTCTTCTCAGTTCTGTAAGGATAGGGTTTGGAAATAGCGGCCACATGAGGGACTACGAGTGGTTGCAAGGTTTCGAGCGGTACAAGCAGTATTTCATCCGTGAACTCCTCACGGCCGAGTCCTTGCATTTCGACGCGTACGTCCTCAGCCCTGAGAAACTAATATCGCGCCGCCATCTTGGTGAAGATGTGTGCCTATCGATGGGGCCTACATCGTTGGAAGAGTTGCAGATGAAGCTGATGAGGGGCGAGTACCAGTGCGTGGTCTTGGGCACGTACGGAGAGCCCCGGAGGGATGTCTACAGAGCCATACAGGCCGCGGACAGGAAGACGGCGAATGCAAAGAAACGCCGGATAGACATGTTTGAGCGCCGCGAGCCGGATGCCATCGTCTGTCTGCTTGTCCGTACTAACCCCGTTGAGGGATTCTCGTACCGGAGAGGCCTTCTGAAAGTTCCATACTATCACAGGGTGGGAGGGGAAAATGCGTTGCAGGGTTGGGATACAGGCCCGATGAGAAGTTTTATTTTGAGGTAGTTACATCTGATTAAGAATATTTTGGATTTCGGATATGGTACTCGAACAGAACTCGATGTCGGCCACTTCGCTAAGTATTAGAATACCTATATAGACTTTGAATACTTGGATGAAGGATCATCATTGCTTAGATTATAGGTTACAAACGCCCAGGTAAAGGACCGTTGTTGCTCGGATTACAGGCTGTGATTGTCTGGATAATGGGCCCCCCTTGGAATTGAGTACAAGCTATCTTGCGTGTGTCTAACTTCCATGTCGTCATCCAGCACCCAGGGTATCTCCGATCTCAACTTCCCTGCAATCCTCCTTCAAACGACCCCCAACAACCTCCAACCAACTACCAGGCAGGAGATCATTAAATTCCAATCCCGCCAGCCCCCCCAAAATTCCCAATCGAATTTCCAACATGCTGCCCAGACCCCATGGGCGCCCCAGCAGGCGTATATACCTTGACCCCGGTCCTCCTCTCCTCATCAATCTCGGCCTGTCTCTTCGCCTTGGTCGCCTTGACCGCCGGGCTCTGGAACTTGGACATAAATTTCGAAAGTTTTGACGGCGGCTTGGCGACGTAGTCCGGGTTTGGCTCCGCGACCTTTTCATAGTAGAGGTATCGAGCTGGCGTCTCTAGCGGCTTCTTTCTCGTGGTCTCATCATCAGGGACTACTGTCGAGGCGGCGGTGAGAGATTCATTAGAAGCTTTGGTGGTGAGGGTTTTCTGGTCTGTGTCTTGGGGTGCGGTTGAGGAGGAGGCCATTGTGGCGGTGGTGTCGTCGGACTTGATCGCGAGGTTAGGGACTGGGGTTCTGCGTTTTTTGGGGGTGGTGTTCAGCCAGAGTGGTGACAGGATAGGTATGTTAAGTCGTGGTGATGAGGCAAGGCGCTGTTGAAGGCGGAAGCTTGATGTTTTATACCCAATGCTTACTTCCCGCCCTTCGGCCGTCGTGACCAGTCGTCCAGTTAAAAATGACCACCAGCGTCGTATTTAGGCTCTCTCAACGACCAACTGAATGGTCTAGTGATACTGAAATGAATCTAGTATTTGCACAGCCTTCCTTGGCACACACCAGAACCGCGACTTGTTGGTTGCTCAAGGTGTGAGTTTATATGCCCAAGAGTCCAAAAGGACTGGCATAGCCACAAACTCCATGGCATGATATACCCCGAAGGAGAGTTTCGTACATTTTCCGAGGTTGGGCTTGTGCGTCTTCATGTCTCCAGATGCAACAACTGGCAATCTGTATATCCAGACTGTGATCCCAGAACCAAGTTCGGCGGCCCTCCACGCAACAGTCGATGCCTTGTTGGAGTTCGAACATGCAGGGAAAGTCACCCTTGCCCCAACCATGGGGTAATGGCATTGTCTTCTTCCCTTGGCGAGCCGTCTCCTGTTCTTCGAGCTTGCGGTTATGCCCCTCGGTTATTGCGGCCCGTGTAGTAGTAAGTGTCACCTAGAGATGGTCGTTGAGCCCATAAATGGCGATGGCACTGTGGAACACGGCGTTAGATGACACAGAACTCTTGGGAAAGTAGAAGGGGGCCAAACTTGCTCAAAGTTGAGATGGCGTGCATCATGGTTCTCTGTCGTCGGGCAACAGGTTCGCCCAGATTTTCGGCTCCCGTCATCAATTGCCGCGCTGCCTGTGAGGAGCATAAAAAGAGCGTGGAATCGAGAGCAGGTTGTCTCAAATGCACTGAGATCGACTCCATTCAATTGGTGGTTGAGAAAGCTTTGACCACCACTCTTTTCTGGTGGCTTCTTTTCCCCGCCCAGAAGTTGAAGCACGCGTTCCAGCGCGACCAGACATCATCTTTTGACGACTCGCGCTACTGCGTCGGTTTGGTCGACCGCACGCAACAGCCATGGATTCACTACCTCTTGAAATCATATGCATGATTGTTTCGCATCTTCCCCGACGTCGTCGTAATCCAGGGCACAAAGGCCGCGAGGAAGACCAACTTCAGGCCTTGAATGAGTATCAGCGCGTGACGGCAGGTAGGTAACACGCGTTGACCTTGCAAACACCTCACTAATGATTTCCAGGTTTGACTGGTGACGAACTTGAAGAAGCTGTTCGCAAGTTGATCGAAAAACACACTGAGGATTCTCGACAGGGTAGGTAAACATAACGTTGCCATCACACGTTTGAGCGGGTCTTGTGCTAATAAGGTATCTATTGGACAACTAGAGTGTGAAACAAGCCTAGCCCCCTTTGCCACTATCTCAACCAAATGGCAATATGCTGTTGAGCGTTTTCTCTTTGAAGAAATCATATTCACCAATGCTGAACTCGACGACTTCGCCTCTATCTTCTCACCCAAACAGGCCCATCGTCGCCGCTTTCTCGAGCATGCGAACTTCAGAGTAATCCTCCCAGAGTTTGGCGATCCCGATGACACTTGGTACGAGTCGGACAAAGCAAGACGTGACAATGATCGATTTGCGTCCAAAGCAGTCTGGGCGCTCTTCAACATCCTATCACCCTGGAAATCCGATCCCAGCCTGTGGTTTGAACTCTCCCTTGCGATACCCTCGCCCAAGTACAAAAGTCGGAAGCACCAATACTCATACATCTCTATCAAAGACGCCGAAAACCTACCGGCCTTGCCCTTTATCCGCGAATTGAACTTATCGCATGGGGAACTGGCCCCGAACACGGATAACTATCGACGGCTCCATCCCACCACCATTTTCAGTCTTATGGAAAAAGCGCCAGGTCAAGAGAAGGTTCAGTGGAATTATGAACCCCCTGCTCTCTACTTGGCGCTACGACGGCAGTTGCGCAATGCGGCTATCGAGTCTCTTAAAAAGGTGAAGCTTTCACCTGCAGTGCGCAAGATTTCGTTTTCGTCCATGGAACTACTGGACAAAACGTACCCACACGATCAACGATTGCCGAACCTCATTTATCCGCACAAACAAGATCCTCTCTGCTCTGCTCTTCACCGTTTGGTAGATGATCACAACATCTGCGAACTCTGGATGGAAGGTCAGGTCGAGCCTTCTCTGTTCTGGCCTTATCCTGAGACAGAAACTCCTGCACCATTCTGGCAATCCATGGAGACTTTTCATGTCGGTTGTGCCCTTGAGGCTCCCAATGGCCGCTGGTATTTTAAAGCCTCGCCTAGGGATCTGTTGGATCGAGAGTTGCCTAGCGAGGAGCCGCTCCCAGTCGATGCCACTGAACAGATGCCACCAGGCTATGGAACGGCAGACGACAACGTCCGTGCCTTGCTCCACAGACAATCTTTGCGCACCAAGAGAAAGTTTCGCCGAATGCCAAATGATAAGATGGTGGCTCCGCTACTTATCTCATTTGCTCGTGCCATGTCGCAAATGCCGTTGCTTAAGCTTGCTGTACTCTGGAATAATATTTCGGAGGAAACCTGGACCTTCAAGGTGGAGTACAGAGCGCCAGGGTATCAACCTGAATACGACAAGTATATGGGCGGAGATGTCGTAGACATCTCCAAACCACGAATCTTCTTCACGGAATCCAGCCTCCCGAGGGGACATAAGTGGAGGCCAAGTGACGATGTCATCGAGCTCTTCCGCAATGTCAGCATGGACAGTCACGGTCAAAAGGCCGAGATCATCTCATGGTGGGATTTGGAGAACCGTGATGGGGACCTCAGCGATGAAGAGGCGGAATTCTGGGATGAAGATGAAGATTCCGATGAACCTGATTATTGGGATGAGTTCACATTCAATGAATTTCTCACGGACGGTGGTCTACTAGAGGCCCGGGACTTTGACTTCCTCGTGGCAGCGGACGGCGTGGACCCTAACGAAGAGGATGATGACGACAGCACTGGCCAAGAGGTGGACAATAGCAGCGAAGAGGAAGAAAGCTGATTTCTCATGAATTCACAACTTGCCATCGGGTAGATCCGAGGCTATCTGCTAGCCCTCGTGGGCTTCAACTCGTCCCTCCCTCAGCTAGCCGAACAATCTTGGATTTTTTATTCAACACGATATCTACTGACAGGAGCAGCGGACATTTCGCTGTCATTGCATTCCTGATCGTTCAACAGACTTGAGATAATTCCTGCACTATCACATCATTTGACTTCGACCCGTGAACACAAGACACCTACTTCAACCACGAACCCAACGGCTCCTTCCAAGAATGTCCCACGGCCCACCTCAAAATTGTCTCACAAATGACGAAACTCCCAAGAGATCGATGTCTCAACCCAGCACCCACCTCGCCCTGACTGGAATGTCGCCCGCAGCACCCAGCGCAACGACCGAAGTAAGCCTCGGAGCGATATTGAATTCAGCATCCCGTTGCCCTCTTTCGGTATATATTGCCTCAACCCTCACCACAGACCTCGAGACAATCGCCAGCACTGCACCGATCAATTTCGCGCGCCTACCCACTCCCTTTGATCCTTCCTGAATTCCATCACACCATGCATTTCCTTCTTCTCCTCACCCCCTTCCTCCCCACAACAGCCACCTCCTCCCTCATCCTTCCCCGACAGTCCTCCCCAGCCCCCACAACCCCCTCCTTCATCTCCACCGTCCTCTCCGCAGTCAACGCCTACCGCTCCGCCCACGCCGCTCGCCCCTTGACTTGGGACGCCAACCTCGCTGCGTTTGCCCTTCAAAAGGCGAATGGATGCCGGCTTAACCATGCTGTATCTCTCCCATCGATCCATCCCTCCCCATTTCTTTTCCCCCCAACTGACACCCGTTAGGGCCCGTATGGAGAGAATGCTTATTGGACTTGGTATTACCCCCCTACCTACCCCCCGGATTTCAACGCAGAGATAGGCTACGCCTTTGAAGCTTGGAACTCCCAAGAGGAGATTGATGCGTACCTTGCCGGGGACTTGCTGGGGGGGTCGCATTTCACGCAGACGGTGTGGAAGGCTACGGAGCGGATCGGGTGCGCGTTTAGCAGTGGGAGGTGCGCGGGGAATCCGAAGCAGGAGTGGTGGTTTTATTGCGATTTTTGGCCGAGGGGCAACATCAGGGGGTGGTATGCGGGGAATGTGACTGTTTGATGCTTTTTCTGGGGGAATGGCAAGTTTTATTCTTTTTGCGGGCTGGGGGTTAAGTTCAGTTCTGACATCTGCTTATTTGCTCGGTATATCTTTTCTGAGATGGATATTCTTGGTATTTTGGGGGATGTACATCCAGTACATGAAGGGTGTCATGGCTGATGATGATGGAAATATGAAGGCTTTACTGGCTATTATGTGACTTTGTTTTCAAGTTTTGGGAGGTATTAGCCATTTCGGTACATGAATGAGATGTTTTATGTTGCTTGGGACTTTAAGTCTGTGATAATTACCTCTTTGGATGATGAACCTTTTTTCACAGGGGGTTAGAGCCTATCTGGGTTAGGATTGTACGTGATGTTATTACCCCCTTTTACCCCTTTTGTTGGTTGTGGTTTGGCGGCGGGAATGTTTGTTACGGTGTATTGCTTGACGAGATTATGTTTGAACTAGAGAAAGCTCGGGTCGGTCTGTTCAGAAGCTTAAGTTAAATCGCTAGAAAGCTGAGATTAAGCCCGTATTAGGTTGGGATAGAGCAGAGTTGGGCCCTATTCCACTATTCCTTATTCCCTATTCTAGTATTTTAGTTTAGTCTAGTACTATTCCGGCCTTTGGAATAGAATAGCTAGTACTAGTACTAGAATAGGGAATAGGCCTATTCTACTAGCCGGAATAGGCAATAAAAATTAGAATTTTTTATTATAGTATTTTTTATTAATTTTCTTTATATATTTAATTATATTGAACTAGGAAGTGAATATTTTTAGTTGAATTAATATATTAACTTTTCTATACTTTTTTTCACTTTTTTTATTTTTTTTTTAAAAAAAGTATAAATTATTATTTTTCTTAACGAATAATAGTAGTGTATATATAATAATTATATATTTAGAATAAGTAAAAAATAATAAAAAATACTATAACTTTATATATTAAAATTATTAAGGTTTTATTTTATTTTTTGAGAATAGTCTAGTACTAATTATTCCAGACTAGTATAGGCTATTCCAAATTAGTACGGCTATTCCAGACTAGTATATAGTATTATTTAATAATAGAGAGTATTTTATAGTTATATAAAGTAGTATATATATATATATTTATTAATACTTTAAATAAAGCTTTTTCGGGTTTGGGAAATAAATGAGGTAGATAAAACGCCGAATTTAAATTGGCTTAAAGAAAAGCTTAATTTAAAAAAGGTAATAGAAAAAAGGTAAAAAAAAGAAAAAGAAAAACTAAAAAAAAGAAAGTGGGAAAGGGAGGAATCAGATTCGGAAGCGGGTCCTTCGCAAAAGAAAGGAAGGAAATAGTAGTTTTTTTTATTTTTATTTATTTCCATTGTATTTATATTTATTTTCCTTTTATTTATACTTATTTTACTTTTCTTTTTATATTTTCCTTTTTTTTTTTTAATATTAAAATATAAAATATAAAGAAAAGTATAAGGAAAAGAAAATAAAAAAATACAGTATTCCATTATATATTTAAATACATACTTAAATATTTACTTCAATATACACTTAAATATTTACTTAAATATTTACTTAAATACATACTTAAATACACACTTAAATACACACTTAAATACACACTTAAATACACACTTAAATATACACTTAAATATACACTTAAATATACACTTAAATATACACTTAAATATATACCTTATAATATACTAATATACAATATATAACCCTACTAATATATCTAAATAACCCTAATATATAGTACTAATTAGTACTAAATCGTACTAAATTGTACTAGTGTGGAATAGGCTGTACTAAAATACTGGACTAAATCGGTACTAAATGAGGCCCTAGTACTAGTATTTAGTACTATTCCACTAGTACTATTCCAGGGTTTGGAATAGAATAGCCTATTCTAGTACTATTCCAGGCCCTGGAATAGACTAAACTAGAATAGGCCCAACTCTGGGATAGAGTCTTGGTTAGGCTGGGATAGAGCATGTATTAGGCTGGGATAGAGTTTGGATTAAGCTTGGGTCCAGGTCGGTATACTCTCATGGTGTCACCTAGCTGGAATAAAGTTGCGAGACAACCTTAAATACACAAACTGCTATCGGTAGTAGAAGACAGAATTCAGATAATTAGCTTTCACCTATGCCTGATAAGTACAACCGATCTCCTATCCAAGTCCAGTTAAAAACCTGGGTAGACTCAAATATGAAAGAGTTAATAGATAATACCTTACGCAGGCAGCTTGAGCACTGTGCAGTAGCATGTTGATTTGAATTGTGACAGGTGATTGTTGATTGCATAAGGTACCGTGCCGAAGGACCTCCTGGTACTCGAGACGACAAACTTGGTGGGCACTTTTTGACATCCTCTGGGCTTCAACCAAGGTATCTGAATAAGTGTTGAAACATCATTGCATCGTATACATGACAGAAAAGTCCCTGTCGTTGTTGTGGTGGCGCTTTACTTTCAGCGAGAATGATGAGGCGAGGTCGGTCTGCACAAGTCCCGCGCATATGGAGTTCGTATTCTACGACCTGCCAAAACTGGCGTATCAGAGGCAGTCGGCCAGCCTGTTTAGGACTAGGCCAGCCCTACAGTCCTTGAGGACGGGGGTGTTCATTTCGGGTGAATAGCCACGGCAGAGGCTACTGAGCTTCGATACAACGCTGTGATTTTAGCACAGGGGCCAACAGACCACTCGAGGCTCCATAGCATGAATCCTTCAAGTTTGTTCATAAAATGCCCAATCCTCGACTGATGTTTTCTTGGAACACTGGATAACCAGCTGCAAAGTCCATCTCCATCAAAATGAAGTCCATCACCTCTACCCTATCACTCCTTCCATGGGCGCTCTTAGCGGGCAAGGCCCTCGCCGTCGGCTGCGCACAACACACTTTTGGCGTCTGCCAGGATAACATCGTCCACTGGTACGATCCCGATGACGGTCAAATTTGCGATCCTCACGACTGCGGCGGTGGCCGTGCCCCTCCCAGAAAGGACGTTCCCGGCTGCGCTGCCTACACCGGCACCGAGACCCGCAGGACAGAAGCCTCATACATGCCGTGCTTCACATCTGGAAAATTGGTCTTGACAACGGAGGAGCCGACAGTCAGTCCTACGCCCCTTCCCACTGTTATTGAGTCCAGTTCAACGGAAAAGAGTGACTCGCCGAGCGACACGCTCACACCATCTGCGTCACAGCCAACTGAAACCAGCTCTGGGAGCCCACTGTTAACAACGACATTTACAACAACGACTTCGGCGACGATTACGGACGGGCCGTCTATCACTGATGCGCCAAGTCAGGGGAGTGAGGAAGAGTCTACTTCGACCACGACGACCGCGACAGGGAATGCGGGTAGCGTTGTCGGCAGTGGTGGTTCGCTGATGGCTGTTATTGCCGGCGTTGTTTTGGGCGCGGTAGCTTTGGTGTAAGGGGGGTCTTTTTTTTTTTTGCTGCATGGGCATCTTGTTGGATGCATTACTAGAGATTTTAAAATTCTAATACCTCATTTCCTTTTTCGCCAACCATGCCGTTTCATGACATCTACAACAGCAAGGAACCCGAAGCTTGGATGAAAGAATGAAGATGCTGAGATGCAAGACTGAATATGTTGAGATAAAACACTGGGGTTTCTTAGATTAAGACAAAGAAATGCTTGGATAATATTCATGATATGCTAAGATAGAAAGTTGATTATTCCGTTGTCGATCTTTTGCCACTATTCCACGAGACTGTAGAGAGCGTTGAAGTTAGGCATGCCGATTTTTTCTGATCCACAGTAGTAATCTCAACCACAACGACTACCGTGACAGTGGGTGCTTGCGGCCCAGGGGCCGCCAGAGAAGATGGTGACCCCGAATGCCAGGCGTATCATGAAATGCAACACTGTTGCAACAGCATGCTGCACATCCACCAGCGGAAGAAGCCTGAGAAAGATACAGAGAGGAAGTCGTTCTACCCATGGTCCTATCATTACCCTTTCTTGCCAGCTCAATAGCCTCCTTTGACAGGTCATTTCCGTCCTTGGTTGCACGTAAAGACTGAAATGTTCCCACCATGGAGGCAATAGAAAACACAAGCCCAGTGACAATAAAGAAAAATCCAAGAGTAGCAATCCAGAAAGTGCAGCACTGACGTCTATCGCGGCGGTCGAGCCAGAACTGGGCCGGATTGATAGGCGAGGCAGCTCTGAAGGTCTGTTCCAGTACCAATAGGCGCGGCTTCCAGTAGTGAAAACTGTCGACTCTCCTGGAAGCATCGATGATGCGATTATCTTCCCACATGCGCCTGGCGCTGCTGAAAACTGGGTCTGCTGGAATTACTCGTGGTTGCAGGTATTGTTTGCCAGCTTTCGCATTAAGCCAGTAGAGGCCTTCTGTGCCCGGCCACTCTGATTGGTTTTCCTTGGCGTGTCTCTCTTTCTTGAACCAGTCCCGCGAGTCTACGTTGTTCGGAATTAGCAGAGCTAGCGTCCAGAGGGTCTCTTCTGCAAGCTTTCGGTAGGGGTAGTGTTCCCTGTAAGCAAGGTTATCAGTTGAGCTCCGCCATCCATAGATTACTGAGCGTGAATTTAAAGACTAGGTTGTAAAGTTTGCAAAGAAAGAACGTACCCGTCGCAAGTAAAGAGCCACATTTCGCGCAACACAGTGACATCATGAAAGATGTAAACTGAAATCCGGAACTGATCCTTCTCAGAGTCATCGACGCAGAGATGTTTCAGTATATCGTTTGTCCAACTTACTTGGATTGACACGAGTCTAACCATTTGCCGGAGCGTGAACAGACGTGAGAAGGTCCGGTAGTCCCTCTGCCTTTTCAACTTGTCTTGGTATCTCTTCACAATTGCCCCGCCTACGGGATTCGATTGTGCGGCGGTAACTGGGTCGCTGACTGCTCCGCTGAATGTGCCGGCGGTAATGGTGTACTGAATTGAACCTTCAGACAGTGTTGGCCCTAGTTCCGCCAATACCGCCTCCTCTAAGGTCATGTCGTCATCCCATTGGAATACAGGCGCCCCTGGGCCTGTACCACTGCGAAAACCAAACATCAACCAACATCGCGCTGCCAAATCAATAGAATTCCGAACATACTCTTTCTGAGCAAGCCATATATGTCAGTCATTGAATACCTAAACTGAGAAGGGTGTTATCTTAAGGGAACGAACATTCTGGTTTCGAGGGAATGAGGTGCCTGTTGCCATCCAGTCCGCAATCACGGCCTTGGTCTCTCTGACGGGAGAGTGGTGAGATTTCCTTATGGTATCAATGACATCGAATAAGTCCCCAAAAGTCTCCAAAACGTGAACCCCTGGAATAAATGAGGAATAATGAAGTTCGCGCTCAAAAAGTGACAACCAGTAACTGTCGTACTCCTCCCCGCTACAAATCTTATCAGCAATTGTGCCTATCTATCGATTTGAGTACTGCTAGGGCAGTCGGGAAATGAGACACTTACTGTTCCAGGACTTTCAGCTCATGGCCCCAGATTCCCTCTACAAGCGCAGCGCGAAAACCTATGTCCATTTTCGAGCTCCGCCAGTAATGGGGTGGCTGGTAGAGCTTTTCAGGCGGACAGAAGTCATATGGGGAAAGCTTCACTTTACATAAACGGGCAAGCGAGTAGTCCCGCTGTATCCCGCCCCGAGGCCTGTGCTGCATGTTGGCTCAATGAAAGCTGGAAACAACATCGACTGTAGCGGGTGTCCAGTGTGGGGTGCCGCGGCCATTACGGCCAGCAGATGAAGGGCATATTTCAGTCAGCGTGAAAACTCCACGACAGTGCTCTGAGTGACAGAGTCACCCATAATATGCTGCACGAGAGTCCAAATGTCACAACCACACGATGCACGGCGTCATATCGCAACGATGTTCCGTGTTTCATCGTTAACATGGAGCCCGTTGGCAATAACAATAGTTACCCGAATGGTTTGTGTACCCGGGAGACAGCATTCTTTTGTTCCCTGGGAGTTTACAGGATCCCCGCCAGCCTGAAAGCTTGTGCCATCTCGAACTTGAAGAGACGGAAGCAATGGCGGGCCAGCAGGGTCAGATGTAGGCCCACTGATAGCTGAAACGGTCAGAATGAAGCGTCCTATAAGCAGAATCAGAAAGGGCTGGTCTGCCTGACCCTCAGAGGGGATGAGACATTGTAGTGACACAGGTGGTACTCTACGGGCTAGTCGTGGACACACCCAGAGGGTTCCACAATGCACTGCCAGTCGACTGCTCACGAGGTTGACTCCAGATGAAACCACTGGCCGCTGTGATAGTCTGCCACAGTACCTCAGCATGACGATCGAAGATGACTCATTGGCAGACTTCCTGGTTGTGGCACCTACAATGGTGTCACCGAAATGCTCTGCCACTATCTGTGCCATGGTGTCTCAGGCAGAACACGCCAGGCTATTAATATAAAGTGGTCTGGCCCCGCACCCCTTGTACCAGGTCTGCTTCCATTCTCTTTCATCCCATCTGCGCTTCCTAAAATTTCCCTTTCATCCTAACTTTTTACAACTTGAAGTACATCAAATTGCCACACCCAACATGGCACTAGCTAAAAGGCCCAAACCGATCACGCTGTCCTCCGATGGCCGGACCTCTTCCGACAGCGACAAGTCCTCAGTCGGAGCTCATACCGACATCAACGATGATCCGGCAGCTGCCAAAAAGACATTCGTCAGCCCACCGAGACCCATTTACAGACGAAGATACGGAGCAAGGGATGAGAATGCGGGAAAACAGAACTGGAAAATAATCGGCTTCGGCAACTACGATGCCAAGGATCTCGATACCGGTACCAAAGAGGAGGACGACTTCCTAGCAATGCGAGCTGAAATTGAAGCTATGATTCGACACATGCGTCCGTCATCCACAGGACCAAGCCCCGTGGTCACAATCAGTGGGTACAAGCTGCGCAGAAGAGACTCGGCACATACCGAATTCTTCAACGCCGTGGTAATCACGTCGAATTCCCCATCATTCGCAACTGAGGTGAAGAAATTGATACAAAAAAGCGGCATTCTATCAGATCCCGAGGGGCAAGATTTCAAGCTGGTTGTGCAGGATGCACCGCCAAAGTATGATGGCGCTGACGTGTCAGAGGAGGTACCAGGGACAGGGCCCCAGCCTGTGATGACCGCGACAGAGCCAAACGGCTCTAGAAGGTCCCTCAGTCGTTCTGGCCTAGCTTGCGTCTTGGGGGGAAACATGGGAAGGCCTCAGACACCAGTGGAGGACCCGGAGGCACAAAAGGGAAAGCGTTTGGAGAAAAAACATACACGATCGAACTAGGGCTGTTGTACTTTGAGCGGATATCTCCGTTGACTTTCCCTTTGGGAACGGTTGCTAAAACAACTGTTCAGGGGTACCGACCAGGACGCAGTATCACATTATCAGACTAGACCCTTCATCCAAACACTCTTCAATCCTTACACCAAGATTTCAAACTCAGCCTCCTGCCCTCACTTGAAACATCCAATCTTGACTTCTCTTTCTCAGACTCCATAATACAAGAGTCGGGTATCTTTCCCTGAACTTCAGACATACACCTGTATCCCACCTACCATAGTGGGAATTTGAGCCGTCACGTAGAGTCTACCCCGTCAAACAGAGTCTACAGGGTCAAACAGAGTCTACAGGGTCAAACAGAGTCTACAGGGTCAAACAGAGTCTACAGGGTCAAACAGAGTCTACAGGCCAGGCCCACTTACACCCACTGAAGCCGTAGGGGGGCACCTGCCGTACACCCCCTATATGGTTCCTTCTTCCCGCCCCGGGCTCGTTCAATTAGCTAATGGCTCAGTGACCCAGTGGCAGACCCTGCCATCCACCCAGTAAGTCTACCACCGTTCAGCAGGCCTGTGTTTAATCCCGGTTACGTCCCACTGACCTTCTTCTTTTCCAGCGCTTCCAACCAGTGGTCTTCCACTGGCCTACCCACTGGCCTACCCACTGGCCTACCCACTGGCCTACCCACTGGCCTATCCACTGGCCTATCCACTGGCCCAGTTGACAGTGGAATTGAACAGCGGCCAGCTCAGTGGAAGATCACTGGGCTGGCCACTGTGATTTTTGATCAATATAGGCCCTGGGGTGTAGACTCTGTTTGACCTGTAGACTCTGTTAACTTAATTGAATCAATTTGATATGCAGACACAATTTGACTATACAGACACAATTCAACTGGGCCCACACCCGCTGTGGTACCTTGGTTAAATCCTTCTGTGGGCAGTGGGCCTTTTTGCGAAGTTGGTAAACTTCAAGATTGCTTTACCATTTCGACCGATTGAAGAGATTTTGATCTGAAACCCGAAGTTGTTGCTTCAAATCTCGATGGGCCTCGTGGTAATTGTCTTGGCATGATCTCAAGACGAGGTGGGGCAAATATCAACAAGCTCCATTGCACATTTTGCCCGCCAACAACACGCCAAAAATAAATCCCAACAACGACAGTCTAATCTCCCTCTTTTGAGCCTTGGAGGACCTCTACCACAGCCAAGGGCCCCAAAACGCCACATTTCCATAGCCCTTTCTTAATGGCATCACACACCTTGATGAGTACTATACACTCAATGACCACCGCCGTGCGGATCCAAGGCGCGCGCAAATGAGGTTACAAACACGATTCGATTCCTGGCGTTTTTTGGAAAGTGGGGGGGGGGGGGGGGGGGGAGGTTCACGTTTGAAACTGGTGGTTCAGGACGATGGGGGGTGAATGGGGGTATCGGCAGATGCGCAGTTTTATTATCGTTCAGAGCAGGTGCGGGTGGGCTTGTTTGCAAGGAAATGACTGGGGCTTCGTCATCTTCAAAAAGCCGTTTGGGTTAGGTGTTGGGAAGAGAGCCGAATGGCAGTCATGGTTGGTGTTCAGTGGCGACATGCAAGTCTGGCCATGAGATTAACTGTGTGTTGGCCACACAGGTGTTCGCTTGTTTTATTTCCATTTGCAGAGTAGGTAATATGCCAACCAACGGGTGTTTCCTTGCTTAGGTACCTTCTAAGACCAGTCGCCACATCTAAGAATTGTACCTGAACCTGAGTCTGTGATCTTGATGTTAACCGCTCTGACTCCTCGGCTTCTTAATCACTGAATAATAAGGGGAGAGTCAATGCCAACGCCATTCATCCTTTACATTGCCTTAATACAGCTTTGGTAAGTCTGGTGATCAATGTGGTGGTTGAGATTGAGCCTGCCTTCCCTGGGATTATAAGTAGGCCAAGTAGAAAGCGCCTCTGGGATAAAAACCCGTCTTTAACCACGCAAACGTGGAGAGTGTCTGTATAGGACTAGAAACCCACCAACCCTCAAAAGGCACCCACATATGGCCCAGTACGAGAGTCAAAATCAGCACTGACTCAAGTGTTTGTTGGCTGGCATGGCAGGGCTTCGATGCAACCTTGATCGAACGTCATGCCATGCTTAGTATCAAGAGCCTCTCATCCGCCAAAGACCAGTATTCGCAACTCGATACTAACTCGTGGTTGTCGTGAGTCCGTGAGTTGGAAGGAGGCGTGTAGACATCCTGTCCGAAACAACATATTAGGATACGTCTTCGCAAATTGGAAAACTCGTCTTACGCTGCGCTGGCACTGTTTGATCTGAATCGTAGACTTTGATGAAGATCACATCTTCCGGTGTCATCCCAGAGAGATAGTGCCACTTTTGAGCCGGATTATACTTCCCAAAATAGGTCTCACCCACATACCGTCGACGAACAATATCGCACGTCACAAGATCGTCAGGGTCGAGAGTTCGCGCATCACAAAGAGCAAGGGGCCAGGATTCGACGTCCATCAAGGGTCTCCAAACACTGAAGAGAGCGCCAGAGTTAGATCGGTTGGCAAGAGCGGGCGAGAAGCATACTTGATCACCCGCACCCGTCCCTTCAATAATTCTTCCGCCTCTTCGCCCATATGCCTCTTAACACGAAGAAGAGCGCCACGTGTGCTCTGATCTAATCTTCTTAGCCACTGCCCCGCCACTCAGACATTCAAACAGTTAATAGTTTTGACCAACCAATGTGTGGATGTGTAGCTGGGAGCAATCGGTCGAATCCGTCTTCGAGGTTTATAGTGCGTTTGGAAAACTCGTCCGCGTCTATACTCTCCCGAAGCTTGGAAGGAGATGTTAGAGAAGGTTCAGTCCCCCGGCCGCAGGATATACTGATCCGGCTCTTACTCGCAAGTCAAAGCAGACCGTTCTGACCGCCTCTCCATGCGCTCCTTGGCTTAAATGCTGCCGAAGAAGTTGTTCCATCTCTGGAATATACGCGTCATGCACAACGGCGGGATCCTCGAAGTCCTTCACTCTTGTTGTGTGGCGGATGAACTGGAAGCCATGTGTGTCTAATGTGTATTCATCCCGGCGGTTTCGGACATCGTGAACGCGGACGGAGCGGGGTTCGAAGACGAGGTTGCTGCGCGGTATCTTGTCCCGAAAGCTTTCAGCCGGAAGAAAGACCTCGTATGGCTTTTGGTTCGAGTATAATGCTTGCCATTGCAGAAATTGGAACGATGCATCGACGGTCGCCATGGCGTAGCCTGCTGCAGAGTGACCACGCGAGGTTGACAAGCGATCGAAGATTGTGGCGGTGACATGGGATTGACGATTAGGATGCCACCGATGCCCCGACGGCAGAGCTCCAGGGAGTGGCCAATGGCTCGAGCGGCAGGCCGAAATTGACGAAACAGTGTGACTGGCTGGCCAGATTGTCAGGTTGGACAGCGCCCCAATGCTCGAAGGAGACTGCGAGTCTACAAGATAGATTAATGAAAACTCTATACGACAGGTTTGCACAAAAGAAAAAATGACAGCGGAAGATCCATCCAATGACAAGCAAAACGGCAGTACCCGACAAGGCACGCCCCATTCCTTCTCAACCCTCAGCAGAACGTGACCAGACAGAAAGAAGTTCCGTCCAACCGTGGCTGGCAGGTGACATTCTCAGCCCTGCATCGGACGTATCCAACACTGCGAAAAATGCCGCGTTTGGCGTCTGACTGAACGGCGCAGCTGTGAGATACCGTCAGTCGATGTTATCATGGCGGTGAGGTTTGAGATCAAGCCAGCTTACCTCCAGGCGAGAGGGCGATCATCCAGCGAGAGAGTGCGCGTGAAATCCCAATCCGCAAGAGAACCAGTCGCTGCCGGGCGGATTGAGAATGTTCTCTCGTTCGATCTCGACCATCAGGCTATGCCAAGGCTGGGTGCGGTGATCCTCCTGCTGTGCAGCCAGCGTTGGGCCAGTGCCTGCGTTTGCGCCTACTGTTTGGAGCACAGCGCCCGGCTCAGGTGTACGCTTCAGCGCGTCCGAGATGACCACGTTCGAATTGTTGAATTCTTGTCTTGATGGCTCAAGCTTCATCTCTGTTGATGTCTTGTTCACCATCATGGCTCCGGTACCGGCGTGCGTCCCTCTTGTCTTGGCGCGTCTGTCTTCACGAGCAATTGGAGTTGTAAGTTGTTTGGTGAATCTGGGAAGCCTTTCCCCTACTCTCTTTGTTGGCCTGATCGATCGACTTGTCTGGGAAGATGCAGGTGAGACATGCGCCGCCCGCAGAATGCCGAAAATCAGGGAGGCTAGGTTATCGGAAGCATTGGAATTAATTGCCTAGGAAAGATGGAGAAAAACCCCTCTCGAATCCCCTCAGGGTGTTCCCTCAGTCAAGTTCACAGGACTCTTTGTACCCCGGTCCCCCACTTCCCTCTGTGAGGAGGTGTGTGCAAGGCTGGGACGGTCTGTGCGTTTCGAGACTCAACCCAGAAGCTGAGAAGAGGCTGCATTGGTGATTCACATGGCATCTAGCCCCTTTCCCACCCCTGAATGACACCCCAGCCCATGTCAACAAATATAAGTCCAACTGTGGATAATTATCTCGGGCTACACACATCTACCCACTAAACCTTTCTGTCCCTACTAGGTATTATGCGGCTGCTGAAAAGTAGGTAGGCACCTACGTTATGAATTAATTACATTAAAAGCCCAGTTTGACAGTTTCCTAACGACTCAACTGAAGAATAATTAACTACCAGAGGCCGAAATTACATTGCTGAATGCTCAGATCAAATGGTCGGTAGATATATCAATTTTCTCGGATACACGGCCTAGAGGGTCAGACTACCTGGTATGTCGCTGTGATGTTCAGATAGATGGCTAAAATTCTCGGACAATCATTGAGATATGCTGGGGTACTAAAAATATGAAATGTCCAGATTATAAAATGAGAACAGCATGTGCCAACCCCTCATTCATAGCCCTGTATTCATGGTAACGCCCTCCCCTTTAAGATCCAAATAGAAGCCGATTCTCTTCTTCCCTCGTCTCCTTGCCCAAAGAAGTCGCAATAACGATGTCCCAATATACCTCCCTTCATCAGTAGCTTGCAGGTCGTCATACGTCACCAGCGGCTCCTTAACCCCCTCAAACCACCTCGCGGCGTATTCCGAGAGTTCATCTAACACAACCATAGCTTGCCTTTCCATTTCTGTAGCCTCTTGCTCCTTGATACCTTGCCGCCGGTAGATACAGGCGAGGTGCAAACGTGCGCGGCCGAGCGCCTCGGCGGTCCAGTTAGATATGGAGCCGAGTTCGATACACTCTTCGAGGTAGATTCTATCCCATGTCAGCACATACATTTGTATCTACTCGTAGTGGCAGTACTTACATAGCTTTCGGTAAGTCGTCGAGTTCGACATACATCCCACCAACCGCAAACGTACTCAAAATCGCTCCTTTACTGTGCTTTCCTGCCGAGTTCAGCCTGGCCTCGCGGATCTCGAGGTGCATTCCGAGCGACCGTTTGTAATTTTCTTTGCCGCCGGCTTGCCGAATCGCGCATGCCAGCATGAAGTAATTGTCCCAGTATTGCGTAACCTTCCCAAAGGCCGACTCAACCAGTTCAACGGAGCGCTGGAGGAATTGAATCGATTCATCCAGCTTCTCCTGGCACATCCGCACAACCCCCATGTTGTAGTAATACTTGGAGTACTCGAAGGGGATCTTATCCTCCGTGTCCCATTCTCGATAATGCTCGAGACAGTGGTCAAATATCTTCTCGGCGTCTTCAAATTCGTACTGGTTCAGTAGCACGAGACCATAGTCGGTGGCGGCATTTTGGAGGAGCACGTCGTTCTCTTTCGTTTTAGACTGCACATAGACGTATTTGCGGATGTTCCTCGCCAACTCCAGTCTTCTTCGAGTTTCTTCGCGCTCCTGGCAGCCCATAGCGTAGCGCAATAGCCCTGATATACAATGAATATCGGCCCGTCGAGGCGCCATAGGATCAGTTCTGGGGTGTTTGTTGTCGTGGATCCGTTCAGCTGCGTCGAGTAATTCGAGGCTATTATGGCCTTCAGCTTGGCTGTCCCAGATATAGAAGCCAGCATCGTAAAACAGGTCCGCCAGTTCTTCTAATCGTTCAAAGCCTGGGAATGTTCTTTCTCCCTCCTCAAATGCCCGATGAAGGCTGCTGATGTGTGGCATGTACTCCTTGCACATCTCTCGGTTTTCCGGTGCTGGGGTCTGCTCTGGGGGCGCCTTTGGAAAGCGCTTGCGCACAAGCCGCGTCGCCTTTCTCATGGCGCTGTCAAATTTCAGCTGGAGGCCAATGTCAATGATGATCTTCCGTTGAAGTTCTCTGTGTATACGGTATGACTCCTTGCCGTCTTCAGTGGACCGCACTTCGATCAGTTTCCGGCCTTCCAAAGCACGTATCATCCGTTTGTACTGCATTGCCTGAGTCACATTTAGGAATTTCAGGTGGTCCTCTGTGTGGTCCCCTACCAAGAGATCCTTTTGAATGTTTTCCGGATCGAGGAAAGCAAGAATCTCGAGGAGATTTCGGGCCGGCACGCCGAGTTCGCTGATGCCAATCTCCCAGAGCATGTCGAGGGAAGAGTCTACCTCCGTTACCAATGCTTTGTGGCCCTTTTGGGTCGCTAGAAATGTTGCTTTCTCTTCCCATATCTCCATGAAATCGTCTAACGTTGCGCGGGATGTCTTCAGATATCCAGCCACCATGATGAGTGCCAGCGGTAGCCGCTTAACCTTTTCTGCAATGTCGACAGCTTGATCGTAGTCAACATGACTTGGAAGCTCGTCAAATGAGGCCCATCCAGGATCGATCGCCACAATCAGGAACTTAGCGGCCTCGTTGGGTGTCAGTGGTCCCAGTTCTATCCGATGAAGCCCTCGCTCAAGCGGGAGAGAATCGGCTGAGGTGTCCATGCGGATAAGAGCTTGATCCCGCGTGGTGATGAGAATCGAGCCCCTGGTCTTTGGAAGGTTTCGCGGGATATAGCGGGATATGTCGTCCCATGCTTCGACATTGTCGAAGATTAGCAACCACGGTTTCTCCAATCTGCCTAACAATCCTCGAATTTCGAGCATGTAGGTAGTGGAGTCTTGATTGTCAGGTTTTGGATGGAAGATCTTTGAGCCAATGTAGTTGTATCTGTCGGCAAGACCACCTTGGTCTTCAGCCTCGACCCAGATTACCGTCTCAAACTTTCGATCAGATCGCCGTGCATACTCGACTGCGGTTGCGGTTTTACCAATTCCACCCCGACCGCTCATAACGCAGATGTTGCCAGATTTCGAGAGCAAATCGTCGAGATGCTGAAGGTCACCATCCCTACCCACAAATTCCATGTTGCGTTTGGGAACATTAATATAGCTAGTCTCAAAGCTCTCATGAATGGTAAGACTGTCGTCTTCCAATCCCGGTTCTCCTTGGGTCTCCTTGTTGATGTATGCTTCGACCCAGTCTCGTTCAGCTCCTTTTCTGTCACGCTTTTCTCCACCGGCGGAACTATCAATGAAACTCTGAAGGTCATTGCTCTCATCGGGCATCACACTTCGTTGAATGGCTGTTGGTGGGGCCTCTTGCGGAACGGACCCCTCATTATGAACGCTGGGTACATACAGCTGCGAATGCTCGACATAGTCATTAACGAGCTCTTTACGAACTTCGTCATCATCCTCATCGGCCACGTTTTCTCCATCGTCTTGACCGAGCGCAAAGAGAGCGAATTGTTCGAGATGGAAGGCGATGTGGTCTTTCCAGTCCGGCCAACTCTCCTTGTACGGACTGCCGCACATTGGACACTCACGCTGTAGTGATGGGGGATACTGCAGCGACAGTCTTTGGGATCTACTGACTAGCAGATCAAGCAGCTGGGGGTTGGAGACGACAATTTCTGAGTGGACAGATTTCAGATGTTCCTCAAAGAGGGCCTGTGCTTCGAACTCTCTATCGCAATCTGCGCTCCCGCAATACCAAGCTTGACGTGTCCGATGATAATCGAGTTCGTGTTGAAACCACTCTTGCTTCATGCCGAACAACTTCTGGGCTCGACTACACCCCTCAAACGTGCAGATATACGGCTGGAGATCCAGATATAGGTGTGCCAGCCAGTCGTCCCAGCTCATCTTTGTCTTGTCATGTTCCAGCGGAACCTCAAAACGGCAGTAGTGACATGAAAATGGAAGGTTCTTTCCGTCCGTGATGTCCACCGGAGGGTCAGGAGGCTGAATATCATCGTCGTTATCCATGCCTGTAGAGGGGAAAGACGTAACAGACTCCTGCTCGTGTATGGGGTTGTGCGAAAAGAAAGAGGTCCTGCCTACGGTGGACGGGGTTGTCCGCGAGGCACCAAGTTCTGACCCAGATGGTGTTTTAGCTTTCCGGTAGCCACGAATTCGACTGACTGAGCTCGCGGCTCGGGCCTTTCTTGAATGCGCAGGCCTGAGCAGGCCTGTCCCGGCGGCAATAATGCCTAGAGGAATTTCCCCGGTTTCGCCGCCATTGCTGACAGCTTGTCTTCTCAGGTCGTAGATGTATCGCCGTCGCCGCTGGTTGGCCGCCACAAGCCGTTCGATAAGAAAAGATGGTGCTTTGGAAAAGACATGATTCGCATACACGCGGTCAAGAATCTCTTGTCGACTGGCATCAGGTGGGAATTCCGCCTCCACGTCGTCAAACGGATCCAGCAGTGTTGGTTGGAGGTCAGCAAGATCGTCGAGAATGTCCTCTGCCTCGATAAGGTATCTTTGTGTATTCGAATCATCAGGATCTTGATCCTCCAAGCCCAGAATCTCCAGCAACTCTTGTGTCTTTTGCTGTTCGGATGAAGGCGACAGCGCGGTTGAGAGAGGGGGGGCGAGCTTGCTTTTCTGGGGTCGTACGCCAAACTCGTCAAAGACAGTGGGTAATGACTCCGTTGCTATCAAGACCTTGTGAGTGGAGAGTACTGGCTAATGGGAAAGCTGGCGATATACTTACCATTGACTATCGATTCGTGGAGCCCCTTCAAGAGCATCAGGGTACTATCCTGTGGCTTTATCGCCCTTCGCAACGAGTGATCAAGCCTCCGAGACGACGCGCCAGTATCATGGCCCCAAGCGGTCAGTCTCTGTAGACATCGTTCCACGAGGTCGCGGAGGGTACCGTCTGAAGAGTCTGAGGTGATGGCAAGATGAAGCTGCCGCAGGGCCTGTGCACAATCCTCAAACTGGGCGGCTAGAGGAGCTTTTGCCCGAAGCTTCTGGGACTCCGTCTCACGGTGTGCTTTCCACCCACCAACGCCAGCCTCACCTTGGGTGGGGCTCTCCATGGCCAGTGCGGTCTGGGGGCTGATGGTTCCTGCCAGATTAACTGTGCAGGGTCGCAAGGAGCAGAAAGAGAAATTGCGCCCTCTACGAACATCAAGGAAAGATCTGTTGCAGATCACCTCAGTCTTCAGTTCGTTGCGCAGCAAGGCAGACTGAGCCCGTCTTTCCAGTCTTCTTGTCTGTCGAGAACCGACATGATACCCCGCACGGGGGCATTTCACAAGGCTGTCTGGCTGCAGGAGCGACTGGCTGCTGGTGATTCGGACGACGCGTACCCGATAACTCCAAGACCCCCACTCGGTCTGCCGTCATGTTAATATACATATGCAACATTCCCAAAATGGCCGCCCGGAACCCTGCTTTCCACCATCTCGACTCGCCCTGGGTGCCCGGGAGTCGTTCCCTACTGGGCGCTGACAAGTAGCCTAGAATGTGCACTTTCGGACATGACGATGTACTGGTACCAGCACACCATGCAGTCGTGGGGCGCGGCAGTGATGTTTCTGGACGAGGCTCTCACATTCGAAGGCAACCACCCCGCGCACATGACGCTCTTCAGGGCGATATCCGATTACCTGAGGTGGCTATCTTTCCGCTCGACCTCGGCTACAGTCCGCCAGTACTTTAACCTTTCAACGAGCCTGTCGACAACTCTTCGTTTTGCAGCCGCCTTCGAGATTCCGGAGCCTTTCAGCCATATACGATGTCAGGCATAGAACTCATTGGGGTTGTCTTAAGTTTGTATCCCATCGTTATCAGCCTGGCTAAGAAGTACAGCGACTTGAAGGGGAGCAATGCGGCGGACCTCAGTACAAAAGTGGTTGTCGTGTCCCAAATCTACGAAGGCATTATCAAGCGCATTCTGGAGTCTGCTCTTCCATACCAGCAGGTCCGACTCCTCGTTCCCTCGGACGGCCTTGTCGATCAGACCCTATGGCAAGATCCTATTTTGAAGGAAAGCCTTCGCGTCCGGATTGGCGAGGTCAAACTCAAGGTCTCGCTTGAGTACTTGGAGAAAATACGGATGCTGCTAGATCAAGTCAGGACCGAGCTCGACAATTTATGCCCTGGAACAGTAGGCCTTGCCGGTGTTGTTTGAAGCACGCGAATACTGACATGACAATAGGATGTACTCGGCAGAGTCATGACAAGGATCAAGACCATTCGGGCCGGGGCGGAAAAGTCACCCATCAGAGAAAAGATCAATCAGATCAAGGACCTCACCAAGGAACTCCGAGACCTGCTCGACGACCGACCGTTCATAAATACATATCAGCAATTCCAGAGCCAACGAAGCACTTTTGTCATCAACATGTCCCAGCCGGCTGGAAGTCAAGCTGGTGAGCTTTTCGAGCTCATCAAGGAAAAGTACACTTGCGCTTGCCAAAAACCACATGTCGTTGGCGTGGGCTGTTACTGTGCGACGTGTGCTCAGCCCTTGACGGACCCACCAACATTTCACTCTGAGTGGGCTTTTCGTCTAGCCTGCCACGCCGGTTTAGAAGCACCAACAGAAGCACCCACTACAGTTCTCTTCGAAACCGTGCCCGAGAGCGACCCGGAAGCAGCCGCAATTCGGGATCTTTGTTCCTTGGTCGAAGAGGTTGCGTCGGAAGGGGCGGTCCGCAAGGTTCGGATCGGGGCGGAAAATAACAGGATGTACATGAAAGCAGCAAGGATTGATGCCAACGGGAAAAAGAATCCCATCATGACGTTTGCTGATCTCCGGCAGCCTGGGAACGGCTTGACACCCAAAGATCGGTGGGAACTGGCACTTCGACTTTGTCTAGCGATCGTTCAGCTATGCGAAACTCCATGGGTCAATGAATCCTGGACGTGGGATGTTTGTGTCAGCCAAGTCTCCCCCGATGACAATGATCGTTCTGATGACAGGAGTTACGAGAACTCGATCAAATTCCCAGTTATATTCAGGGAGGTGTACTCGGTGGGCTACCAAGCAGATTCCGCATCGATTCAAACCGCTGTGGCACCCATGCAATTCGCGGAGCTACTTCACGATGACGAACCAGTTTTGACCAAGCTCGGCCTGGCTCTTATTGAACTGGCGATGGGCAAAACAATGGAGGATATAAGGAAGGAATCCGCCCCGGCGGACTGGACAGCTTCTCAGATTCTTGCTGATCGCTGTATGGCAATCAACCTGCTACAGACTGGAAAGATAAGGAGGGAGGCAAGCGTGGCCTATGCTAATGCGGTACACGTCTGTATCAACAGGAAGTTCACAGATATTTATGGGAACCCGAGTCAGCTTGTATCAAAGCATTCCACTTTTCTTGAGAGGTTTAAAGAGACGGTGTTGATGCCGTTGTTTGAGGTCTGGAAGAGATATGAGGTTTAAAGTTCTGTTTAAGCTTTTCTTTCCTCTTATATGTCGTTGTTTGCTTCTCTGTGTAAATATAAGTTGGATAGCAGATCTGGAAAGATACATCGGTCATGGGATTGTTGTTAGTTGGAGGTTGTAGTCACAATTATATAGCACTATTACACAGTAGAGACCCCTTTCCTTGAGCCCTAGATGTTCACATCCGTAAAGTCTTTGTATGACTTTTATTCACGCAAGTCTGAGCTTAACATAAACTCTATCCCAGGCCCGCTTAGATTAATGTGAGCAATATGGAGACTTTATCTCAGCTTGCTCTGGCGTTTATCCGAGCTTCTTTCTGGACCTTTGCTTTGTCTGGGCTTTACTTGAGCTTCAACCTGTGTTACAAATGACCGGACTGTTCCTAATTATACAGATGATGTGCAGTGTTTCTTCACTCTCGGCCTGAGGCCATTCTGAAATTTTCTATGGCCCCTGCAGACTGAGCCGCTGTGACAAGGCTGGCAAAGATATTTGGGCAAGATAAAGCATGTGAATCTCTACAAGCCGCGGTGCATGTTGTTGTAAGCGCTGCATGAAGAGGCCAATCTCTGGGTCGTTCCATCATTCAGAAGCCGAAAAGGCTGGGAATTTCAGCCCTTCCTTGTTCTTTTATCCACCCAAGCTCTCCCGATACACACATGCATTTACCATGGTCCTGGGGTTATCATGTCCCATAAGCGTGATTGAATGGTTCCATGTCTCACTTTGAAGCTCAACTCATTACGTACTTTCTCCGCCAAAAGATGAAAGTTGAAGCATTAACACATGCCAAAAATACTGAAAGGTGCAAAATAAACACTTCAACGATACGCGATGGTGGATTTTCTAGAAGCCTGCATATCATGTTGCATATGCATGGAAGCGGATTTCGAGTGGGCTTGGCCATGCAGGAGCAGGTGGTCGGTTGCAGACTGGAAACGATCCGAGGAAAGGACCGCACAGCAATCAGGTCATGTTGCCATGCTGCACCTGCAATATTTGATCAGTGCAGTTGAAACCGGAGATTTTTCTGTAGAAATCAATTTGACCCAAGAATTGCATCTTGTTGGAACAGCAAGAGTTGAACTGGAAGGCCAGTTAGTTAACCGGCCCGGCTGCCGAATGGACGGCTGTTGCAACATTGACCTCGGAGAATTGACCACCGCGTTTTTTTGGCTGCTGTGAAGACTGCGGCGCAAGATGTAAACAATCGAGGCTTGGAAGGCAAACACAGCCATTTTTAAGCTGTTTTCTCGATAGCGTCAGTGCGTGTATGTACGGGGAGGGATGATGATGACAGTTTTATAGCGGACCCGGAAACACAGCCCGATCACAAAACAGATCTCCCGTCCCAGATTCACGGGCAGAGGAAAGGCATCAATCTGAGATTGGCGATGTGACCCTGTTGCGGTCCTTGGGGTACAGGGGTAGGCCCCAGGAGAGGATGCCTGAGCCAATGGCGGGCCGACGTTGTTTAATTGGCCGACGCCACACGGTAGCGATCGAAATTACGCGGTCAGGGGAGATTGCGGAAAGCGCGAACTGCCTCTTGGGACGTCGAATTCTCCAGCTGTCAAACTTTTGAACTTTTGCGACTGAAGAAACATGACGGGCGCCGACATCTCTTGTTCGGCAGACTGACTGGTCGGGGTGTGTCGTTGAACCCGTGGCCCCAATCTCTCTTTTGTTATGCCCTCTCGTTGGCGACTCGCCTTCCGTTCGTTACAGCACCCACTCTCTACGCTTCACGCATGAAGAACAAATTACCACTCGCTGGACAGTCACTCTTTTGATCCCGTCCCACCCCGTCCATTGTCTCCGCATCCCGACTCCCGATACACGCCTGGCCTGACTGACACCGAGACGTGACCGGGTCAGCGTGGTCCAAGACGTTTCGTCTCGGTGTACTCCGTCCACCGCGCCCGTTGCGCTGTGTTGCGCTGTCTTAGCCTTCGAAAGGAGGGGCCTGAGGCTCAAGAGCCTGACCTGATCTGTGACTGACCTGGTAGTTCATCATGGAACCCCGCGGCAGGTCCCCTGTGGTGTCGTCGCGTGTTGCACAGAAGGGAGGCAGCATGAACATATGCATTCCACTTCGACCAAAGCACCATGGCCGGAAGACTGCAGCCGCCGACATCGACTTGAAGACACAGGGACAAGACCCTGTTGACCGCTATCCCAAGCCTGCCACAGATACTTTATCTCTATCTGGATCAACACCGCCCCAGAGCCCAACTATGTCCAGCTTTGGTGTTGGTAGAGGTCCCAAGGTTATCATATCAGATATGATGACCAAGCCTCATAACCGCCCTCAGCTAAAGTCTGTCGACTCACACAGCAACCTCGCCAAAGCAAAGGACCAGGACCCTGCTGAGGACCAGCCAGCAGACAAGGACTTCCGAAAAACACATCGGGTGGTTGGATCTATCGACTCAATCCTCACCTCCACGACCTGTGTCAACACCGCGTCTTCCTGCAGCCGGGCAGAATCACGCCTTTCCCGTGAGATCCGCATCGAGGTGGAAGATGCTGATAGCGGTGAGGCGCCAGTGCTTGCCTACCATCCGAATCTTGTCAAGATGTCCTCCTCGGAAAGTAGAAACCACCTGGGTGTACCATCCAGGCCCAGTTCCAGCATGACTTGCAAGAAGTTGGAGGAGGATGGTGAGCTGGATGAGGACAGGCTCATCGATGAGATCTCTTCTTGGGTTCTGCGGAACACTTGCGGCAAGGATGTCGACGATTGTGCGGCCCCGTTAATGATCTGGGATTGTACATACCGCTATGTCCAAGAGCTCTCAAGCGTAGCCCAGGATGGAGACATGGGCTATGTGCAAGCGGCTTCTGGGCAGGGAACACCAGTGTCACAGGGTGGAGGTACGCCTGGCGACGGAAGTCACGATCAGCAGTCTTCTGGGGGGTACTTCAGCAAAGGCAAGAGAAAGGCTGAAGGGGGAGGCAGCGACGATGGAAGCGGGCTGGGAGGCCGGGGCCACATGGGTGGAGGGGATGACGATGGAGACACCATCATGACCGCTCAGGGCTACACCAGCAAAAACATAACAAACTTCAGCTGTCCTTACCGAAAGAGAAACCCTCTTCGATTCAACGTGCGAGACCACTACGTCTGCGCCACACACTCATTTTCCGACATGTCACAACTTAAAAAACACATTCGTGCTCACCACCCGCCAGTTCAGAGAAATGCGGGCCCATTTCTTTGCCCTCGATGCTGCAAGGGCTTTCCTTCGAAAAACGACCTTGACTCTCACTTGCGGCAACCGGAGCCATGCCGGCTGTCTGTTGACCACGGCGGGGCGAACCCTGAGGATGGTATTACGCAGAAGATCATCTCGTCACTCGAGGCCAGAAGTCTCAAGGCGAAGATCGATAACTGGGGTTCATTGTGGAGGCTTTTGTTTCCGCATGACAGGGAGATCCCCGAGCCAGGTAAGTGTTTCGTGTGTTGGTCCAATGGAGTTTGGCTGACATGATGATAGCATTCATTCCGGTGATGGAAGCCTTTGACTTTATTTCCGAGTCGGAGAAATTCAAGGATCAACTGAAGGAATTGCTCGAGCTCCAGTACCGCCACGTTCTTGAAGGGGCAACTCATATCGGGGATATTGACATGAAGATTCACCAAGGACTGAAAAGAAGCATCAAGTCGATCTATAACTGGATCGAAACTGTGGTGCAGGACTGGGAGATGAAGATCTCAGGGGCTGTCTCTTTCTTCAACGTAAACCCAGTGGATAACACAGTGGTGGCAGATATGTCGGATACGAGCAGCTGGGCCCCAAGCGGACAACGGCCGACCCCTTCCCCTGCATCAACTCCGACAATGTTATCGGGTAGCACGGGTATGGTCAGCACAGTCCCCGGCACCGAAAGCCCAGGACCTGGTGTCCCTTCAGCTGCATCGGCTGCAGCCAGAAGACGTCCGAACCCAGTGAAGAGGGTCAAGAGGGCTGAAGTGTTGCCAAAAACACAGCCAACTACGCAAATCCCAGTCCCCATTCAACGAGCTCGAACCCCTCAGTCACAAGCTAGAGCGATCAGCAGCTCCTTCAGGCCACCCTCAGTTCTTCCGAGTCAATCTGCTCTGATGCCAGCTTCAACATCTGGGCAGTTGGAACCGATCTCAGCCTACCAGCATCCCAACTGGGAATCACCTACCGTCAGCATGCCTGCTAACTATGCCATTCCTTATACTACCGCCGGGGACATGTTTCAATCTCCAGATCTCATACCAGCACCAGCTCACTACTCTCCTGTCCCCATTGGACCAAGCCATCTCGACGTCCAGAATTATCTCGCAGCCCAAGAGCACCAAAACCCAGTCCACGTCCCCACTAGCGAAGGGCTCCAGCAGCACGACATGATCCCCCGACCACAATCCACGTCAACCATCCGAGCAAGCCGTCTCATAACCCCCAGGTCTTCTATCGCCTCAACTTGGATGCGGGACGAAAACCGTGACTCGGCCCAAACCCTCGTCGAGGATCATCCCCCAGGCCGCTGCGGTAATCTGTATTGTCCCACCTGCAGCAAGCCTCTGCCCGACGACCTGAATGTGACGATGCAGGTTCAATCACCGATAGGCATGCACCATGGTGTCGTTGGACCTGGCCACCCTCACCACCAACACCAACAGCAGCACAGACACCAGCTCCCTCAACAGCAACAACCACATGAAGTCTATGGTCAGGGTGGGCATGGTCCAATGCCTGGCTTTACCCCAACCTCAGGGCCCATGGACGTGCATGGTCTTCAGGGGAGTGAGCATGTGGAATGGGGGTTTCATGGAGCAAACCAAAACATGTTTGGCGGACATGGCGGTCCGCAGGAGGGTTACTAAAACATCGATAATTCGAAGAGGGTAAAAAAAGAGGAGGATTACGAATATATGGGTGCACACTAACGAGCAATAGCTATTGCTTCATTTCCTTTTTGATCTATTCTTCCATTTCGTGTATCTGAAATTTCTACTAATGTAATCACTGAAGGGGATGATATCAGGAGTTGATGTGTCAGGGGCATATACACATACATATAGGGCGGCTGTATACATATACGAGAGGGACGTGGGTTCCGGGGTAGAAGATGTGCGTCGTGGGGATCCCCAGGAGTTCAGGAGCAGGTTGATGTGTGTTGGTTGGCGGCAAGCGTTCAGTGTGAAAGTGTGGTCGGGGGATATCAAAATCACGAAGGTTATGACGACATGTATGAACATTGATCCATTCTTTGCGTTCGATGTATTATTATTATTCTTAGATTCTATTGTCTAGTTTTTGGGGGCAGAAAGGTTTTGGCTGGGTGGTTGTGTGTAAGGTAGCCTAAAATTTATTTATATTTGAACTTTGAACTACTTACCTCTTTGTTGGCATGAGCTTGAAGTGTGAGCTTCGGGGAAGATAAGGGGCAAGCTCTGACAACAATACACACAACCTTTTGCTCTCGCTTGGATATCTACAAGTGTTAGACTTTCCATCTGAGCATTATCTGTCTTGTATATCAGCTCTTTGATGACAGAAACCAAGTTTTGAAGTCGTTTTATCTGTACATTTTACTGGCAATATCCGAGCTTAGGTCATCCTGTGACGTGCACCCAAGCTAAATGACCGAGGTACTTCTTAGTAAGATGCACAAAGATCAATCTCTTCGTTTTTTTTTTTTTTTTCTCATTTCATTAAATCCAAATCCCCCAAGCATGGAGAGAACTAAACATCATCTCGTCATGGTTGGTGTCACAACGCATACCACCACCGACCCGAAATCCTCCCCATCATCACACCCAGCACCAAGACATACCAACACCTCAAACCATGGCAACTCCAACTCTGGACCAGCTGAACCGTCATATTCGATATTTACCCCCCGTCAAAAGATCGCCATAACCCTCTCCGTCTCCTTCTTGTCAATTATATCCCCCCTATCCGGGCACATTGCACCTCCCAGCCCTGTACTCCATCTCCTCGGATTTGCACATGTCACTATCGTTGACAATTTTCACAATTACAATCTACACCCTCGTCTCCGACCGCTCTCCCTCCCTCGTTACCCCCGTGGCTGACACTTACGGCCGCCGCCCAGTATAAGTTGCCCTGTTCTTCTTGGGGGTGTTCTTTGCCGGGGCGATCAACGGACTGAGTGTGCTGGTCGTGGACACTTATCCTAAGAACCCGGCAACGGCAGTCACGGCGAACAAATTGGTGTGATGTGTGGTTGCTGTTGGGCCCAGTACTGCTGCCATGCCGATTATCGAGAAGATCGGGATGGGGTGAACGTCGGTCAGCATCGCTGGAGTGTGGTGATGCTTCGTGGGGCCAAATGGAGGGAAAAAGATAAGAGAAGAACTCAAGACGCAAGTGTAGATAGCCAATGGTTTTGTAGTTAGGAGGTAGCAAAATGAATGATAATGATGATGGTAGAAAAAGCAAAAGAAGATGCCCAATAACAGGATTGAACTGTTGACCTTCGCATTACTATACACTGTTTCCAGTATTAGTACGACGCTCTAACCAGCTGAGCTAATCGGGCTTGGTTATTGTTGTTTTTTGTGTTGAAAAGGCTATTTATCAACGTAGTGGCATTGGTACTTGAACTTGTCCTCTGCAGTCGACGCCATGGTTTCAAGACTTTTCTGTTTTGAGGTATCACTCTGTCATGCGCTTCATTGTATCGTTCACTCACCACAATTACCCCGGACATATTTCGGCTAGCTATCTATAGTATTCCTTCTTACTAATCTCTGATTTGAAACCAAGACTGTTACAAATGCTTCTGCGGATTTTTTTGATGTGGCGTTGCATGCAGAACCGATGTTACCGATCTATCGGTATATCAATGTGGAGCATGACGCCATTGAAGCAGCAAAATCTGATTCGCAGGCCCTCGATGCTCATACACTAAGAGATCGGTGTTTTTAGCCATCACGAAAAACAGCGGAATTCCGGCGGTGCAGGCATGTTAGGGGCCATCGTTGCTCCACACTTGGAACTGTTTCGAAGTTCCAAAAAGTCTTGGAAATCAACATCTACTCCACGCTTGTGACGAGATGATTTATAAGCCCGTTTTAGACTACTTACTATAAAATCATGTTTTCGTTCTCACCATTAAAACATACCTCACTTTATTTTCAACAGCAACTAGATCACGATAAGATATCCTGTACCATTATTCATCAACATCCACAATGTCTGACTCAAAACTCTTCCAGCCTCTGGCTCTCAACCCCTCCATAACCCTCAAACACCGCATCGCCATGGCACCTCTAACCCGATTCCGCTCTTCCGATGCTCACGTCCCAATCGTCTCCCTCATGAAAGAATACTATTCCCAACGCGCCTCCGCCCCTGGCGGCACCCTTTTAGTAACTGAGGGCACCTTCATCTCCCCCACCGCCGGCGGCTTGAACAACGTCCCCGGCATCTACACCCCCGAGCAAATCGCCGCCTGGAAAGAAATCACGGATGGTGTCCACGCCCAAGGCAGCTTCATCTACCTCCAGCTCTGGGCCCTCGGCCGCGCTGCCCTCGGTGACGTAGCCAAAGCAGAGGGCTTTACCGTCAAGGCCCCCTCTGCTATCGCCATCCCGGATACTCCTGGTGCTGTCACACCTGAAGAGATGACAGTCGAGGATATCAAGCAAAAGATCGCCGAATACGCCCAAGCCGCCAAGAACGCCATTGAGGCCGGCTTTGATGGTGTGGAGATCCACGGCGCGAACGGGTATTTGGTTGATCAGTTCATTCAGAGCAACTCCAACCAGCGCACCGACGAGTATGGTGGTAGCATCGAGAATCGCTCCAGATTCGCTGTCGAGGTCGTCGACGCTGTCACCGCGGCCATTGGAGAGGAGAAGGTGGGCATCAGACTCAGCCCCTGGAGTGTCTTCCAAGGCATGAAGATGAAGGACGCAGTACCGCAATTCTCTGATGTTATCAGGAAGATCAGCGAGAGGCACCCCAAGATGAGCTATTTGCACTTGGTGGAGACGAGGATTGCGGGGAATAGAGATGAGGCTAACGAGAATGATGAGGAGAGGTTGGATTTCGCGTTGGATATCTGGAAGGGGCCGGTCTTGATTGCTGGTGGGTTGACGCCAGAGACTGCGAGGAAGTTGGTGGACGAGGACTTGAAGGAGAGGGATAACGTTGTGGCGGTGTTTGGGCGGTACTTCATCTCGACGCCGGATTTGGCCTTCAGAGTTCGTGAGGGGATCGAGTTGAACCAGTACAACAGGGATACTTTCTACATCCCGAAGAGCCCGGTGGGGTACATTGATCAGCCATTTAGCAAGGAGTTCGAGAAGGTTTATGGGCAGGGTATCAAGGCGCAGATTTAGATTTGCATTTTTTATTTTCTTTTTTGCATAGCGAGCGAATAGAATAGACCGTTCTTAAATAGATGCAATCCATATTCCATACGCTGAACTCCAGGAGCCTCTCATAACAAGAGACATTCCAAAAAGTATAGGAATCCCAACATACAAAGCTACTTCAAGTCTGATGCCTGTTTCGTCAACTACTGCAATAGTTAGCTTCAACTCGAATATGAGGCTTAGATACTAGTGTAACTGACCGACCACGCACCTGAGGAGCCCCGAGGATTCGGGCCCTTTTTGAACACTTTTCTGCCACCATTATCAGGTAGGCCGGACTCCATAACCCAAGCCAGTCGGTCAATCTCGCCCTTTCCGTCAACAAAGTTTACGATGTAGTATTCTGAGGTGTAGTATGTGGCGGAACGAGCTCTCCGAATGATTTCGTTAAACGGCATAATCCACGTGAAGGAATCGTTCTGGTAGTGTTGCAGTGTGTATTCTTGGGACAACAAGCCTTGAGCGGCCATGACCAGGCTGCCGGCCCGTTCCTTCACCGTAATGAAGAAGGTCTCCGGTTGGTTCCAGTATGTGCCCGTGTAAGCACTGAGGGGTCTGGGCTTGGTCCCAGGAGTTCTGCTATCATCCAACTCTTTCTGAAGATTCCTCAGATGGTTGACTCCCTTGTCGTAAAACTTCTTGGACAGCTCCACGTAGTCGTTTGGCTCTTGAACGTTCAGAACTGCCTCAAGGACCAGCTGTCCGATGAGGTCGGCGGTGTCAATAACCGGCATCGAGTTCTGGAGAACCACTACACCCGATTCAACTTCCGGAGCTAAGTAGACTACCGAGGTGCTACCTGGCATACAACCGTGATGCCAAAGTACCAGTGACGAGTTTCCCTTGTCCACGATGGGGCAATCGCCAAACAGGGCGTTTCCCGACAAGCGCCCCAACTTTCCGGGGAGCTGAGACCTACCCCAGCCCAATGCATAGCCTTGCTCTCTCCATGACACTTCCGGAAGCCGGGCATGGTTGGTCGTGAGCATACGACAATTCTTCAAGGGCGAAAAGTTAGAGGCATCCGAACCAGATGAGAACTGAAAATTCGTTTCATGCATGAAAGTCTTGTAGAAAGTCAGCATGTCGCGCAGTGTCGATTTGATTCCGCCCGCCGCCTCCATTGTCGTCCCCTTTCCTAGAGCTGGTCTCGCGACCTCAACTGGTGAGAGGTCTTCGAGGATGCCGTAGCACTTGGCCTCATTATCGTCTCCAGACTCCCATGATGTCGAGGTTCTTGACATGCCAAGGGGTGCAAACACCCGCTCATGCAGAAGGTCGGAAATGGTTCGGTTTGCAGTCTTTTCTAAGATTTGGGCCACGATCTCATATCCCCAGTTGTTGTACTCCAAACTCTCGCGGAAAGGTTGTGACAGGGGCAACGTCTGGAATGTCGGGAGGACCTGCGATTTGTCCAGGTAGATAACATTATCGACCCCCATCCAGAAGTCATCGAGACTTGAGAGACCGGTCCGGTGAGACAGCAAGTCGACGATCGAGAAATTTTCCCCGAGCTCATTGTTGCCACTGGAAAACCCAGGTAGCCAAGTCTTGATCGGTTTGAACCAGTCCAACCCTCCCCGATACACCTCCATCCCCACAAGAGACGGACCAGGCCCTTGCTCAGAGAATTAATATTGTACCGTGTGTCATCATTTGCTTGCACTTTGTTCTGAACGTCGCGATAACCGAGGTGATAGGTTCCAGCTGTTTGCCCCTGGTGAATGATGCCAACGCTGACTCCCGGCGTCCCAGTGATTTCCATGATGCCTTTGATGGCAACCAAGGCCCGCCCAAGATCAAGCTGCATGATGGGTGATCGTGGCCCTCGGCCTGGGTCTCAGGGTCGCAGTTTGGCAATCCCGTCCGAAATAGGTACGTTGGCAGACTGACTTGGAAGAAAAGGATTAAAGCGCTGCGAAACGGGACGTGGGATAAAGGGTTCGTAGATTCGACGTCCAATGCTAGGGTACCTACATTTACTCCCATCAACGATGGAAAGCTGAAAATCGCCGAAAGATGCGTGTGAGGTTGGAAAAATTGAAACCAGAAGGAGCGGCGGCAGACTTGGAGTCGCTGGGTGCAGGCCTCTGACAATTGTCATTCTTCCGCCCTGCCTTCAAAAAAGGCTGCAGGGCCATGCGTATTTCTACTTCCAGACACCGCTTTGATAACTTGGGTTACGAACAAATCTGCAGGATGTTTGGTTTATGTTGCTACGGGTTTAAGGTTATGGCCTTAAATAAAGGAAAATATTCTCGTTACCGCAGTTTTTGGAACAGATGAGATGTAATGCGCGGTGGCTATATATTCTTCGTATCAAGAGATGGGTTAGGAGATGCTTGATGCTTGAGGTGCCAGAAGCCCGAATTGGCGGTTCGTGAGAACACTTTTGGAGGAGCAGCTTGAGCACGGTGAGTAGACAGGAGCCAAGATGAGTCTATCATGAGCTCTGTCTGATTTAGGTCAGATAAAGCGGCGAGAAGTCAGGTGGCAAATTGAGTTGGGATTGCGATGTTGTTGCATTCAGATCTCATCACTGTCAAGGCCACCCCCCTTTTACCCCTGAGTAATGCGGACCCCACTTTTACAAACTGTTCCCAAACGCAACACCACTAGCAATCTGGTATACTGGAGCAGCCCAGTCGATCTTTGTCGATTATTGGGGGTTTGGGGAACAAACAGTCGGCAGTGCATGGAAATCACAATCGCATTTTTGATCTTCTTTGTGCGATGAAAGCACGGGATCTGCGTTCCTCATTCCACAACGTTATTTTTAGCGAGCGCTCAGTGCCCGTTGAACCACAACGTTTAAGACATCCCAAGGGATTTTGCAAACGGGGGCTGATGATCAACCTGGCGCAGGACAGACAGTCAGCACAGTGCATTTTGGAGCGCGCTTATCACAGTGTGAAAACGTCTTACACTACGGTTTCTGCGGTGGTGGTGTGGCTGCATCAATCGCTACACCGAACCGTTCCATCCAGACCGGGAACGGAATCCTTCCCTGTTTTATTCTTCCTTCGCTTTCCTGCAGCCCGCAATTTCACATGTTCCTCGCGCTCCTCCTCGGCAGGCTGGCTCTTGGCAATTGAAAACAAGCATTTTTCTCGAGCAAAAAGGTCTCGACAGGAAGCGGAAAGCGACTTCACCAAAAGCAAGGAAAAGGAATGTGGAAAACGCGGGGAAAGAACTAGGGTCACATCTGAAGGAAGCGCTTTCGCTTGTTTGGCTTGAAGCAGACAACAGTTCGTATTACAGTTCGTACTCTGTATTATTTTCGCAATTGCAGACCGACGGGGTGCTGCCTGGATACCCGCAATTTGAAAGTTATCTCTCGATCCAACAGCCACTGACAGTCGCGGGTCCAACTGTCCAGTTGGCAACACTTGAAATTGCATGATGCATATTCATCATGATCAACAGCAACCACTCACCAACCACCAGCAATGCCAGCCAACGCACACCGCTTAGTAAGTCCAGCTCGCAAGCTGAAGTCCGAAAGCAAACGTTCAATTCGCCGAAAGCGCAAAAGCCACCAAAATGACACCAAAATGACGGGACCCAGCTTCTCCCCCACAGACCATTCCACGTCCGTTATCTAATCTAATCAATCTACTATTGAATCTCTGCATCCGAGATCTCCAGCCATCATCCATCATCCCGCTTTTCCAAGTTTCCACTTGTCATGCCCACACCACCGCTCTCATTCATCTCTCACTCTCAAGTAAATACAAAATGCAGTAATATATTGGCATAAATTATCCCGCGCCCAGCGCGTAGCGAATGCAGGTACAAACCTCACAGTACGATTCACACGTTGCGCGTCGAACTGCCCGCCGTCATGCATTGTCAAGTTGTTGGGGGAGCGCGGGGCAATCGGAGCAAATAACCATCTCGGGCCTAATGCTGTTCAAAGCCCTGATCATACATAACTCTCGCGTTCGAACAACCCCAGCAGCCCCGCATCACAAGCTTCTGCTTGATTTCCAGGGGGAAGGCCTGTTGTAGCCTCGGTATCCACTGGTTTTGGGCATGTCAACGGCGACATCACCCTGCAAATGGAACAACAATGCCTGCCAAACACGCCCAAAACCCTGGAGAAAAGTTGCATTCTGTCTGCTGCGGGATGGAGATTGAAGGTGAAATGATCGACTTTTTCATCTCCGACGGAGCGAATGCGGCTTGAAGTGAAAGGATCGCGACAGCGACGCCGCGGATGGAGATGCGGGGGAAAACTCCACATGCTATCCGGAGGGAAGAGACAGCCTGGCACCCTGCTGATCTGAGGTTTTGGTGACGGGGCCGTGCAAATCTCCAGACACCACTTTGCTTTGAAACGTGGTTGCGGTGGCCCCTGCGAGAATTGTAAATCCGGGGAACGAAGTGACATTCGACTTTGATGATGGAGTTTACAGGAGTGGCCTTATCAATGGCTTAGCTTGAGGACATCAACCATTCTTTGTTGTCGTGACATCGGCCCCTGAATAATGTCAACATCGGCTACGGCCCGCGATAACCAAGTCGGGACCCGTTGTCACACAGCATCTATCCGACCGCCCATACGTCCGTCCGTCCTGTTATGAGCTTATTTAGACTTCAGCCTCAAGCTTATCCACCACGCTGTATTATCACCGACACTAGAAGACACCAGCTCGACTTTATTACTGTATTCACGCTTTTAAACTTGAAGGTGGTGCTCCCTATGGTTGTCTGCTGGCTCTATGAGAAGACTCTATCCTCGCTATGCCGTCCTTCCTACCCAACCCCATGTGTGCAACGCATTATGATGACCACCGCCTACATGATACCCATAATTCCTGCAATGGGTGTCTTTATATGTATGTACATGTACCTTTCCCAAGATGCTATCATTAAAACAAAGAAGCCACGCCCAACATGACATACAAGGCATTATACATAAACCAATTTCGTCCTCCGCCCAGCTCGCAGACCTCAACCGGCATCAAGCCAGTCTCAACATCGCCTCGCTGCTCTCTGGCTTGGGCTCTGGCTTCCCACCTCCCTGCACTCTTTTGTAAAGCCAAGCCGCAAACTTGACCGATGGCTCATCGACCGTTCTCGTTACGATCTCCGCCACCCAGAATGTCAACGGCAAGAGGATGAGGTGTGGGAGCAGGAACGAAAACTCCAACCCGACTGGTCCAGTTTTTGGCAGAGGGAGAAGATCCCTCCACGCGGCCAACATGTCGACCTTCCCTTCCTCGACTGGCCGCCCCCAGCCAACAGCGTGGTATATCCTGTCCCCCACTGTCGCCAGAATAGGTCCATGAACCAGGTAAAACGCAAACGAGATCCTCCCCAAGAACTGACAGAACCTCCCCTCGAAAAATCTCTTCAACCACCCCATCCTCGGCACAGCCGCCACCAGCATATTCGCCGCCCAGAACAAGAAAAACCACTTTGGATCAAACACCGCCTGTGGCTTGAGATAGCTCAACCAATACCACCCCGGATTATCCCTCATAACCTCGATCTTGTTCGACGAAGACGGCACGCCCGCAAGGTACATACTAACCACAAACAAGTGGTAGTAAATAAACGTCTTGTGCCTCTCCAACCTCCTCAAAAACCCCGGAAAATACCCCCCCTCCTTCCTCGCCAGCAAATCCAAATCCGCCTGCAGCATGCCCGCGATAAACAACGCCCCGTAATACCCATCCACAATGTACAGGTAGTACACAACCAACAACACCAAGCACAGCAACCTCGCCTTCGTCGTCGCCCTCGAAAGCGCCAAGCATGAAATATACGTAATCACACTCCCCCTCATCTCCAGCGGGATAGACCACGTATGCGTATTTGCCTTGACCCATATCCACCCTCCTTCCTTAAACAAGAACGAGAAATTCTTGAACTCGACATACCAATTCCACAGCTCCTCCCCGTACGTCTCCTTAGGCGGGCAGGCAAAATTCCAATACCCAAACAAATGCCAGGAAGTGATATACACCAGCGTCGTGACGATAATCGGCAGGAACAACCTGAACCACCTCCTGAAGAAAGCCGAAGCCAGATTATCCGCCAACTTGAGGTGTTCCCCGGCCTGCATCAGCGCCAGCGGCTTGACTGACAAAACATACCCCGAAATGACGTAAAACACAGCAACAGCTATGTGGCCCCCCGTGAAAAAATTCCTGATCCCATAAAACGTCGAGAGTCGAAACTCCCCCTCGTAACCAAAGGCGCTCTCGAAATAAACCGGTGACTTGAGGTCCTGCGCTCCGTGTGCCCAGAGCTGGTGGTGGTGGATGTACACCAAAAAGGCGGCGAAACCTCTCAACCCATCAAGGTAAGCCGTTGGTCGGAGCTGTCGTGGACTGCTGTCAGAAGTAGCGGTTTTGGGCCAGAGGATGTGTCGCAGCCCTCGGAAAACTGCTTTCATGGAGAAAGATGGGACGGAGGCCTTGCCGGCGTCGCCGGTGCCGTCTAGGATGCCTTCGCGGAGGGAGTGCATGATGGCGGCGACGACATCGACCGTTGCCTTAGATGGCGGTTAGGTAGATAGGCAAGAAATGACGATTTGCAGTCCGGGCTGAAGTGAAAGAGAGACAGGCGTCGGTAAGTGCCGGCGGAAAAGAAAGTGGTGTTTTATTTTGTTAATTTGCGATTTGCGGTATTGCTCCTCGTTGGAGGGGAAGGCGGGAAGCGGGTGGCGTTGCAGCTCCGAGACCAGCTGAAATATTGCAGCAGGAAAAAACCCACGGGCACTCAGATCCAATTGTTTCAGTGGAAGGAGAATCAAGAAAAGCCAGTGGCACCAGAGGGTCTTGAGTTGGCGGGATTAGCGGGGATCAACACCAGATGAGATGCTTTTCAGATGGCAGCAATTCGTATCAACGCACGCGCCCCTGGCTCTTGGAAGAACGCGAAAAAGTCACAGTGAATGCGAATGCGGACCAAATCGATAAAAAGCAGAGAATGACGAAATTCCGCCGCTGGACTCTTGGCCTGTTTCCGTCACCCGTCGCCGTATCTGCGCCCTAGCGGTCACAGGTGGTCAGGCATGCTGTGCTGAGATCTTGATTTTGAGCCCAGCACTGCCCAGCAAACAGGGTGTCAGGGCCCAGGGGGGAGGGGTGTGCTAGGAATCATGGCAGCCGAAACCTGGGGGTGCCTGCCAACACAGTGCGCCATGCTCCACTGATGACTGGCTGACAGCGCAGAGACGGGCTCCACCGCGCCTACCTACCTTACCAGAAACGGCAACGACCGATCGCGTCGACCAGGGCTGCAGCTTTGGTGAGCTTAGTGTAGCCTGCTTTTCAGTGGGGCACCTCTCCCGCAACCGGGCAGGGACTGCCACTTTTCGAGTGAACAGCCCCTATCGCGTCTGAGGCTCTCACTGGCTGAGGGCCAGATGGACAAGAACGACTGGAAACAGACTGATTGGATCAGCAGAAGTCGCAGCAGCGTTGCCACATATTTACATACTGCGTACATAGGGGGAATCCTCCTGAGCTGTTCAGACGGAGAGAAGTGGAGGAGACGAAAACAGGTGGCCATGCCCCCTGGACGGTGCTGGTGCCAGAAGAATTTTCTCGGGCCTCCATGATTGGATCTGGGGCCTGGGGACCCCGGCAAGGTGCCCGCGCTAGGTGATCAAATTGGCCGCACCCCCATGATGAATTTCCCGCGCGAGTTTGCATCCGGCAGAGCAGAGACCGACCGCTGCCAGTTGAGACAAGATAAGGAACCACTTGGCCGTCGATGAGAGGGGCCAAGACCCTCTCACTCTCTCTCTGCTTCGTGATACTTGTTGTCTCCTCTTCCTTCTCTCTTCCTATTTTCCTTCAACTCGAGACCTCATCCTTTCTCGTCTCGTCACACTCGCTTTGCTCAGCAGAGAGATACATCCCAGTCGGGAGTGTGAGCTCAGGCGGTGCCGCCCAACTGCATTTTTCCACCTCACCGACTCCTCAGCCACCGAGCTTGCGACTCCAGCCTGCGTTGTCATCCGACTGTGCTCGTTATTTTTCCACCACCTACCAGCACAACTAACGATATATCGATCCAATTCACGAGTATTTACCTGGTTTACCCTCGCTTGAAAAGATTTCTGGTCGCCCAGCATGATGTCCAAGCTTGGTTCCCCATTGGGGTCCCCAACCTTGGCCGCCACCACCGCTCAGTTTCGCAACCGTCTGCCCACACAATTCAGGCGCTGCCTACCAATATACGTCGCCGCCATCATCCTGATCCTTTTCACCTTCAATCTCAATCTTTTCCATTCGCGTGTTCAGCAAGTCACCACGAGTGCCGCCGCCCTCGCCCGTCCACCTGCACCAGTCGGGCCAGCACAGGTCCCCAAGGCCGTCCGCTCCGAGTTCCCCAGAAAAATATGGCAAACATGGAAGGTCAACCCGCTCAGGTTCGAGGAGCGCGACATCAACACGGCCCGCTCATGGGTCGGGAAAAACCCCGATTACCGATACGAGGTCTTGACCGACGACAATGACATGAAGTACGTCGAGTGGCACTTCGGCCCCGAGGGCTTCAACCGTCCCGACATTGTTAACTTTTACCGCGACGTCAAGGCTGCCATTGTCAAGGCCGATCTTCTTCGTTACATGGTCATGTATGCTGAAGGTGGCCTGTACGCTGATATCGATGTCGAGGCCCTGAAGCCCCTCTCCAAGTTCATTCCGGACCGGTACAACGTCAAGGATATCGACATGGTTATTGGTGTCGAGATCGACGAGCCCGACTGGAAGGATCACCCCATTCTCGGTCCCAAGTCTCGTTCTTTCTGCCAATGGACCTTCATGTGCAAGCCCCAGCTTCCCGTCATGATGAGACTCATTGAGCAGATCATGACGTGGCTCAACGGCGTCGCCAAGGAGCAAAACGTCCCGCTCAGCCAGGTCAAGCTCGATTTCGATCAGATCATCAGTGGTACCGGCCCCTCCGCCTTCACCAACGCAATCCTTGCCGAGATGGACCTCCACAAGGAGGACCCCAACGTGAAGGTTGACTGGGACCTTTTCCACGACCTCCAGGAGTCTAAGCTTGTTAGCCGCACTCTTGTTCTGACCGTCGAGGCCTTCGCTGCCGGCCAGGGCCACTCCGATTCCGGTAATCACGACGCCAGAGCTGCCCTTGTTAGACACCACTACCACGCTTCCAACTGGCCTAGCAGACATCCTCGCTACAGCCACCCCGCGTATGGTGAGGTCGAGAAGTGCAACTGGAACGACGAGTGCGTCAAGACGTGGGATAAGAATGTCGAGGCTTTCTCCAAGATGACCGAAGAGGAACAGAAGAAGATCGTTGCCCAGAAGGAGCGTGAAAGGAAGGAGGCTGAAGAGAAGGCCAAGGCTGAAGAAGAGAAGAGAAAGAAGGACCGCGAAGAGGCTGAGAAGAGGAAGAAGGAGGAGGAAGAAAGGAAGAGAAAGGAGGCCGAAGAGAAGAAGGCCGCCAAGGAGAAGGAAGCCCAAGAGGCCAAGCGCAAGGAGGAAGAAGAGAAGAAAAAGGAGGAAGAAAAGAAGGGGTGGCTGCATTTTTCATGAGCGTTTTTTCTGTGAACAGCATCATCAGGAGCTGGAGGGTGTTTGTTTGAAGGGGCTCCTGATACGGGAATAACAACTAATGAAGAGACGACGTCCTCGCTACGCTTTTGCTCGCCGACAACCACACAACATGGCCGAGCCGAGCAGCAGAAAGTACGAACGACGACGACGACGATGAAGAGAATACGAGCCCGGTATACGCCTCTGCCTTTACTGTAATATCAACTCGGGCGGGGAGGGGGTTTTGGGAATGGGGGCGCTTCGGGAATGGCATGTTTGGATGGAACTGATCTTGTACATAACGTCTCTTTCGCGTCAAGTCCGGGCACTTGGCCGAAGAGCCTGTCCGGCCTGGTGTACCTGGGGTTAGCTAGGGGGTCGTCAAGCCACCGCGCCCCTGTCGCCGACAGGACAATACTTACGATACATTAATAGAGAAAAAAATATCCAAAATCGCTGGGACTCAGCTGCTGGTCTGTGTCCATTGCGTCGCAGGCCTGGTGATGTTTTTTTCGGAGGTGATAGCGGGATGTGGCCAAGAGAGAAGATATCTGCGAGGTACCTTAGGTCCGCGGGGTTGAGAAGATGGCAACATCACATGACCCTGAGCTCCATCAAGGGCAGTTTCAGAACGCACTTTTCGACGCAGGTGCCCGACTTAAGCTGCCCTTTCCCAGACTGTGTGTTCTTGACACTCCGGACGCCTGCTGCTGTTCATGACACTCGGTTTTGACACCAGGTGACGTCTGCCACCAAGAACGCCCCCACCACGAGACACAACGACAATGATACCCCCGCAGACGGGATGGGACAATCGACGACCCAAACACAAGGACACAACTCAAATGCATAAGATGATTGTTCAACAGCCGATAGACCGACGCGGGAACTAGCATAACGACACCCAAAAAGCCAGCCCCTAGCGCAATGTCCGTTTGGTTCAAAGAGTTTGAGACGAGTCTGGGAAACTCGGTTTGGATGATCACGACTGTCCTCGTCAACCTGGATAAATCGCATGGACAGCGATCAAGATCGTCTTTTCGTCTGATATCTTCATATGTCAACACGGCATTGTAGTAACACGTTTTGCTGGAAATGCCATGCGCCCAGCCTGCTGCACAAGCACCCACAGCAGAACCTCAAACACTACCCAAATGCCGAGCTCGCTGCCAGCCAACTCATGCCGCAAACAACAGTATGATCGCCAAGGGATTCAACATCAACCACTATTTTGCCGGTACTCGGACTTCTCAACATCTTCCATCATGTCCATCTCTATATAAACTCCCCTCCCCAACCCTGGGTTTGTTTGCTGTTCTTGATCTCCTCATCCACTCTCGTTCTCTTCTGACCGACCGGTTCGATCACGCTCTTTTTATATTTATTTTCCACGGCAAGCCCGTTTATCACTTTAATATCACCAACAAACCGCTAGCCGGTCTTCACTTCTTCTATCTTTCCAAAATGCAAACAAAACCCCTCCTCCTCGCCACCCTGGCCTCTGTTGCCTCTGCCCGCTTTGGACAGGAAGGCCTTGTTCAAAGCATTATCCAAGCCCTCGGCGCCTTCGGTCCCCCAGGCGCAGCCGGTACCCTCGCCGGCCAAACCCCCAGCGTCCTCCTCGCTGGCGCCAGTGCATGCGCCAAGGTCCGCTCTTCCCCAAGCACCCTCCCTCTCATTCATTCCCTATTAACCATCACCCCAGCTCGAGCTTGCCGATGAAATCGTCGCAACCCTTGGCAACGATCCCGAAGTCATCGCCGGCGCCGCCGCTCTCGTCGCCGCCGAGAAGAACTTCAACCCCTTTGCCGTTGACATCCCCACCATCTGCAGCAACCCTGCCCTGCCGGCCACCCCTGAGCTGAGGGGGATTGTCCCCCTTGTTGACCCTGATGTGGAGGGGGCTGATGTTCAGAACGCCAACTCGGCGGCGAGCTTGCAGGCTCCGTTGGCGGATGCGGGGTTGAGTGTGGCTGATATCTCGAGGGCAGGGGGTTTTGAGAACTTTGAGGAGCAGGCTTAGATGTTTGTGGGTGCATAAGAGGTGGTGGAATGGAGAGGGGTGGAATATTAAGGAGGGAAAGGGGAAAGGCTATAATACATACTGGAACGTCTGTAGTACTCGTTTTTGTGGAATCGCCACATTACAAGAGGATGGAATGCTGTGTGTTCGAGACCTACTTACTGAGATATCGCGATGCTCATGGAGCCATTTCCCCTTCAATGCTTGTCAGCAGGATGAGTATCCACGATCCTTCCCAGCCCATCATACTGACCGCAAAAGTGCAACGTCAGCCGCTTCCAAGCAAAGAACTCAACAACCAAAACATCCACTTAGCGGGCTGCGAGTCTATTGCATTCGTATATACGGAATAGCATATAGACAGATAGGCTTTCATTGCGCAATATTCGAAATTGGATTTCAACAGAGCCTACTCTGAAGACAAAGTTGCCAAACAATCTCATTAAACCTAAAGAGCCTAGGCTTGCAACAGTCGGAGTATCTAACATGTAGAGCGACTGCAACATGCACCCTACCATCCAGAACGGGGTTCTTGCATTCATAACGAATGGCACCTGGAACCAACTATTCCGTCCCCTACTCTTCCGCAGGTCCTACTCTTTTGTAAGTTCAAGGGGAGGCACACCGGCGTCATGTGCCCAATACAGCTTGGTAATTTACCCGTCACCATCTGTCTTGAACACTGCCTTCCAGAATTCCGGACCCTGATCACTTCATACCCATCGACCACGCCGAGACAACTCGTTTCGTGTCAACAGCCATGTAAAGCTGCCATCTTCATAATGCGTGAGTTTGTATTTCTCCAAGCCCAACCCTTGTAGGGCCCAGTAGAGATTGCCATCCTCAAGAGTAACAGCGATCTCGAAGACAGGAACCTCAATCCAATACATACCCACTTATTCATGAAGGTCTTTAGGATATGTTCCAGGCTTCCGCGCATCCACCAACTCCTTGACGAGCGTGGGATACCACTTCAAGTTCTCGACAATCGAGGTCTCTGCTGCAGGCTTGATGACGTCGATCCTCTCGGAGGTTTGGTACCTCAAGAACCTCCTCCAGCACGAGCTGGCGAACCAGTCCGGAACGCCAGTTAATGCCAGAGAGTTCGACAAGACGAGGATGACCTTATCGGAGTCCGGGAGAAGCATATGATAACGATCGAAAGAGCACCGGGAAGACTGCCCTGGTGGAAGAAGAACGAGCTGTGAAGGGACGTCCTTCCCAACAATGGGCATACCATCCGGTAAAAGCCCAGGATTGATGCCAATTTGGCCCATTCAATTCGGTAGCTGCGCTCTGCCCCATCCACAAGCATACAAATAACCCATTCTTCGAAGGCTGGTCCATTAGGGTCTTTGAAGAGGTGATATGAGCCACCTGCTTGAAGGGGGAGCCGGGTGTAGAAGTTGCGCCGGTAGCCAACTGGTCATTCACGTTATGACCAAACGCTTTGTAAAGCTTCAGCAAGTCGGAAACAAAGAACCACAAGCCTCCACTAGAACCCTCCACTAGGACCTACAAATCTGCCCCTCCCTTCCTTCGGGCAAGGAATTTTGGCCGTAGTTCCATCTTCGAGAGCGTTGTAGCATGCCGTGTCATTGGATGTGCCCTCGGGGGCGGGCTGGGGGGGCTTAACAAAGTGCTCTCAAGACCAAGGAGGATCGAGGATTCGGGTTTGTACAAAGTCGAAATAAGACTGGTCGCTGAGTCCCTCGGTAATGGTACCAGCGAGATCGTACGGGAGGTTATTGTAGAACATCTGAGCGCGGAAGGGAAGCAAGCGCCGTTGCACATGTGAGTGTTGATGTACTTGACATTGTCCTTCCCCGCGATCAACACGTTGTTTTCGGTGCCAATGGCAAGATTGCCTGCCCAAGCCATGCCTGAGCGGTGGGATAGGAGGTTGGTCACGGTGAGGGAGGTCTGGAAAGTTTCATCTTTGGGATGAAAAGATGGAATCACAACTTTCACCAGCGTATCCCAACCAAATTTCCCTTCGTCGACGAGAATGCCCACGGCAGTAGCCGTGATGGCTTTGGCAAGAGAGCAAGCGGGGAAGATAATCTCGCGAGATATCGGAACTTGAGTTTCGACATCGCTGTGTCCAAAATTGGCCTGGTAGACAGGAACGCCGCCCTCCATGACAGCTAGAACAAGCCCAGGCGTTCCGCCAATGCGCATCAGTTTCTCGATAGGAAGGGTAAGCCCGTCGAGCCCGGAAGGAAGGCCTGCGGTATACATGTTCAGAGTTAAAAGACTTGTGAGAGATGAAGAGTGTGAGAAACTTGTGCGGGATGGATGGATCGCGAGATGTTCTGCAAATCATGGGATGAAGGGCACAGACTGCCGGGCTTGGGATGAGGTTGGAACAACAGCTGTATCCCGGCTGGGATTTAGTAAGAAGGGGATGGTGACGGTAACTGCTAGAATTGTGTCAAATACAAAGGTTCTTGGGGGTAAACGCATGAGCGTTCCCAAACTTGATCACAATGCATACACTGTCGAGATCTAATTTCTTTCGAACTGCCCCTACCTAGTGCACAAGCATTTTCACTCATCCATCGAGCAAGTCATCAGCGAACTAGGACGTCTCTATGAAGTAATAGGGCTATGAGGGCTATGCCGACACGACCTCGACCTAGTACCGCACAACTTGGCTATGCGTAACAGAATATGCGAAAATCTCGATGTTTACATAGACTTTTGTGTCATCATTCTCAAGAGTTTCTCGAGAAATCCCTATTGTAGTTACATTCCTCCTGCTTCTCGTGTTTAACGAACATTGCTGACTATAGGCATTGTCCAGTAGTGGTCTTGGCACACCATGCCCCTGAGCCCCTGAATTTTTCCACCCCATGATTTGCTCCACCAGTCGAGACTGCATATAGGGTGGAGCGCTGAACCATTCCAATATCACACATTGATAATACGGCGCGGTTAGTTTAGTGGTTAGAATCCTCGCTTCCCATCTCATGTGGACTAGCGAGGGACCCGGGTTCGAATCCCGGATCGCGCAATTGCGCCGTTTCTTTTTTTCTCTAAACCTATCACACAAGTTTTATGCTTGTTTTTGCCATGTAGCTTCTCATTAAACCATCGCAGTTGCCCACGATGGTATGGTAGAATTGGCGGAAAGAATGTGGGGAGCACTTCGCATAGGTAGGGAGCTACGAGGACGAGAGATACCTATCCAACCCGCTGTCCGATCGACCCTTCCGTTCATCTATCATTTGTCGACCAACATATGGCGGGCAGTTGACCCCGAACCACGAACATCGCAACACCTGGCTATGATTCAACCTTGACAATGTACTTCTCCGGCACGAACTTCAGCAAGCCCTGCCTCTCAAGCTCAGGAGGGTTAACAAACAACCTGACATCAATCCTATCTGTGTAAAGATTGAACACCCGGAATATGATGTAAATCGCGTCTTCTTCCTCGCATACTGCCTTCATCTATTCCAAATCGCACGAGTATCAAGTCAGTTGACAGTCCACTCCACAACGCTGATCATTGATGTATGGTTCACCCAGAACAGAAGAGAGCATACCTTGTTATACTGGTTTCCACCCATGTAAAACGGCTCCTCGTAGCCTTGTGGCGTGCACTTCACTTCAAAGTAGTACCTTTTTGGCTGAACAGGGTTCCCAGTCTCTTCTCCGCCACCAGAAGGCGACAGGTACCCTTTTTCAACCAAAAGAGCCGTGAATGCGCCACTTGCGTCCAGATACTGAAGGTCGGATATCTCACTCACCCCTTCCCATGGGTTCAGGGTTGCATAGTCTGGGTGCACATTGACCAAGTTTCTAAGCTTACTTGTCCAGTTGACCTCGGCGCAGAACCCTGGGAGGCTGGGTTCGAGTGCCTTCAAAAGCTCAAAGATCTAAACAGAAACAATAGCCGGTTAGTACGGCGAGATGCCTTGGTATTCAAGTTGTTGCTGAGACTCACAAATAGCTCACCAGCAGCGCCTCGCTCCCAAGTTGTGAACATCCACAGAGGGTTTGCAGTGTCCTTGACAAGGGGAAGAGAGTTCCGCAAAGGTGCCGTGTCAGAAATGGTGTGGTGTGGGAACCGAATCAGCGCGCCGGCTGATATCATGTGGCTCAAAAGCTCTCGGTACTGCTGTGGGCTTGATCTCGGAGTAACGTTCGGCCCCCGGGATCTTGACCCCCAGTTTGGTGAGACCTGGAAGTATCCGGTTTGCGGTGTCACATGGTTCCCCCTTGGAGTTCGATTTTCAGTTGGTAGGTTGATAGGGACGCTCAGAGGAGTCTCGGGTTCAGTTCTCGATGGCGTGAAGATTCTGCCGCGGCCCACGGGTGTTGACGGTGCCGATGTCAATGCAAAACTGCGAGGCGTATGATCTTCTATACTCAAGCCAGAGGTTGCACTGATGAGTTCCTCCACACTCCTGTCCGACGACTCCATATCCTCACCTCCATCTACAAGCCCATTCTCCTCGGCCCTGTCGTTGTCATCAAAATGTCGATCTTCATCAAAAACGTCGTCTCCTTCAAACACCTCAGCAGTTTCATTCTCTTCGACAAGATACCGCGCCTCAGCAGCCTCGTCTCCCTCGACATGTTGGCCCGCATCAACCTCTCCATCGTCAAAAACATCATCTCCCTCGAATGTCTCTTCCTCCTCGTCTTGATCAGTATATTGTACCCCGTCAGCCTCTTCGCTGTCGAAAACGTCATCTCCTTCGAAGGCCTCCTCGCCCTCCTCGTCACCTTCAACATCTGCACCAGATTGCAGGTTCCCGACAATGCCCTCCTCTTCCACATTCTCTTCCCCTTCGACATCCTGGTCACCATCAATCCCCTCAAACCCATCCGGAACATCAACATCATGAACCCCCTCCCGTTCCAGAATCCTCGGCAAAGACGCGAACTTGGCATTCAAAACCGCCGTCACCACCCTCACCGCCCTTCCATCCACTGGCTTGGTCTTTCCCGTGGCAGGATCAGTCATCATCCACTCCACCAACTTGTGAGGCAGTTTGTGCTGGATGCACACGTCCTGATCAGTCTCGTCGTGCGGGATGTAGATTGTCAAGCGCGGCGGCTCTCTTTCTCCACCTTCTTCGGCGATATACATATCGCTCTTGTCTAGCGGTACAACATAGCTCTGTCCGTTCATTTCGAGGACAAGCTGTGCGGATATATCGTCCGTCTCCCAGGTTCGAGCGCTGCGAAGCTGGGAGTAAAGGTGCTTCCCGCCTCCTTCTTGATATCTGGGACTGCGAAAGAATTTTGCCACCCTAAAGAAGTCAGTTCATGCCGTCAACGGTGTAATGTGAAAAACGAATCTCACCTTAGCAGCTCGTGCGCCTTCCTCCTGATATCAAACAACGGGTTGCTAACTGGAAACTTTGCCCCATTGCCGAGGCAAGGCACCTCTCGCACCATGTTTGACAGATACCGATCCGTCAGTCCAGCCCACTTGAAAAAAGGCTCCAGATCATGCACCTCCTCCATATCAAAATCCAGCGTCTTCACCTGTTCTTGAAACTCCGCCATCGGTCCTTGGCGGTCAATGATCGTGAACTCGGCAGTACCAGGGCAGAGTGCCATGCTGTTGGTCTCCTCGGTACAGAGCTTTACTGGCAGAAATTCCTTCTCCAAAAGCTTGCCCGGCTGCATCGTCTGCATCAACTTTTGAGGAGCCGTCGGGAGCAGGTTGCTAAACGCAAGGAGCTGAGTCTTTGCCTCATTGTAATCAGTCATGTTTTTGGGGTTCAGGCTTAAAAGTACGTCATATATCATGTTGATATTGAGCAAATCAACCTCGAGCAGATCAACAAAGAACTCTTTCAACTCGGGGTACCGGCTGCGCAAATTCGCCTTGCCGCGAAGACCCGCCGCGGTCGACCAGACACAGTCGGTTGTGTAATACCACGCAGGCTCCCCAATGTTGTACGGCTGGTGGAACACGAGCGCTAGGTTGTTGAATATGGCTCTGAGCTGTTTGATTTGAGCGGATTTCGGAGTTATACTTTGCTGGAGCCTCTCGTACTGGGACCTTATGAGTGCCGTGTCCATGCAACCTTGGGATTGCAAGTATCGTAGTTCATTCACATGACATTTCCAGCCACAGCTGGGAATTTCAAGAGTGTCGCGGAGAAAACTCTTGACCATTGGTAATGACACACTGGCATCTTTTGAGAAGGCCTGGTCGTACAATGCGTCAAGAGGGCACTTGTGTTTCATGTCCGCTGGTGCATCCAGCAGACAGTTTTCGATGCAGACCCATTTTGAGGGAGTACCGGAATGTCTTGGAATGTAAATGAATGGCTCCCGGTGGCAGAAATCCCTGTATTCTATGTGTTAGTCGCAAGGTTTTCAGCAGATCGTAAAATGAAATGGCTAAGGTAGCTTACAGTATGAGTTCCCGTGTCTCTGAAAAATTGTCGCTGATCAAACACTTGGCTTGGATTGCTGCATACAGTTGTAGGACCCGAGAAGACTCTCGAACTTTCTCTTCTGACAGAGCTTGAAGTATCGCCAGATAAAAGCCCAAGTTATCATCCATAATAACACCAAGGTTGGCCAAGAAATTCCAACTCCCTATCGTATCGGAAAGATTGGTTTCGAGTTTCAAGAAACGGAAGTAATGATCTGGCTCCAAATATCGCTGAGATAATTCCTTCAGCCTGGGGGTAGGCAAAATAGTGTTTCGAAGACGCAATTTGATTCCTCCTTCACATTGAACCTCCAATTCTCGTAGGAGCTCACAGATGGCATTGTTAGCGGCGAGCTGTGTCCCTTCAGAGGACCATAGGTGATGAAGTAGCCCAAGTAACTTGGCAGGGTGGCGTTCTGCGACATGTAAGACTTCTTTCGACAGGACTGGCTCGCCAGAGTCATTTCTTGTTGCAACTCGCAGCCGAGTCCGAATACCGATGTGCTGCTGTAACCAATCGTTCCAGCCCTTGTTTGGATCTGCATGGTTAAAGTCTTCGGGTCTTTGCGGGGGCTCTTGTAGGTAGTTCTGGTGGAGGAAATCAACTGTAAGTCCAAGTGCTGCGGGACCGAAGGGATCAGAGCCGTCACGAAAGTATACATCGCTGTCAGCCGGCATCAAGTGGTACAAAGTTGAGGACATGACTGAGACTTTTTCATATAGCTTGGCAGGCGTCTCTGTGGGACGTGTGAGGTAAAGAAACCGAAGCATTGCAACCGAGTCGTCGAGGGTAAGTGGCGATTTGGTGACATAAGACATCATCACCAACGATCGAATTGAGCTCGATAGCGCAGAAGCGACACCCAAGGCCTGAAAGAGGGCTTTCCTTTCTGGTTGAGCAGCGGCATCAGCCTGTAAAAGCCTGAGCTTAAGCACCGCGGGTATTGAGAAGCCCTCGACTGTCGCTGGAAAGTAGACCCGTCCGTCAACGATGCTCACCCACCTGCCATCAGAGAGTGGTAGAAGAGGAAGAGCCTTGATCTGGTCTGTAATCTTGCGAGAACAGTCATTTAGCGCCTTTTTGAGAATGTTGGCAGCCAATGAATGCCACTCCGCGTCCGTTTTAGGGTCCTTCATCTTGGATGAGGAGCGTTGCAAATCAGCCTCGGCTCTGGAAACAAGGTCTTGCCAGAGCAGATTGGTCATCCCATAGGTCCAAAGAATAGCGAGATCTGATTCCTGGTACTCAAGTGAAAGGTACACTGCCTTGTCACCAGGCAAGTCGTCGAATACCGGGCGATTGAGATGGTCCAAGCACCTTGGTGTTCCGGGCCATTGTCTCAGTTGAGTCAATGTCTTCAAGGGGACTGTTGGCTTGAAAGGCACAATGACATTCGCTTTGGCTATCTTATGTTCCAACAGATTGGAGACTTCGGACCAGAATGGGTCCCAGTGATTGCCGGTTAAAGGTGGTAGGTATCGCATCCACTGGAATCGAAGCTGCGGATGCTCGCACATCTCCTGGACTGCACGAACAAAGGCCTTAGCCAGATATCGACGCAGCCCCTTGTTGCGTTCTGAGCTCGTGACGATGTCTTCGCGATTTGCCATTGTGACAAAATCGGTGTGGATGAGGAACTGCAGGAAATATCAGCATCAAGTGTCACTAATGTGCTCATTGTGTCGGGAGACTGACATTGAACCCAATCTTCCGGATTGGCAAAAAGGCAAAGATATCTTGGGGTTCAATTATCGGTACCGACTGGTCAGTCAGGGGGAATGCAATGACCACGGCCGCCTGTGAATATGCTTTCGATTTCTCTTCTGCCAACGAGTATGCGCGGTTCTCATTTTTGGCGAGACCTTTCGCGGACAATTTTGTGACATGGTAAAATTGGTCGCACTTCTCGGGCTCAGAGTTGGGAGAAGCGGTGATTGTCGTGATGATGGCTCGATGTGGAACATTGCCTGGCCGGGACAAAGACATGACGGTATCAGCCTCCTTGTTTCCGCCGACGTCAAACAGGCGTACTTCTATCCGTTTCAACTGCTTTAAGAACAGAAGCATGGCCGGCTGGAAGTCTTTGAACTCGTTCGCAATGTTTTGACGCTGTGCTGCTTGCACCTGTTGGTCACCCTTGTTGTGTAAAATAAAGGTCATCCTGGTGATGCCAATGGGGGGGCTTGTCGAGTTCTGAGGTGAGTACCACTCCGGTGAGATCATACCCATACCGGAGTCACCAGGCCTGTGTGTGAAGCAAAAAGAAAAAGCACCAGACTGGATATGCACCTTCCAAGCAACCTTGAAGATGGATTTGAATCCGATGCCCTTCTCACCAATGTATCCTTGAGCGCCATGCTTCGAGCTTTGCCCAATACTGCAGATAGCCCGCAGATTTTCCTCGGTAAAGCCATCTTCGTTGCACTCAACGATGATTTTATCGTGATAGACACAGAAAGAGACATAAGGATCCTGCCCGTCAGACTTTGCACGGGCGAAGTGGTTGTCGTCGGCATTCTGGAGCAATTCAAAGATGAAGCGAACGTCCTTGGAATACAGTTCCCTTGCCAGGCTATTGCAAGATGGTAAAGTTAGCGAGTACCATAGGCAACGTCAAGGTAATACTTGCGTGATAACGGATTGGCCGATGAGTTTGTCTTTTGCCAGCAACGCTCGTTCCACTTTCAGACGGGTTTCCGCATTGATTGTAGCGAGGGTTTTCTCATCCAGGTGGCCATGATGGTCTGCAATTCTCTGCACCAAGTCGATAGCCTCCTGCTTGGAGATGGTCATATTGGGTTGTGGGGGACTTAGGAAGCAGGGGAGAGGACATCAAGAACAACAAAAGATATTTTGAATCAAGGCGTGGGTTTGCAACCAGTGCAGATCCCGATGAGGTTGTGATGTCGATGAGAGAGTTGGATATCAGTGAGGAAAGTGGGGAAAAGTAAATGACGGGAGAGGACTGGTATTCCCGGTCCCCTCGGGGAAGTGCACTCCTGAGAGCCATCGAGTACTTGCAGCCATAGCCTTGGCTGGTGACTTCCATCATCACTTATGCTTTTTACACAGTGTATCACACTGCAAACACACTTTGACATTGTTGCGCGGCGCTTACTTCACGGCTACGACTGATTCGGCCAGCTGGTCTTGTGTGTTGCAGGCGGCTGCGGTCCTGCGGCGCATCCAAAACTTGGGGACTTGGAGTAGACATGAAACAATACTGAAGGTATTTCACAGCGGCTCTTGAGGGAGAGGCGACAACTCCATTGAATGCCAGCTTGCAGATGAGGTAATGGTGTATCGAAAGAGAAATGTAACGGGTATCTTTTTGTTTACCAATTGGTCTAACGCTCGACTGAAATCCACATGCTGCCTTGTCCAACTCCTGACTGATGATGCAAACACCAGACATCTAACCCCATGTTCCACCACCACCGCCACCCCTGCCTCCCCTCTTCTGAGCGCTAAGCCGCCAGTCGTCCTCTCCGCCATACCGATTATGCAGCGGCTGGATTCGCTCTGCCGCCTTTCTCTTTGACAACTTGTCCGTCGGCGCCAACTTGAAGAAGGTAGGCGCTGCATCAATGAGCCACTTGGGCTCGATCGCCGTGGTGAAATGCATGTACTCCCTGGTTGTCAACACCAACGTGTGGTAAATCACCCACTCAGCCTGCTTCCCAAAGAGCGCCGAACTTGGATGCAGGTACACGGGTGTGCCCTCAGTCAGTGTCTTGTAGCCCTCCTGCGGGTCCTTGCGAGCTGTGTTGCGGAAGAAGCCACTGCAGAGCGCTTGACGAACCCTGTCAGTCTCGCGTCCGCAGCTGGCGATGGGATGGCGATGGCGGTTCATGATTTTCACAATCTGGTCCCGCACATCCTTGGCCCGGCGCATCGAGCGGGCCTGGATGAAGTTCTCGTGGCACCAGGTTGGGGAGAAGCCATGGTTTTTCCACGAGTTGTAGACGTTCAACAACGTAAGATGATCGCCATGTGGGTCGTGGAACTTGGCTTTTTTCTGGTCCGCTTGGTTTTGTTTGTCCTTTGGTCGGTAGAAGATGGTGCTGAGGTTGAGCATGGCAACGATGCTGACCACCTCATCCGAACATCCCTTGTCGACCGAGGAAATCAAGACCTTGGAGAGCGATGGTTCCATGGGGAAGTCGGCCATTTTTCTCCCCAGACGAGTCAACAGACCTTCGTCATCCAGTGCTCCCAGGGCGTACAGCTCCTCCAAAGCTGTAAGCATGGTGTTGACTGGTGGAGGCTAAAGCATTGTCAGCAACTGAAGAAATTAGTGGGAGGACGTGACACCTTACATCCATGAAGTCAAAACGGATAAGATCATTGATTCCCATGGCCTTGAGCATGAGGATAGTATTGGACAAGTTTTGTCTTTGGATTTCGGGAATCGTTGTCGGAAGCATCTCAGATTGGTAGGCAGCTTCGGTGTACAAACGGAAGCACTTGCCAGGTCCTGTTCGACCAGCACGACCAGCTCGCTGATTTGCCTGTGCTTGGGAAATAGGAGTAACTATAAGCGAGTCCATACCCAGCTTGGGATCGTAGGCGTTCTGTTTGACAAAGCCAGGATCAATCACATAGTAAATGTGATCAATGGTGATGGATGTCTCGGCGATATTGGTAGCAATGACGACCTTTCGGCTGCCAGGAGGTGCTGGCTCGAAGATCCTGCTCTGCATCTCGCTGGGAAGAGCAGAGTAGACAGGGAGAATGATGAGTTCCGGTACTGATGGTCCCAGTGCCTTCATCCTCTCAAACAAAATCTCACAAGAAGTGTCAATTTCTTCTTGGCCTGTCAAGAAGAGCAGAATGTCACCCATGGGCTCGCTCAAGTGGATTTGCATGACGGTCGTCAGCGCAGCATCAAGGTAGTCAGACTCCCTAGAGTGTGTTAATACTGGGTTCAACTTGTATTGGGGCGAGCTTTGACTTACGGTTCTCGGGAGTAGAGGATTTCAACAGGGAAGGTTCGGCCCGGGATGGTGAAGATAGGGCAGGCATTGAAATACTCGCTGAACTTGTCAGCATCCAGAGTAGCACTCGTGACGATAACCTTGAGATCCTTTCGGGTTTTCATGGTCTTCTTCAGCAAGGCAAACAGCACATCGGTGGCGATGGTACGCTCGTGTGCTTCATCCAACATGATGACTGAGTATCTCTTCAGCTCAGGGTCAATCAAAATCTCACGTTCCAACCTAGCCAGTGTCAGCAGCGATCTTGATAATTTTGAGCAAGGAAGTTCCCAACTTACATGCCGTCCGTCATGTACTTGATCTTGGTCGCCGGACTGGTAACATCTTCGAATCTGATGGTATACCCGACCTCTTCACCCAACCGACATCCGACCTCCTCAGAGACACGCTTGGCTACAGAGACAGCAGCGACACGACGAGGTTGCGTACAGCCAATGATGCCATTGTTGGTGAAGCCTGCCTCAGCAAGATACTGGGTGAGCTGAGTCGTTTTTCCTGAGCCAGTTTCACCAACGACAATCAGAACTTGGTTTTCTCTCACAGCCTTGATGAGCTGCTCCCTAAAAGCGTAGACAGGTAATGACTCTCGTTGCTCTTTGATGCTCATGTCAGACCTCCTTCCCGTCGGTTGGTCCTTGGGCACAACGGCTCTCTTCCACTCTGGCACGGAATCCGATTCCGCTTGCGTTGCGTGGGCGCGTCGTCGTAAATCACTGGCGAATTGCCGGTTCTCGGGGTTAGCCATGGGATCCTGCCATTGTGACAGATCGACCTTTGCTTTCTGCTGCTGCTCTTCGGCCTCCTGTTGTTTCATCTCCTTTCTTTCCTTGGCAAGGTTGGTGCCTGCCATGGCGGCGCGGTTCATGGAGCCATCGGGTGCCTTGACAACACGGATAGGTGACAGCTCGAGGGACTGCTTGGTCTGTCCGGCCAGGAAAGGGGGTTCTTCGTCGCGTATCTCAATGTCAACGTCTTCCTCCAGCTCCATTTGTCCTGTGCCGTCGAGCGTTGACTTGTATTCTTCCTCCAGATCTGGGTAGTCCGAGGCCTTGGCAATGCCGGCGGCAATCATTTGCCGAATCTCCCACCTTTCAGGTGAGGTCATTCTCTTCTTTTGTTGCCGGGCAATAGCAGTGGCCATGAACGAGCTAGTGTCGTTATTCCCAAAGCCTTTCTGCCCACCGCCCAAGGGGGCCATATTGGCCCCAGACCCCATCTTCATCTGTGGCGCCATATCCATCCCTGTTTCCTGATCAATATCTTTCATCGACAGTCCTATCCTGTTTCCCTCAATCTTGATGACTTTGACCTTGACATTTTGCCCTCGCGTCACCACATCTTCCGGGTGATTGACTCGTTGCCCAAACGCGGAAATGTGTACCAGGCCATCGACCTTCCCCTTGACTCCATGAATGTTGACAAAAGCGCCGAAATCCTTGACACCTGTAACATGACCATCGTAAACCTTGTGTAGCTCTGGCGTATCGTCGAGATCTTGGGGGGGTCTTCGGTATGCATCGTCATCATCTCTGTAGCGGTCGTTCCTTTGGCGTCCTCGGGGTGGTGATCTCGACCGTGATCTTGATCTTGACCTGTACCTGTCCTTGCGTTTTCGTCGGAAGTCCTCGCGCCGGTCGTCTGGGGTTCTGCTTCGTTTCCTTGGCGGTCTTTCTTTATTCGCATTCGATGGTTTTGGCGCAAGGCTCTCGAGCATGGCAAAAGTGTCATCAATCGCTTCCGCTTCCACCTCCTTGTCAGGGATGGCGAGCCCTTTGAACACCTTCGTTGTCTCTTCGGCCGATCGATCATGTCGCTGGCCGCTGTCCTCGTTGGTTCCGTTTTGGTTTCCCTTGAATTTGGGGTGCATAGTTTTGACGAGTCGATCTATACTCTCGACCAAACTCGGAGGGAAATCGCTGGCGCCGACCGAGGCCAGCTTGGACTTGAAGTCATCGAGAGAGCTACATTCAAGACGCTGGGCGATGAGGAATTCGGCCAGTGTTTTTTCGCTGATGCCCAGATGGTTTTGCAGTTCCGACGTAATCTTGGATACGAGGGAAAGCAACTCGAGGGATTCCAGGTCGTCCATTTTGTTGATATTGATTAGAGAGTCGGGAGCCGAGGTGATGGATCACCAAGAGCTGTCGAAAGTTGAGGACTACAAGCCAAGGTCGCGTCGCTCGTGCTGGAGATTCTGCCGTGAATTTCCCGACCGCCTTCTGGGAAGACAGGAAATGGAAGACTGTGCAACCCTAACCCTTCAAGACCGTCTTCCCCAGGCATGCCACTCTGCCAGTCAAGCCAAGCCAAAAAGGGCCAAGCGTCATGCACGCAACGCAAGCACCCCCTGGCGCAGCTGACCTCTCGGACCCATATTCTTGCATCACTGACGCAGCTCCAATCCCCTCGAACCATCATCACCCGAACACCAACCTTTTGGCTACTTCCCTCCTGAAATTCCTCGCCAGATCGCCGAATTCTACACTGCGAAAACACGCTCACTTATTTGACAACCTCTCACTCACTTATCACCATGTGCTCGACCGACGTCTTCCTCGGCATCCTGGCCATTCTCTTCCCCCCGCTCCCAGGTTCGTCAAACCTGCCCCACTTTAGAATGTCATGATAGCTGCCTCTCTGCGTTGCGTCAACACCATCATCACTCTAAATCACAACGGTCAAACAGACAGAAGCTAACATTACTCTCTCAATAATTAGTCTGGGTAAAGCGCGGTATCTGCTCTGCAGACTCCCTAATTAACATCCTCCTTCTCTGTCTCGGCTTTGTATGTCCCTTGCCTATCCAGCCCCGTCAACGCCACTCTAATCATCTTCCAGATCCCCGGCTTGATCCACGCCTGGTACATCATCGCCAAATATCCCGACATTCCCTACGACTACGATTACCAAGCCCCCTCCAACGCCGAGCACGGTCGTGTCTACGTCTTTGTCCACGACAACAACCATCAAGGTCACCACCACCAAGGCCAACCCCGTCTCCAGCATCAACAGCCCAAACCCCACTCCCAGCCCAACTACGGCACCACCTCCCACAACAAGAACAACAACCACAGCAATGACCACGAAGAAGGAGTAGCCCCCGCAGCTGGCCCCTCTTCAGGTGCCCCTCCCCCAAGCTACGCCCAAGTCGTCGCCCAGGGCCCAGGCGACCACAAGGTCCAGACCCAGGATTAGAAGTTGCGTCTCCCTTCTTATCACAGTTTCACTTTCTCTGCACAAAGCAATGCCAACACCGCCAGCAACCCGACGGCGACAATAAACCCGATCAAATGGTGGGACTGGACTTGGGACGTCCCAGATGACTCGGATCTTCCTATGCCGCCGCGGTGTTCTCGACCTTGTTGTGCGGAGGATTGGAGGGGGAGTGTTAGTTGGAGCAGGAGGAACTCGAGGGCTGGCACAGGCACAAGTTCGGGTCGTCGTAGGGGTAGCAGGAGCGTGAGCTGGATCCCCTGGAGGGGGAAGCTATAGTGATTTCTCTCCCCTCTCATATTACAAGATTGGCTTGCTGTTTTGGTTTCAGGTTTTGTTTCATTCAGGGCAGGCGTTTACGTTTTGGTGTTATGGAAGGATGGTAGTACGGGTGTATGACAATCGCACGAGGTTCCAACAGACCCGCGCGGGCTTGTGTAGGTTTGGTATGTAACGGGTGTGAAACGAGTATCATGGTCTTGTAGTACTCACTTCTGTCTTCGAACTTTCGTATCTCGACGAATTTTGTACACTGTTGTATCTTGTAAACCCACAACATGAGATAACTACCAGTCAGGAATGATCTCTGTCTATTACGCGACAGTACAGCTGAAGTGTACCATCACCTCCCTTTACCCTTTACCGGTTAGGTAGTGAATACTTTTTGCAGCAACATCTTGGATTTTTCGTAAGAAAGTTGAGTTTTTACAAAACAAAGCTGGGATAGGAAGACTATGGAACTAGGACTAAAGTTGAAGCCGAGATTATAAGGACATAAAGCTAGGATTATATGAATGTACGAATAGAGCTGAGACCAGAAGTATGTCAAGGTGGGATCACAAGTCTATAAGATGGGATTAAGGAGTTACATGCCTATAAACCTGTTAGCTTCATCGCCTGGGTTAACACAGAGCCTCATGGCACAGCGGTGTATCACAAGTGGTGTTATAGCACATATCGCCAAGTTATTCCAGACACCACACCTTCGGGTCTCGGGCTAGGCAATTGAGTCACGGAATCCAAAGTCATTACGGAAGTCTTTATTTACGCTTACGAGACAGCCTTCTCGTCGCGTCCCCCGTTTCGCCTTCCCAGTGTCGCCACCTCCTTGCTTGTTTTGTATGTGTACCCATGACTAGGTATGTCAATGTTTTGTTTGCCGTAATGCACCTTGTGTTTCCCAAAGATAATTACTTACCTACCAAAAGTTCGCGCCCAAAAGTTAAGGTCTGCATTTTGAATGTCGCATATCCCCAGGCCCCGCGCAATGCGGCATCTATTTGGATTCTTTTGGTTATAATTCACAGTGAAGTAGTTGGTTGCTGTTCTTACGCTTGAGTTGATGGTGATACATAGCGGGGAATGGAAAGACAGGAGAGGAAAACAAAACCCTCTCTCATGCTATTCCTGCTACTACTTCTCTCCATTTTAAACAGCCATCCTCAAATACATGTCACACAATAAGTACTTCTCGCGAAAATCTTGTTTTTTTTGTTGCACTAAACTCAAAGACTTTTCCTCGCTGCTAACCTGCAGTCAACGGATACCCATCGATGTCCATAATGCAAATGCCCATCCATGTGTCCCGAAAATCCCACGCCATCCATGATCCTCTTATCCCAGTCCCCAAATGTCTCATGATATGCCGTGTAAAAAGCAAGAGCTTGCAAGTGAACTTAATCCTCCCCACCATCACCCCCATCCAACTCCAACACATCATGACGATCATGAATACTAGGACCCGGCCGCTCATTCGGCACCGGCTCCTTCCAGTACCTCATCAAATCCTGAGGCAAGAAAGTATAGTAAGTAGGCTTGATCCCCTTGACATAGCGAATCACCTTGAAGCTGCCACCACCGGGGAGAGTGCAGGTCGATACCCCCATTGTCAACTTCATCCCCACCTTCAGGTGCTCAAGAATCTTTTCCTCGAGAATAAATGACGACTCCTCCTTCGCTTCCTCATCGATGAGCTTGTCAGTGATGTCCCATCCGTCTTGAATAATCACCGGGTGGCCAGTCATGGTGCCACAGGGGTGGATGGGAGTAGCCGCAGGATTAGACTTCCTGAAGTGCTCGCTGACAAGAGCCACCTTCTGGCGCATCTCTTTTGTTGGAAGCGTAATCGAGGTGACCTCAAAGGTTCGCTCGACGGGATTGGTCACCTCGAGAGCTTTGATATTCGCCGCGGTGTGACCACCGAGCGTGGGTAGAACCAGGGTCGCGATGAGGGCCACGGTGTTGAAGGCATGGTCGCGGTCAATGTCCTTGTTGTCAACGAGCAAGGAAATGGCGGAGCTCTCCTCTTCCTCGCAGTAGAGAGCCGCGACTGAGCGGTTGAATGCACCTGGGACCAGCGTCAAGGCATTGATGATGAGACCAATCTCCTCAAAAGCCGTGTCGCACACCTTGATGGCACTCTTGATATCGTCGGCGTACTCGGGGCAGACGTCATGGAGGAGTAGGTACTTGAGAAAGTTCTTGATCGTGTCGGAGGCAATCCAGACCATTTCCATCTCACTGCCGGACAAGTCGAAGACCTTGTGGGACCTGGAATGGCTGTTAGCTGATACCAACCGTGTACTAGGTGTAAAAGGTTACCCAAGACTCACATGAAACCAGCCGCAACACCGGTAAAGTCCACATCCCAATGCTCAGGATGGGCAGGATGGTAGAAACGACCACCGCCCTCACCCCCACGCTGAATCACATCATCCGATACCATGTCGCGAAGCTCACCCTTGCTAGACTCCCGCAAGAGATCATCAGGCAGCTTTTCCGCTCCCTGAAACTGGCGAACCGTGGCATCGATGCCGCCGAGCATCAGATACTGGGTAAAGATCTGGTTGCGAACGGAATCCAGGCGGCGACGGCCACGGTACCGCTGGATCGCCTCCTCGATACGCTCCACAAATTCGCGCTCGGGAGGGTAAATGAGATGCTTCTCGTCGAAAGCTTCGGCCGGTGCCATCAACGGTTCGCAGTAATACTCTTTCATGCATGTTAGCTAAGAGTCAGAGAAAGGCTGATGTGTATCATCACGGTACACAGCCTCCCAATAGTCCAGACCTACCCTCGAATCCGGTCGGCTTGGGGGCCTTGGACTTCTTCTTTTTCTTCTTCTTTTCCTTGCCGACCGACGTCAGGTCCACCGTGCGAGAAACAAGTCCCGTCTCCTCAGACAACCCAGGGTCCATGGTGCCATGCGTCCTATCGAAGTGGTCCTCGATCGGGGCAGTGTCAGGCAGCGAGGGGTCCATGCTGGCTAGGGCAGAGCTGCAGTGGTGTTGAGAAGGAAGAGGTTGGCGAGTCTGGGGTGGTCGGATTGCCCGAAGTAGAAAGGCGGATTATGGAGGAGAGGCTTAGAAAGGTGATATCGAAACGATATCTGCTTCTCGTGATATGGAAGGAAGAAAAATGGGGAAGCTTCTGCGAAGGCAGCAAAGGAGAGGCGAAGCAGCAGTATCGCTTCAGGGAGAATTGTGAAAGGGGAAGGAGCTCAGGCCGATAAGGTTGACGATGTAATAATTTCCACATTTATTCAGGTAAGTTCTGCTCCATATCTCGCCCACTGGAAAAAGGCAGGAACTGGGTGGAAGGAACGTTGGGAGCAACCAGATAACAGACGTTGAGACTGGAGTGCCTTGAGCCATGACAATCTTTGGGAACCATCTCATTGCTGTTATGGATAGATGCTCCAAGAACATTCCATTGCAAACACGGACACCGGCGTTTCATGCCTGGAGGAGATGTTGTTTGCCTGCCTGTTGGTGTTTTGTTTGCGATGAGGACCATCACCAACGACAGCTCTCTATCATGGGAGCTGTGATGTTCATCTTCAGAGGCCACCGGATCCGAAATAGGAAACCTTTGCTTTTGTTATTGAGGATGCTGGGGTCCCCAGAAAAATCTCATCTCCGCACTGTTCCACATTACGGCTTCCTTTTCACTCATAGGCATGAATCCATGATCAAGAACTTAATGTTTTGGTGGAGGAGGCCTGTCGTCAAACGGTCCACAGAACTAATGCATGCAGGCGACCCAACTGCCGGTCATCGTTCGCTCAGGCTGCACTAACAGCTTTTGGTGGGTACGCTAAGCAACAGCTGGTAAGGTGCTGGTGGGTTGGAAGTCAAGAGCTGAATAGTGGGGCCTCCAAGCAAATTTCAGCAGCATCAGGACGGAAAACCCGCCATCTTAGGACTTGCCACCATTAGGTTTCCATGGCAAGAAAAGACGGCTTGATCCATGATATGAGCCAAGATGTTGGTATTGCCTGAAAGATATGAGTAAAAAATGATTTCACGTTCTTGCCTTATGGTCACAAACATACTCCGCGTGCAGTACTGGAAGGGTGAATGACACCCACCATATGCGGTATCATTAAAAATGCATGTCGAGTCCGTATCAGGAGGCAATGCGAGATGGAAAATCCTATCTGACAGGTTGAGCAAGTATGTACACTAGTGTAGTGTCGTGGGTATGCAGGTCATGCCGTGACCCGAATCCACGTTGCCTCTGCAGGACGCTGCGGTCAGCGGGAAGTATCATGAATAGACAAGTCTTTCACAAGGCAGATTCGGAGGGTTGTCACGTGGGTGCAAGAATCCAGGCTGCAAAAACAATACCAACCTACTTACTTTGCGATGAAATAACTATCATAGTTTCGATCCTAAAAATCTTAAAAAAATATTTCTACTATTTAGGAACCTGAAGATTTATTCTGTAGAATTTTATCAAGTCTACTTTAAATTTGGTAGTGTTGTGGTAGCTTGAAGTACTTTAAGCATATCTCTTTTTGTGGTCTGGATTTCTGCACCCACGTGGTTGTGTATCGCCGTGGCTGTGAGAGCGAAGGTCTCCGAAATGACTGGCCCTCGACATGACACCCCCGGTGCCGAAGGTTGCCTTCATATGTACCTGCGTGCGTGTGTGTTCCGCCCCTCGAGGCCCGCCACAGCCCACCACGGGAGCGGTTGTGGTTGATTTGACGGGAGACTTTCAAAGTTCGGGCGAGAAGGCGCAGTGACGACAAGTCCTCACTGACCCCTGTGTGCATTCTGCATGAAGAGGACCCTGACGGCTGTCATTGGCTGAGAGGGCGCTCTCCCAGGGCTTTGGCGCTGGCGAAGCGATCCACTATTGCGAGTGCGGAGAGACCCCTCCCCCTCATCAGATGAGATGCGCTTTTGGGAATTGACAATGCGCTCCGCCTCTGTGATGCGCCAACACCAACCCCCATGTCCCCCCCCTTGATCCGCAAAACTCCGCGTCCTGTAGAAAATGTCCCCGTTTCCCATCCCCTTGATCCGTTGCTTTCCCTTTATCCAAGATCAGTTGAAACCATCGACACTCTCCCGAGTATTGGCGGACCGACGCACATCGATGCACCCAGCTCTCATAATTGTGGCCCGACCCCTCCCTCCAATACAAATAGCGATCCCGCAGTCAGACCCATAGCAGACAAGACGACGTCTTCTTTTTCTAAGGCCAATCTCGACACTGCTGTGATTCCAGAGGCTCTCCCTCGTGAAACGCAAAAATGATTAGCAACCGGGAGATCCCCAAACACGCTGACTTGCAGCCGTACAACTTTGCCGTCGCTGGACAGTAAGCGCATAGCCCTGCCTTGTTTCGCGCGCAAGGCGCAAAGATTACTGACGCTTGTGTTTTCTGTATAGTGATGGCACACTTTGCGACCCCGAAGGCGAGTTGTTCATCAAGCCCTGTGTCCAGCAAGAAATCGATTTTTACGAAAAGGCCTTCAAAGACCACCCTGCCTTTGCCGACTTGATGCCCGAGTATCTTGGCACCCTTGTCCTGAACGACGCGTCCGATGTCCACGATATCGAGGAACAGATTCCCGCGGCGGTTGAGCATATGACCCAACATTTCAAGGAAGAGGCTGTTCGCATGGCGAAGCAGCACGTTGCTGATGTTGCAGCGGCCGAGGCAGCGAAGGCTGCAGCAGAGACACAGCCCAAGGATAATATCAAGTGGAAACCCAATAAGAGCCGCAAGATTGCGACGGACAAGTCAGTAGTTTTGGAGAATGCTGCCTACGGGTTCAAGCGCCCCAATATTCTCGACGCCAAGCTCGGTCAACGGTTGTGGGCGGACGATGCGCCATTGGAAAAGCGACAGCGGTTCGACGAGATCACCAAGGTCACCACAAACGGATCGCATGGCTTCCGCATTGCGGGGATGCGCGTCTACAAGGGCGGAGATAATCCAGAGGAGTGGGACCAAGAAGGATACAAGGTCTACAACAAGGACCACGGCAGACTGGTGGTTAACAAGGACAATATTGTACAGGAGATTGGCAAATTCATCTTCAACCCGCGGGCGAATATTGACGAGGACCTAGGGCGGGCTGTAGCCGAGGCTTTCGTCAACGACTTGAAGAGGGTGGAGCAAGTCCTTGCCAGCTCAGAAACAAGAATGTATTCTGCCAGTCTGCTGTTCACCTTTGAAGGAGATGGCGATGCGCTCAGGGAGGCCATCGAGCAGCAAACACCAACAACCCCACCAAAGGAGGCTACCAAGAAGGAACCTATTCCCTTGGCGTCCCGCGTTGATAGCGGCATCGTAATGGACGGCGATGGAGAGATTATCCTGCCAACAGGGCATGGTGCTGGCCTTAATGGAGTCATTGAGGGAGACGTCAAGGTTCTCGAGCTTGCTGGAGATGATGAGGATGATGACGAAGACTTTGCCTCATTGCCAAAGATCTACTCGCTCAAGCTTATCGACTTTGCCCATGCCACCTGGGTTCCTGGGCAAGGCCCAGATGAGAACAGTCTTTTTGGCGTTCGAAGTTTGATCAAGATTTTTGAGGAGTTGGCGGAATAAAAAACGACCATAGACGAGTTTCCGGCGCATAGAGAGTGGAGCTTATGCATTTGGGAATCTGATGATGTTAATGATGGAGAATAAATCATGGTCCCGGAATGATGGAGAACAGACAGCGTTGCGAATTTCAAATACCCACTACTGCCGTATATTATCGTAGATTAGAACAGATCTGCTTCCACTGATGATTCAAGCCTCCTTTCCTCCTCATGCGCTTTGCTCCCTGTTGGTGTATGAACTTTGTCATTGTGTCATCTCAACTTTATCCCAGCTTTAGAAAGACTTAATCCTAGCTTCTTTTCACGACAGTCTCAGGTTTCCAACGATATCGCCCAAGGTTTCAATTATAAGGTAACTGATGGCCGACAAGCTTCAGAGATAGTCGATAGGCCTTAGAAGACAAGGTAATTAGACTTTAGGAGATGATTAATAACCTCACAGACATTTAAAGACAATCAAAATTATTTTATCTAATAGCCCTTGATACCTATGCAGTCCCTACTTTATGTCCTCAGCGTGCTGTCCCAAGTTGTGTTTGACAAGAACCTAATACCTATTCGAAGCTGAGCCCCTCCCGTTCCCGTCCCGTCCGGCAAGGGCCCACCAAAAGACCGCTAAATGTCCAGCCCTGCAGCCCTGCGCTCAGCTCTCCTTCCAGCACACAACGTCACAAGCTCACGCGTCAAACGCGTCTCCCAACGAATAACCACTTTACGAATATCGCCCTGCCACCTCAACCTTGCCGTGTTCTTCACCACCGCCCTTTCTTCAACATGTCAATCCCCGGACTAGGGCAACTAGTCGCCCAGGTAATTATTTTCCCTTCTTACCTCCCCTCAATCAGTTAATCGCTAACACTTGTCCGTCCTCCTCCTCCTCAGCAATCCACAGCCCCCTCCACCCGAACAATAACCCTCCATCCCTTTTCCGAATGGCGCTTCCAAATATCCCCCACTTCTTCAGCAACCTGCCGACTCCTAACCGGGACCGCCGAGCGCGATGGGACAGAGCTCGCCCAGAACAAAACCTACACCCTCACTCGCTGCCGATCCAAAATCATCTCCCTCACCGGCGCCACCCTCGAAATCACGGGTGAATTCGAATCCGAAACCGTCAAACACCACCCCCACCCGGCCGACTCCCCACTGGTAGCCTACCTCAACTTGCACTTCTTGCTTCAAGCTCGACGGACACAGTCATCATCGTCACAAAGCGGGAGTGGGCATGGGCCAAGGGTTATGATTTGCGGTCCTGGGGCGGTCGGGAAGACTTCACTAGCAAAAATGCTCATTGGTTGGGCGACGAGACAAGGGGAACAGCCGGTGCTGGCGACGGTGGATCCGAGGGATGGGATGCTGGCTTTGCCTGGGACGTTGTCGGCGGCAGTGTTTGCGACGGTGATGGATGTGGAGGATCCGGAGGGGGGGGTGGGGGTTAGTTGCACGCCGAGTAATGGGCCGAGTGCGGTGCCTGTGAAGCTGCCGGTGGGGTATTATTTTGGGAGGGAGAGGGTGGAGGATGATGGGCGGTTGTGGAGGGATTTGGTGGGGAGGTTGGGGAGTTCGGTGAGGGCGAAGACGGGAGGAGATTCGGGGGTCAGGAGGGGGGGTGTGGTGGTTGATACTCCTGCTGTTCAGTTTAGGAAGGGGGAGGTGAAGGTGAAGAGTGAGGAGGGGGTGGAGGGGAAGGAACTGGGCGGGGGGGTGGAGGGGTTGATGCATGTTATCAGGGAGTTTGCGGGTATGTTCTGGTTCGAGGAAGGGAGAGGGAATGAGAAAGCTAATCGAGAGGTGCAGTCAATATCATCGTCGTTTTGGGATCACCAGACTTGGAGGCTGAGTTGAGGCGCCGGAATCACAAGACACCACATGGGGAGCCGATTGAGATTGTGAATCTTGACAAATCAGACGGTGTGGTTGAACAAGACAGGCAGTTTCTGCTCTCTACTCGCAAGGCTTTGATCAAGGATTACTTCTTTGGCGATTCCAAACGTGCGCTCAGCCCTTCCGTCCAATCGTTCAGTTTTGACGATGTCGTCATCTTCAGGGCCGTGGATGGTAAGTTTCGGACCCCCACTTCTGTTATGGTGCATACATCAACTGATACACAACCGCCAGGGCCCGATCTTGATGACCCAACTCAGGTTCTTGAGCGCGCAGAGATTTCGGAAGAAATGTCACACTGGACGTTGGCGGTCATGGATGCCTCAGTCAATGATCCCTTGGAGACAATACGGCAGGCGCCCGTCATTGGCTGGGTTTGTGTGTCTGATGTTGACAAGGGCAGACGGAGGCTGAAGATATTGTCGCCGGTAAGTGGACGATTGACCAGGCCGATGGTTTGGGGACGCTGGCCGGAGCCGTATGTCAATCTTCTGGGGTAGCACTACCAGTTGAAAATACAAAGCGCTGTTCTTTCCATCCCAGATTCTACCTGAGCCTTTTTACTCTGTCCTTCAGCTTTATCAAGGTTTACGTCATGCTGGGCAGGATAAGCTCAAGTCTGGGACATAGTTGGCCGTCCACGTGAGGTACTCACGATGGTTCTGCCAGTGGAGGCATTATCGCCAGACCAAGATCAATTAAGCCTAGATCAAGCTGGGGTGGTAGGCACACTCTTCTCGGATGGCATTTTCATCTGTAGTTGGTGATCATGATGATGGGATGATACTGAAGCTTGAGCATCTGTTGTGATGGTCGTCTTGAGGGATGCCCCTTGCTCCGCCAAGCGAACGTTGTGTGGCCAATGCCAACCCAGTTAGGAAGGTCGATGAGCTTAACCAAACTGTCGGATCCGTCATGCCACACCAACATTTGACGTCGAGGTTGACAACATTCGGCGTCATTTTCCCTATCTGTTGCTTTAATATCATCGTAACCGAAACGCCTCTTTGCGCCGATTATTCGAGTTATTTTCAGGGGAAGACTTTCACTACCAGTACCTAGTCCCCACCCAGGCATGTTGGTGGGTGGTTCCCCTCACGGCCCAGCCGACCAAGTTGGTTGCGCATTGCACACCGCCTGCCAATGCTCCTGCAGCGGAGACGAATGCAGGAATTGCAGCAGCAGGCAGCGGAATGTCAGGCAAACCGCAGTGGGCAGGATCCAATCGGTGAATCAACCCCGCCACAGACGGGCAAGCAACCTGGAATTCTCAGCTGATGAGGTCCCGTCGTCAGGAAACCGGAATGTCAATCCACGCCTGCGTTGGGCTGGGGTGGGGATTTTGTGACACGTCGCTAGAGAGAGAGTGTGGCATTTGGATTTCAGTGTCAAACGCCATGCGGGTTTTCTGTTTCCCAACATCGCCAGATCGGTTTGTCGGGAGCAATTTCCGAGAAAGGATCGCTTGAACGGTTTTTGCGTCAACAAGCGCCTCAAAAGTGTGATACTAGCAAGAATTCTCTCGATATTTTCCCCACCCACAGCCAAAGACGTCAAAATTCTCCGAGTTGGATTTGTATGTAACAGAAAAGACTCCTGTCACCTTGAGCTGGGAGGTTGGTGTTCAGACCATGTTCAGGTCAGGGCGGAAAAACTCACCCCGGCATGATAAATTTGGGTACAGGTTCAACGGCGGCGGGAGCCCCCGCACTGCACAGACCGCCCAGCTCAAGGGGGCACGGATCAAGCAGATCTCCGAGGTCTTGGTATTTGCCCGTGGCGGCACGGGCGGGTAGGTCCAGATCCTGACTGTTTCCAACTCACTCCCATCACATCCCTTGATATCGAATTTTTTTTTTTTTTTTTTTTTTTTACAGAAAAAGGCAAGCCGAAGCAGCAAGTCTTCGGACACAGCGACGCCTTGTTGACGCCTTGACAAACGGACGGACGGCCTCGGTTTTCCCTCTGCAGCAGCGTGCGCAAGCTTCTGCATCCAGTTGGTTGGTCTGGCCAATGGCTGAACCACTCCTCCGCAAGCCAAGAGCCCAAGCAGATCTCGCTCTCGCTTGTCGTCGACAACCGGCGCGGCTCATTCATGCACCAGATCGAGTGCCCTGATACGATACATTGGCCTGCGGGTGATCCCACCAATCCATCCGGGTCACCTGCTCGTCAGTGCTTGTCAACCTGGAATGTCCAACTTCCAACTCAAGGCATCATGGATGACTCCTATGGAAAATGACCTCATGGCCATCCTCATCACCCGGCTCCCAACACGGGAGCTGTTGGCAGCATTGTAGTGGAGAATCTCTAGCGAGAAAGGAGCCCTCCATTTCACCGCCGTCCGTCGCCTGTGGTAGGTGTGTTTCTCACCTTTCTTTTCTCTGCGGCGCCTGCACAGCCAGTCACTGCCCACCACATTTTGTGACGTGGGCTGAGAGAGCGTGACCAGTCTCGCAAATGACACCCCCACTCGCCCAAAGTTCCCATAGGGCATACGCAGTGGTAGAGAGGAGGAAGAGGGAGCCTTCATTGCGGTTAGCGTCCAGAGAGTCTTTTTTTTCGTTGTAACCCCGGGGGAGCCAATCCGGACCCAAGTCCGCGTCCTGGATATGATCATGTTGATCCCTCCCACCTCGACCGCCCCACGGCCCATCGTTCCTTGTTCCGTGGGCCTGTCGCCCACAAGTGTATTTTTCTATTTCTTTTTTCGGACGGATTGGCTTTTCATTTCCTTGGGCTGCAACGTTTGAGATGCCGCATGCCTGTGTCTTGCCAAGCTGTATGCGTAGGCTAGTCAACAACACACATTCCGCTCGCGGACTGCCATCAACTCTCTCTCCTGCCCCAATTCTTTCTCTTTCCTCGAAACCAGCCTTTGTCAGTCTTGTGTTGGCCCACTTTGCGTCCACAGTCATATATCCTCGGTACTTGGAAACCACCTCTGGTCTCTCTTCCCTTTTCTCTCTTTTACGCACGTTAAACGACACCCGCAGCTCTGGGTGGTGGCTTGCAGCCTTACCTGTTTCTATCTCTGCCTGTACCATATGGACCTTCGGCTCTAGGAACCAGCTCGACGACTCTGCTGACCACCACTGACGCCGACGACCCAACCAAAACCAATATGTGCCGCCGCCTTCATGGACATCATATTCAACGGTAGCTGGACCACTCGTCTAGCCAGTCGGTGGAATAGTCTTTTTCTCTGCCATAATGGAGCTCCTCCACAGCTCGTCCCCAGCGAGTGTCCGGAGCTCCGTCCCGGTCGAGCTGATATCACCGATTATGAGTCGAGACGTGCCCGACGACCAACAGACACAACACACTATCTATATCCTGACAATAATATCTCTTACCTTCGCTTCAGTCAGCGTCGTCTCGACCTTGTCCACCCTATATTGGTTCGTCAAGATGAGGCGAAGTTTTCGGCACGAGCAAGTGCCCCTTTGACTATGACTTTGGATCTGGAACCGTGGGCTAACTAAAATACAGGTTGATCTTGTTGCTGGTTCAAAGTGATTTTGTCAAAGCCCTTGCCTTTGTTGTCTTCCCACTCGTCAGCTTATACTGGGGTACCATCGAGTCGGATTCGGCCTTTTGCCAGTTCAGTGGTTTCGCCCTCGCCATTGGTATCGAGTCCTCGGACGTCGCCATTCTCCTCATCGCTCTTCATTCCGTCATGTACATCTTCCGACCGAAATCCGGACTGTACCCCCATCGACACATCGCATACTTGGTTTTTTATTTGTTTCCAGTTTCGACTGCTTGTTTGGCTTTTATCAATGGCAACGGGTTCGAGAATGTGGGACACTATTGTTACCTCCGGACCGACAATGGCTGGTCCAGGTTGGCGTTGAGCTGGATCCCGCGGTATCTGATTTGCGCCAGTATCATCGGTATATACGCCTTCATTTACCTTTATATTAGGAAGCGCATGGACGACTATGGGAGAAGGAGTTCTAGTAGTCTGCCGCATCCACAGGGTCTGAGTGCTGGAGAAGAGACGCATCAGCAACACCACCAACACCGACGACAACTCAGTTCTCCTATTTTGACGCTCCCGCGGATTTCTTACCACGGACTCATCCCGTCGACACCGAGTTCGAAACGAACCTCTACTAGTGACACGATCAACTTGGTGAAGACGCGGCAAATGTCGGCATCGACGGTCAGCACTGTAAGGGTAGAGGATACGAGGAATACCGAGTCATCTTTCGCGGCTGGATCTCCGTCCAGACCATCAGGATCGCACCCAAGGCGGCCGATCCAATGGAACTGGGGCGGATTCAACCAGGCAACCACCTCGCCAGACGTATCAATCGACGACACGCACGACCCATTATCGGCTGTGGATCCAGGTTTGTCCACACCGCCACCAGCAACACTTGCCTCGTCTCCTCCCTCATCAGCACCATTAATGCATCAGCAACAGCAGCAGAAGTCTCCCCGACGCGCCACTATCCTCAGCGACCCTTACCCGGCTTCCCTACCGAGCGGTACTTTCTTCAACCAACCCCTCCGCTCCAATTGTCCGACCCACCCGAGCAGCCTCGATGCAGATGGCCACTCACCGTGCAGCACCGGAAATACCAAGAACAACAGCATCAGCAAACGCATCCTTTCACTCCCAAACATCTTCACCATGCTCCGCGGTGGGCCATCCAACCGTTCCTCCGCCGCCGACACGCTCATGTCAGGCGCAACAATTCACTCAACAGCCCTGACCAACTCGGCAGGTAACTACCCAGTCGGAGCAACCTACCTCAACGCCTCCACTTTGGCCTTTGAGCCAGCAGGGGGATCGGACGTGAGCAAAAACCGGGAGAAGATCCGCCGCCAATTGAGGAGCTTGTTTGTGTATCCACTGATGTACATGATCATCTGGACCTTTCCCTTTATAAGCCACGTAATGGGATACGACGACTCTGTTAAAAAGAATGACCCGCAGTGGCTGTTGATTATGGGGATTTTGAGTCTGAGTGTTCAAGGGATGGTGGATTGCATGCTGTTTGCTATCAGGGAGCAGCCTTGGAGGCATGCTAGGGGACGGAAGGTGGGGGAGGTGGTGAGGAAGAGGTTGGGGTATTATTTTGGGCGGGGGAATAAAAAGGGGGGAGGGGGGACGACGACGGCTGGGAGGACGAGGGAGGAGGTGCTGGTTGATGGGAGGCTGGCCAGGGAGAGGAGGGAGGGGGAGATATTGAGTGAACGGGAGGGGAATAATAGGTGGAATAGAGGGAGGAGAGAGGGGAGGGAGTGGTGGGATGTTGATCTTGAGAGGTTGGATGTTGAGGGAGAGGAGGAGGATGATGAGATGGATGAGGGGGATGAAAGGGGGAATGGGGGAGAGGGGAGGACTACACAGTCGACGGCGATGAGGATACAACATACGGAAAGACCGGCGAGGCAGGCAAGGAGTCAGAGTGCGACGGTTTAGATCATGGATGGGTGGATGAGTGGGCATTGTTATCGACATTATCATTTTTATTATGTGGTGTGGGAAGGGAAGGGGGTGCATTCACTTTCTTTTGTTTACTGAGGTACCACTATCATGAGGACAACATCAAGGGGCAAAGGCGAGGCGTTCTGGGCAAAAAGATGGATTTATACCGGTATACCCCCATTGGTTTTGAGGCGTTTTATATTTTGTTACTTGTCAGTTGTCAGGATTAAGGCATTTGCATACAATGGTTTTGTTTTGTTGGTTGGATGGGTTGGATGGGTGTTCGATGGGTGGGTGGTCAAGATCAGGCTGGGCCGAGTTATTAGACTAAGGTACATTGTGGGTAGGGAGGAGATATTCAAGTCAGCAAGCAATTGATATTTTGGCCGTACAGAGCCAAGTATTTTGTTATCATCATGTCTATCTTCGTATGGTGCTCGAGATTGTGATATCAAGTTGAGAAGGAAACAGGAAGGCGTTTGGACACAGAGTCGAGCATTTTTCGGAGGGTTGCCCGGTTACACATGATTGGTTCTATGCAGTGTCTGTCTGACAGTGTCAATTAGGTAGGTGTTATGTCGGTGATTTATGATTTACTTAGTGCACAATGCTTGGAGCAATTAGTTTTTTTTTTTTTTTTTTTTTAACCTGGTTTGGGATCCTCCGCTGGTTCCTTATTAGTGTGCGATGCTCGGAGTTGTGGCCGTTATCCACCATCGTAATGCTACCTAAGCAGAGGCCATGCAACGCACTTGAGCACCGAATTAGGTATCGAATTACAAGATGGGATCGCCAGGGTTCAAGACATGTTGGACTCTCTACCCACTTGGGGTTTAGGTCTAGACTGATAGACTGAGACATTTGTAGTCAACATCGGAGCTTTCACGGATAGTTGTAAGACATGCGTGATGCAGCACACGCACGCGCACACGAGGGAGACCCAAAGTGTAAAAAAGGCAGGTAGGAAGGTAGGGGTCAGTGATTCAAGTGAGGTGATGAGAGGAGTGATGATCACGATCTGGACAGATTCGATAGCGCGGCGGGTGATCGGCGCGGGTGATGTGCCGTGATGTAGATCTGGAGATGAGCCCCCCTGGTCACTCTGATCCAAAAAAAGGTGTGTGGTGTGTGGTGTGTGCACTGTACTACCTTATTCAGGGGTTGTTGTATGTACAGTACAAGCCAGCGCTAGACAACCTTGGAAGGGAAAGGGGAGTTTTTTTTTGGAGGGGTAGTTTATTATGTACATTTCTTGGGGTGGGATGTAGTCTAAAATAAGTATCTATTTTGGCGCGGACGAGTCTTCTTGTTCATCAAATTCGCCCTGAAGGAATTTGATAAAGACTTTTGTGACGTCCACCCCGTCGTGATGGTCACCGTTGCATTGCATGCCTGACTCAAAGACTTCATCGGTAAAAAGGCCTGTGCCGTGACGCAAGACAAGGATCTCGTTCATGATTTCCGAGGTGAATTCGGGATGGCCTTGAATGGTGATTACGCGGTTCGGGACGAGGAAGCCGTGGTTGGGACACTTTTCGGTGGAGGCGAGGAGGTGGGAGCCAGCGGGGAGGCCGTAGACTTGGTCGCGGTGCATTTGTTGGATTTTCTTGTTTGCGTGTTAGGATTGTGAAAGGATAGGTGGGGAGAAAATTACATACAAGACTTTCGTGGTTACCAAAGATTTCTTTGCCCTTTTCTGTGAGGGTTGTTTCTGTCACTGAGACCTCCCAGCCCTTGTCGCTTCGCCGGACAAGACAACCCATGGCTCTGGCGACGATTTGGTGGCCGAAGCAGACGCCTATTACTTTTACGCGGGGGTGGATAAGAGCCTTGCGGGTGAATTCTACCAGAGATAAAATCCAGTCGTCATTGTCGAAGGAGTTGTATTTGGAGCCGGTGATGAGCACTGCGTCTATTTCGTCAAGATTGGGGTAGGCGGTGGAAGGGAAGGCAACGATGTCGTGGCCTGTGATGGTAAGAACGGATTCGAGGGGTTCAGGGGCTACAGCTCGGGTGAAGAGGTGAGTGAAAACACCCAGATAACCCTTATATTGGGCGTTTGCCTGAGGTACGGGAGTGTCGGCTTCGAGGATGGCGAGGCGGATGGGTGCCATGTTGCGTGTGCGTGGGATTGGGAATTAGAGGGGACTGTAACAAAAAGAGGCCAACTATTGTTTACAAACAAGTCTCATGAACCAACTATCACGAGAGAAGGGATGGTGTTGAGTGTGAGATGAGATGGCAGTTGAACGGCGGGGCTTATCAATAACACCGAGCAGCTGATAAGGCGGAGTGGATGAGTGGACCCTCCGTTTCAGACTTTCAGTCTCGGCCGTTGTCGGAGAAGCGGCCCCCGCCCACGGATGGGTTCAGGGTTCTGTCGGGCGCCAAGAGCCGTTGCTGGCCGGGTTCGAGACCCCTGGTTTATGATGGGAGCTTCCCTGTTTGGCACGGGTGACGCAGGTCCAGATGCCGCCTTATCATCTAAATTTACACTGACAAGGCTGTTGTGCTCGCGTGATACCCGACGGCATCTTTTGACGGGAACCTTGACACGAGAAAGGCAAATTTCACAAAGTTTTGGTGGTAGTTAGAGAAGCAAAAGATTGGGTATATAAGTTGGATGAGTCGGAGGCTTTATTCATCTCATCTTGAACCACCTCACACAAAGTTTGGCCTCTGAGTATCACCAATAATGGCTCAACGGGTGTCGCTCAAGTCATTCTTGACTACCGCTCGCAAGGCGCTCACAGGACCTGCATCTCAAAGGCCGAATCCCCTCACTTTTGTGGTGGGGAATGAGTCTGCCGGTATGCTCCTATCATAACTTTTATATCCAGTTCATCTCACTAACATGTTCTCAAGATTTGGACTCAATCTGCTCCGCTCTCCTCTACGCCTACTTTCGCACTCACGCCCCTTCCTCTTCTCAACAAACCCTACACATCCCCCTCTCTAACCTCCCCCGCGCCGACCTCGCCCTCCGCACCGAGCTCAACGCCATCTTCCCCTCCTCCTCCAACTCAGTCACTCCAGATGACTTGATCACCCTCTCGGACCTCCCACCACCTTCTGATTTAACCCCAGAATCAACAAAATGGTACCTAGTCGACCACAACGTCCTAACAGGTGAGCTCTCCAAACGCGGCTTCGACAAGTCGATAGTAGGCTGCGTCGATCACCACGATGACGAAGGCGTCATCCCCTCTGACGCCCAACCGCGAGTTTTCGCCAAGTGTGGTAGCTGCATGAGCCTTGTTCTCTCACAATGCCAACCCATCTGGGATGAGCTGGAGCCTCACCGAGAAATCGACGAGGAACTGGCAAGGGTGGCTATGGCACCTATTCTTATCGATACGGTTAATCTCACTTCCAAGGACAAGACTACAGATTGGGATATCAAGGCAGCGCAATATGCCGAGGAGAAGCTGGCTGCCACTTTGGGGAGCGCGCGGTCAAACAGTGAGGGTTATGACAGGGGACAATACTTTGAGCATCTGTCAAGGCTGAAAGATAGCATTCTGCATTTATCCTATCGGGATATTCTCAGAAAGGATTACAAGCGCTGGTCGGACGGGTCATTGAACCTGGGGATATCAACCGTTGTTCAAGGCCTCGAAACTTGCTTGGCGGAGGTGGGGGAGAAACAGACATTCTTGACTGCCCTGAGGGATTGGGCTAGGGAGCAAGAGCTGGATATTGCCGCTGTGATGACGGTTTCCAAGCAAGGCGGGGTCTTTACGAGGGAGCTGCTTATTTGGGCTTTGGGGGGTCAGGAGGCTGTCAAGGTGGTTAAGAGGTTTGTTGAGAAGAATGGAGAGACTTTGGGGCTGGAGAAGTGGAAGGACGGTGAGCTGGATGAGGAGGGTGAGAATGAGTGGAGGGCGTGCTGGCGGCAGATGGAGGTTGGGAGTAGCAGGAAGCAGGTGGCTCCTATGTTGAGAGAGGTTATGAAGGAGTCGGCGAGGTTGTGAGACAGACGTCATAATTGTTCGATATTTCATGGCGGGAGTTTGCGTTGTGGTGAATCAGGAAGAAATATGGTTCATATAGGCCGAGCTGCATGTATATTCGAAAGATCTTATACGATTGTGCTTCCTTTACTCCAAAAATGCTATGATAGGTATGGTACACATGCCAGCTGCACAGGTCGCAGGCAAATGAATGCTCGAAGCCAAGATGCCCTAAGCCCAGGGAAAATACAGTGTTGTACAAGTCATGCCGTTTCGTACTTGCCTTAGCCAGAGAAGCCTCCTTCATTGGCTGTTGCTTGTGAAGGCGCCGATCGCAAGAACCCCTATTGTCCCCTGAGACAGCGCAGAGGTAGAGAACTCGCGAACACGGCGGGGACGGGGGTACTCAGACCTGCGCCGACCAGCATACGCATGGTAGCCCTTAAAGTCCCGTCTGACTGGCGGTGGTCGATCGTAGCTTTCAGCAGCCTCCCTGCCCAGTTCGTCCCAAAGCTTTTCCAGGTCCAACTCTTGCCGCCTGGCCTCGGTCAACAGTTGAATAATGACGGAGGTGCCCATTTGGGGCACGCCAAAGCCCATGGACCTCCCCTCCTCATCCACCATCTGAACTTCCTTCCTCGATCCACCGACATTCCCGAGGTTGACGCAGATCCAGCCGGTGCTGATGCCGTCATCACCGGCACGAGCACTTCTCGACGTTCCCAGCATCTTCGCCTTGCGAGCAATACGTCGCAACTTGATCTTCAGCTCATTTCTACCCAACAGACCATCGGCATCCGCCCCAATTCCACGGCCTCGTAGCCATCGAACCAAGCGATCCGCAGATACGTGAAGATGCCGCTCACTGCGGGCTGTGCCGACGAGCATAATCACGTCTTGGCCTATCGCCGCGGGTGGATCCCTATTGCGCAGGTCGACTAATGACAAATCATCCAGGCCCAATTCTTCCGAGATGAACTTGAGGAGAGGCTCCATGACTTTGGGCGAGTCCTCGGGGATGTCGGGCAATGGTGGCGGCTCATGCATCAGGGTTGGGTGTCTTGGCGGTTCAACCTGGAGATACCATGGTACGTCTGAAGGCTCGCTGCTGGTAGTAGTGCTGACGGCGTTGGTGCTACTGGATTCTGATGAAGACGTTTCCTCTATGGCGGGGCCTCTCATCAATCGCGGGGACGCTTGAAAAGATGCATATCTTGGACCAACGGCTGGGACTCCAAATCGTCGTGGTCGAATCGCTGCCTGAGGTGGCCTGGTTTCTGCAATGGTGCCAATAAAATGCCGGAGGACAGACCGAGCGCAGACCGAGCAGCGGGCAGCTCCTGAAATAGATGGTCCGGCCATGATTGCTGTGAATTGTGGTGTTTGGTACAGAGGGGTCAGACTCGATGCCCGGTATTTCGAGCAACGGCGAATGTTTTCAAGAGTCGCCCCCAATGGAAGTCCCAAGGTTGGTCCGGCCCCACACCAGAGTCTGGAATGCATGTCTCGGATTGGCTCAGAGGCCGAGGGACGCCAAAGGGAATGGTGGGGATTGGCGGGGATAGCTCTGCCGCTGACCAATCAAACCGTTAAAACTTTTTTTTCGAGAAGCGACGCCAATGGCTCCCCACGCCCCGTTCTGCGGGCAGCGCGCAAATGCAAATGGCAAAATTTTGGCTGTGGCCGTTATCAGTTTGAGGCGATCATCACTTATCACTCTGTCTTTTTTTCTTCCCTATTGACAGACGACGCCGGCAACTTTCTTTCGACTGGCCTGTTGCACTATCCGGCCCTTCGTTTGTGTTACAGGGCCCCTATATTCTTGTTTAATGAACTGATTCGCTTTCCCTGCGGATTGCGCACTCCTCTCTGCCCGAGGACAAGCATTCTCTTCCACCTCAGCCACATCACCCACGGCCGCCAGGTCTCAAGTTCCAAGAGGACCGCGAGGTCTATTCACCATGCTTGTCCGATCGGGCGCTACCCGGCGTACCCTTCCCGTACGAAATCTCCTCACGTCGAGCTCGCTACGAAACCCTCCAAGATGTTTGATCCCCAGCTCAAGTCGTCCGCTCATCGAGGGGCAACGCTTCCTTAATACCGCCCCCGAATCGAGACCCGGCACCAAAAAGGCCTACCGTGCTCTGGTAGGATTTGAAAGAAATCTAGCCACGGCCGTCAGCGATGTGAGAATCGACGGTGTTTCTCTCGAAAACATCCCCCCGGTCTACCAGCTGCGGCCGATTGATGTCGCAAGCACAATCCAGATCCCTGACGAGCAACCACTCCCCGCGCGAGGCCGTGTCAACCAACAGGGCATACCGGGAGATCACCTTGAGCTTCTGTCTCTGTTTGATGCCTGCATCAAAGTCGGGAGACTAGAGCGGTCTGTGATGGTGATAAGGCGCATCGCCGACATGGGCGGTCTCAAGCCACTTGAAATGTTACAAATCTACCACACCTACCTGCGCGCCCGGATTGCGCGGATGGAGATGGGAGGGGAACAAAAGGACACCTCAGACGACGTTTTCAAGCTTTACGAGCTCAACATCCACCGAAGGCTGCCGGTACGGAGCGAAACCATCGGTTACATGCTGAAGCTGTCTCTGCTCTGCTCCAAGGGCGCAAAGTTGAAATCCCGGGTGGATCGCTATATGAGCCTGCTGCCCCAAAACACCACCATCGACCTGGGAGATGTTCTCTCGGCCGACGATCTAGCCAAGATAGCCCAAATCAGCCCTGCCTATATTTACACCATGTCCCAAACACAAGCGGCGGAGCCCGAAGCAGCACCGAACACCCTCGACAGCCCCCCGACAACACCGCTCAATTCTTTGGCGATGCTGAACCAGCTCCTGCCCCGAAATCGAACATTCCACCCGAGGTTCTCGCCACGACGCAGAAAGGTCTTGGTCTCACATCGCTGAAAAAAACCATTTCTCTCTTCACCCAGATTCCTGATGGCCGAGATATTGCCAATCTTTCTCTGGCGGAACGCCGAGAGATCCAATCCCGCTTGGAAAAGGACACCGTGGATGCTGCCGTCGATCGTTGGCGCGAGGAAAGCCAGTCGATGAGCGAGATGGGTCTCAGCGTGTCAAGTCCTAGTCTCAACGCCAGGCTTTATGAATGGCACATGGACTTGCAGCGCAGAATTGCCCAAGAGACCAAATTGGCGGTCGAGGCCGAGAGAAGAGAAAAGAAAACAAGCGACGACCTGGTCCGATGCCAGTTGACGCCGTATTTGCTACAATCGACCCCTGAACGCCTCGCTGCCGTCACCATTCTTTCCTTGCTCAGCCTGGTTTCCGCATTTGGTGTCGACAGAGGCGTCCCTCTTGCCCGTATCGTACACCACCTTGCAAGCAGTGCCGAAGAGGACATTCGTGTCTTCAAGATAACCCAAAGCATCCCAAAGGAAGCAATCAGGTCCTCAAAGCTTCGGGAGCAGAAGGCCAAGACCCTCTTGAAGGTAGCCAGAGCGCGCGATTACTATGGGACCACTAAGGGAGGAAAGGGAAAGACCGCGACGACTGGCCCCGAGAAGGAGCTCACATCTGACCTGCCGTTGCCGATTTTGGAGCCAAAGTGGCCAATAACAATCAAGACAAAATTCGGTGCTCTGCTGCTCGGCGCCTTTTTGGACACAGCCACGGTCAAAGTCGTAAAAGAGCACCCGGAAACCAAGGAGCTCGTCTCGCAGCTCCAGCCAGCCTTCTCTCACGGCAGCCAGCTGAAAAGGGGCAAGAAGATCGGCGTGATCATACCGAATCGCGCTCTGGTCGAGATCATGAAGCAGGAACCCAGAGGCGAGGTTCTTGCCCGCCACCTGCCCATGGTGGTGGAACCAGAACCCTGGAGCAAGTGGGAGAAGGGCGGGTTCCTTGAGTATCCCACATCGGTCGTTCGAGCCAAGGCGCAGGAGAAGGATCAGCAGATTTACATCGAGGCCGCCATCGAGAGGGGGGACATGGAGCAGATGATGAAGGGGCTTGATGTTCTGGGCAAAACTGCGTGGAGGATCAACCGCAATGTTTTCAACGTCATGCTCGAAGCGTGGAACAGCGGACAAGAGGTCGCCAATATCCCACCTGTCAATCCCGATATCCCTATGCCGCCAGAACCCGAGTCGGTGGATGACCCTGTGGCCAGACGTGTCTGGCTGAAGGCCGTCAAAGCTGTCGAAAACGAAAAGGGTGGCTTGCATTCGCAGCGGTGCTTTATGAACTTTCAGATGGAGATCGCACGGGCTTTCCGGGACCAAACTTTCTACTTTCCTCACAACCTCGACTTCCGCGGCCGCGCGTACCCAGTTCCGACCTACTTGAACCACATGGGTGCTGATCACATGCGTGGTTTGCTCTGGTTTGCCGAAGGAAAGAAGCTGGGAGCGAAGGGGCTACGGTGGCTCAAGATCCATCTTGCCAATGTGTATGGTTTCGACAAGGCGAGCTTATCGGAGCGCGAGGAATTTGGCGATAAAAATCGCGACAACATTCTGGACACGGTTCGAGATCCATTGGGCGGCAGCCGTTGGTGGCTCGAGGCCGAGGATCCATGGCAGTGTCTCGCGACCTGTTTCGAGCTGGCTGCTGCCCTGGAGCTTCCGGACCCTACCGAGTTTGTATCTCACCTGCCGGTGCACCAAGACGGTACCTGCAACGGCCTTCAGCACTATGCTGCTCTTGGTGGTGACACATGGGGAGCGGAGCAAGTCAACTTGATCCCCGGCGAGAGACCGGCCGACGTCTACTCGGCTGTTGCCAACATTGTGACAGAGTCCATCGACAAAGATGCCAACGAGCACAAACTCGATTTGGCCATAGCCCTCCAAGGCAAGATCGTTCGAAAGGTGGTGAAGCAGACCGTCATGACGAATGTTTACGGAGTCACTCGGAGTGGTGCCAAGAAGCAGATCCTGAAGCAGCTGGATGCTCTCTATCCCACTCTTGAGGCAGATACTGGCTTTGAACCCATCGTCCTCGCATCGTATTGTACTGCCAAGGTGTTTGATGCTTTGTCAACCATGTTCAAGGGTGCCCACGATATTCAGACCTGGCTGGGTGAAATCGGCGGCCGTGTGTGCCAGTCACTGAGCCAAGAACAGCTGAGGAGGATTGCTCAGGAGGAGGAGGATGCGGTGGAGGCCGCCGCGCTTCGTAACAGTCCCGTTGGCAAGCGCGCCCCCAGGAGATCACCCGCGCAGATTGCCATCGAGGGCAAGAAGAAGCTGACACTGGGCAAAGACGCCTCTTCGCTCGACGATCTCAAGGAAAAGTTCCTCTCTACGCTTGTCTGGACGACCCCATTGCGGATGCCTGTTGTTCAACCATACCGGTCGAGCACCAGTCGCGTGGTCGCGACCTGTCTTCAACACCTCACCCTTATGGACACGACTCGATCAGATCCCGTGAACCGGCGCAAGCAGCTGCAGGCTTTCCCGCCCAATTTCATCCATTCTCTTGACGCCACCCACATGATGCTCTCGGCTTTGGAGTCTCATGATCGCGGCCTGACCTTCGCGGCCGTCCACGACTCGTTTTGGACGCACGCAACCGACGTGGACACCATGGGCCACGTTATCAGGGACTCGTTCATTCGAATTCACGAAGAAAACGTCATTGGTCGTCTGAAGCGGGAGTTCGAGGCCCGCTTCCGCGACTCCATGTACCTCGCCACCGTTATCAAGACCTCGCCGGCCGGCAAGACAATCGAGAGCTGGCGGAAGGGCAAGTATGCGTCGGGCATGACAGCCCGACAAGAATTGCTACTCGAGGTCGAGCGACTAAGGCTTTTGAAGTCGGAACATCTCTCCGAGAGAATAAAGGGCGAGGAGATGGTCACGCCTGCTAGCATTCTTGAGTCGCTGGGTTCCTCGGATGCCATTATTGGCGCGGCCGAGGCGGTGGAAGCTGAAGCGGAGGAGAACGACGCAGAGGCCGCCAAGACATCAAAAGCCGACGTGGACGGTGAGGCCGAGCCGGCAGAGGACGAGGCAGTTGAAATGGGGGAACAGCAAGCTGAGGGGTCTGGTGAAGAACTGTCGACCAAGTTCAATACGAGTCTCTTTGCGCCGAGAAAGTCCAAGGGCACCACCCCCCTCCAACGGCACAAGCGAAAACCTCGGTCTGGCTTCCGCTGACCTTCCCCGACATCCCGGCCAAGGGAGAATTCAACATTCAATTGCTTCGGGATAGCAAATACTTTTTCTCATGATTATAAGCGAGTGGAGGACAGCGAAAGTGGGAGGAAAATACACATTGGGGTCATGCGCATCGGGCGGCGTTCTGTTTTGTGGTTTGGCATTTGCAGTTTTGGATTCTGGGATCTTGCGCGGCGTTCTAGATGAAGTTTTTGGGAGCATGAGAGGGGAGGAAAAATGAGAATATTTGTGCAATTTGGGGAGACTTGTTCATAGACACTATACGCTCCTCTTCACTGCCCCGGCAAGGCGAGGCTTGTGGCTTGGGTTGATAAATGTATACTAGAGTAGATGATGGACAGACACAACATGTATGATATGGAAACTAAAAGTAATGGGTTGCTTGCTCTCATCTCGTCTTCTTCTAGCAGCTTGAAGGTGGTTGGTTGTCTTGGTCTGCTCGGCATGGCCCTCATCGGAAGCAGCCCTCCGGTACCTGTCCACCTCCAAGGAGTCAATCCGACTTTGTCCAAGAGGCTTGGCCGAGGCATGAACACCAGACGATGAATAAAAAATAAGAAAAGTAAGAATGGGATGATGGATGGGCCGGTTTCATTGCCCAGGACGCCGAACCGGCGATCCAGTACCGACGGGAGTGTATTGTCGGTGTGATAACACCTGTGTGCTTGCAGAAGAGAGATGAAAGACAACAGCAACACCCCGGTCGGCAGACAACGGCATCGCAATTAGTAACTAAAATGCTTCCGTTGCGGAGGATGTTGAAAGGCCATCCCGAGGCTCCCCATGCCGAGCCCGAGTGATCGGCTCTTCCCCAGTTTCCAAGTCAAAAGAAAAGCAACGTCAAAAAGTCTGTAAACATACAGGATACCACAGTTGCAGTCTTGTAGTCTCCTCTTCAGCCCACAATTCCAGCAACCCAAGCCAACATAAATAGACTGTTTCCCACTTCGCGCAGGCTGTCATGTACATAAGGTACCATAGGTAAATCAGGTCTGTGTGTTTCTAACGTTTTCCTCGTACCGTTTTTCCCCCTTTTTCATGGTGTTAGTCAAAGGTCGGGAATGTATTGTAGAGACGTTGAAGGAGACAGACCACGCCAAAGATTTCCAAGAAAATAACGGCTTTATACCTACCGCGTCTGCCTGAACGGGCATCGCTGTCTTGGCTCTGAGACCTGAACCTGGAAACAACGTCCGCGAGTACATGTGCCCCTGGTTCTGCTCTTGCTCGCTCGCCTAACTTCTGGCATGGTAAGGTAGCACTCAGTTAATATACGTGTAGATTAACGCAACCAAGAGGAGAGAAAAAAAGTTGTGGCTGAGAAGGGGTTTAATGCAGGGACGTTTTGACTCGTGACATAAGATTATTCCCATTTATATTCTCGAGATTCGACATGGTTCGAGATACCGAAGAGAACAACGTAATAATACATCACGGCTGAGGAGATTTTCCAATCTTGAGTGCATCGTGATCATAACTCGAAGCCTCGGCACAGCTCATGTCTACAAACTCAACCTAGTTCTGAGACCTAACAACACCCACTCCACTTGTCAATTGTCTGACCATATGCACCGAATCGGAGGGAGGCAGCCCTCCACTATGTCTTGGACCCCTTTCTTGTGTTGTATCCGGCCTCTCTACCTGTATCTCTAGCTCCGATCTCTCTGTAGAAATCACCAGACTGCAGAAGCCCGAAAGATGTGCCAAGTCAAGCCCAACCCCGGAACGTTTCCCTGAACTTGTCGTTGTCGTATTGTGCGCTGCTACTGTTTCTCTGCTTCTACCTCTCTGGGATGTCTGGGGTTGCCTCTGACAGTGCATGACATTGTCGATCACAGATGTCAAGTGAGGGTCCCTCCAGGAAGAAAATAGAATCACGTAATAGTATAAAGCCCCCAGGTTCTGACCCTATATCGGGATTTTGTCACTCATCCTCTTTCATCAAACCCAGTCCACTCTCTGTTAAGAAAAGGTATTGGCCTTTGTCGTTCCCCCTCCCAACCTCTGCCACCCACAACTTCCAAACCATCAAAATGCAACTCCCAGTAGTCCTCGCCCTCCTCGCCGGCGTCGTGTATGTTCCCCAGCCCCCTTAACCACTTCCTACCCCCCATCCCACTAACAATCCCATTTAGATCCGCCATCCCCGCCGCCCCAGTCCTAACCCTCAACCCTGGCGCCCCCCCAGCCATAACCGCCTCCCTCCCCGTCATCACCCTCCCCGGCGGCCCATCCAAACCCACCATCTGCTCCGCCAAACCCTCCTGCTACACTCACACAACCACCACCACCCCCAAAGCCTGCGCCACCAAGTGCCCCGAACCAGAGAAGCCAATCGCCTGCCCGGCCTACATCAAGATCGTGACCAAGGAGGTCCCCTGCCACGACGACTGCTGCCCCAAGACCTCGACCGAGACCGTCACCGCCCGCTGCCCCAAGTGCGTGACGGGGTGTGTCATTCCTACTATTACCGAGACTGTCACTACCGGTTGCCTGCCTACCAAGACGCCGGTCTTTCCTACGGCGATTTTGACTGTTGGTGGTAACTAAAAGGTACACAATGGAAGAGTGAGATGGGCAAGGGAAGAGAGTGAAAAGGGGACATTTCATAGTTTTTACTTCTTTATTTTTATCGCCATTTCTTTCTTTTTCATAGGCAAAATATATGGAAACAGCCTGCTCTACTTTCTATTTCAAGCCCTTCATGTTCTCCCACACAGTGACAGACGCCAGACCCAAGATTTACCTAACCTGCGCCCCCGTCAAGCTCTTGACCTTGCAAACCCCCCCGCTCTCCGTCACCAACTTGCCCAGCCCGGTCTTCCCCTCCAGCGCCTCCACAACCCCAGCATCAAACGCCACCTCCAAGTCATTCGTCGTCGTGAACCCCGGCTGGAAAGTCTCCCAAACCTTCTTCTTCGGGTTCAGCACCTTCTCCGGCTCGCCCGCCCACCCCTCAAAGTACACCCTTTCGCCAGCCTTGGCATCAGCAGGTGGATTGACCAGCTCGACCGGACCCTTGTGATCATCCACCTCCCCTTCCTTGATCTTGGGCGAGGCAGCCAAAACCATGGCCGAACTCTTGATCCCCCTCATCTTCACCGGCTTGAGGTTGCACACCACCACCACCTTGCGGCCTTGCATCTCTTCGAGCGGGATCAACCCGTTCAAACCGGAGCAGACAGTCCGGCAGATTTGCCCGTCGACTTCGGTCGTGTCGTCAGTGCCGGGCTTGTCGCCCATGGCGATGGTGGAGACGTAGAGGGAGTCGGCTTCGGGATGCTTGATCGCCTTGAGGATGTGTCCAACGCGGAGATCGATCAGGCAAGGCGACAAGACGGTAGGGGGAGGAGGGGGAGCGGGTTCACGGCCCTTCTTTTCCTTCTTTTCCTTCTTTTGCTTTTGGGGCTTGGCGGCGGCGGCGGCTTCACCGGTGACGGCTTCGACAACGGCGTCCTTGGCTTCGACGGCCTTTTCAACGACGGTTTGGGCGGCTTCCTTTGTGCGGTCGACGAGGGTCTTTTGCTCGGTAGCAGCATTACCACCGGCGCCGGCGGCAGCAGCAGCAGCCTTCTCCTTCTTCAACCTCTCCTTCTCGGCCTTGGCGTCAACGATGGGCTTGACATAGTGGATATCGTCTACGTCGACTTGGACTTTGTCCTTGACGTCGAGGCCAAAGAATGGGGAGTTTTGGACAAAGTCGACAAGACGAACGATGTTGGGGTGGCCGTGCTCGCCGGTGCGCTGCTCGGGGGTCCAGGACTTGACGAGGGGAGCGAAGGACTCGTAGAGGGCGATGTCGGCTTTGGAGGGCTTGGTGCCGAGGGCTGTGGTGCGGGTAGCGAGGGTGTTGTTGATCTCGTTCAGGAGGGCCGAGTTATCGGGGGAGACGGAGGCGGCTTTAGAGAGCCAGGATTGAATCTCGGTCTCCTCGGCGGGGGTGTACTTTTGGGAGTCGAGGTAGGCCATGATGCGCGGGTTGGAGAACCAAGTGATTCGGGTGGAATAGGCTGGATTACTGGTGAAAAGAGGGATTGCGATTCGGAGAGCAGCAAACGAAGGGCGGAGGAAAGACAGCTTGGCTGGTGTACCCGTTGGTCGGGGAATTGGGATCTGAGTATGTGTCTAGATACAAAGATTGAAGCTGGCAGCTGCGTATCGAGAAAGTTATGTCCAATGCGGGGCACTTTCTTTTTCTGAGTCAAGGAGGGGCAGTTTTCATGTTTTAGCCTTGGATTTCAGGCAGGAATGTGGGGGAACGGCCATCTTGGCACCACAGCGCATTGGGAAAAGCACGTGACGGCGCGTTGCTTCTTTGATGGGCATGGCGTCCAAAAATCGATTAGCTTGGATCGCCCGTCGCGTGCATCGACGCGATTGATTTAACAATTTCTCACACTCTTTCTGAGATCGCAAGTCGAGTCGATTCCTGCAAGACATTTGCGAGTTCTGGAAGACTTGAGCTTTCTCGACTTCAATTTCGTGTTTGTTTAACTGTTTGGCCGCCTCAATTGTCTTTTATTGTTCGACTATTCGACCCTTGATATCTGGTGGCGAGTCGCATTCCGCTGTGCTTTGACACTGGGACATCCCTTCCACCCAACCACCTCTCCCAATTGCGACTTGCGACCGCACTCTTTCATCCGGACATGCGACAATAATCCTCTTCATCTGAACACGATTCGACAAGCAGCTCTTCATTGCGACAACATCCCAGCTCGAGGATGGCGCCCTCCGAAACGATGGAAGTCGAAAAGCCTAAGATGAGCTACACCAAGCTGAGAGAGGAGCAGATGCTCGCCGCCGAGGAGGAAAAGGCCCACCTCGCGAATCTCAAGGCTGAAGACAAGCGCAAAAAGAAATGGAAGAGAAGGGCATTGACCAAAGAGGAGCGCGAGGCAAAGGGCAAAGACTTGGACGCTCTGCTCGCCCAGAGTGCAGCATTCAGCAGCATTTTGACCGACAAGACCAAAGCCCTCGGTCGTGTTGGAACTGGTTTGGACGGCAAGACACTCGGAGAGCACGACTTGACCATGGCCAAGCAGCCCAAGTGCCTGGTTGGCGGTACCATGAGAGACTACCAGCTGGAGGGTCTGACCTGGATGTACGAAATCTGCGTTCAGGGAATGAGCGGAATTCTGGCTGACGAAATGGGCCTTGGTATGCCAATCACTGCACAGTCTCGTATGCCAACATGCTAACAACTACCAGGCAAAACGATCCAAACCATCTCCCTGATTGCCCTTCTCCGCGAGCAAGAAAACTACCTTGGCCCACATCTAATTGTTGCTCCTCTGAGCACCTTGTCCAACTGGATCAACGAATTCCATAAATGGGTTCCCTCGATTCCGGTTGCTATGTACCACGGTACCCCTGAACAGCGGAACGATATCTTCAGGACTCAAATCAACCGCCATCTCGTGGGGGGCAGACCCACGAATAGGTTTCCCGTTGTCTGCACGACTTATGAGATGGTCATCCGTGATCGTGCCAACCTGTCCAAAATCAACTGGGAGTTCATCATCATTGACGAGGGCCATCGCATGAAGAACTTTGACTCCAAGCTGTTCAGGGAACTCAAAACCTTCACCTCTGCCACACGTCTTCTGATTACCGGTACCCCTCTACAAAACAACCTGAAGGAGCTGTGGTCACTTCTCAACTTTCTGCTGCCCAAAATCTTCCGTGACTGGGAAGCATTCGAAAGCTGGTTCGACTTTAGCGACCTTGAAGATGAAGAGGGAACTGAAGAGTTCATTGCTGATAAGGCCAAGCAAGAACTCGTCAAGAAGATGCATGTCGTGTTGCAACCCTTACTTTTGCGCAGAGTCAAGGCCGACGTGGCCAAGTACCTGCCGAAGAAGCGAGAATATGTCTTGTATGCGCCCATGACAAGAGAGCAGACCGACCTGTATAACGCTATCAGCGACAAGAATATCGACACTCGGGCGTATTTGGAAAATAAGGTTGTCGAGAGGCTCACAGCTGCCAACAGCTCTGCCTCCTCGCCTAGCCGCAGCGCACGCTCTTCTAGATCAAGCAGCGTGAAGCCAGACACCGAAAGCGAGGCCACTTCTTCGACAGCGAGGACCAGCCCAGTGTCAGTCAAGATGGAAGAGCCACCTGCTCCTCCGGGGAAGAACGCCTTTGCTCTTATGATGGGAAAGCGACCTAGAGGGCGCCCTCCCAAAGCAGCAACCTTGGATAAGAAACAAGCAGCTGCAGAGGCTGTCGTCTCCATTCGCGAGTCACCAAAGAAGACCACCAAGCGCAAGGCTTCTCCAGCACCACAGTCCCCTGCTCCCAAAAGCGTCAAGCCAAGTCGTCAGTCCACCCCAGGTAGTGTCCGCGGCCGACCACGACGGGGCCGCAAATCTTACAAAGACGCCGATTCAGACGATGACATGCTTGACGACGACGCCTTTGAAGCCAAGCTTGCCAAACAGCTTGAGGAGGAAACCGAAGCCCAAGAACAAAATGACATCGATGAAGACACTGAGGAATTTGAGCGCGCCAAAACCCTCGAGCTTGCCAAGCGTGAGATCTCCTCCAAGAAACTCGGCAACCCGGTCATGCAGCTCCGTCTGGTGTGCAACTCCCCACACCACTTTTACGACTGCGGCGTCGATGAAACCATCGTCACCGAGTCCGGTAAAATGCTCCTCCTTGACCGACTACTCCCCGCCTTATTTGAGCGAGGCCATAAAGTCCTCATCTTCAGCCAGTTCAACAAGCAGCTCGACTTTTTGGAGTCATACTGCTCCGACCTCCGCGGCTGGCCAGTCTGCCGGATAGACGGATCAGTAGCGCAGGAAGACCGCCAAGCGCAGATTGAAGAGTTCAACAACGGCCCCGAGCTCAAGATCTTCTTGCTTACAACACGAGCAGGAGGGCAGGGTATCAACCTTGCCTCTGCCGACACGGTTATCCTCTTTGACAGTGATTGGAACCCCCAGCAGGATCTGCAAGCTCAGGATCGAGCACATCGGATTGGTCAAACCCGGCCGGTGGTTGTGTACCGGTTGGCTACGAAAGATACTGTTGAGGATGAGTTACTCGGCAGTGCGGATGCCAAGAGGCGACTAGAGAAGCTCGTGATCAAGAAGGGTGGGTTCAGGACGATGGGGCAAAAGATTGACATGAGGGAGGATTTGGACAGGGAGACGCTCAAGGCGTTGCTGCTGAAGGACGGGCAGGTGTACAAGTTTAGTGGGGACAAGGAGGTGCTGAGTGATGCTGATATTGAGGTGCTGTGTGATAGGAGCGATGATGCTTATGAGAGGGCCGCGGCGGGTGAGGGTAATGCGGGGGCGTATAAGGTTGTTGAGACGGGGGCTGATGGGATCACGGAGGCGGGTGGGAAAGGGAAAAAGTGATTGTGATTGTATGGTGATGTGTGAGAGTTGAGTGTTGGTGATATACCCTCCGTTTTTCTTTTTGTAACATAGCAGCTGGGCATGGTGTTTGGGTTATATGGGTGGGTCATTGTTGGTTTATTTGTGTCGGTATACAATGTCACAACATGGTAATTTGTCAGCGTCCAGTCTAGGTCTTGTCCTCGACATATGTCAGCATCCGCCCTTCACGTCATCATTCATGGTCGCCCGGCTGAAAAGAAGTACTGAATTATCACTGCTGACTTCAAGAGTCAACGTCTATGTTGCGTTTACCTGGCTATACTTCCTTACCTATCTGGTATTCCCACTCTGTCGTCTGTTTCAACTATTGCTTTTCGTTTCTTGTTTTAGAGATGACTGGAACCTACCACTCCTATACATAATTCCTGTCATCGTTCCAGTTTGGTCCGAGGTGGCTCTGAAGCAAATTCTGGAGTCCACCGATATTGTCAGCAATCTCGAACAGAGGGATGAGAGCCTTGAGAAGACCGTTGTGGTTGGCCGGGTAGGGGCCCAAGTCAATCTTGCCACCAGGGTTAGAGTCTTCGCCGCTAGGGCTGGGGCTTCTCCCGCCCCCATTGTTACCACCATTGTTACCACCACTGCTACCACCAGTATTGCCACCAGCATTACCACCACTGTTGGCAGGGCTAGAACTGTTGTTGACAGAGCTGCTGTCGAAACTGCTTGGTAAGGAACCCTGAAAAAGGCTGTCATCAATGCCATTGTCACTGCTACTCCCGTTTCCATTGCCGACATTAGTATTGACAGGGGTAGGGCTCTGGAAGATGCTGCTGCTGACGCTAACACTACCGATGCCACTGCTACTGCTGGCAGAACTGTTGGGAGGAATAGAGCTGACATGGCCCTCGTGTCCATCGTAATAATCACTGTTGGGAGGAGTAGAGCTGACATAGCCGTAGATGCCGTATCTATCGTAGTTGTGTTTGAAATTATTGCCAGGAGTAGAGCTGTTCCCAGAGGAAGAGCTGCTCCCGAATTGGGCATTCAAGTCCTCGCTGATGGAGGTACTGGTGCTGCTAGAGCTTCCATTTGGTGACTCTGGGGCCCCTCCGGTGCTTACCTTTGCCATTTCTGAAGGAGACTCCTCGGTCTCTTCAGATATATCACCGAGTGTCTGGGCTGTGTTCTGGACCACGGGCTGCTTGACCCCGATCTCCTCGACCTTGAGTCCTGATGTAGTCATGTCAAGAGCAACCAATGTTTCAGAACCAGCGCGCGCAAACCTGGATCGTGTTTGGCGGACCGGGGTAGGTGACCTCCCCTTCTTGACCTTGGATGTCGTGTTAGTGGTCTTTGAGGCCTTGGGGCCCTGGTTGGCGGGTCTCTTGGGGGCCATCTTGCTGTTGTGGTTAAAGCTCTGTAAGGGTATAAAAAGAGCGGGTATGTGTAAGGACAGGGGTCAAAGAGAAGAATATTGACTGCTCTCACCAGGAGAGTCTGTATAGGGCAGTTGAGTTTAGGAAAGAAAAATGAAATAGAGTAGGAAAGTTGGAACGTTGGCGTTTGAGCGAGTGTCTTGATCTACAATTGTTCTGAACACAGTTGGCGAGGGGTACTGTTCTGATTTATACCAATTCAAAGATCGGAGTTTCTTTGTCGTGATTGGGTCCCCTAGGTATTTTTGTCGATGAGCCGTCTGAAGGCTATTGTTGGCACAAAGAAAGCCGCGTTTTATTTTTGTCGGCCGTCGGTCTTCTGAGGGCTTCCCGCTCAAGATAGTCATTGTTGGCCACATGCAACAATAGAGGATTGTATTACCCGATTCTCTGCTTCCTTCGCACCCACACTTCTTTGTCAGAGGCACCATTGCTGGAATCTCGGAGTTGCACCTCCCAAACTTTGAGCTTGTAATTACCCCTATCCGCCCGCCCAGAGAACAGGTCGAAAGACCAGCCGTGTTTGGGACAGGTAATTCCCGCACTCAAGACAATGCCAAAGTCTTCGATATCAAAGGGTATGCCTTGAGAGAGTGGGAATGACGAGTGGGGGCATTGCTACAAGTCTCAGCTAATATGCCTCTGCAACCCGCTGGGTGCGCATCAATCACTTACATGATCGATAGCATGAAACTTTCCTTTGCGCTGAAAGACCAGCACCTGGTTTGTCATGTCGCCAGCACCTTCGTCCTCTGAGACAGCAACCTCACTTCCTAAGGAAGGATCCTCTTTTGGTACATGAAAGACTTTACATCCGGGAGCCGTCTCCGAGTTGCACGGCCGAGTGTGCGCTAGGTTGTGAGTGTCTTCGTCGTCGAGTCCGAGATCGGGGAATGATGAGGCAAGGCCCACTTTGAACCACTGCGCTTCTGGCCTCGATGGTGTTCTAAAAGCTGATAAAAAGTTCATTTTCTGTGATTTATCTGGGTTTATTGCTCCAAATCTTCTGCTGACAGGAACCTGCGATATTCCTGTCAAGCACGACTCCAGTTGAAACTTTGAATCCACTGGAGAATGAAAAAACGCGCATGTGACTTGTCACGTGTACCCCTATTGTGTACCCCCTACATCCTACTCCCGTGCCCTTGTTCTCGAGGATCTATTGTTAGCGGCACGTGGTCCGTGATTGAGAATGTATTGTCTCGGCAAGTCAAAGAATAAACCCAACAACAAAAGATCATCTTTCCAACAATAGCCAACAAAGACCGGGTCCTTCCACAAAGAGACCCCTATTCATAGGCCGACCAAACCATTGCATGCACCTTGCCGTCCTTTAAATATCACAGCCATGGCTGCTGGCTCATCTCAGATGGCCCGAGTCTTCATTTTGGCATTTTGCTGTTTTCAATCGCTAAGTATTTTTCCCTAGTACTAGAACCTGCTAATCACTCAACAGCCTTCGCATTCCATATCATTCTCAACAGGTCCGCAGTCTTTCGAATTCCAAGGCTCCGGCAGCCTTCAACCAATCAATTCTTCAACATAATCCCGCCTACCTTACCCAAACAACAAGGCAGTCCCCGAGGATGAGCCTCCAAGTCGCCAGCCGTACCGGGCCCTCCCTCACAATCTCGGCCCTGGCCCTGCCGGACATCAACACCCACCCCATCATCAACCCCGATAACTTTGACCTGGCCAGGTACTACAACGACATCTACCAACGCCGTTGCAGCGTCCTCTTCGAGAACTACAAGAAGCGACTCCTCGACCAGGCCCAGGAGCTTGCCAAGCAAGAGTTTTCCGCCTCTGCCGACCACCCAAGTGCAGTTCAAGCAAGCGTCAACAAGATCCCTGTTGCGGAGCTTTCAGTCCCTGAGCTTGACGACAAGTCTCAGTGTGCCAAAGAGTGGGCAGAACAGCTGCTCGAGCACTTCTGGAATTTCCTCGTCAGCACCCCGGAAACCCGCACCTTTGCCGGTATCGTCACCTTCTTCATCCTGTCTTTCTTTTACCGGGATATCATCTGGTTCGTCCTGTACTGGCTGCAGGTTCCACTTCTTGGGCTGAACGGCCCCAGGCTCGGGTGGCTGTACGTTCCTCCAAGGGGTACCTGGGAGAATGAAGTCAATACCAGGCGGTGGAGGTGCACCTTTTACGTCTTCACAGATAATTACGCCTGGGGGACCTTGTTGAAGAGAGCCTTCCTGCTTTATTTGGTGGTGTATCCCATTACGCATTTCTTGGTACCGGAGAAGATCGTGCATCACGTTTCTGTTACGGTAGTGGCCAACGTTTGGTTCTACTGGATGGTTTGGCTGACTCTCTGGGTCGGGGGTTGGGCGTTGCGCGTTTTCGGTTTGGGTCTCTGGGGCTTCATGAAGGCTTTTGGGACGGGTTTGCGCGACGGACGGAACATGCTGTTCGGCATGGTTTGGAAGAAGAGGTATCTCTGCTGTCTTGGGCTTGTTTTGTTCCTGGCTTGGTGGCCGAATCGCTCTGGGCTGGAGGACCCCAACCGCGTCTGTGGTATAGGCCCTGATGATTACGATCCGGGCTTCTTTCTCACTTTTGCGGGGTTGTTATATACCCTTGGTGATGCGGCTCGGTCCGTGGCCTCTAGTTGTTTTCTGTAAGGTTGAATAGAGGTGAGTCCTGGTGACTGACTTATCAGAGGTAGAGAAGAGATGAATCCCGTCTCAGTCCTAATGTATAATACCATTCTCGTCTAGCCTCGAGATCATAACTACCTGCTCTGGTGATCATGCCCCCAGCCCCAAAATCACTCTTAACCCGAGAAAGAGTGTCTTGAATTCACTTCAAAACGCCAACATCAATAAATCACAATTAAATATTTGTTTAATGTCAATTACATCATGTCAAACCCCATCAGTTCGTGTTTCATGCATCCAATACTTTCCAGTAATTCAATGTGACCTAGTTGGTGGGGAATTTTAGAGTACCTTACCTAGTATGAGAGCGAGAGGGGTCTCTCAAGATAATGGACTGATTTCAACCTTCCGTTTATGGTTCGTCCATCCGGTTTTTGATAGCCGGAACGGAGACCGCTTTTCCGTCTAGAGGCTTGATTTTACCCTATAATGTGTCTGTTGGCGTAACTACATTGTGGCTTAGCCAGTGCCGAGGTGATACAGTTATGTACATACATATGCATGATTCCTTGGTATCTTGCTGAGGCCGCCTTGCAGAAGAATAAATGGCACTTTGCCGCGTGGCCCTACATTATAAGTTGAGGTTAGTCGTTGGGTACCTAGGAATGCCTCACTCACAAGATAGTAAGATTTCATAGGTAAGCAATTGTCCCCATGTAGAGACTTAAAAAGCTTGATTGTTTGACTGTGCAGTGAACATGATGATTCAGCAGCGGGCACTACTAAGGTCGGTTCTGGGTAAGGGGTTGCCAGCGGTCAGGGTGACAACGCAAGTCAGCCGGGAAGACTGCCCCCTAGTCTGCCTTGCCTCGCGAGTGGGACCGGAACCAACATAAAGCGGGGGTGGAATTCGATGGGCCGATGCTTCTCGAGATTTCCCATTGAGAAAGTGAAGGTTGGTGTTGAGGGCGATGTGGGGTGAAGGGGGCTGTGAAGGGGTGAGCTAATGATTTCATGGGCTGATGCAAGGGTCATGTTCCTACCTACCCAACGCCATGGCAACGACGTAACGTGATGCATAGGTCTTATCAAAAGACTCGATATTCAATATCGGCTAAATAAGGTATTGGAGTAGCCAAGTTGAGATTGAGCAATCGCGATGACTGCAAATCTTGAACACGCATCGTCATGTCAGTCTGGTTTTGGTTTCGCGTTTCTTGTCCACTGGCTTTTCGTGATAAAAAGGCAACAAATTCATAAACGTCTGCTTACATGACCATCCTTCACAGCGTATCGCCAAATATGGAGCTGTTGATACTGGCTCCGTAAAAACGTAGCACCTTGATGGACCAAGATATGTCTCGAGGTTATTTGATGCAAGATGTTTGGGCCTCGGCCCGCACAAGCTGTAGACATGAAAACGGCATGTGGCAGACTGGAAAACGTGGCCGACTGGATAGTATTTCGGGGAGAAATAAAGTTTGTTATGAGTGTTCGAAACACCTGGCCGGCTGGCGGCGTCGATCTCGCGATAAGTTTGGTTTTGTCGTTGCTTAGGTAGGGAGTCTGACATGTTGGAAGTAAATCGGCATCGCGAACTCGGGCAGTCAAAACACTGGAATGCCCGTATGAAGAAATCTCGTGCCGGATACGGGCTACTTCTTTTGAACTCCGTGACGTCAATCGAACCTGGACCATGCCGAGTGATAAGGTGTACATTGGATGACGGAAATAAGATGACATGATACCTAGCTTGGGCTCAGGCTGTCAGCAAGGCATTCTGAGCGAAGACTGGGGGATCGTTGACTGGCCAATCAACTCACACGGTTTTACGCCCGTGCTCCTTCCGCATCCGATTGCTTGGCACAAGTTCAGAGGTGCAATTGTAGGTCAGGTCGTGATATTCTGCGGTGGAAAGCGAGCAGCTGTGGGTGTCATTCGCCGAGGTCAATGGCAAGAATATAGCTGCCTAGAAGGCTTGGATACAGTCAGCAATAAACTTGGCCGAGTTGAAATGTGGCTTTCAGCAGTCGACGTTGAATTCGCTCTGTAAAAGGTACAAATTAGCCCTGATAACTACGGCAAAAGGCAATGCGCTAGACCAAACACGGTCAAGCGTCCTGCACTAAGACAATTAGTCCACGAAGTGTTTGCGCTAACATAATTTGCCCACAGAACATTATATGATGTTGCTGACACCATCTTGAAGCCCAATCTCACTCCAGCCCCGTTTCCGCAATTTGAAGTAGTAATTACCACCTACACTAAGAGGCCATGCATCTAAACATTAATGGCACATGCATGCGGCCGCATGTCCGCTTCCCGTCCGCACCACGGCTTGCAGGGCCAAGACCGCTAAGACGACCAAGTCGTGGCCAGCTCGACCAGCATCACGGCGCGTACCGGCAAGGAGTCAAACGGTCATGGTTGCGATGGACCTGCTGCCATTGACAGTGCCAACCTGGAAGGCATGGAACAATGGAAGGTCCCCACAGCGGCTACCCTCCTGGCCCCTAGGTTCAGGACTCCCTGTCATGCCACGGGCACCAAGAATCGGGATTGGGGGTTATCTCGACCCGAACCCACAACCATGCTCCGTCCCAACGTGGCTGTACCTAACCAATACTTTGATCAAGCTCAGGATCACGACCTACCGTACCTCAGCCCCCTGAGACGGCAAGTGTGTCCCATCCATCCGTTGCCGGAACGTGTCGGCACACCCCATGCGGGGCGATGTACCTATCAGGCTTCAACAATTACTCCCTTGTGGCGGCAAGGTTTGTGACGCCGGTCTCACCCAACCTGACATGCGAGTGCGGTAGTGCCTCTTGGTAACCGGGGCCTTGGATCGAGACATTCAAAGCCACCCTCTTGGCACCATGTACTTTTGGGCCATTTTTCCTCAAATTGGACTCGACGCGCCCACCATCGAGTCGTATCGTGTATGGCCAGATGACCCCCCGATCTCGACACCATTCGACTCGATCACAAATCACCACTATTCATCATGTCCTCCTCCAAGAAAACAGGCATATTCAAAGTCAAGACACCATGGTCCACCGGAGATAGTCCTGTTCCAGAAGGGTGGGTTGGACACTTCTTATCGCTTGCATGGCCGGAACTGATCAAGGGACACTTGAAAAACAGTAGTTCCGGCCCCCAGTCTTTTGTTTTCAGCCTCGATCACCGCCCACGAGCCACTAGGGCAAGCGTGCCGAAGGTGCGTTCCGGTTGTGTTACATGTGGGTCGATTGCCTTGAACTAACGCATAAACGAGAAGCCTGTTACTGACTGTGTGTTGTTGCTGCAGGCAAGTAGGTTGACCTCTTGGCGGCCGTTGGTTCTAACACGATGGGGTGGATGCCATACTTACCATTGTGTGTTTCTTAGGAGACGACATGTCAAATGCGACGAGGCCAAACCCGCATGCCAGCGGTGCTTGAAGTGGCAAGGGTTCTGCGACGGCTACAAGGCCACCGAACTGGCACCCCCAAAGGACGATAAACGTCGGCGGCGATCATCACCATCGGCTCGGTCCGACAGAAGCGATTTGGGTCTTCCCGCGAATTTCGAGTCACTCCAGCTTAGCGAGCAGTTTGGCGTTGGAGAAAGTTCCTCCCAGGAATCATCCCAAAACAGTGAATTCGACGAACAATGGGAGACATTCTATTGTGACTCCTGGTCCAGCTTGACCAATAATCTGGGAGGGGGCTGGTTCCCCTCGCGGTTATTCACACAGACTATTCCCCAAATCAGTCAGGATGAGCCAGCTATTCGGTACGCTGTTATGGCCATTGGTGCCCTTGCCTGCTCGCTTTCTCCAAATATTGTTCCAGCAGGCCCCTCGGTCGTGGACGCCAACGATTATCATTATAATTCGGCCTTGACGCACTACGGGCAGGCAATCCGACTTATCCGGCTTCAGCAAGAGCCGAACTCTGCTTCGACGCTACGCGTGGCTGTGGTGGCTTGCATTCTGTTCGCATGCTTTGAGATTCTCCATGGGAGTCACGAGGCCGCTGTTAATCACATCAATTTTGGCAGTCTCATGCTCTCCGGACAAGCAGACGCAGGTCAACCCAAGCTCGAAGATGAAATTCTACAAGTGTTTGAACGAATGGAATGGTCGGCTTGGTCTATTGGACTCATGACCGGCTCGGTGCAGGTTCCGATGAAGATCAACAGCAGGTTCGCAATAGACGATATGCCTTCCAAATTCTCTGGCTTAGGGGAAGCCAGGCGATGGTGGGATGTAATTCAACACTGGACACTGCATTTTAGCCAAGCCATGGCTGGACAGACATATGCGGACGGCGATTTTCTACCCGAAATCGGGACCATGCAGTCACAATGCATTGCTGTGTTGGAACAGTGGAACGGCATGGTTTGGCCGCTGCATAACTCAGCCAACTCGTCTCGCAGGGGACCATCTTATTACCAGGCGACGTCTTTGCTTTTGCAGTCTATCGTACTTCATGCCTACATCAACTCCTGCGGGTTTCAAGACAGCTACGTCGTGCAGCAAATCACCCCTCAGTTCAAGGACATGGTCCGTCTTTCGGGAGTTCTTTTGGGCAATCAACCAGTATCCAGAGGCTGCAGTGAAGTTTTCACGTTGGATAGCGGACCAACCTGCGCACTCTTCATTGCGGCAACCAAGTGTCTGGATCCCACTGTTCAAGCTGAGGCTACGGCCTTACTGGGGAGATATCCACGGCGAGATGGCTTCTGGGACAGCCGAGCCGCTCTCGGGATTCTCGGTCAGGACAGTTCTTTGGGTGATGAATACGGGGGTGCTATCGATCCTGCGCTGCAGTACTTGGAGCAATGAAACAAGTCACACCAAGACGGGCTTAGCTAATTGACCGAAATAGGAAATTTCTTGTCACGACCTTGGGGGAAGATTCTTGCCACCTTGCTCATGTCAGACGGGAAGGTTATGCTGCAGCCCGTCAGCACTGAGGCCATCTAACGTGTCAAATGTGGGGGTCTGCTTCTCATTGTACATAGATACCAACCGAATTTCCTGTATATATTATGTTTACTCATCATATCTGCATCTTTTCGGGGCTTACCAAGCCATCTATCCGACAGCTTGTTTTCCGTTGGCGACGGGGGCATAGATCTGTGGCCGAGGGACCGGATTTCGTTTTGGTGTCTCGAAGGTGGGAGATTTCCTGAGTGAACAGGGGCTACTTCCCCAATGGCATGTGAACACGTTAGTTAGGCCATCATTGAAATGGCTGAATGCAAAGTTCTTGTAAGCATAAAGCGCCTTAACAAGTATATTGAAGTATGGACAACCAGTTACCCTATCACCGCAAGCTCAGGGTTAGGGTGCCCCTATCCTACCCCTTTTCCTAGTGGCTTGGCAGTTCAGCCTTGTGGATCCCGCAGTGGGCGACGTCAGAAATGCCCCGCGTTTTCACTTTACGCGACACGCGACTTTGGATTGTGGCTCATCAATTAATTCCCAACGGCCACAGCTTGCGATTTGCGACGACAATAACGAACTCACAAACAAAACGGCGACATGACGAGGTGACATTTACATACCTACTACACGACCTTCCCAACACAAACGCACATGCCAGCAACCATCACCACCTTAATCACCCACAATGGCCCTCCCCCTGCCATTAGGCCTAACCCATTCCGAGGTTGCCTTCCTCGCCGAAATGGAGCTCGTCACAGTGGTTCCCAGGCAACGATTAGAAAGTATTGATCTACTCTCGGTATGTTCCTCCCTCAACTCACCCCTCCAATTTCCCCCTCTTTTATGTATGCCCAATGCTAATCCTCCTCACCAAAGGGGAAAACACCCCCCCTCCGCCCCCCCCACCGAACCGACCTCCCCCTCTGGCTCGCCCTCCTCCTCAAAAAGCAACGCAGAGCCAACATCGTCCCCCCACCCTGGCTGCACCCCGCCTCCCTAGCCGAGATCGTCCACCGCGAAACAAAAGTCCATCCATCGTCCTTTTCCGAACCGATGCCCACTTCCTCAAGAGCAAGGCAATCACAACCGGGATATGCAGGGAGGATAGGTGGGAACAATAATAGTGACAACGGCAATGGGGAGGTGATATTATCCCCGCCGTTTCAGAGCAACTGCACTAGTTCAGCGCCGGCGGGGTATCTACCGTATCACTGGTTGGAGGTTGCCGAAGCACTGATTACGCATGCTGGGGATGACCTTGGGGGTAACACGAGTGAGATACGAGGGTTGTTGAGGGATCTGGTGGAGGTGAGGGCGGCGAAGATGAGGGATAGTGCTGAGACCTTGGGCGCGGAGGGGACCGGGGGGGTGGTGAGTTTGCGGGGTGTGGGCGCGATGGAGCTGGCGGAGAATAGGGGGTTTGTGTTGGGGGTTGTGGATGGGGTGAGGAAGATTGGGGGGGCGGTGGAGACGGCGAGGAGGGAGAGGGAGGAGGAGATGGATTTAGGTGGCGGTGGTGGGGGGCAGATGGGGGGAGGGGAGGGGGCTATGGGGACGGGGATAGTGATGATGATATGGGGATTTAGATACCCGAGGGTTGAATGGAGATGCAATTTGGGGTAAAGTTATGTCTATTTGGCATCATCGCTGTCTATTTTGTCTACCGTCTACACCCAACCTCTATCCATAACTCCGTGTCAAAAACCCCAAGCATCCAACCACCTCCCCATCATCTCGTCGCTCACTGCCCCCATCTCCCTCATCGTCCGGCTTATTTTTCTCGCCTTGTCCGTCTCAAACGTCACCTCACTCTGCTTCTCACCCCCCCTCCACCCCTCAAAGAACTCTTTGAGCTTCAACGCCGGGTACCTCTCCGCATCGTCTTCCCTACCCAAAGCATCAAGCCACTCCCCCACCCCCACCACTTTCATCTCCCCCCTCCCTGTCTTCCTCGCGTATTCCTTTACAGCATCAACCATTGTCGTTTCCCAATCCGCAGAAGAAGGGTTAACAACATTATAGCACCCCACCCCCGCCCCCTTGTCATTCCCCTGAGCCAACCCCAGTTCAAGGATAGCCTCAGCAGCAAGATCAACCGGTATCCAATCCACCTTCTTCTGGTCTCCCCCGAGAGTAGACGGTATCACCCCCATATTGAGCGATGTCCGTACCAGCGAAGGCAACCACTCGTGCTTATTCCAAACTCTGCCAGTTCCATCGGAGCGACCCGCTAGCTGCCCAACTCTGAGGATTCTCGCTGGCATGGGGGAGTTAGCCAAGAGGCAAGAGGCAATGTGCTTCGACTCTGCGTAACCTGTTGGGAGAGGGAGGTTGTGATCTGAAGTGAATTGTTCAGGAACAGGGGAGCATCCGTTCATAGCTGTGGCGATGGAGGAGATGAATACTATTTTTTCCGGGGTGAGGGACATTAGGTTTGCGGTACCGACTAATGAAGGGAGGAAGGAGTCGAGGGGGAGGTTGAAGTTGACCGGCCAGGCGGAGTGAATCAGAAAATTGGGGGATTTGAGCGTGGAGTAGACTTTGCGGGGGAGGCCGAGGGTGGGATGGGAGAGGTCGGTTTGGAGGTGTGTCACCCGGGAATTGTCGGGGGAGGTAGCGGGGGACTTGGAGCGGTTGAGGCAGTAGATGTGGGTGATGGTGGGGTTGGCGAGGAGGGAGGAGAGGAGGGAGGAGCCGAGGGTGCCGGTGCTGCCTGTTAGGATGACGGTGAAGCGTTTGGTCTTGAGGGGGCGGGATGGGCGAGGGAGGGTGAGGGAGGGGGTGTATTGCTTGATTAGGGCGTCGAATTTCTCTGCTCGAGATGTAGGAACAGTGGATGATATTGGTAAAGAACAGAGAGCGCGGCATAGCTGGTTGATGCTGGGGTTCTCGTACACCAGGCGTGAGGAGAGCTTGCTGCGGAGGGTAGGCTGGATGGTGTTTTTGAGAATCATGATGAGTTGGAGAACTTGAAGGGAGTCGAAGCCGAGAGCAAAGAGGCTGGTGTCGTCCGTGACGTCCCCGCGCCGTTTGGTAACACTGCGAACAGTCTTTCGAATCTGAGCCAAGACCGTGGTTTCGTCCACCTCACTTTCAGCAGCATCACCACTGGCACCTGCCGCGTTGGCATACATCTCCTCAATCTCAGCCTGATACAGCCGGTACGTATCTCTCCTCATCACCGTCCCCTTGGGCGTCCTCTCAAACGGCTTATCAGCCCTCGCAATCGCCACCATCGACCGCCACACCTTCGCATGAGCAGGATACTGCTCATTCGCCCTTTCAACCGTCTCCCAGATCTGCTCAACCACCGCCTCTTCATCCAAACCCTGATCATGCACCTCCACAATCAACCCCGTCTGAAACCTCCCACCCCCACCAAAACCGCCCCCTTCACTAATGAATGTCCCTCCACCATCTTCTCAAACGTCACCGGGTTCAACTTCTCCCCATTGCTCAAAACAATAATATCATCCACCCTCCCTACGTACCTCCACAGATCCCCCTTAGTCGGATGCCTCTCGAACAAGTCCTTCGTCCGCCACTCTTGCAATTCAGGAAAGTTCTCAAACACAAACTGGAACTTCCCTTGTGACCCTGGCATCCGTTTGATGACCAGCTCTGCAGTATTGTCATTACCCTCGACACCCTCCATGACAATCCCAGAAACAGGATTCCACTCAAAGTACTCCCAATCTTTTGGGTGCTGAGGAATGAAGCTAGTGGCATTCCATATCTCAGTCGTGCCAATCCCATTGACGAGGGTGATACCTGGGGAGAGGTGCTCGGCGATTAGATCACCGCATGATCGGGCGAGGGGTGCGCCGCCGTAGTAGATGCACTTTATTTGTGACGATTTCAAAACATCAAAACCGTGGGGCAGGCCGCAGATGTCTTCCAAAATGGAGGGTGTGCAAACCATGGCTGTGGGGTTGGTTTGTTGAATGGCGTGGAGCATCAGTTCTGCTGATGGGGGGGTGGTAGACGGCAAAAGGACTAGTGGGCGGCGGTAGTAGAGGGAGCGGACGAGGAGGTTCATACCAAAGGCGTGGAAAAACGGTGGCATGGAGAGGATTAAGGGGGTGGTGTAAAGGGGGTCGTGGGTGTTGAGGCGGCCTGCGGGGGTTGGGAGTGTGGAGAGTAGTTTGCTGGCTATGGATAGAACGCCGGCTTTGATGGGGATGGGTTTGGGGAGGCCGGTTGTGCCGCTTGAGTGGAGGATCATGGCTGTTTCTGTGTCGTTCATGCCATTAGGGCATTTGCTTTTGTAGGGAGGGCAAACATTGTCGATGCTGAGGAAGTTTTCGAGTTCTGGAATGGGGAGGGCGTTGACATGGCTGAGCTTTTGGCTGATTTCCTCTGCCTGGGTTGAGAGCTCTCGGCTGTGTAAGAGTTTGGTGCAGTTGGTAGAGGTCATCAGGGCACAATGGCCCTCCACGGAGTTTCTGGGGGATAGCAGTAGGCTCTGGTTTGTGTCAGTATCGTCCAGTGCAGTGAACATGTTTATCTACTTACCTTGTATCCAGTCTTCAAAGCTGCCAGGATGACGAGAGGATACCGGATGTCGTTCACCCCGGTGTAGGCAAGGGGTTCATCCCTCCCCAGAGCGGCCGGACCCAGCTGCTCGTCAATCCAGTACGCTAATCTGTCTACCGCTTGGCTGAGCTGCTGAAAGGTGAAGTTCTGCCAAGTGATTTCGGTAATCTTTGTTGACGACAATGGGATTTTGACCCATGTGCCGTGTGGAATCTCAGCAGCAAGCTGGTCGACAATCCAAGGCAGCGAGGACATGTTTGAAATGTGAAAGTCTATGGCAGGGACGAACGAATATGAAGAAGGCTGATTCTATTGATCTATGCTGCTGTTTGCTTCGAAGCCCCAAAACAATACGAGCTACCGCATCAAGGGATATTTATCTACGCTTTCCTGTCTTTGTTTGACCGCCGGAACTTACATCATGTAGATGCTTGGCACGTAAAACTTCGACCTCGGTCATAGATGCGGAAGACAGGCTCAGCCAGCAAGGCTGTGCCATACCAGTCAAGTCTGTGACATTGCCCAATCGTGAATTTATCCAGCCGGCAGATTAGGGGCATAGCAACGCCCTTCAGCTGGATTTCCCGGACGTGGCGCCGGAAGCCCCGAGGGTGTCTCGCACAGCATCGGTGGCTTCCGTGGGGTACAAAGATCGGTGGAAATCGCACCAATGGCATTGTTTCTCGGGACAACCAGTTTGATATCGGTCCTTTTTCCCATTGGTAAAAATCATAGAGGCAGCTTGGGCTGCATCAAAGTTTTCGTGACAGGAGAGAGATATACCCAATACATTCCGACGCAGGTGATAAGTTACGCGCCTATTGTATCACCCAAGACATGAGATGGAGGGCTCCTATTAAGTTGTATCAGATCGGGGACCTCCGCGATGCTCGAAGGGTTTTCTTCTGGTAGGTTTCTTTTGGATATCAATCTAAGGTATGGTTAATTTGCACCCCTTGAATTTACCTAGGTATGATACTAGCATAGCATCAAAGGTGGCTGTGACCGACGGAGCATATACATTCGAAGAAAAAATCTTAACGTCAATCTCTCCGGGAGAATACAGCAAGCCGAGCTTGAAGGGCTCATAGGTACGCAACTCTCAGGAGCAACATGTGGTTTCGTTTGACCTTCCCATTGGCTTTTGATATAGATGGTTCGAATTCGTGTGCTATATCAAAGCTGAGAATACACAACATTGCCACGCTCAACATGTGTTCTCTTTCTTTTCTGTTGTGAGTAAAGATGATTATCACTTTATAGTCCGTACCCCCTTTTCCGCCCCACGTCCCCCCTGAATTCCCCCCTTTGCATCATCTCAACCATTATTCCCAACCGCTCTTTTGCCTAGAAGATACAAAACCCGAGATCGCCAAGTAAGAAGCCCAATCATTACTAGTGATTGCCATGTATGGCATATGTGGTTCACTTCAGCCAAAGGATCATCACACCAACTACGTACCACACTAGCGTGTAAATCATAAATGTATTTCTTCAGACAATCATATAGATTCTATTATACCCGTTACTGAAATTCCCCAAACGCCAAAATAATACCCCCGGAGTGGCAGTCTGGATGCCTTTTACTTTTGTCACTCGACACCGCCTCAAGGATCAGTTCTATTATCAGAACTTGAACAGACGTAACAGTCCGTCACCCAGAATCAGAACGCAGCGCTCACAGTTCGCATATTCCCGCCTCACCTCCCATCATTTGTCATGTTGTTTACCAGTTTTTGAACTCCTACCAATGCATATACACCATGCTACTCAGCCTTCCCAGAAGCCATTTTGGAGGCCGCAATACACGTGCCAAAGACACGTTATTGCCAGGCCACAGATTATCCGCAACCGCGTATTTAGACGGGGGCGTGAGTGAACAAATACGAGACAGATTCGCCTACAAAGGTCAGTACAAAACGTAGGGAATAGAGAGGAACAAGATTTACCGTTGTGGGTACGACGGATAGCCTAGCGTTCAAGTCAGCATGAAAATTCTCTGAAACTATATGATTGGTGCAGAAGCCTACCTCGGCAATGGTCGGGCTAATGTCGATAACACGAAGTTTGGGGCATCTCTGGACCTTGTCGCCCAATGGCACAGTGTTTGTGACAACAAGAGCAGAGAGAACACTGCCGTTCAGGGTCTCAATGGCATTGCCGGACAAGATGCCATGGGTAACAAGGGCCAGCACCGACTTGGCGCCGTTCTCCTTGAGAACCGCAGCAGCCTTCACCAGCGTACCGCAGGTATCAGCCATATCATCAACGAGAATGGCAACCTTGTCCTCGACGTTTCCGACCAGGACCATGCGACCAACAACGTTTGGCCTGGGGCGCTCCTTGTGAATGAGGGCGAAAGCAGTGTTGAGGTGATCGGCAATCGAGGTAGCGCGCTTGGCACCGCCGGCATCAGGTGACACAATGACGCAGTCTTCTGAGTTGAAGTTTTCTCTGATGTATCGGAGGAAAGAAGGCTCGGCGTAGAGGTTGTCGACGGGGACACTGAAGAAGCCCTGAATCTGTGAAGCGTGGAGGTCGACAGTTACGATGTCTGCGCCCGTTAGCAATGCGTGAGAAAACGGGACGCGCCACTCTTACGGTTGGCACCAGCCGTCTGAAGCATGTTTGCGACCAATCTGGCGCTGATGGGAGCTCTGGATTTGTCCTTCTTGTCCTGACGGGCGTAGGGAAAGTTGGGGCTGCGAACAATCAGCACCGAGTTCGGTCATGGCAGGAATTGGCGCAACCATCTGAGCGCGCCAATTCTCTCAAAAACCCCATGGAAAGCCCTTACATGACAGCTGTTATCCTCCTCGCACTGCGCGCAAAGCCAGAAGGTCAGCAAACCAAAAGTTCACTTGGTGTAGGTCATGTCGTTGCCCACCTAGCGGTTCTGCAGGCCGAGATCATGATCAACAACTCCATCAAGCCCTCGTTCACGTCGCCCGTCGCGGTGGATTGCACAATGAAGACATCCTCGTCGCGGACCGACTCGCCGACGGTGAAGGAGGTTTCTTGGTTGGAGTAGTTGAGAGAGATGGTTCTCGCCACCTCAATGCCTAGCCTGGAGGGAGGAATCAGCAAAGCGCGCTCTATTCTTTCGCCGTTCTCGTTCTTGTTCTTGTTCTCGTCTTTCGCTATGAGGGCATTCGTACCGCTTCGCAATCTTGTCGCTCAGCTCGGGGTGGCTGCGGCCACTGATCAACTTGATCTCGTTCGCCATTTCGGCCGACATGGTGAGAAAGAAGAAATCAAGAGGGGCCTGTCTGCGTCAGACAAGACCCGGACAAATAATTCGCAAGTTTTTTTGTCTGCAGGTTGCGCTGTTAGCGGGGAACATCGGCTGCGGGGCGGTTGCTGCTGCAAGAATGTACAGGTGCCAAGAGAGCCACAGTGACAGGGGGTGAAGAACAACTGACCTGGACGACGGGGAGGATAATGTTCACGATGAAATGGAAAAGCGAAGGTGTTGGTGGTCAGGAACGGATAGTCTATAAGCTCTGCTACGGTGGTCGGATGTAGTAAAGGGCCCATGGCGGCCAAAGAGAAAAAGTTGAAAGAAGCGATGGATACAGTGGAGATGGGTCCAGCCCGAGCTTCCCCAGGTACCTCGCCATCCGTACCCCACTAAGCCGAGAATACTGTGTTATCGATAGCCGGCCCTATCCCGCTGTATCCCGCACGTGAACCCTTCTGTTTTCAGTCTCTTGTGTATTCTTTATTACCTATCTGAGTGGTCTATGTAAACAACCACCGCCCTTTATAAATGCACTAGGTACTCCATATTCGGGGCCATCATCTTGCTTCCATGCGAACTTCCCGCCAAACGTTCACTGCACGTTGACAAACCATTGGCTCGACACGGTGCAAACTTTGTTCAACGGGCCGGAAACCTTCTGTCACACAACATCCATGCCGTCCGCTCAAGTGACGCAACCAGTCCACATGGAGATCTGGCGTACAATTGCAACCGGCGGCAGTTGAGCCACGAGGCAAACAAACAAAGCACAATCTTTATCTTCAACATACCCATTTCTCCGGTTATCCGTCGCTGTCGCCAAAGGCTCTTTGACCATCTCAAAGTTTCAACTCCCCTGACTGAGGGGCGGAAAGCTACCTTGGATACCCCTGGCGCCGTCGGCTGTGTTAATCAAGGTGCTTGGGACATTTGAATATTCTGTATTTCATCACCCTATAACCATTCTGACCAAACCAAAACGCCTTGCTTGCATCGAATTGAACCTGATCTTTCAACAAGCAATTACTCGATGATAAACCCCTTCTTGGCCGTCTCATCAGCCTTCTCTTTCTTCACCGGCGCATGATCCCTAACAACGGCCTCATCCAAGACCTCTTCACCGGCCGGGCCGCTAACCTTGACCCCCTTCAGGTCATCATCCTCTTCCTCCTCCTTGACTTGCTCATTCCCACCCTGGCCCAATCCACTGCTCTCAGTCACATCCTCCTGGCTCTTCACACTGCTAGCCTTACTAACACTTGCACTTTCCGGGTCCTCCACTCGCAATCCAAGCGTTTTTTGAGCAGTCGGGTTCTCTGTTCCATCACCCTTCCAGTCCGCAGCCTTCATCTCTGGCACAGGACTATCCTCCCCAGGCTCATGGATAATAACTCCGGGTGCTTCACCTCCATCTTCAACCTCACCCACGGGCACAGTCCGCCAGACAACAGAAATTCTGTCGCAAGCTCTTGTCCCGCGTTGACTAGAGCCCTTGATGCCATCCATCTTGTCCCAATCAATGCTAAAGACTCCACTCTCGTCTGGCCTCCCGCCTTGTTCGGGACCGTTGCCTTCGAAAAAGGTGTTGAACCACACATGGGCAACGGCTGTAACCATGGTTAAGCCGATATTGCCTGGCGCTTTATTTCTTCGCTCGACGGAGATATTGACGTCGCTGTTTGGGATGCGGATCGGTTTTGTAGGCTTAAAGATGACTGCTTGCCCACCTGGTTCTGACGGATCAGCAAACGAAAAGCTGCCCGCATTTTGTAGACTTGTTGTCGACTGTGACCGTGGCTCCAACTTTCCTGGCAGCGAAGCCTTCTCTCTTTCCGCCTCTGATGCGGCCCCCTCAGGGATGGCGATAGTCTTGCTCTTCTGCTTCTGCCCACCGCCGGTCGCCAGCTTGTCCAAGCTTGTTGTCGAAGACCCGGCTGGCGTATCCTTCTTTCTCCTCACGGACAGCTTTTTCTTGAGACCGTCTTTCAGCCTGGCCTTTGACGAGCTCCTCGACAGATTTCCCTGCTCCGAGCTATTATCCTCCACAACCCCCGTCTTAACCCCCTCCTCCTCTCTTATATCCTTCCCATCATCCTCCTCTTGCTGCTTCACACCCCCATACATATCCCAAACAAAGTCCTTAATTCCCCCGCCCCCAGGCGCATCCCCTTGCACCACCACCCTTTCCTCCTTCGTAAAAGTATGAAAACACTTAATCTTCTTCCCCTCATCCACATACCCCTCCACCTCAACCTTGACCCCATTCCTCAACCCCCAAACATGCACCTCCAAAATCTCCACCGGTTGATCCCGATACACCTTCCCGCCTTTATTCGCCCACCGATCCACATACCCAACCCACCTCAACTGAGATGGTATGCTCACCCCCTCCCCAAACCCAACCCTCATCCTCCTGTCCGTAAACCTCTTTAACGCATCCTCCGCCGTCCACCCCTCCTCCGCAATCAAATAACTACAAGCCATCGTCCCCGACCTCCCCTTCCCAGCCTTGCAGTGCACCACCACCACCCTCTTTTCCTTTATCTTGTCAATCCCCTCCCCCTCTTTCTGTTTTGTACCGGCCTCCCCATGTTGTTTTATCCCCCCCTCCTCCTCCCGATCCCCTTCAATCGACAACAGCGTTGGATTCAACCAAAGCCTCATCCCCCCTACCACCACTGGAACAACCCTAAACGGCGGGGGATGATGATCCGGCCAAGGGTAATGCCTCACCCTCCCGTAAACAGCCTCATCCGGGTACCCCGTCCCCTCAGCTCGGAACTCCCAAATCATCCACTCTTTTCCATGCCGGGCGTCCAAGAAGGAAACTAATCGGTCGAGCGGGTTGCGGTAGGCTAGTTGGGGGTATGTTTGCGATGGTCCAGACCTGTATTACCCACACTCCCGCATTAGCATAGCTGACAACAAGGGGAGAGAGACACAAAAAGGGGGGAACAAACGTCGCGATGATCTTCTTCGTAACATAGCACAGATCCAACCCCGTCTCTTGATGTTTGGCCCTGGGCCCGGCGACGAGCTGCCGGAGGAGGGAGGTCATACTGTTGGTGGTGCGGGTGGTTGTGGTTGATTTGGTGTGAGATTGGGTGGTGTTATAACTGTAGCGTCTGGTTTAATGGCGATACTAAAGCAAGAAATGCTGATACAGAGAAAAACTCGAAAAGAAGGCAACCAAATCGCTGGGTCCAGACCAGCTAGGCACGATGTTACAGCGCTCAAATCCAATGCTTTGTCACTGCCTCCTGCAGCGCGCGCAGCGACGTCATGGTTGGTGCCAAGTGGGGTTTAAAGGGACCTGGTCTTGGCATCAGCTCTTCAGTCGGATCCAGATCACCTGTGACGGTTGCACTCCCACACCACTTCAGATCAGGCAAGATATCACGCTCTCCGGTCATAGGGTACCATTCAAAGTATCACACTCTTACCTACAAGACACAAAAATACTCGTGATACAGAGGGCGCAAGAAGAAATCAACACTCGAACCTCATCCTGTCCGTCTTGTCCTGTCCTGGCCTGTCTCATGCGTAACTCCCCAGCCAAACTCCTCAGCAGGGAAAAAAAAAGAATACCAAAAAAACAAGGGGTCCATAACCTATGAGACGTAAAAGTGTAAACACTACTCCTCCTCCAACAATTACCAGCCTACAAGCACTTTATCCAGCTCTCTCTTTTGTTTCTTTCGTCCCTTCACCATGGCGATATTTCCTAGTCATGTCTCACCACGCGCTCACCCTCCGCGTCCTATCCATCAAACATCCTTCCTACTTCTCCGTTCCCGACTCGAGTAAAAGTTGACCGCCGTATATTTGTGTTGTCGTGTCGTGCGGCTCAGCTACTCGATCTCAAGGTAGGCGTATTTAAGACGACTTCTTGGGGGCAGCAGCGCCGTTGACATACTTGTTTACATCAGTGACGCCGTGGAACTGTCTCGCAGCAGCCTTGACAGCATCCCAAGCCTGGCGAGCCACGGGAGGAGTACCCTGGGCGCCGATCAGGTTGTCAATGCGGGCCTCAAGTTGGGAGAACGAGTTCTGGACGTGGCTGCTCTGGGCGAAGCGCGCACGGAGGAAGGCCGTGTAAACACCCAGCAAGATCCACGAGCGGCGCTGGAAGAAGAGGGCAGACAGGAAAATACGAGCCCAGAGGCCAATCTCGAGACTGGCAACAACAGACATGGAGGCGTCGTAATACTTCTTGACAAAGCTGCCGATGGCATCAGCCATGGGGTGGGGCGCATACTGAGGCTTGCCGTTGGGGGACGCGGCGGCACCGGGGGCCAGCTTCTGGGGAGGGGCGATGGTTGGGATAACGTTGGCACGAGTGTAGGTGGCGACGTGGAAGATAGAGTAGATGCCATACGGGAGGAGAGCAAGGGGGTACTGGGGCATAAAGAGCCAGACGAGAGCCATCACTAGACTCTGGTTAGCAAGGTCAACCTTGTTGCTGTTCCAGAAACAACATACAGAGGTACTGGACGTTCTCATCAGAGAGATAACCCAAGAGGCCGCCGGGCTGCTTGGCGCCCGTCTTTTGGCGAGCCCGCCATGTCTTGTAAACCACGATGCCGTATGTGCTAGCCGCGGCAATGAAGGCAAACCGGTAGCAGAACTGAGCCATGCCGCCATAGTAGTTAAATCGTAGCCATGACAAGGCATATCGGGTTATGCAGAGGATAAGGACGGCGTGACTGTGCGCAAAGAAGGTCAGTTTCATCTTCAAGTTTTCCGTCGCCAGCTCCGTGCTCAATGTTTGTCATTTCACAGCGTGGCAGCATCTGCGTCGGCATCGGGTAAGGGCAGACTAAACGTACCCAGCAAACCAAGCGACTATATGACATGGAGAGGTTAGCAAAGACCTTTGAAGCTATGCAGCGAGCGGCCGGCGGCAGAGCCGAGACAGAAGCGGCGAGAGCAATCGGGAAGAAATGCACACGTACACTGCAAGGTCGAAGCCAGTTTTTGCAGCCTCTGGGGAAGAGGCATGTCGGCCGGCGGCGGGGGAGCCATCGTGACGGTCTAGGGATGAAGGTAAAACTGCTTGTGTCGAGAGGGAGAGCGGTCGCGCGTTCGTTGGTTGGAGCTGTGGGCTGTGGGCGTTGGTGCTGTTGAGCTGGTAGCTGGGACTGGGAGGCGGCTGGTGGAGTTGTTTCGTACGTCGTCGAAAAAAGGTGGTGCTTTCCGATGGCTGCTTTGTGAGTGCTCACAGCGGAGGTTTCAGTGGGACGTGCGTCACTGATGCTCTTGCTCAGCTGCAGGGGTCTGACGTTGCTTTGATGGATGGCGGGGGACAGCGTTGGAACCTCGAGAACCAGTTGCTGATCTCTCAGAAGTAGTTGGGAGAGGGATTGAATCGGGTATCAATGAGTTAGATTTAATGAATCAAAAATAAAAAAATAAAAGGTGCGCTCAGTTTGGGTTGGAGCAGAAAGTTAAGAAGAGTCTGCACCATCCATGGTTGTCACCAGATTGTCGTCATCACCGGAAGCTCCCAGCTGACTGGAAACTTGGCATCCTAGCTTCACGTGGAGCTTGGACGTAGGCTACTTATCGAGAAGACGCTGGAACATGCAGGGACGCCTTGGTTTCTTTGAAATTACGCTGCCGAGTGATTCCGGTCAATTATCAATTACGAGTCTTGCAGTAATGAGAGTCTTTCTTTCAAGTCTTCCGTTTGACTCCGTTCCACAACGGTAGCTCCCTACAGATATTCTCCTACAGTTACCCCACCAAACGAAAATGGCCAATCAAGGCCCACTTATCATCGTTGGCAGCGTACAGTTTATTCTAGCCAACGGCCGCATTTGAGCTAATATTCTGTACGTCCTACTCGAGAAAGAAGAAAGAGGCACACGACATTCAAGCCTTGGACCTGATAGGTCTGCAACGCTCAATTGATGCCTTTCCAGGACACAAGGCGATTACACCTTAGGCCTGCCTACTCTCGCATTCAAGGACAGGTGGTGAACATGTTAGTCCATGATGATGAGCCTTGAGAAATGCGAGTGTGAGAAGTGCCTCGGAGATTTATTGTTGTTGCCCGTCCGAACTCAGTAGCGGCTCGCATTTGATGCTGGTCATGTTTTTCTAGTAAGAAGGCTCGTGATATAAAGAATGTTTCAAGAATATGAACTCTACCTTGCGTGGGTTCTTTGATGCCGCAAGTCCTTACCTGTATACAAATGTGAGGTGATAAATTGTCTGGAGTTCAACAGTGGGCAGCACCTCTTTTCCATCCCATGCTGGTAATGCCGCACACAGAGAGAAAGCCACCCCCTGGGAGGACGATCCCAAGAAGTGAAACTCGTTTCCAAAATTGTACACACCACAGACTCCATGGCTCAAGCTCCCTCCTCTTCAGAGACTGCTCCTCCTAAGCCTTAAAGCCCCAGCTTCCCTGTCATCAACACCAAGATTTCCATCGACAGTGGATAGAGCTATCAAACCTGAATACCACCAAAATGACTTCTCAGAAACTCCCTGAGGCTACCGAGACCGAGCCCTCTACCGAGCCCTCTACCAACAGTGACCTCCCCCAGGCTTCAAACGACAGCCCCCTGCCTACATGGATCTCTTTCCCATCACTAATCCCTCTCCCACTCGAGCCACTACCGACCAGTCTCCTACTTCTGAGAAGGCTCAAACTCCCAAGCAGCCCGACTTTCACACCCCCAGCGGCAAGCCCAAGGCACACAATCCAGACCAGCTCCCACCTCACGCCCCCAACCCCAATCCACTCCCCGAACAGAGCATTCTCCGCCTGCTCCCACCTTTCATGCCCCGACCCGCCTATCCCGAAACGCACCTGGTCCGCTGGGGGAAATACGACGTCTTCCCCTTCGACGATGCCCACATTGAAGAAGAATTCGTGCGGAGACGCGCAGTGATGGAAGCCTTGATTCGGAATATGAGACCGACACCGAACGTCCGCTTTGAACAGAATGTCAGTATCCGGGGACACAAACTTGTCAAAAGTCAACCTGAAGCTGCGGGAGGAACAAGAAGAGGAAAACTCCCTGTTCCTTTCAACGCCATCATCATATGTACTCGACATATGGAGCTTGCCGGTAGGGTCAAGGCCAGGATCCTCAGAAGTGAAGAGGAGGGCTACTTCGAGCTCGTGATATGGGATGCGGAGAAAGACTCCCCCGTGTATGAGTATCGGTCGGAGGAGGAGGTCCGGGCGTGCCCCCCCGGCGCCGTACGGTCCTCCGGAGAAAGAACCGATGCTTCTTCGCATGCGAAAGACTATTGAATCGCTGTTGGAAAAATTGGAGTGATTTAGTTGCTGTTGGCGAAGTGGTCGGGCTGTGCGAGTGTGTCGGGTGTTATGTCTTTGTCAGGTGCCTGGTTCAGGGAATTTGTTTTCGCTGTTTATTGCTTATACCTGCGCTTCGGTTTGTTCAGTTTTCGTACTTCCTTAGATTTAAAGAGCTCACCATCAATCCAATTCACTCATTGCCCGCTCCCCACGGCCTCCTGTGGGTTGACATACCGAGCCGGGTGAGCATAGTATGACAACCAGGTTATATCCAAACAGTGTGTGAATCACAGGCAGGAGAAAGATGTTCCTGATACTGGGCGTATAATTTCCAAATATTGTACATGTGCCGAATACGGATACAGGTATTTTCTCCACAACTCCCAAACTCCAGCGCCCGAAACAAATTGTTTTCCGTTGAAGCCAGTCTCACATCCAGGATTCCTTCACCGGCAAAGGCCACCCAGCGTCCTCCCTCTTTCCCTCATCTGTTCTGGGCTGCGGAAGTGTAGTGACCGGCCTCGTCGGGGGTGTCTGAAACGGTACCTCAAGAGGGTTTCTCTCCATTGGACTCGTGAGAATATCGCCATAGACCTGATCGGCGCTGTCCAGAAAGTGGGAAGAGGCGGTGCGCCGACTAAACGCCCTGTTAAGACCAATGGAGGAGGGCGTCGTGCTAGGTGGATACCATGTCGACCCGTTGGATACATCGGATGCCGAGTGCTGGTGGTGGCCAAAATACCCCTCCATTATTCGTGACGAAGGAGTCGTTTGGGAATAAGACCTCATGCGAGCTGGTGGTGGTTTTGTTAGTTTTTGTGACCTCGGCCGTGGTAGGGTTTCCGTTATCGTTTCTAGCGTCGGGTGTATGAGCGGTGGTTGCGCCATTGGCTGCGGCACCGTCTGTATTGGTATATCTCCTGATTGTGGCGAGGGTGGTGTTGGGGGTAACTCTTCCACATAATGCAGTTCTGTCGGGTTGGTTGGGCTATCCTCGAAAGTAGGCCTTGCTTCATCGTCCTCCCTGATGACTTCATACTCAGACTGCTGTTGCGTAGTTTGTTGGCCCCCTGAGCCTTGATCACTTGGTGGTAGCTCTTTCACAATGTAGGAAACAATGGCTCGGTCAAGAGCAGCATTCACTTCATTTTCTTCTTCCTGCTCACGTTGCTTAGCTTTGCGGCGTCGCATAAACAAAAAGAACGCGAGCAAAGATATCAGTGATGAGCCAACGACCGATGCCGCAACGGCGATGCCAACAATGGCGGGCGAGACACTAGACTTGTCTCCATTGTCCACTTGCATCTGAGGGTTCGTTAGCTTTATCACAAAACACCAGGCTAGATGGTGAAGACTTACTCGATAGGTATCATTGTTCGTCCGTGGAATTGTGGAGGTCGCGCGTGCCAGAGCCTCGCTTATACTGCTGGCAGCTGACTCTTTCACGGCAGAGAGCGCGATGGCAGCAGAAGCCTCAACAGCCGCCAGCGCACTTGAGGCTGATGCTTCTGCAACCAACAGCGCACTAGAGGCTGATACCGCAAGATATTGCGTCGAGTATTGCAACTTATCTATCGAAATTACAAACTGTTGGGAGAGCGAGACTGCGCTGGCAGTGGCCGAGGCAAGAGATTGTTGGAGAGAATCTATGGACTCGAAAAGCCCGGCGATTTCGATAACGTCGCGGTCATGAAGGCTCGCGCTTGTGGTGACGGTGATGGTGCGGGTTGTCCAGGTTGTTGATATGATCTGTTGGGAGGGTTTCGTGGGTGTTGGTGGTGTCGTGGTTGTTGTCATTGACATGTAGTTGACCTGAGCGTCGGCATCTTGGTGTTTAAGGATGACGGTCTGTGGTCGAAGTTGTTGCGAAACACGTTTTTGGTCGGATGAAGATGAGATTCGAGTGGCGGCGCCATTGCAAAGAAATGCTATTGAGCAGATGAACAGCCCAAGCAACATATCTGGCGGCCTTCTCTGCCTTGCCATATTGAGACCCAGATGCTGAAGGACCGAGACGCCATTGACGGCATCTCACTCGCAGAACAGCCAGCACTTGGGTAGACTAGATCAACGCGAACCCAGATGGAAAGCCCTACATTCAGCTAACGACGTCAAGTGTCCCCCAAACCATGCTGAATGGAAAAAATACTAGAGAATCGGGCCACTCGACACGGTCATCACACCTCAAGCCAAGCACTTGCCTGGATGTCTGGTCGGCCGTTGATGTGTTTTCGCCGCAACACTAAGAGACGGTAGGGGATCATTGGGCATTCCATGTTTACTTTTGCCTCCGGCGGTGGACCGGAAACGGCTTGGAAACCATGGGGGGGTTGAGGAAGTGGGCGGTGGTACGTCGGCCCCTGTCATGAACTTCAGATGACGGAAGTCATCAGACTGGGCCCGCTGCGTGACCCTTCCGACACAGGAGCAGTCGTGCATGATGAATGGCCGTCATTACTGGCAAGCTATCTGTATTTTCAATATCTTGAGATTAGATAAAATAAATCTGTCAACATGCCAACAATCATCCCTTCAACTTCGGGCAGTTGCTATAGAAAGTCACAAACCGCTCGAGTCAGTCCTCCTCCCACGCCGCCTCACTTGAAACTGACTGCGTCAAGTCGCCCTCCGTTCTCCACGCTCGAAACTCGGATTGATCATTTGCCGCAAAAGTGAAAAACAAGAAAATTTCGAGTCGCTCCCTTGCAGATCGAGGAGATTCCATCCCGCCTCCAAAACCAAGAGTTTCCGCCGTAGAAAAAGCCCCGAAGTTGAATTAAAGTTTGTTGATGGTTGATGTGCAGTTTGATGTTGATTCAACCCTTGTCAACCCACCAATAACACCTCAATCTTTGCCAGCTGTCAACAACCACTCTGCCAGCCCTGCCAAAAGCTGCCCCGCAACCCCCACGTTACAGGTAGCGAACATTCCAGACCTCCAACGCACCCCACATCCCGCCATCAAGGTTCACTTTCTCCAAACCCAACAACCACCTTTGTGCCAAAAACGAAGCTATTCCCACATCACAACCCCTCAAGAAAGAACAAATGCCCCCAAAAATGCCAACAATAGCCTCCCTCCAACGCCTCCCCGCCACAACCCTCTCCGCGCTCCTCCTCGACTCTTCTTCCAACCCCTCCTCAATAGCCATCATCGACGTCCGCGACGACGACTACATAGGAGGCCACATCCGCGGCGCCCTCAACTTCCCCTCCCAGACCCTCGACGCCACCCTTCCCACTCTGGTCCGCAAGCTCGAAGACAAGGAAACGGTTGTCTTCCACTGCGCGCTGTCGCAGCAGAGGGGACCTACCGCTGCGCTGAGGTATCTGAGGGAGAAGGAAAGGTTGGCAAAGCTTGATCAACGGCAGCAACAAGAACAACAAGAACAACAAGAAGGAGACGAGGAGGAGGAGAAGAAGAAGAAGAAGCCGGTTGTGGATCAAAAAGTGTATGTGCTGGACAAGGGGTTTGTGGGGTGGCAGGAGGTTTATGGTGAGGATGAGAGGTTGACGGAGGGGTATAGGAAGGAGTTGTGGAAGGATGGGTATTGGATGTAGGAGAACTTTTTTTGGGTTGAAGTCATTTTTGGAATGGAAAAGGAGGGTTTTGGCGTTAGAAGGGCAAAGAACTGGGCTCAAAGGGCTGGAAGATCAGCATCAGGGTTCGCCGGAGTCTAGGAAATATCTGATCATCGAAGAGCAGGCGTTCGGGCCTTTCATTATCTCCATCGCTGCATATTGACAGTTCTCTTTGCTATGGTAATGAGGTTCACATGTTCGCGACCTTTGCATCTCGGAGAGCACTCCGTCGTCTATACACATCATCCACCTGTTACAAACTTGGAATGAGTAGATCTCAACGTCGCAGTTAAGCAGTCACAGACGCTGTAACCTTCAAACTCGCAGCCCTAACCATCTCTTTGAAGTTCTCTGCAATCGAGTTCACTTTCTGCTTCTTAGCTAGCGCCCAAGTAGCTTGTTTAAATTGCTTGCGGATAACATCTTCTTTTGACGGTGGAGTGGTGATCTCGACGTGTTCGATGGTGATACCATCTAAAAGTGCGGATCCCAGTGGCTCCGGGACCACGGCTGAAGTGAAATACTGTAGTGGTGCATTCCAGAGTGTGGTGTCTAAATGTTCTTGTGAGATGTCCAGAATTGGGGAGGTTGGGTGCTGGTAATCCAGCCATGGTGTTGCTACGGCTGGCAGGCTATGAGATGATGACGGCAGGAAGTAAGTGATCTCTTCGACTCTCACGGCAGGTGTAGAGGGTGGAGAGTATGCAGTTGGGCCGCTCCAGTGGCTGCTATTGGTTCGTGAAGGCGGATCATCACTTGGTGTTGAGTCATCAAGATAGTGCTTGGGGTAGCTGCCGTGATCGATGGTAGGTTCATCAATGGTGGTGATCATTTCGGTAGCTGGATCGCCCTGCTCGGCAGTATTCTCAACGTAAACACCTTGCGAGGCCCTTGACCAGGACGGCAAAGAGCCCGGAATAGAACATCTTCGGGGCCCGACGTTATCTTTCAGCCCCATATGCTCGGAAAGTCGTCGGATCTGACTGCCAATATGTTCCTGGCCGTTGAGAAGGTCGTTTGTATTGTTCCTAATATCCTTGGTGAGAGCTCTACCACAGCCGTTAGCAACAAAAACAGATTGCCACCAGAGGTACCAGATATGGACTGACAAAGAGTGCACTCCCAGTATGAGCTCAAGCTGCTCAGTAGCCGTTTGCAATTGCTTGTAAATACTTCCCACCGCGGTTTTGCCAGTGATAGCCCATTTCAAGCGTGAGTCATTGATGTCCAAGATTACAGTCTGAAGCTCCTCAACAATATCCATACAGACATTGACTTGGTCCATGATGAGATGGTCATTTGAGTCTGAGGCGGTGGGCTGCTTTGCCTCATCATGTCTTATGAGCTCCAGAATGTGCTGCAAGCTTTGAAGTTGGCATATGACTCTGAGCAACTCAACACGTGCGTCGCGGTATCGCTTGCTCAGCTCTGAAAGCTGTTTAATGGTTTTTGTGGCGATTTCGAGCAGGGCGACACAGCCGACGCTGATTGAGAATGGATCCATGAGGTACTTGTTCTTAAAAATAACTTATAAAATCGGTGTGGTTTCTGGAATCGACTGGAGGAGGCAGACGCCCAAGATCATTTGTGGTGGGCGCTGCTCCTTCTTCACTTTCTCGCCATATCTCGCAACAACGGCACGGGGGCTGTGAGCTGGCATGAACGTACTGAGGTACCTATTCCAGTCTGCAGAGATGCCCAGGCAGATCGAAGGTTCCAGCTACCTCTTGCATGTTTGTGTATGCCTCTTTCATCTATCCCCCCAATGATGATTCGAAGCCCCATATTCGACGTGCATCCTCCACGCTCATTGGGAGCTTTACCCCTCCTGAAAAGCTCGATCCAAGCTTGACATCTGCAACACTCCCGCAACTGCGCCATGCCACTGTTTTGAAGTTGCTGGCCATTGTCCAATGGAACAAGGACTTGTCACCGTAAGTTCCCCTCAGATCGTTGGAGATATCAGATCTCATAATGGCTACTGGAAGACAGCTAAAGTAGGCAGGTATCCAGTTCAAATGACGTTGCATTTCGCTCAATGCTAGCAGCGATGGGAACTTCCGCTCTAAATCATCTATCCGTATCTTACTAGTAGTAACAACCCACGCCGTCTATAGTGTACAATGCTCTACAAATGCTTCCACCCATTATGAACAACCACCTGCATCTCATTGATCAAGCAGAACCCACCCTTCTCCTCCCTCACCACCCCCTTCCCTCCTTGACCCACCCACTGAGAAACCCTCCCTCGCATCATCCTCTCCTTGAACCATGGCGTCGTAAGCCACCTGCCTAACCGGTTCTTCCATAAACCAATCCAGATCTGGCTCAACGACACCCAGCTCCCACTCCTGGGATGCACAGCCTCATATGCCTCCCTCTTGTACCCAACCCTGACATTCGGATTGAGAAACACGCCCTTCGTCCTCGACTGCGGGTTATCTGCATGTATCAAGCAGCACTCCGACCCCTCAACATGGTACTCAGCCAGGCTATCCTGCACGCCCCTGAACTTGAGCCCCTGAATCCCCATAAACGCCGTCGCGGGCATAGCCACGATCCCATTCCAACAACTCGACACCGGCGTCGGCAAGCCATTCATCAATGCCGAGCGTGACTTTCCCGACCTGAAATACGGCCAAGTCTGTGAGACATGCTCATGCCCGGCCGAGTCCCTTAGCGCAAACGTATCGTAAAACTGAGGGGGCTTGCTGAAATCCACTGAGCACGCTGCGGCGTAGCTTCCCTTGTTGGTATCCAGCAGCATCAGGATATCTTGAGTGCTGAAGACGACATCTCCAAGAAACAAAACATGGTCGAAATGCGTCCCGTTTTCCGCCAACTCGATCAACGGCTCCAGTGATTTATTTCTCAACCGTGAAAGATAAGGTATCCTCCTCGGCATCAATTGCTTCTCTTTCCCCACCGCGATCCAACCCCCTTCCTGCCCTGGCGTGCTCTGAATCAGATCTTTGTGCGTTTCCTTGTCCAAGACAATCTTCCTCCCTACCCCAGTCTTCTCGAGCTGTTCATCGAGCTCCCGGAGAGCGCCCTTGGAGTCATCCCAACTGCCGCTTTCGTAGACGCTGACAAAGACGTTGCTCGGGCCGAGAGTGTTGACGAGGTCGAGGACGGCGGCGTTCCAGTCGGAGCGGAGGATCTTTTCGTTGTTCCAGTGGAGACTGGCGATGAAAACCCGGCGAGTTTGGAGGGAGTGATGGGAGCGGGCTTCGCGTTCGGTGCGGGCGAGGCGGTAGTAGATGATGTGGGACTCGAGGAGGGTCCAGAGAAAGAAAGCGACAAGGAGCTTTTTGAGAGTTGAGACGGAGAGGAGGGTGCGGAGGACGCGCGAGGAGGGGAGGTGGGGGGTTCGTGGTTTCATTTCATTGCTTTTGATGGAAAGTTTACCCAGTAGAGGGGCTGTCGGGGATGTTGAGTCGTTGGGTAGGGCAGCAAAGATGGGTGCTGTTGGCCGCAGCCATGTTGAAATTGTGGAAAAAAAGTGACGATGTTTCGATGTTGGCAGCACGCGCTGTTGGAATTGGCTTCTGGAGTCGCGTTTAATTGGCGCTAGTGGGCGGAAGTGGGGCTTGGCGCACAGCCCTGTGGATGGTGGGGTTCTACATACTTCGGTCACCCCTGAAGCATTCCATTCATTCACCTTACATACATAATGCGGAGACTAACTGTCTGGGATCAAAGGCTTATCGACAAATCGAGACACTGGGCACAAAAGCTCAGATTCAATAGCACCTGTTCGGATTCCGCAGGGGCTGGTGAACCTTGCTGCTCGGATGAAGATGGAGGAAAATCGGGGCCAGGATGACAAAGTCGGGTAAAGAACAGATAAAGGCTGAGGGCTAACTTCAAGCACCAACACCCAGCCTCGCAGCCTTGCCATTCGATAACATCGCAGCCTCAAGATCACACCTTACACTAGACGCAACGAATCTAGCAAGGATTATCAAGTGGACCTCCCGGACCCTCCTCCATTAGCGTCGACTTCTCCATCTCGACTAACCGAAACAGAACACCACCCTTGATATTGATACGCACAGACCGGAATGATTGGAGCAACCTTGGTAACGAGAGTGGTTCCCCCTCAAAGCGGGATCTAGGGAAATCTCCCGGTGCACAAGCGGTGTGTTCAGGTGGAAATTCAACGTGCTTGGCGAGCCCAAGGGTTCCCACTGGGTCTGCTCTCATTCGCACGTAAAGTCGGGCAGCATGTCGCTATATTTTCCGTCGGACTTTCGCCCTGCTCTCTTGTGCTCCTTGCGAGACAAACGATTGACGCCGGAGTTCCAACGACGACAAAAGAAAACCACATGTCGCCTGGGCCGGGGTAACACCGGCTGTTGTGAAAGCAGCACATGGCCCACTCGTCACCTTCCATGCAGCCTTCGGTGCATTCTTCTCCACATGCTGTCGAGGACCAGCCGGGAATCGAGGTCGTGCCAGAGAATCACCTTCCCGAAGTTCGACCGGACGAAGAGCCGAAGTTCTGTGTGCCCAAGTCTCAACATCCGGAACAAAAGATCCATCTTGGCGAAGATTTTCCACAAGTTGTGGCCGACAACGGCCAAATTGAGGTTGTCAGCCCAACCTCTACCGAAAAAGGCACACTTCCTGTCAAGAAGCCGTACTGGAAGCGGAAATGGTGGATTATTGGCGGTACAGCCTGTGTGGTGGCTGTCATCGTTATCGCCGTTACTGTGGGCGTTGTTCTATCGCTGAAGTCTCGAAGAAATGGCAGCGAGACAAACCCCGAAGGTGGAAACGGGACCATGACAACCGAGAGGCCTGAAACCATACGCTCGGGTTCAAGCCTCTCAGCGGTGGGCTGGCGCAAGCCAAATGGCGATGTTGAGAGATATCTGTTTTATCAAGATCCACAAGGTCAGGTCAGACGTTCACGAAGCATTACCTACAAGGCCAACTCCATGTCCACATGGGAAGCGCTGCCAGCTGTTGACCTCCAAGTCACCAACGGAACCAAACTTGCCGCCTCCATACTTGTCCATGGCAGCGAATACAATGTAAGTGTATCCTTCTCTCTTCCTCCATCCATTTCATCGGCTCACCGATTCTCCCTCAGCCACAAACCGAAATATATTACGAGGAGAACAAAAGGATCCTCAGCGCCAGCTTCAATGAAGCCCGCCAACCAAATATCCAGATCGACAACGTTTCAGGCGGATTCAGTAAAGGGTTGTCGGATCTGACCATGGGTAATGGGGCTGATCTTACGGCCTATTGGCCCTACATCATCACCCAACATCAGTCCGGCCATGTTTTCGTAGCTCGCGGCGACTCACAATCCGACCTTGCCCCGACTGGAACCTGGCGCGTTCACAATCTTACTTACCCTGCCTACGAGGGCTCAGCGCTATGCATAGTACCCACCAGTTCCAACTTCACCAAGATCTCCGCCCCCGGAGGCTACGGTGTGATCTACCAGAAGCCTAATCAGGGCATGGCCTTTGAAGTCCCAGACAATACGACGATGGATAGCGCACATGCTGCGTCGCTCCCTGGCAGTAGGTGTAAGTGGTTTAGAACGCCCAGGAGTCATTTGCTAACCGCATCATCAGCATTCCCAGGTCAATATGTATTCCCGCCTGCGACCCCGATGGCCGCTTTTGCCGTCGCTCAAAGCTCGAACAACGACGGCCATCTTGTGAACGTCTACGTCGTCATCAAGGGCTATGGTAGCGGCTTTGGTGTTTGGTTTGCCGAAAACTCGTCCAACTGGATGGAAGAAGGCCCTGCCGCACTGAAAAACGCCGACGAAGATTCCGATATCGCCTGCTCCACCCTAGCGCCTTCACCCGGCAACAGCGAAGGGACGGAAGTCTTGTTGGAGCCGGCCAATGGGGAAGTGCGATGTTACTTCCAGCGTGAGGGCAGGGTTGTCGAAGTAAGCTTCGCGGGATCGACATGGACTGAGTTGGGGGTGGTGCCGATACCATGAGACTTGAAATGAGAGACACAGTTGGCGCGATTAAGGTGCTTCGAGACCTGGCTCATTATGAACGAGGTTATCAAGCCACCAGGATCAGTGTAGAAAATCGATAAAGGCTGTGGTTTCGACTTGATGCGCTTCCCGGGCCGGAGTAATGCCTACGAAGAATTCGGTCAGAGTAGAGCGGCGGCACGGAGCTGTGGCGACGAGGAAAATGGACCAGAACCAGCTGACCAGATTAGCGACGAAGAAGCTGAAAAGCAGGCCGTTAAAAGGCAAGCCGCGAGAGGAGGTGGGGGTCCTCCGATGGCTGAGGAAGAGATGAGAAGGTTGAAATGGATTTCAGTGATGGGAGAGTTTAAATGCAGCTGGACAATCTACCTAGACTTGCAGTATCGAGCATTCCAATGTCTCTACTCGAACTTTGAACTTTTTTATGCAACCATTTCCACGTTTCTATCCGAGCGTATCAAGTCTTTATCCCAGCAGTCTGATAGCAATATCCGAGCTTTTAGTAAGATACCTTATACCAGCACGACACCCATATCATTCAACAATGATTAATTCAGGAAGGTTACTCACTTCTTATGTTATGCCTAGGCAGTACTCAATAAACCAGTCGGAGATTTTCGGTGAAGACATGTCTCGGGCCTGCCGCAATTTATATTTCTTATCGTCTACTTTATGCTCAAGCGAGGCCCGGGAAGCATCTTGCTTCGTTGATAGGCCACCACTGCGCAGGTAAGCGGCTCGACCTTTTCCCCGCCATAGCCACGGGATCGTCCATTGTGTGGTTGATGCAACTCTAGAAGTGTGTGTGCGTCTGTCCCACGTTGTTGGCCGACAAGCCCGAGCCTTACCTCCCCCCCTGAATAAAGAATCAAAAGTAGGTACCGACCTCCAGATCATCTCTTCCATAGGTAGTCTTAGATCTTGTTATGTCATCTACATACTGTGACAATGGGTTGAATCACCGTCCCAGAATATGACCACTCTGCATCATGAAACTACTGGTAACCTCAATAACGCCAGACCTGCTTCACCGCCCGGGGAAGTGGACGATTTAGAGCCGATTATCCTGGCGACAGGAGCGACTTTGATCCCGATCACTGTGATGATTGTGACGCTGCGAATTGCAACTGGACGCCTTATCTCCAAGCTGCATGTCGATGATTGTGAGCATCACAACCTCTAATCTCTACCTGTTTGAGATCCCAAACTGATGATACAAAAAGACGTTTGCCTATTCACACTGTCACTCGGCATAGCACAATGGGGGACCATGTATCGCGGTAAGCTCAACTATCTTCGTCCTCTCTTCAAGGAGAACTCGCTGATTGTGGATAATCACCAGTGGCCCAGCTAGGCGTAGCCAAACATTCCTGGGACGTCCCCCTCACCGCCATCACCCGCTCAGTCTACCAAATCTGGATGACCCACGCTCTCCTCGGCATGGTCTCCTTCCTCTCCACCAAAGTCCTCATCCTCACTTTTTACCTCCGCCTCTTTGGCACCATCCGCTGGGTCCGCCGGACCTGCTACACGCTCTTGGTCCTGTGCCTGATCATCTACGGCACGATCGGCGTCTGGTACATAGCAGGCTGCGTGCCCTCAGGCTGGAGCTCGAAGCTGCCGGTCTGTGAAGAGACCGGTCCGCTGATTCTCATGGGTGGTGCGTTCACCGTGGCGGTGGATGTGCTGTTGTTTGTGCTGCCGTTTCCGATTATTTGGCGGTTGCATCTGGATCGAGCTAAGAAGAGGGGGTTGGTGGTGTTGTTTTTGTTTGCTATTCTGTATGCCCTGTTCTCGAGTTCTTTCCGTAATCTGGGGTTGTTGCTGATTATCTGAATTCGCAGCATCATCGCCACAAGCACAGTCAGCCTGGCTTACAGAGTTTCGATTGTTATCAACGGCACCGAGGACCCTTCCTGGGATGGCGCTCAGGTATCCATCACCGCGTAGGTCTTGTTCTTTTTCCATCACACGCCAACAGCGTGCAGCTGACATTTGTGAACAGTTACGTGGAGATCTTTGGTACTGTCATCGTAGCCTGCGCACCGGCTTTATACACCTTTTGGACTCGCATCTTCACCCAGACACGAACCTACACGAAACTGAGGTCTATGTTGGGGCTTGAACCGCAAAGACAGCCAGATATTTCACTCGGGACGTGGAATACCTGGCGAGCGGCCAACGAAACAAGGGCAACAACACGAAGGCCTAATGATATGGCCACAGAGAGCAGCCAAGATTTGATTCAGGCCCAAATCCCAATGAACAGGATACAAAAGACTGTGACTGTCACCCACAGGGTGGAGGAACAAAGGCAGAGAAGTCTGGGGAGTGGCGGGATCGTCTAAGCCGGTAGCTGCTCATCATACAAGCTTTGAGAGTTGGCCATGGAGAGGAATATGACGTAATGAATGATACGATGACGTTGAATAGTGTATGATAGTGCTAACTGGTCATTGAAAGCTCAAAAAGTAACCGCGATCTATTCGGATTAGAGTCCTGAATTAGGTGTCTGGTGGATAGGGGTCTCAAGATGGATGGGTTAAGGATTATAGATGACTGAAAACACAAGGGTCGATGCTCACCTACTTCGGTACCTTACGTAGGATTCTATTTAGATTTGAATAGGCAATTGCAGGTAGCTAGGTACCTATCTCAACTGGATACTCTTTACCAATTCAGCATTATTGCATACTGCTTTGAGGAACAGGAACAACAAATAGGTACATGATACAAGAAATTGAACATAGGTAGTGTTCGTTTCTATCAACTGACTGGCAAAAGACTACAACATCCACTAAAACCCCTTACATAGAAAAGCAAGATGAGTCGAGAGGTCTAGTAACCCCTAAACCTCTCAAGCAATATCAAACATGATTCAACATGTCCACGGCTCCCATGTTATCAGCACCATTGAAACCCCTCACTCAACATCAACATCAACCTCCGCAACACCATAGACCCTGTCAAGACAGTCCTCATACTCGTCATCATCCTCATACTCATCACACTCATCGCCCTCCTGGCGCTTAGCCACCTTCGCAACCCCCTCAGACCTGACCTTGACCTTGGAACTGGGTTCGTCACAAAGGATGTCACCCGGTGCGAGGATTTCACCAGAATCAAATGAGACGCAGGTATCGACCTCCTGGCGCTCCGAGATTGACGAGCGAGCGGACGGGGCGGCGAGGGCGATGCCGAAGAGGGCAATGATGGAGAGGGTGGTGAACTGAGTTGCGGCGTAAGTTTGTGGCTCAAGAGACTCGAGAAAGTTGGGAAGTGGAGGGATTCTCACCTTCATTTTGATGATTTCGTTTCGTGGTTGTTCGGTTTCTGAGGACTGGAGGGTTGGTATTGATGGGTGGTGAGCAGGCAAAGTGCCTAGGTCTTCGAGATGATAGGGAGCTGGCCCGGGGAATAGAAGGCGCTTTTAGTGCTGGATGGAAGGGGGATGACATCGAGGCTGGCTGTGAGATGGAGTTACGTGGTTTTATACCCGTGGACCTACCAGAACCAGACTGCACCGTGATTGTTCAGCTAGCCTTCCGGTGGTTCTGATGACGATCTACGAAGTTGTGTGATTGTCATCATGGGTTCGGAGTCATTCTCTCCATGATGAGCTGTGATTTGTAATTTTCCCAAGTGTGCTTTGATGTCTCAGTTCCAGTTGAAGACATTCGCCAATCAGACCTGAGCGGCTTGCCTGGACCGCACCGAGACAGTCTGATCGCGGCTCTATCCGTCGCGACGGAGTTTTGAAAGGGTGAGAATTTTTCGCGTCACCTCGGGATCAACATATACCTAACAAAGCCATCTCCTCCATGTCGCATTCATGTCCGTCATGATCAACAGAAAACATGAGTGTACGTCCCTGTCAACCCCAAGTTTACTTTTACAATCAAAATGTACTCACCAAGAGATTCAGCTCGACACCCTTTCCATCGATTATCTTTCGACGATGGGGCCCAGCACCACCGCGGCCCTCATCGCTTTCGACGCTCATTACCACGACGCGAGGTGGTTTGGGCCAATCTCAATCGAATCAGGGAGTCTTGCTTCTCTCTTGGTGTACACGACCAATACTGGTGGTATCTTTGGCAAGTTGGATATTAGAATTTGGCAGAAGCGCGGTTAAATGAGATAGATATTGGTACCAGGCCAGGAATGGGTTAAGGATGGGAGAGGGCACGACGGAGTGGCACCTGTTCAGCAACACACGTGTACTTTATCTGCATTGGCAGTGGTTTGAAGGAGGTTTGCCGGCCCCATACTCGGAATGGGATGGTCGGCACACGTTATGTGCATACAGCACAGTGTTTGTGTTTGGGGATGAGCTCTTGGGAATAGCTTCGCCGCGCGCCAAAGAGGGGCCCAACCAATCACGTGTGCGCATTTGACGCTTAGGCACCTGGAAGAGGCAACCAGCCAGTTCTTTATAATGAACGCCATTTCCTCTCCCTAAACTGTCCCTTTCAATTTCTGCCATCAAACTTCCCAATCTAGGTAACCTCCATCACAATGTCCTCCCAAATCCTAACAACGGTCTTTCCCCCACTCAAAACTCCCCACTACCACCACCCCCACACCCACACTTTAATCTTCCTTCACGGACGCGGGGACAAAGTCCCGTCTTTTCTCTCAGGTCTCTCAGCATGGGAGTCCTCCCCCACCACCCCGCCTGCCTCACCCGGATCTGAACAAAACCCAGCCGCCCTCACCCTCCGAACCGCCTTCCCCACCTTCCGCCTGGTCTTCCCCCAGGCACCCCTCCGCACTGTAGCTGCAGCCGCTGCCAGCGGCGAAAAGCTGGAATGGAACCAATGGTTCGACGTCTGGAATACCAACGATTTCTCCGACAGGGAGGAGCTCCAAGCTGAGGGGCTGAAGGAGTCGGTCAGCGCCATTAGAGAGATTATCAAGAAAGAAGCGGAGGCGTTGGGAGGGAGGTACGACAGGATTGTGTTAGCGGGTATTAGCATGGGAGGCGCAACGTCTATTCACACGCTTTTTAATCTTGAGAAGCCGATTGGTGCGTTCCTGGGGTTCTGCTGCCGGTGTCCGTTTGCTGGGTCGAGGAAGACGCTGGAGGAGATGAGGGCTGTGCTGGGGTTGCCGGGGACGCCGCAGGGGAATGAGGTGCTTAGGAAGACGCCGATACTGTTGGAGCATTGCGTAGATGATCCGCTTGTTAGGATTGAAAGTGGGAGGGGATTGAGGGAGGTTCTGTTTAGTTTTGGGGTAGAGAAGCTGGAGTGGAAGGAGTATGAGAGGGGGGGACACTGGTTTAAGGCGCCGGAGGGGATGGATGATGTTATTGCGTTTTTACAGAAACATTTACTAGAGAAAGTGGAGAGTGGGAATGATGACGATGTGGATATGGATATTTCATAGATATAGGTCAAGAGTTCAGATGGTAATCAAGGAGCAGGAATCAAGTACATGGGAACTATTTTACTTATAATACAACCAATTCAAGTAGCCAGCCCCTTCCACGTTCTGCAACTGGCCATTGACCTCTTGTTACCATCCATCATGTGTTCGAGCCGACACTACCAGGACTCACAGTCGTAGTGCTACTCTCCATCATCTCACTCGGCGAAAGAGTAGGCGAATCAGCCGCAGTATTACTCTCCACCATCTCACTTGCCGAAAGAGTAGGCGAATCAGTCACTATCCTGCCCTCTTCTGCCGTGCTCTCGTCCGCCTCAGGTATGTCTTCAACATCCATAATCTCCTGCGCCGGGGCCCCCACAGGTAATTCATGCGGCCCCAAGTCCTTGACGCCCCTCCAATCCTCCATCTCTTGCCGTGGCAAAGTCGATAGGCGGGCACTCATCTCCCCCTTTTCCCAAGTCGAAGTCTTGGATAATGTTGATCCGTCTTTGTCGGCATCGGCGAGGGCTGCTTTCTTCTGCTTCCGGCGCTTGCGTAGATGGAAATAGAGGTAGATTAACCCTGCCACGAGAAGTATGCTCGAGCAAATTGGGATGACGATGATTATTACCGTTGTAGTGAGGGAGATTGAGGGTGGGCTCGGCGGCGGAGGCGGAGAGGCAGTTGGCGAAGGTAAGCCAGGCGGTGTCGAAGTGGATGAAGAGACCTGGACTGTGAAGGAAGTTAGCTTCTACCTACTTAGGAATTCACGATGTGGCTGCAGTCGTACTTCTAACCACGGGGCTGATCACGGTGACAAATGTGCTTGTTTCAACTGGAGGTTCAAATGTCGAAGCTGCTATTATCGTTGTTGTTGAAACAGAAGAAACTGTCTCTTTGGGCGGTTCCGTTGTCAAAGTCGTTGTTGTTGTTATCTGTGTAGTTGTGTCTGAGCTCGCAGTTGCCGTGATGACCACCTGCAGTCTTGCCGACGACGAGGGCGTCTTGACCACGCTCTGGCTTGGTAAACTGTTACAGTACGCGGCAAACTCTCCAAACGCTGGCTGTAGATAGAATTTGTTCGCATTGGTCCAATCGTCCCCCTCATCGCTCCGGTGTAGGATGCATGTTCTACAAGCAGCGTAGTCTTTGGTGAATACGGAGTCTGTTCTGCATAATTCAGGTGTCTTGCGAAGCCTTTGGGTTTCTTCGTACGCTCTGTCTGTCTTATACGTCAGTGCTCTTACGCTAAGAGCGTGTATCAGAACAGGGAATACTAACAACATTCAGATCGACATACTTCTGGTACAACATTCATGTCGATGTGCTGAGAACCTTGATCCGCATTCTGGGGCGCCATCGTGAATATCTACGAGTGTACGCCACGATCATGAGCAGTCAAGAATGAAACAACAGAGAAAACGACTAGAACAGCCCCTGACCAAGTTTGAGGGGGCCATTCAGAATTTGTCTTCTCGATGCAACGGTTGCTGTGCCATATTCTACCTATTTCTTGGGATTCGTTACCATTGTGATTGAGCCCATTCGGTTGGTTCGCGTCTGCGGCCTGATTGCTCCACGGCGCATCACGGCCACCGGCCCCCAAGCCCACCTGGGCCGGACAACTGCCGCGCACAATCAACAAAGGGCGGCCAAGTGTAACACGTGGGTCTTTAATATGGTCTACCATTCAAGCAAACATCGAAAGCTTTGAACAGCGACGATCTAGGTTCGTGGTACGAAGGGCATCACGAGACTTTGACGAAAGCTGGGTTTCAAGAAATCATCGATAGAGTTGAGAGATGATATAGAAGTCCAATTTTTCACATGAGCATCGTGTCTTAAGTCTGTGGTCTTAAGAGAGTAACTGCTTATATAGGTAGGTACCTCCTTAAGTACCTGCCAAACTGACACCGGGCCAGAGTGAACGGGGCCAACCTCCCAACCTGCAAACAGTCTAACACACCACAGCCACCTCCGTCCCCAACTAGCAGGTAGATCCGCCAAAATTGAGACCCCACAAATCACTTTGTTTAGAAGAGCCGGTTTGAAGAGGTTGGTCAAGCAACAGGGATCATAATTGCCTGGACATTACAAAGGGTGAGCTAGGGACTTACAATGAGGCAGCTTGAAAGAATTCCAGTGTATTTGATGATCGGTTCTATACAGAATCAGACCAATTAATGTATCTAGGTAAGTATGTAGGTACTGTGATAGATAGTGGAGATTCTGCTTGACCGTTGTGCGAGACTTTAAGAGGAATGATAGGTTCCTAGAAAGAAAGGAAACAGATTCGATGTTGAAGAGACTACCTAAGGCGATAACTATTTATCGTTCTTTCTTCCCTCTTTTTAGCTGCCTCGCCGTGGTCAATTCTTCCGGACTTCCCGAGGGACGCTATGTCTGGGACAAAGAAGAAAGAAAAGCTCTCAGTGATTTGTAGTTGCCTTTTGTTTTGACTTTTCCATACTTCTCCGTCTCGGTGTTCCCGGGTGTCCAGAATTCTGGGGCATGATGCGCGATTGTTCGGCGAGATGTTTCGTCTTTCATAGGTAGGTAAGGTACCTGGATAGACACTGTTTCACGAGAAACACCTTATCACTCGGCATCTTCAAACTTAATATGAGTGTTTGCCATGCTAGCCCGCCAAGTTACCCTCAATATGTTTCCGATTATCCTATCTGAATTGAACAGCACCCCCTACTCAAACGAGTTCCTCTAATCTAATTGAACCGAACGGTAGAACAACATCCACGCCACAACAAAGTCCTATCTAAACAAGCCCTACTCGCGATGAAATGAATCCAAATCCAATAAGCCCCTCTCAACACCCTACTCCTGCTCAATCTCAACCTCACCCTCAGCCCCAGCCTCAACCTCAGCACTAGTTCCCTCCACACTTTCATACCCCTCCCCACCTTCAACCTCACCTTCCTCTTCACCCTTAGACCGAGCCTCAATCACGGCCTCGGACTCGCCCTCAACCACAGGCTCAGCCTCAATGACGGGTTCAGTTCCAACCACAGACTCAACCTCAGTGACAGGCTCAACCTCAGTGGCAGGCTCAACCTCAGTGGCAGGCTCAGTCTGAACCACAGGCTCAGTCTCACCAACTCCCCCCATCAACCCCATCCCAGCGCTCACCATAGCATTAAACCGCTCAACAAAGGCTCCCAACTCAAGAACCAAAACCTCACCCAACGACAGTCCCAGCAAAGCCTGCACGTCGAGCAGCTTGGCAGCAACCTGGTCCGAGACGAGTGTTGCGTCCGTCTCAGACCCCGGGAAGGTGGTGATATCGGTGGTCTCGGTGGGAGTTGCGCTGGACTCGGTAGTAGCGGTAGTAGTGGCCACGGTTCCGTTTGCCGCGATGGTACCGTTGGTGATGGTCTGCCGGTGCCAGTGGAGGACTGGGCTGGCGAGGGTGAGGGTGGTGAGGGAGGAGATGGTTGTAAGGGTGGTGAACTGAGGGGGGTTAGCTGTTTAGGGCATGGAGCTGGGGATATTGGGGTGAAGGAATGCTGACCTTCATTTTGAGATGTTGGCTTTGGTGGATGAACCTGAAGTGTTCTGGTTGAGAGGCTTTTGGGTATGAGGTTTTGAATCCACTTATGTGTGCTTGCCTGTCTTGTAGGGGAGAGTGATGCAGTGGATGACAGAGGGAAAGGTGGTATTTATCTCTTCCCCGTTCTTGATTGCCCCAGTGTATGTAGTTGTCTGTCTTCAACCTCCTTGAATATGCTTGAGGAAAGATTTCCATGATCTCCCGAAGAGTTTCGGCCACATGCCTCAGGATCTATGTATGAGAGTACCCGAATATCTGGAAACATTCACCGATGTGGTGGTATCATTCCTTACATGTTAGGATCCATTGTTGATGAGCACACTGAGAATTCCAGTCGTGCACTCATTGCTTTGGTTACGAAGCAACTTAAAGACTCAAGCTCAAACAGCCAAATTCCTACCCTGCGGTCCTCAGTGGGTTCACTGCAAGTCGGAACTGATCGATCCTGAGCCAGAGAACTGGGACGAGTTGAAGTCAAAGAATGCAGACCCAACCTCCTGAGACTCCCGATCGTGAGGTTGACGCAGATCATCCAAAACATGCTTACCTTACCATTCCAGTTGCGGGAATGCTCGTCGACGATCGGTAATCGAGATGTTGCGTGCTTCAAGTATACCTAAGTGCCAATAGGTGCTCGCTTGAGTCCAGTAATTTCATGACATCATTTCAAGTTGCAAGAGAAATCCAAAACGCTGGAACGGACTTGCATCAAGGGAGTTTAAGACAGCACCACTACACTGGAATTTGGTTGTTATTGACATTTTGAAAAACTTATCTGCCCCATTATCAGACGTGTGCCGCTATAATACAAAAGAAAAGAAGTAGATGTGGCGATCGATCGCCTGTGCGATTCAGTGCCAAAGATGCGTGGCCCCTGAGCCCCTGAACCAGCCCCTAACAAAAGTGCAAGGGCCCTAAGTTGACGCTCTTGGTCTTTGTAAAGCCCCAATCGTGCCCAACAGTACAACCAACCCAATAGATGTAAGCTCAAAAGCTGTGTAACCTCTCCACCTCCCAGCCGCTTGGCCAAATGTCATGACCGCTGCTTCACCGGCATATTCTTTTTTGAGTACTGCAGTCCACACCTGTTACACAGCGTCCTCGCCCCCTCCGGCCCCTTCCTCCATTCTGTGCTTTCTGTGCAATGGCAGTTGTAGCACTTGCCGGCTGCGTTTCGCGCTGGTATCGTTTTCTGTATGTCCACAGCGTTAGCCCAAACAAAGCACCCTTTGTGTTTTCTTAAAGACGTTACTGACCTTCCCATGCGCATCAATCCCCACCTCCCTTACCCTCTTCCTCCCCCTCCCCGGATTACCATGCGATGATGAAAACGCCCGACTTTTGGAAAGTGAGTCAAACGTGCCCTCCTCAAGCCACCTCCTCGCCAACTTGATCTCGTCCATCCGCTTCTTGATCACGTCGCTGTTGTTCGTCATGATGTTAGCCACTCGTTTAGACGGGAGCTTGACGAGCAGTGTTGACTCAACGCTCCCAGGGCGGCAGTCAGCTTTGCACTTTCTGGCAAAGTCGTAGAGGGCAAGGGCAGAGTTGGCAACCTGTGGTTGAGTGAGTCGATAATCCCAGTTTGTTTACATGAATAAGGGGCAGTCAGGGGCTGGTGGGGTTGGTGGAGAAGGACGTACAGCTTCAAGGGCTTCAGCATAGTTCAACTGGGATGGAATCTGAACCATGCCCTCTGTGCTCTCGGGATCACTGCCGGTGTTGACATGGGTAGGAGTGCTGTAGTCAGCCGTTGGCGCCACCGAGGCCGACGATGGTGTCTGCGGTAACGACTCGACAAACTGAAAGGGGTCGCGGTTGGCGCTGAGTGGGTCCAATCTCAAGGGTGACCAGGGCCCAGCGGTGAAGGTAGAGGAGTAAGATGGACTCGCGTAGTGTGGGGACTCGTGGACTTCAAGAGGCGACCTCGGTGACCGGGACGGGATCCGTCCACTGAGAAGTGGAGGGGTCAAGTGTCGTGCCGGAGGGGTTCCATCTGCGGCAGAGTGGGCTATGCTCTCGGTGAGCTCAGTGAAGGAGGGAAGCCACGATCCCTGATGGTGAAAGGTCGAGGAGGAGTCTGACATTTTCTGCCTTGCGGCTTCTCAAGCCATGCTAGGTACCCTGAAAGGTAGATACACAGAGTAGCAATATCCTGTGTGCCACAAAACACACAATCCGGGTTACACCCGATTATCACCAAGCCCTTTATACATAACCCGCCTAGCTAGCCTTAGGGGGTTAGATGCCCAAGGCCCAGATCATCGTCGATTCTATCCGCGTCCCGTCCGGTCGGAAAAAGCATCTGCCAGATGACCGGATCGAGGCTGCTGCAGAACACCCAGAAGCACCTGTCAGGGGATTGTGATTCTGGAAGTCTCAACATGTCTTGGGCGCAACCTCCGTTCGCGGCAGGCAGACATGTGCCAGACGAACCGTTCAGGTGATTTCCCTTCATCCAATATTTGCGTCGATCATATACGGGATTAAACGGAATAAAATCAGTTTTATGAAAGCGGTCAACATCCGACCCTATTTGCGGCGAGAGATGCATTATTAGCGTTGCAGTACAGTGTCAATATAAAATGTTGGGCATCTACCCCAAAGTGCCCAGTGGGAGATACTTGAACCTCGAGGCCTATGGTTGTTGTGACTAGAGTCGTAAACAGTGAACCGAGTCCAATCGAAGCGAGATGATTTAGGTAGGTGGCATTTTCGGGACGGGGCGACGAACTTCGGCAGTCCGGGACGGTGACGGCCACTGTTGAAGCTGCGATCCGATGATGCAGCTGAGGATGTTTCCCTTTCCTCGGCACATTCGAAACCGGCTCGGGCTGAAGATTCAGTGTGCCGTACCCGAAATCCAAACCGTCAACCGTTTATTCACTCCCGCTTACCAAAACGGTTCTTTCGAGGTGGCTCAACCCCAGAATTCATGACCATATGCTAGATGCTAGATCACCAGATCCAATTCGATTGTGCAAGCAGCCGTGGCACAATGGTAGCGCGTGCACTGTACTGTCTGCACCCCAGGTCACACACCGATCCAGACGACTATCGAAAATTCAAACCACCGGAGGAAAGAATCCGAGTGCCGCAATAGAAATGGCCGAGAAGCGTCTGAAATGTAAGACATGGTGGGAAAAGCAAGAAATAATATCTGTGTTTTCTTTTGTTTAGTTTTTCCCAACTCCCAACCTGTTCCCGTCATCGCTAAAAGCAATGTCCACGAAAGAGCAAAAACTCGAAAGCCCTCGGATCCCATTCCCGACCTTTCTAGACGCTGTATTAAACAGATCATAATCAGCCTGGTAGCTTTTATTCTGCAAGTCAACGGGAATCTACTAGTTGTACACTTTTTTTGCCGTTCCGATTCTCCGTCTCCCGTTATCCGAACCCGACTCTCTTGTTGCCCTAGAAAGAAAGACCAATGTCGAAATCAAAAGCGCCCAACACCGGCCCCGATGCCCAATCGACACAAATCAATAAGAAACGCTGCCGTTTTGTTTTCGTTTAATCATGTTCTCCCAATCACAGGGCGGCGCCTCTTTGAGCTTGCAGTCCCCGCACAAGGCGTCCACACTGGGATGAGAAATATTGGTTAGAATACCAAGGCTTGGAGGAGAAGACGGAGCTGTTCGGGCACCTACCTTTCAAAGTACAAGATGTTGGGATGGCATCGGATGTGGGTTGCAGTGTAGTCGCGGCACCACCTCGATGCAATGAAGCGGAAGTGGCCGCAGTAGTGTCTTCGTTGGATGAAGTCACACATGTTGATGAGAGCGAAGGGTTGCTGAACGAATGACTTGGTTTTGCTACGAGCGAGAGAGGATAGACTCGATGATGGTTCTTGTACGTGAGCTCCTGGCCCCCCCCAACACTACCGAATCACCGTCGCAGTGTCTCACCGAGGCCAAACTCCTCTGGGACTTGGTCAAGGGGTGATCTTGCCCTGTTTTTCGATGCCGTTGAGGTTTAGCGATTCTCATTCTGGTGAGCTGCAGCATGGATGACTTGAATGGTGCCCCAAGGTCACGATGGGTATTCCTGAAACAGATATATGGCCCACCAAGATGGCAATTGTGCCCGAGTACACAGGATGGGCGAGTTCTTGCCGTTCCGCGATGTCTTAAGTGGCGCACGAGTGACAGGCATGACAGACTAACAGGGCTGGGTGATGCCCAATGCCTTGTGGAAACCACAGCGGAAGAGATGGCACCCCCCCACATCAGCACCGGATGAGAGACCCAACAGGTCAAGATGAGTGGAGACGACTGGCCTGCCGACACTAGTGAACGGCAGCAAAAGAAATAAGCAGCAAGCCCAGGAGGGGTGGGCAAAGCTAGCCGTCTGTCCCGGAAATAGTGACGAAGCCATCAGCCTTGTTGAGGCCAGGAACCAGAAATTGGGGTTGATCTAAAGGCAAGGCACGTGCTTTAGAGTGTGTTGTGAGGGACTCGGGACAAGCTCGATCCTTGAAAGTGATATCAGAGAGGTCAGGCACGGCGATTGATGAGTTCAATTTGATCCATCTTGACCGCCCCTCTTGACGTCCAGGTTTGTCACATCTCACATCTCTTTGGTGACTGGACTGGTGGTCTTGGCCTTTTCGGGTTTCCAAATTGGGCTTAATGAGCGCGCTGGTTGCGTTGCATCATTAAAGCCACTAAACTCCAGCAACGTCGACATGGTGGACAGTATGAAAAGAAACAGAGTTGGAGGAATGATCCCCAATGCCGACGTCAGGGGACATGGTGATTTTGAATTTTGATATCGTCTCTTTCACCTTGCTGTTAGAGTGTCAGCGGTAAACATCAAGCGATAATGAGATACGTGAACACTTTCATTCGATTGGTCGAAGTAAAACCGATCGAATCAAAATTGGTGGCGTCGACGGCTTCCTGGGGTTCCATGCCGGGCTGGGCTCCGCTGGTTATGGCGAAAAGAAATCTCGTGTTTTGGAGCCGATATTTGGAAGATTGTCATATGGGTGATGGTGATGGCTTTGTATTCGTCAGTATGACGTCATATTCAAGGTTAAAAAGAGAACACAAGGCGATGTTGGTATTTCGCGAAGAAAAGATTTGTGATAATCGTGATAATCATTGTTGCTGGCAGGGGCAGATCTTGATCGATTGTGCTCGCCCTGCTGATGGGAGATTATCACAAAAACAGTGGGGAACAGCTGTTCAGGGCAGGAATTGATTGACAGTAACCCTAGCCCTCGTCTTGGAAGGGAACCACCCCCGACTGATGGTGGCACAAAAGTACCTTAAGCACGACCTCCAAACAGAAGGTCAGAAAACGAGCTCGCAAGACCGACCAGAGCTCTGTAGGCCATTGTCTGGGTCAACTTTGAAGATAACTCGGTGCCTTCCCGACTCGGTCTTTTGAGGTTGCTTTCCAGCACTGTCGAACGCATGGACCACACTGAAGGTCGATAACGCGCACCACCTTCCCCGTTTGGAATTGGCTGTGAACTTTATTTCAACACCAGAAAAGACGCGATCCTGCCCAGTGCCCGCCTTTTGGAGGACCTCCTCACATCTCACATCTCAGATTCTGTCGCCTCGCCGAGTCCCCGCCAACACATGTCTTCGGATCGCGTGCCACTGATGGACGGCGGATCCCTCCTTGTATTTTACCGAAAAAGCTGCCGAATGCGCGCCATGCTTCCACAACCACACTGTGCTCTCCTTCCACCAGGCCCCGAACCCTGAAAGCTTTGCTTTTATCCGAGCCTGGTGTCAAGCCAGATCGTTCGGAGCCGTGATGACACCTGTAGCCAATGGGGTAGCAGCAGACCAAGACAATCTTCTCGTCCTCCCATCAGATCGCTCCCGATTGTCGACCTTCCCGGGATACTCCGGCGATGCAGCTGCGGTTACGCAATCGAGTTCGTCCTGAGGTTGGCAAATTGCCCCGACCCGCGCGAGAGGACGTGCCTCGAGGGAACTGACATGCCCAGCCAGCGAGCCACCAGCTGGTCAACAATCACTAGCCCTCCCAACGTGGCTTGCCCTTCGACTGCCATGATCGTACCATGCATGCGCGCCATATTGACATTGTAAAGACAGTGGACGTGTGGTGGCTTCTCAAGGATTCTTGACGGAGTCTTTGGCCGGTTGCCTGAGCGAGTCGAGTCTTTTCACGGCACCCGATACGACGACCTGTGATGGGACAAGAGTCAGCAATATACCGGATAATGCCCGCCTCGTCCCTTCCTCCCACGTTTCTCGACTTGTGTCTATTCTCTGGGCCCTTTGTCATTCACCAGCACTGCTCGTTCGGTCATGGCTATTTTTAGGTTCTTGGTCCCGATCGGAGACATTTGCCGTACCGGCAGAATGCAACAACCACCTTCACCATCCCAAACTTTGGTTCACCAGACGAGCAGTACCAGCAAGGAGCGTTTCCGTGGGATTAGACGACTTAATGAGATGGGAACGAACACTTACAGAATGCTGAGGCAACCTGCTCAATAGGTACCTCCACCCGAGGCCCTATCCGCAGTCGTTCCACCTGTGCTGCCCCAGAGTGGTTCGCCTACCACCCGAGGGCAGAAGTGATATTTTCGGATACGGCTTGGAAAAATGCACCGGTTGGACCCGACACTCTGTCACTTGCCACACTCACTACGACAGTGTGCAACCGTTGCAAAGTCAATCACGCGAGGCACAATGGGACGCTCAGAGTTTATATCGAAAAGGCTTGATTGACTCGTGGTAAAAACAGGAGGAAAAGAGAAAGACCAGTCAAGAAAACTCAAGAGAAAAGAAAAGAAGAAAACATGAACCTGAGGCAAGTTCCTCGGTCAGGCCGCCCCCACGTCCTCCCGCCTTCCAAGTTCCAGTGCTTGCATCCCTTTTGGTTTCCGCATCCACCATCTCCGCAAAACCGTTTTCCGCGTTCGGAGGAAGAAAAAAGAAGACCAAGCCAGCCTAAACCCCTGGGCCCAATGCATTTGCAGATGGAGAAACCATCTATTTGCAAGTGCGCCAGGCGATGTTGACCTGCTGGGTGAAGGCAACGGTGGCATCGTCGTTGGTGATCTCGCCGATGGCGGTGCGGTTGGTGCTGGTGAGGGCAATGCGGTTGTTGACGTTGAGGATGCCGTTGGCGCCGCAGGGCGAGTAGATGTAGCTGGCGGTGGGGATGCGGTCGGCCTTGGTGTAGACCTGGCCAGCCTCCCAGATGCCGCCACCGGCGATGGAGGTCTGAGTGGTGGTGGTGGCCGCGGCGTCCTGGCTGAAGTAGTAGGTGCTGTAGAAGGTGCCGGTGACGCCCTTCTCAAGCTGGGCATAGCCGTGGTAGGTCGACTCGACAACGGCGAACTGGAAGCCGCTGGGGTACTGTGTCAGGAGTGCAAGTTAGTCTTGGCGTTTCTGTTGTCGGGATTTGCAGGTGGGGGGCCGCGGGGGGCAAAACACTGTACATACCTTCAGGGTGAGATGGAGCTGGCAGTTCTTGGTCTTAGCAGTGGGGTCATAGCCGGGTCCGATGTAGGTCTGGAAGCGGTCGAAGCCGAAGGTGACAACCTGTTGATGGGTTAGCATCTGCTGTTTTTGCTGCTTTGTTCATCTGGTGGTATCATGGCTCACAGTCTTATCGGGGGAGATGGAGGTGGAAACGGAGCCCTGGGGGCAGCCGTTGCCAGAGAAGCCAGCCTTCTCGATCTGAATCTGCGCCGGGTCGGGGGCGTTGGCCCAGCCATCGTTTCCTACGACCTGAGCAACGGGGCTGGCGGCAGCGAGAGCGGGGAGGAGGAAAGCGACGGCCTTCATGATGATGGTTGGTTGCTAAAAAGCTGGTTGGAAACCGAAGATGAAGATGAAGAGGATGAAGAGGATGGTGATCTTCAGATCTGAAGGCTGGAAGATGCTGAAGGCTTGAAGGCTGATGAGCTGATGAGGAAAAGAGGTCGATATCGTCGAGGAAGCCGCCGATACTTATACTCGTTTCTCACGCCTCGAACGCCCGCTGTCTTCGTGATGACTTCACATTATCCGAGAACCAAACGCCATACTCCCGGCCGCAGACGGCAAAGCTACTCCTCGTTCGAGCGAGACCCGCTTGGCATCTTCGGTTTGGTGTCGTTAATTTGGTACCCAGATTGTACACCCGCCTCCAGGACCCCAGCTTCATCGCGGTTCCCCGTGTCCTTCTCCCTGTTCGGAACTTGGAGTAGTTTGCATCCGGATGTAAACATTGTCTTTCGATGGTGGTCGAGGCCAGAATGGGTCTTCGTTTCCGAGGTTCTCGCGCGCCTCCAACATCATGGTCGCAGCAGCCAAATTTGCGGATGAAATGAGGATAAATGAACTACAAATTAAGACGGGACGTTGAGCTCTTATGGCTCGCTTCATCATGGTACATGACCCTTACCAGAGCCGCGCCGAGACCCAATCCGATCCATTCTGGTTACTCGATTTGCTGACGCTTCTATTTACTTTAGATGCTATTGTGGATTCTCCAGCAACCATAATTCTTTTTATAGAAGTGCGTCTCTAGATTTCGACGAACTGGGCGCTGCACACGCCGAATCGAGGCCCTCACTAGCAATATCGGCCTAACATGCGGTGAGGGCCGTGTCACATTGCGACATGCACACTCGAAAAATGGCCACCGACAACCTGGAACATGGCTGACTTCCAGCAAATGGCTCTCCCATGTAGCTTCTAGTGGGGGCATCACGACAGGCAATCATGGAAAATCCCTTGTGGACTTCGGTCACCGTCCCTGATCAACAAGAGAAGATCAACAATGGACGAAACCCAAGAGCCGCGACCCGGGATACTGGCAATGGCTACACCTGCGGAGATCTACCATTCCGCTGGCAGCGCTGATCTTGTAACACGACGAGGCACACCACTGGAAGCTTGCACCAAGAGCCAGTGCTACCCAACAGACATGACACTTGTCGCCATTGCTATTTTTGTGGCTTGTTCAGGGGTTGTTAATTAAGCTTAATTGAGGGACCCACCCTGGGTTCCCGGAGGGCAGCATCGCGGACCTGGATCGTGGTGTGGTGGTTGCATCTCGCTGCTATCGGGGATAGCAGCTTGAAGACGTTGACGTTGCGTTGACGGTCAGCTGACTGCCACACTTGCATGACGGACGGGGCATTCTGGCCATGCATATCGAGGCTCTATCATTTCTGCCCACGCCGTCACCGTCGGTGAAGCTGAGGTCGAAGCATTTCGCCATCGATCAAAATCCAACATGCCTCGGAGAACAACCACGGCTGTCCGGGCCAGGCACTTTGGCGTATGGACATCACCCGCCAATGCCGTTCACCCGTGCCATTGGCGAGTGCTAGCGTTGTCGGATTGCCCCTGGAGTACCAAACTCTCTTATTTCCGCCACGCGGGACCAGGAGCCAGATGCTCCGGATTTTTACGATTGGTTCAAGTTGAAGGCTTCTGAGTCTAACAACCGTTGATATTTTTATTGTCCCGTTCCCCACATCATCCCATCTCGAACCAAGAAGGTGCTTCTCACCAGTCAAACATCAGGTCTCGGCTAGTTTCTTTGCTTGCTTTCCAGGCAGAGCGCCCCGAACGAGTGGCAAGATGGCCTCCCCATGCCAATGGAGTGCAGAGAAGCAGAACCGTGCAGTTTGGCCTATCCAACAAGCTCTCTCTGGTCTAATGTTGCCTAGGTGCCTACCTCACTTACCTAGAAGCTCCGAGTTCCATGCGCCAGTCTGTCTTTCAGTGGCCGGACAATGTCCTCCCGATGGAAATGATACACATTTAATGTGAAAGGCTGACATGTTGCAACAGACCAACAAAGGATGCATCTATAGGACCGCATAGCTCTGTGCAACCTGTCTATTCTCTATCCTCATCTGTATTGGTCCAGAAAAAGGTGCCCCGCATTCTCGTTGTTTGGCGGCCTGCCAGGAACCCGGGATGGGCCCCAGCCTTTTCATGCAATGGAAGGCTGGATAGGCTGAAAGGATACCACCGCCCACACCACCCTTTGCTCGGGTTGGTTGCATTCGGCCCTGCAAGGTTGCCGTGCGTGCTTGCGGCTACTTAAGCATTCTTTCGTCTGGGTGGACAAAAGACGAATCCGAGCGTTACCAGCGGCCATGCAAGACATATGAGCTTGTACTGTGAACCTGCTCAAAGGACCCCAGTATAAAAGCTGTATACACATTACTAACTGTCACGTTCCAACGCCATATAAAGTGCCCTGCTAGATGAAGGTCACTTTGCTGCTCCCCGTTTCCTCTCAGAACCGTCAAGCGAGGACAGGAATAGCAACCGCGTATATGAGCTCACAGGCCAGGCAACAACGAGGAAACCCGGGTTGTGATTGTGACTGGGGAAGTTTACGGGAAAGGGCATGCTGCAGGTAATATGTAGTTTTCCATCAGGCAGACTGTTGATATGTAGGTGCTTGATGGAGGTCTCTCCAGCGGCAACACAACGGAGATGCAAAGACTGCTGACCAGAGACGCATCTGATCCAAAAGAAGAAGCGGAAGATGATTGACATGGATACATGGCTCCATCAAGAAACACTGATATTGACCTAGTTCTGGATTCCAAATCTTTCCCCCGGTTCCCCGTGTAACTGGTAACTTGCTGATGTTATCTTTAGCTCAGGGTGTGATCAAGATGTAAACAACACACAGCATGAGAAGGTTTTTCTCACACCAGGCATCTCCAACCTGCCACCGGATGAGCATCAAGACATCAGCCTGAGTTGTCAATAGAGGCGCAGTGCAATTATGATTTGATGAAGGGTTCTGTGTGGTGGTTGGGAAGGACATGACCTCGCTGTCCGGAGGGAGAAGCTGTCACAACCACCGAGCACCGGTGCTACGGCACCAGCCATCGCGGTCCGTAATCTGCAGGACAGTAGCATATCCGCGGAAAGGGAAGTACCACTGAGGCGTGCTGCCTCGGGAGACACAGCTGAGGAGAAAATGTGACGCTGTGGGGTGGGTGACGGACCCCTTGCCTCACCCCGTTCGTCCCGCCTTGCCTGCTGCCCCCTTTTCTGCTGTAGGGTTTCTCCGCATCCCACCTGTTCTTGGAGAGTACCTAGGTATGTAGGTGAGTGACACAAGTGGGGGAGGCCGTGTAAACGTTTATCCAGCGCGCTGGTGAAAAAAAAATGTCAGAAGAAGTCCGGTGGCGGGGTACTCCAAAAGACTCCCGTGGGTGGTTGAGGATGGGATGGTGTTGAACTCTGTTTGACTGCCTGTCTTGCACCGTCATCATGATCTACCACCTGTTTTGACCACCCTTTGCCGAATACAAGATGAAAGAAAGCAGACTGACGACCAGGCACCCTCATGGTCACGTTTCCGTGATGGCGGCTAGCAAAAAGAGCAGAGGTGGTGACATCTCGGCTCTACGTCAATTCGCGATCGACATCAAGCAAACAGCAACATCACGAGCAGAGGCACGAAGCGCAAGATGAAATGATGGGACCTAAATTCTATTCTTTAAGTAAGTACTGCAATTCCTTTTTGACTTCACAAAATCTACAACAATGGTGACCCTACGACAAAATCTTCAGCAACACCGTGGCTGCTCGGTCGCTTGCTCCCTCCTGTACAGGCCAAAACTAACCACTCTTTCGAAAATATTACAGATCCCGTTCTCCTCTGCATCATCACTCACGTCTCCATATGACCGCTCTACTGCCCCTCAACCTGCTTCAACAGCCCCTCCAGATTGATACTCTTAGGCCTCTCAATCGGCAGGCCCAACGCCCGGTCCCAGATCAGCTGTGCCAACGGCCCCAATCCTCTGCTGACACCAAAAGTAGCCGTGTAATACAGCGTCTCGTGGAAACCATAATGATGGAACAAGACACCCGAGCTCGAGTCCACATTCGGGTAAGGGTTCTTGGTCTTGCCGTGCTTCTTCAGCACCTCGGGCGCGATACGGCTGTTCTTTTGAACAAGCTGGAAGACCGGATCGGCGGCAATCTCAGGGCGGGCAGCAGCGTAGTCCATCAGGGCCTCGAAACGCGGGTCCGGTTTACGGAGCACGGCGTGGCCGTAACCTGGGACAACGCGGCCGCTGTTGAGGGTCGACCAGAGGTAGTTGTGGATGTCGTCTTCGGTGTAGTTGGCGGGGATGGCCTCCTTCATCTGGATGATCCAGCGAAGGACTTCTTGGGCGGCGAGGCCGTGAAGTGGGCCGGCGAGACCCTGGAGACCGGCGCTGTAGCTGAGGAAGGGGTCGCTGAGAGCGCTACCAACAAGATGGGTGGCGTGAGCTGAAACGTTGCCGCCTTCGTGGTCGCCGTGGAGTGCGAGGTACAGTCTGAGGAGATCTTGAAAGTTCTCATTCTCCTTGCCTCCCTTGCCGAGCATGGCGGCGAAGTTGTAGGACCAATCCTGTTCGAGGTCAATCTCGGCCGGAAGAGCACCGCCGCCCTTGTAGGAGTTTTGGTAGATCTTGGCCGCGATGGTGGGCAACTTGGCGAGGAGGGAAATGCAGTCGTCAAAGGTAGGCTCCCAGTAGTCAGCCTTACCAAGACCCTCCTCGTAAGCCTTGGCGAACTTGGAAGTGTAGTTCAGGGCGGAGACAGCAATAGCGAATTGTGTCATTGGGTGGAGGTCCTTGGGGAAGTTGTCAAGCATCTTGGTGACGAACTCGGGAAGCTGGCCTTGCTCAGCGAGCTCGCGCGAGAACTGACGGGTCTGGTTGACAGATGGGACTTTGCCGGTAAGTAAAAGCCAGAACATGGCCTCTGGAAGCATTTCGGTGCCAGTCTTGCCCTTGGGCAGCTCCTTTTGGCAGTCCTTGATGGTGCGGCCATGGAACCGAATACCCTCGTTGGCATCCAGAACGGAGCCCTCCCAGACCATGGCCTTCAGGCCGCGCATACCACCGATTGTGTTCTCGACCTTGACCTCGCCAATAACCTTGGAGCCATGGGCCTTAACCTTCTTGAACAGCTCGCGCTTCGCAGGGATCACCTCCTTTAGTGTCGTCTTGAGATCGGGTTCGGCGGTAGCGTATGTTCTTCGGGAGAATTGGGTATAGCTAACTGGTGTGGCAGCAAAGGGCTGTAGGAATGTCAGTACAGGAAGGACGAGGTGGAGCGGCACGACTTACACGCAAAGCGCCCAATGCACGAGGGGCCTTTCTGAAGTTCAAAGCCATGTTTGATGATATCCAAGACTGAATATGGGTGCTCTGAGATGTCTGACAATTCCGAGTTCCGCCAGAGGCTCATAAGAGAGAAACAGAGCTCCTCTGGTCCTTTTCCCAAGCCAGCCGAGGGATGTGGAGGGGTTTGTGCCTGCAGGGAATGCGGGGTACTTGGGTGTATAATCCTTGTTCACACACTTTTGGAGCACCCCTGACCGCTCCTGTTTCCCCAGATTTTGGTGATGTAATGAGGGCCGTGGAGGGCTGTAGAGTCGAGATATCAGAGATGCGATGGCAGCGCAAAAAACGTCTCAGGCTCAAAAGCAACAAAACAACAATAAAACCATGAAACAACGGTTTGAACCAGTTCAACGTCGGCCACTTTCCTTAGATGTGCAACAGCTTCCTATTCTGGCGCCACACTAATCGCCCACCGTGTCACATTCAGGCGCTCAACCGAGGGAAGCCGCTCTCGCTGCCCCGCACTCTGGGCGCTGCTCCCCCGGACAAACGGTGCAGGGTAATGCCGGTTGAGCGATTGGCCAATCAAAGGCCACATAAATCCCTCGGCAAAGCCCCACAACGCTGATGTCGCCGGTGACCCAAAACCTCCATGACGCCGAACCGTGACCCGAACAAGCTCCTACCCATAACCAGAGCCATAACCGGCTGCACCGGCGCCAACTCGCTCCTCTACACATTCCACCATAATAACGCCGGTCGATCCATTGCCCACCTTTTACTCAGCATTTTGATCCATTTCTCGTCAGCTGGCCAGACCCGACATCGGCAAAATCGCTGAGCACGACTAGACCAAGCCATATCTATTAACACGGCGCTTTCCTTTTGTATGTCTTAGCTGGCCTAGCTTTGGATAACCGGGGATATTCAAGCCATCTTTATTTTCTTGGCTTACAACACACCTCCGATGCTGCGCACCATCGTCACCCGCGTCCCCCGGCGGACCCCGACTGTACGGCTAACCTCCGCATTGTCTTCCGGACTAGCTCGGACGAACGCTGTTCGTTCCTTGTCCACCACGGCGCCTACCAGAATGCCCTCTCTTCCGCCACCAAACCCTCCATTGACAACAACGTCAGCCTTTGAATCATACCAGCTCCTGCCTGAGGCGCAAAAGGCCGGAGCCGCCGAAGATGCTTTGTTCGAGGCGCAAGTCAAGGAGGTCGAGGCCTGGTGGGCGTCCTCTCGTTTTGAGGGCATCAAGCGCGACTGGACAGCGGCGGATGTCGTGAGCAAGCGCGGCTCCCTTCAGCAAAACTACCCCAGCTCACTCATGGCCCGGAAGCTGTGGAATCTCGTTCGTGAGCGCGAAGCCGCTGGCAAGCCCATCCATACCCTGGGTGCCATCGACCCAATCCAAATGACACAACAGGCGCCGCACCAAGAAGTTCTCTACATCTCCGGCTGGGCCTGCTCTTCCCTTCTGACGACCACCAACGAAGTCTCCCCTGACTTTGGCGACTACCCTTACAACACTGTCCCCAATCAGGTTCAGCGCCTCTTTAAGGCGCAAAGCATGCACGACCGCAAGCACTGGTTCCTGCGCTCCAAGATGAGCCCCGAGGAGCGCGCAAAGACCCCTTATACCGATTATCTCCGGCCCATCATCGCCGACGGCGACACTGGCCACGGTGGTTTAACGGCTGTTATGAAGCTGGCTAAGCTTTTCGCAGAGAACGGTGCGGCGGCGGTACACTTTGAGGACCAAATGCATGGCGGTAAGAAGTGCGGTCATTTGGCCGGCAAAGTTCTCGTCCCAACCAGCGAACACATCAACCGTCTCAAGGCTGCCCGCTTCCAGTGGGATGTTATGGGAACTGAAAACCTTGTTATTGCCCGTACCGACTCGGAAAGCGGCAAGCTTATTTCTTCATCTATCGATGTCCGCGACCACGAGTTCATCCTCGGTGTCGCTGACCCATCTGTTGGACCTCTCGCGGAAACTCTCGCTTCCCTGGAAGCCAAGGGTGCCTCCGGTTCCGAGATTGACGCCTTTGAGGCTCAATGGGTCAAGTCCACCAAGCTGGTCACCTTTGACGAGGCCGCAATCGCCCACTTTGAGAAGCATGGTGTCTCGCAAGACAAGATTGCTGAGTACCAATCCACCGTCAAGGCCAACAGGGATATGGGCATCTCTGAGCGTCGCAAGCTTGCCTCTTCCATCACCCCTGATGCCCCTGTATACTGGGACTGGGACGTCCCTCGCACCCGTGAGGGCTTCTACCACTTCCGCAACGGGATGAACGCCGCCACCAAACGCGCCCTGGCATTTGGCCCTTATGCCGACCTTTTGTGGGTGGAAACCGGTGACCCGAACGTGCAAGTGGCTAGAGACTTGGGACAGGCTGTGCGGTCCGTCTACCCAGGCAAGGGCTTAGTGTACAACCTCAGCCCGTCGTTCAACTGGATGGCGCATGGTTTCACACCCGAGACTCTCAGGAGCTTCATCTGGGATATTGCAAAGGAAGGATTTGTCCTCCAGCTTGTCAGTTTGGCTGGGTTGCACAGCACCGCGACAATTAGCAATGAGTTGGCGAAGAGGTTCAAAGACGATGGTATGGCTGCATATGTCGAGCTTGTGCAGAGGAGGGAGAAGGAATTGGGTGTTGATGTGCTCACTCACCAGAAGTGGAGTGGGGCGAGCTATGTGGATGCTATGCTTGGCCATATTCAGAGCGGCAGCTCGGGGAGTAAGAGTATGGGAGAGGGGAATACTGAGGGGCAGTTTGAGTAAGCGACTCAACTACGAAGTAGAAGTTGGATGATGGATGACTCTTGGTAAAATGGGCGGAAGAGGAGTGAGGACTATGCATGTACAGTGGCATTGCAAGCATATTGCATGGAGGGCGTTTTGGTTTATGGCATTTTCGAATTCAAAATCTCACGTAAATTATGTCAACTCAAAAGTCTGCATATTTCCCGGTGCTGCTGCGCACCTCATCTCCAAAGCTGAAGTTCAACGCAATGTTTTGGTATATCCGGTCATCTATCTTCATTCCTGTGCATCATCAAAGCTTGTAAAACCTTACAAGCTGTCCTTGGAGGCGTTGTTCACCGGCGCTGGCGCAGCCGGGCCCTCAGGGGTAACATACGCCTTGGTCATGCCACCGTCCACAGCAAAGTCATGCCCGTTCACGAAGCTGCTGTCGTCGCTAGCCAAGAACAGCACCGCCTGCGCCTGCTCAATAGCCTCACCAAACCTGCCCGTAGGGAAGTGCACCTCTCTCCTATGCCTCTTGGCCTTGTCATCACCCAACCAATCCTGCAGCAAAGGAGTATTCAACGGCGCAGGGCACAAGCTGTTGAACCGGTACCCCTCCCTAGCATGCACAATCGCCAGCTCCCTCGTCATAGCCAGCACCGCGCCCTTGCTGGCCGTGTACGCCAGCTGAGGCGTAGCCGACCCAACCAGCGCAACAACCGACGCGGTGTTGATGATGGACCCCTTGGTCTTGTTGTGTTTACGGAGTGACAAGACCGCGTGCTTGCAGCCGAACCAGACGCCCTTGACGTTGATGTTTTGGGTTAGATCCCATATTTCTTCCGGGGTGTTGACCGCGTCATCGTCGCGGGCGTGCATGATGCCCGCGTTGTTGAACATGATGTCTACGCCGCCCCAGGAGTCGAGGGACTCGACGGCGGCTTGGACGGCGGATTCCTTGGAGACGTCGCAGAGGGTGGTTTCGATCTTGTTGGCGGTGGGGACGAGTTGTTTCACCTTGGCGAGGGCACGGGAGAGGGCTTCGGGGGAGATGTCGGCCATGAGGACGTTGGCGCCTTCGCGGGCGAAGAGGATCGAGGTTTCGAGGCCGATGCCACTGGGGGGTGGGTGTTAGCTTGGTAGCTGTTGTAGGGGGGTAGTGTTGGAAGCTTACCCGGCGGCGCCGGTGACAATCGCGTTTTTACCAGCTAGACGACCAGACATTGTGACAGGCTTGAGTTGATCGAGCTGGCTGTTTTGTTCAAGGGGTGACTGGAGGGTGGTGTGGTTGACGTCGTTGGAGGGGTAGCAGCGGGGCACCGATGATAAGGCGGATAACGGCGTGAGAAGGGCAGCAAAGCGGTGAATTTGTCAAAAGCACCTCAGGAAAAAATAAATACCCCGAACCTTCAGGGTATGAAGAAAGGCGGCGTGTTTGGGAAATTCCACAGAGAGAAAGAACAAATATGGTGTTTGCTGATAGGAGAAGAAACACTTACCCTACTTATCTCATCGTGGACCCCATCACTGATACGGTCGACAGCTACGAGCTTGCCCCGCGCCCCTTGAGCATCCGAGAACGGCGCAAACCCAACCCCTTTTGCCCCCTGACCAGATGATTGGGACAGTGATGTCTATTAGCTCCACCTTAACGGACATCCCGAGTCTGGCCGTCCAGATACCGACTTGCCTCCGTATTGGCGGGCGCTTCATACCTCACTGGACAGTGGAAGGGCGCGTGACCTTCAGCAGCCGCCCCGACACCACAGTCCATCCCATACTCGGCTGTCCGATAGCGCTGAAACTTGGGTGGTGCTCAAAAGTAAAGAGAACCATCCTTACATCAAGCCTAATGCGTGTCTCAGTTCACTCGACACCGCCATCCCGAGAGAAGTGAGATGGGGTGGTAGGAACAGAGAGGCTTGGCGTCATTCTGAAAGTTGCGGGGTCGTTACAGGTACCTTCGATGGAGCTTGAGCGATAAGGAGAATTGCTAACAGGCGAAGCAATCTATCATTGAGCAAACGGGTTAAAGATGCTTCTTAAACTGTACACCCAGAGAAGAAGGAAGCTTCTGAATACGAGCAGGCTCATATTCATTCAAATGTCAAGACAGGGTCGAGAACTGCCCCGCACTTTAGTCCCTGCCATCCGAATTCAGCCGGAGCCTGGCTGAGACCTATGACGCAGTGGACAGCAACTGGACCAATTACAGGGCTCTGCTGGTCTTATCGTGAGCCACCAGGGGTATGGCCAGGCTTATCGGGCGAACCAGTAGCTCCCGCCCGAACTCCCGTCCCATGACGGATCGCAAAACAAGCTTCTCTCATCCCTGAAAAGCTTCACGATCAAGAAGGGAGGGCTTCGTTCGTCACCGGTTCAGCCCGCTTTATAAAACTGTAAGAACTCCTTCGAAACACCGAGGCGCTACCCTCCACGTACTCAACTGACCGGCTAGCATCACGAACAACAGCAATTCACAAGACCAAAGACCCCGCAACCCCTCCCGGGCTTGATTAATTGCGACATTGTGCTTATCTTCAACGCCAGCAATCATGGGTCGCGAGAAAGAACCAGAGATTACAGTGGAAAGTCTCCCCGGCTTACTTGCCAATGACAATGCCGTCAAGCTCGCCGGTGTCGATGTTGACGGCCAGCTTCGCGGTAAGCTCGTGTCCAAGAAGAAGTTCCTGTCCATCGCAAAGAGCGGCTTCGGCTTTTGCTCCGTCATTTTTGGATGGGACATGCACGACATGACCTATGGGCGCGAGCTCAAGGTTAGCAACAAGGAGAACGGTTACAGGGACATTATTGCGGTGCCAGATCTGCAGAGCTATCGGCGCATTCCGTGGGAAGACAATGTGCCATTCTTCTTGGTCAGCTTCTTCGACCCCGATACGAAGGAGCCGGTGTCTGCGTGTCCGAGAGGCCTTGTCAAGACGCAGCTTGAGAAGTTCAAGACGATCAATGTTGGGGCCATGGCCGGAGGTATGTCAGATGGTCTATGCAGTTGGAAGCAATGGTTACTGATATCATGAGCGCACAGCCGAGTACGAGTTCTACCAGTTCAAATCCCCTTCCAACACACAAAAGTACAGCTTGACCTCCGGTACCGCCGCCTTCTTGCAACAGAACCCACCAAATAGCCTTCCTTCCTTGACAGAGGGCATGTTTGGCTACAGCCTGACGAGACCCGTTCACAACAGCGGATACTACTATGACATCTTCAATACCTGCGAGGCATTCAAGTGCAATATCGAGGGGTGGCATACGGAAAGTGGGCCAGGGGTCTACGAGGCGGCCCTCGAATTTGGAGAGGCTGCGCAAATGGCGGATCGCGCGAGTTTGTTCAAGTACGTGGTCAAGTCGGTCGCGACCAAGTACAACATTACCCCTTGCTTCATGGCCAAGCCCAAGCAAGGCCTGCCAGGAAATAGCGGGCACATGCACATCTCCCTCGTCGACAAAAATGGGGACAACCTGCTATTCCGTGGTGGAAAGGACGAAAACGCTCGGTACCCGGACATTGCGTCTTTGTCTGACATGGGACGACACTTTTTAGCTGGTATCTTGGATGGTCTGCCAGATGTCATGCCCCTGGTAGCGCCCACGATCAACAGCTACAAGCGGCTGGTGGAGAACTTTTGGGCTCCCGTCACGGTCTCATGGGGCCTTGAACACAGGGCAGCTTCTATCAGAATAATTGCGCCCCCTACCTCCAAGCCCGGTGCCACGAGATTCGAGATCCGGGTTCCTGGAGCAGATGCAAACCCGTACTATGTCATGGCGGCAATGCTAGCTCTGGGTTGGCGTGGTATCGAGAAGAAGCTGGAGATTCCGTGCCCTCCACTCGGAAAAGGTGAGGAAGTAGGCGGCGAGTCCGATATGGGAGTGAGACTGGCCAAGAATCTCAAGGAGGCCAATGATCGGTTCACTCGGACTGGCAGCATCGCGAGGGAGGTCTTTGGTGACGAGTTTGTGGATCACTTTGGTGGTACAAGAGAGCATGAGATACGACTATGGGATGAGGCGGTCACTGATTGGTAAGTCCTGACCTGAGCATCGGGTACGCAGTGAGAGACATGCTGATCAAATTTTTAGGGAGATGAAGCGATATATCGAGACTGTATGAGATGAGGTTAATGATCTGAATACGATGTGTGTAGGTATGAGAGATGTTCAGGATGCGATACCCATAATGATAATCACACCGCTGGAGTTTCTACATGCCTATCTTGCCTGCCGTTGACTGAATGGGAAGCCCCCGGATAAATACACTCGCGACAAGGCGGCTATCGCATTCGCATGTCCCGATGTGGGCGGGTGGGTTCTGGGAGCGCTGCGGGAAATGGTCCACCCTTCAGCTCTTGGCTAGCTCACTTTAGTGATAGCATCATCATGGACCCCCGGCCGGGGCCCCAGATTTATCTGGTCTCGGATGAACTGCCGTCCCCTGTTGGCAGGAACAGGACCCAACGGGGCCAGGCGAAGCGGGGCAAACCCCTGCTGAACCAAACTTCACGCTGGTGCCGGGACGCCTATCAATTCCCGACGGCTGCGCGCTTCGGTGACAATCCTACCGACAGCTCGACGTTGTAATAAATGGCAGCCGCCCCGGGTGTCCAGTTGGGTTGGTGACAACTTTTGTTTTGACTTTTCTGCCGTCTTGTCTTGTTGCTGCCGGCGTTGTTCCTCCGCCCCTCATAGATTGACCCCAGCCCGGTCCGGTCCTTTCCAATGGCTCTCACCACCGCTTACTCCGGGGCGCCTCCCGGGAAAATGCCCTATGACAATGCTTTCGGGTTCACCTTTAGCCAGCCATTCCAAAACGAAAGCGATTTCACCCCATCGAGCCACCGAGTGCCCAAGGTGAAGGATGAGCAGCCCATCTTTGTGGACAACAAGTCTGGTATGTTGTTTATCTCTTGTCAAACCCGTGACTCGGTGGCTTGCATGGCGTGGAATCTGCTGTGCGACGATTCTACCTCAGCCAATTGCTAACGTCCTTCTCTTTTTCCGTTCTAGGCCGCGCATTAACCTACTCCCAAATCCGCGCCGATTCTCTGGCTCTTGCTTCCGGGCTGCTGAGCCTCCCCAACCTCAACCCAAACCAAATCACCAAGCTCCCTCCCACACCCTCCTGCGTCCAAGGCCCAGAGGTCGCGCCGATTGTTCTTATCCAATTACCCAACTGCTTGCCCTTTGCGCCTATCTTGTTGGGTACTTTTGCCTCGGGTTTGACCGCTACACTTGTCTCGCCCGCCTTAACAGCAGATGAGATCGCCTGGATCCTGCAGAATGCCAAACCGAGGGTTATCATCACGGCTACGGCCTGCCTGGGGGCGATGAAAGCTGCGATTGGGAAGCAGGAGGGTGATAGAGCGTTCTGGGACAAGGTGCCGATTTTGACGGTGGATGCGGTGAACGATAGTTATCCTCTTCCATTCTCTGGGCAGTCGAACGGGCAGGATTGGAGGCGGCTTTTGCAGGCCAAGGGGACGCCGGCTGTGCAGCCTAATCAGAAGTTGACTGGGGAGCAGGCGAAAGCCAGGACCGCGGTTATTTTGTGGTCATCGGGTACGTCGGGCAGGTCGAAGGGTGTGCTGCTGTCTCATCACGCACTCAACTTTGCCACGGCTTCCCTCTGGCACGACGCGGATTACTACCCCCCCAGCGGACCGCAGAGGTGGTTGGGGTTTGCACCTTTTTACCACGTCTTTGGGCTGTGCAATGTTTTCTTGCTGGGTATTGCTGCCGGAGCGAGGGTGTTTGTCATGCAGGGGTTCAAATTGCCGGATATGCTGGAGGGGATTAGGAAGCATCAGGTTACATATCTTCACATGGCGCCTCCCGTGGCGGTGATGTTGGCCAAGGCGGAGGTGGTGGAGGAGTATGCTAAGCGGAACCCTACAACGGGCAAGAATGGGTTCAGCTCTGTTGTTGGAGCTGTCACGGGAGGTGCGCCGTTGGGTCATGAGGTTGTTGTGCAGGTGTACAAGAGGTGCGGGTTTAGGATTAGGCTGGGATATGGGTTGAGCGAGACTTGCAGTACGGCGCTGCAGAGGGGGTTGGGGGAGAGGGAGATGGGGGAGCAGGCGGGGGATACGGGGTTGCCGCATTGGGGGGTGGAGGTTATGATTGCGAGCGGGGAGGGGTATGCGACTAAGGAAGGGGAGAAGACGCCGGCGGCGGGGGTGGATGTGGAAGGGGAGGTGTTGGTTAAGGCGCCGGGGTTGTTGTCGGCGTATTTGCCTGTGGGGTTGTTTTCGGGGGCGAAGCCGGATATGTCGGTTACCAATGACGCTCTGACGGCGGATGGGTGGTTCAGGACTGGTGATGTGGGCGCGTTGTGCAAGGCGGGGAGGCTCAGGATTACGGACCGGCTCAAGGAGCTGATCAAGGTTAGGGCTTACCAGGTGGCGCCTGCTGAGCTGGAGGCGGTGCTTTGCAGCAGCGAGTCTGTTGGAGATGCCGGAGTGGTTGGTGTCTATGATGATGATGAGGCTACCGAGTGGCCCAGGGCCTTTGTTGTCCCTGCTGGTGGGAAGGAGAACAAGTCACGGGCCGAGCTGGAGAAGCTCGCTGTTGAGCTGAAGGAGCTGGTGGAGAAGCGCACGGCGAAGTACAAGTGGCTGGTTGGTGGTATTGTGTTTATTGATCAGGTCCCCAAGAGCCCAAGTGGTAAGATCCTTAGAAGGCTTCTGAAGAGCGGTGCTGAAGGGACAAAGGGGATAGAGATCAAGCTCTATGAGAAGAAGAAGAGGACCGCGAAACTGTAAAGAAGGTGTCTATGCTTTCTGTTTATATACTATAGATAATTCGGATATAAAGAAATATGTCTCTAATACATTGTCGCCCATGCCATTTTCCATTTCTCCATCGGTGCCTCTTTTCTACAAACTACCTCACATAAATATCGCGTACATGGCACGCTTTTCGGCCAATCGCTCTTGTTCTGCCGGGCGCAACAAGATCGGGCTTTTCTGATTCCAAACATAGCCGTAACGCTCCAGAGGAGCGCACGACTCATGTTTGCTGCTTCGAGCCCTCACAGCACCGAAGATATCGCGGACGAGCGAATCGAGCTCTTTGACGTTCATGAGGATGTGGGAGGCCTTGGTGACAAGACGACCATTATGCTGGTGCGATTGTGGACACAAGCGACGAGTTACCTTGAGCATCTGATGCAGGATGTGAGCATGACACTTCTTGGAGTCACAGCCGGGCTTGAGCCCGCGTTTGGCCTTGTAGAAGCGCATGTCGAGCTCGTCGTGGTAAAAAGCGAGTATTTTCGGATCTTCGAGCGCCGAAATGCGGCGATTCTCGCTGCTTTCCATCAATGCTAAAATGCCATTGTGTAGGTTCCATGGATTGGTTAGACACAATTCACTCTCCAGTCACTCACCTTCCATATCAAGAGGTCCCAGACGATACTCGCGAAGCGGCGTCTCGTTGCCACCAATGTCGCGATACACCAGGGCGCTCTTGTCGCGGCTTAGCAACAAATTGTGCACTAGGTAGTGAATATGATACCTGAACATTTTCGCGCCGCCAAACTCCCAAGCAATGAACATTGTCTTTGGGCACGGAGCTAACGTGACTTGTGACTGTTGAGAGTATGCCGGGTGCCTACCAAAGTCACTCCATAGGTGTGCCCATGGGCCATGGCTGAATCAGAGGCGTCATGTGATACTTGTCGCAGAGGATCAGCAAGTCGTAGAACTTATCCACTGTCATTGGGACCTTTGGTAGCTTGCTGAATCGACAGTGAACAATGCGCAGGATGGTTTCGAAGGGTCGTCCCCTGGTAATGACACTACCCAGTTATGGCTGGCTGGTTTGGACTCGGCCCAGGGGCCAAATAACATTACCTTGAACACAGGAGAGGCACGACGCAAGGCTGACGAATCGGCTTTGTAGGAACAGGGCCCGGGGCTTAGATCGGTTCCAACATGGAGTATAAGATCACCGTTCGGACTAAAATTTGTCACATACAGGCAGGCTTTTGAGTTTAAACTGGTGGCCAGAGTAAAGGAAATGTACTCAAATCTCAACTGTAAGCAACCTAACTAGTGGTAAGGTAGTTTCTGAATTGCAGGCCCGCCATCGACCCATGCCAGATATTTATCCCTGTCTACCTAGTTCTCATCCCTAACTGCAAACAGCTTCCGCTGTCTTTCCATCCGTTGCTTATCTTCGGGAGTCAGGATTTCATCCTTCCACCCATCAGTCCGGTGATGGCCTTCCTCCCATCGATCGTTACTATAGCTCAGAAAATGCTGAAGCGGGGAGCACCGTTCGTGCGGGTCTCCTGGAGCCTTTTGCACAGCACTGAAGACTACAACAATAAGAGAAAAGAGATCGTTGACGCTCTCTATGACCTCAGAGGCATTGCCAGGAATAACATACTTGGCGTGACCGACCGCTGCCCGGAGGCCCCAGGCTTGAAAGGGGATATGTTCATTTGTGGCATCCTGTCGCCTTTGGAGTTCAAGACCCGTCGTCCGGACCATCTGGCCTAAAAAAAGCTGATCACAGTGCTCGGAACACTGAGGACGGATATGCTGCCGGCAGTAAAATTCGCTGTGATAACACAAAAGCAAGCCATCCAGTATTTGGTGGCGAAAATTGACAATATTCTCTGATACCGGTTAGCTCTGTGCGTCTCGGTTGTAATACTAATACTGTCATGGAATTCGGCTTTGAAATGTGTACGAACCTTCGAGACGGGCAGGACCAAGTCGATAGTCGCATAGTAAGTGGCCGTGGTACCTCAATTGGCCAGTGTCGGAGTTGCGCGTCGAGTATTCGACGATGTCCTTGAAGCTTTCAACAAAGGAGTCATAGTCTCCGATCTCCCAGGCAATGAATGGCAAAACAGGGCCCAGCTCTTCACGTTGCAAGATGGCGAGGTGTAGCCACTCGTGCGCCCAGGGCTTGGTGAGAGCCGTCATGCCGTACTTGTCACAGAGAATGAACAAGTCGTAAAGCTTATCCCCGGATGCCATGGCTGTTGAAACCTTGGCGAACTGGCAATGGACGATGAGGAGCAGAACTTGGAAAGCGGAGGGGTCGTCCTCTGGCAAGGCTACCACCCAGTCAGAAGCATCCGCTGGTTTGGACTCAATCCAAGGCCCACCAAACAGCATCGCCTTGAAGACGGGAGATGCGCGGCGCAGAGCGTGAGAATCGACTCTGTATTCGCGGCGTTCCGAGCCAGAGCCAACACGGAGAACGAGATCGCCGTCCTTGTCGATATCCTCGATAACCGGGCGCATCATGATATCTTCGAGGTTGAGGGCAGGAAGGGTCGAGGTTGAAAGTCGAGAAGTAAAATCGGTGAGGAGAAATCGAGGCGGAATGGTTGCTTTCTGGAGGGGTCATGAAACCAAACCAGAGACCCAGAAATAGCTATCAATTTCTGCTGGGAAGGTGGGCCGAGGAAAGCAATTTGGAAAGAGCAACTTTGGAGAATGGAAGTGTCTACTGGCCCACTGTTGAATCTTGCTCTGGTCACTCCCTGCCACACCAGTACCCTCACCCAAAGCACGACACCATTTGGATAGATCGTGAAGCTGATAATGCCCATTGCATGGCTTGTAGCTCGAAACTAGGTAGGTGCTTCATTCTGCTCTTAGCCCCAGAGCACCGAAGCTTCTGATATGGTCCTCTGACATAAGGCTTTCAATTTCTTGGTACGACCCTCACTAGGAAGCACTGAACTTGGCAAGAACACTCTTCCACGGTTGTGGCAAAGAAGAAGACAAGGTATTTGCATCCCCTTCAAAAACCCACCCAGAAACAGAAGCACGGACTCGATTCTTTTCAAGACTTACCAACATGCAGTCATGTATCTCATTACGAACGTAGAAGCTACCAAGATTGAAGCACACATATGTCATAGCACGTTAGGAATCTGATGTTAGGAATCTGATGCACATCCACACGAAACAACACATTAAAACATGTCACATATGCATGGGTCTTGCAGAGGTATTGACTGGGCCTTTGACATGTAAATGGCCCAGAATAGGAAAAATCCTCTACATCTTCCTGATGCCTTTTAGACACAGAAATGTCTGTCCAGGACAAACTTGGTCTTTGGCACTGTATTGACAAAGATATCCCATCGTGTCATTTGCCTTGCGAGTGGGCACTAAGACAGATCTTCTGTTATTTCACACCATGATGACAAGCACTTCATCTTGACGCAGCTAGGCCTTGTTCGTGCTATCCTCTGCCTCAGGCTATCTCCACTCAGACTACAGAATTGAAAGCCTCGCGCTTCTTCTTCATGATCTCTTTGTGCTCCTGTTTGATGAGATTCTCCGGTTCCCATCTTTTGCTTGTAGTACCGTCCAAAAGGCCTTGATAATGGTACTGGAACCGATTGCTGGGAGAGCATTGCTCATGTCCGCTGAGGGACTGCATTTGCTGGAGAAGTTTCATTGTTGAATCGCGGAACTCTGTGAAGCTATGGTGAATGTTCCCGACGTTGATAGGGAAAAACGGGATGTCCTCGCAAGCTGTAAAATATCGGTGGAAACCACCAAAGTTGGAATCTTCACAAATCTTTTTGAAACGAGTGTGCTCGTCGATCTGGAGCTGGTTCGCCGCTCGCTGACGGGAGAAGTACACAGGCTGGGGTGCACTGACGCCGCAGGCATTCCCTGTCATGCAATGCTTGTATTCATTGTTGATGAAATCAACAAGTGTGGTCAGTATCGACAGCCGCACCTCAGCGATGTAATCCAATAGATCAGCAGGCCCAAGATGATGCTGGCTCGTAAGCTTGCTTCCGTGATAGGTCAGTTCTGTCATGTCATCCTTGTCCAAGCTGGTGGCGAGGATGATTGTCTTGAGGGCCTTCGCAAAGCTTTGCTCGTCTCCAAGCTCCCAGCTCGAGTAGAGGTTCATGAAGATATCCGGAGCGGTAACTATGTTGATCTCGTCGCTGATGACCTCTCTCATGGATGTCGTAAAGAGACTCAGGAGGTGCATCATGTCATACTTGTCGGCAAGGATGAGTAGTCCATTGACCATGACTGTGTTCCACGGTCGGGAGATGAACTTGTACTTGGCGTGTGCAAGACCCATCAGGATGGTGAACGGGCCAGGCTCGTCCTCTGGGAGCGAGACGGTCCACGGCTCGGTGTCTGACAAGAGTGGCTTTACTTTTGTTTCGACCCTGGGACTAAAAAGCAGAGCCTTGAAGACGGGTGAGGCCCGGCGAAGAGTTGTCGAGTCGACCTTGCATTCGACGGTCTTGTTCGGTTCTTTCAAAGTTGCGGCACCTCCAACGCGGAGGATCAAGTCGCCGTCATTATCGATCGAGATAGGCGACCCGACTGCCGAGGGCTGTTTGTTCGTGGATTTCCCCATGGTTACCTTCATGAATGTTAGCGTTTGATGGCTGTATACAGAGGTATAAAAACCATATCCATACTCTAAGCAGATGGTAACCACGGCGGTGGTCGAGATCGCAATGGTCCAGTAGGTGGTGGTTGAAGTGGCAATCAGCAAGAGTTGTTAGACTGAAGAATGGACCCTAGCAGAAATAATAATCGGTAGTTTTTGTGGGTGGAAAGGACGCAAGTCGCTCTTTCCCGCCTTCCCTCTGACGAATTTAGAATGCTGAAGAAAGAGCAAACGACCACTTTCAATCCGGCGCCCCGTTTGCGCGAAGAATTTTGATCTCCTGCCAACCTGAACTTGTCGGCGCATTTCTTTCGGCAATTCACCTACCCGTCTGCTCTTTCTCCCCCCACCAGGAGATTCTACCACCGACCCTCGCTTCTGTCAAGGCAACCTGGAACCACGCCTTCCAGTTGACCAACAACGCCGCGTACCTGATCGCTGACGTCGTCTAGTTGGCCGCCGACACCTTCAACTGGGCCGGCTACATCGCCAAGCTAACCACCGACCTCTTCCGACTGACCATCCACACCTTCAACTTGTCCAACGCGACCTCTCACGTGGCAAACAACGCCTTCAACATGCCAAGCGAATCGGTCGAGATTGTTGACGGTGCCAACAACCCCGTTGCTGCGGTTATCGAAAGCCGACCGGTAGCTAACACACTCGATAACAATCTGGTTGTCGATGAAACTGCCGATAAGAACCTGGTACTCCAGACCGTCAACAACAATCACATCGTGGAGGATATTGATGAAGACGGCGATCTGATTCTTCATGTCGGCCCCACCTCGACTCTCAAAGCCTACAAAATCGAGGCATCCACTCTCCGCCGCACATCTGTCGTCTTCAAAGCCAAGTTGCTTGGTGAATGGAGCAACTCGAAGCCCACAGATGGGTCGCAGTGGGTCGTCAGTTTGCCCGAGGATGACCCCATCTGTCTTAAGGTTGTCCTTCACATCATCCACGGCCAGTTCGACCATGCTTCGGAGGTTATGGCGAAGGGCGACAAGAACATGTTGTATGACTTGCTGGTGCTCTGCGATAAGTACGACATGGCCTACATTATCAAGCCATGGGCCAGTGCGTGGTTCGACCGCACGATCCAGGACCTGAAGGATAAACCCAGTTACTTAAAACTCGCGTTTATTGCCTGGGAGCTTGGACGACACGATCTATTCACTGAGAGCTGCCAACACCTTGTCCTTGCCTCTGGTCTTTCACTTGGAGGAGGACTGGCCGCCTATGGATGCCACTTGAGCCGTTGCCGCCTGGGCCCGCTTGATATGGAAGGTAAGAACCTGAACTGCACACACGACTTGCCGTTGCACATGTAGCTAATAAAGGTTGACAGAGAGAATGGAGTCACTCAGATACGTGATAATTCAAAATGTGCTCGACTTCTACCACAATGAAGTCAAATGCAGGCTGGTCGGAAAGACCCCAACCCACATTCATCGGTCCAACGGCTCGCACATTGAAACGACAACCCCATCCAGCCAGCCTAACGCTTTGTTTGGCTCATCATCCAGCCAGCCTAAGTTTTGCTTTGGCTCATCACCCAGCCAGGCTAACTCTTTGTTTGGCTCATCATCCAGCCAGGCTAACTTTTCGTTTGGCTCATCATCCCAACCAACTCCATCCCAACCAACTCCATCCCGACCCCAAATGAATAAAAAGATGTGCGACCACCTTATTCTGGGTGGAATTCTCCAGGCCACGCTTGCACAAGACTCAACCAAAATTGAGGATAGAGATACTGGATACATTGTTCTACTTCCAAAGGAGGCATCTGAATACGCAGACAGCGTCTTGAGCCTTATAGGACAGGTGACGAAAATCTTCAGAGCCGTGTCGCCTCTGGACTCGGGCCATGAGAGCTGCCATCCCGAGCATCGGTTTCTACCTTTTCAGGAATCCATCAAAACCTTCACGGCCGAGTGTAACAAAGGATGGGAAAATTGCCTGTTGCGCCCAGGAGATGAGGAGAGACTGGCTGAGAGGAAGAGGCTTTTTTCTTGAGGCTCTTTAGCTGAGGATTGATGGTGCAGAGGTGTTAGGTAATTTGAAACAGAAGGAACTGTCTGTATGATGGCTGTAGGAGCCAGAGGAAAACACGGTTTTGGTATTGTACTGAGAGGTCAAATGTCCTGGAAAACGTTCATTCACGCCTGATGAAAGGGTGTGTTGGAATTTCTATGTGCCTACAAAGAGGCGCGTCATTAAGTACCTGCCTGCTAGCCAGGGCTGCCTGTATTTTGATCAGCTGTCAGATTGAGGTTTATGTGTATGACAGTGTAACAGAAAGTCTTTAGGAGTTGAAAGAGACATTACCTTGACCTTTGTCATACATAAAGGGATCTAGCTACTGCCTCTGTGCCTTAAGAAACACATACAGATGACACATTTGATGTGTGCCCCTGTTTGGTGTCTCTTGGTAGGATGCCGGCAGGGCCCCATAAGGAGCACTGCACGCCTGCTTACTATCATAGCATATGTCTTCTAATTTTTTGGCTGATGGTTTTAGGGCTCTTTGAGGGACAATGCATTGCCATAAGAACCGTCAGCCGGAGTAGAGATGCCTAAAAGACAGTGACAAACAAACTCGATGAAAGTCAGGAAGGCACTCTTTAACAAGCTTAACAAAGTGCTATGTAGCATAAGGTATATAGACCTCGCCATAAAACGAATATCAATCATCCCAAAGGTCTGTGGGAGCCCAGTCACAAAAGAAAGAAGATGGAAGCAAAGACATAGTATTTAAGGATACTACTGAAGAAAGACAGGCCGAGTTTCGGAACCCTGGTCAAACAGGTATGAACTTTTCTGATCCTGTGGGCTTGGGAGTTGGCTGGTATCACACTGACTCAGGGGTGGCCAGAAACTGATCATCATGAGAGCGGGATGTAGACTGAGAGCTGGAGATTACCTAGGGTGCGAGGGATTCATTCTTTCGTAGCTTGCGGATTGAACAGGAGCCTCTCTTTCCTCGGCTAATTGGCTGAGGATAAATTGCTCTTGCCTCCAGAATATGACTGGGAGGTGTAGCTCGAGCTGATCAGGTAGGTATGGTCTTTATGACGTGAATTTCTACCTGGTGAGAAGACCAAACCAACCCTGCCTTAAATTCTTATCGTTCAACCACTTCTTCGTTACACTACTTACCATCTTCCAACCCATCACGTACCCAAATCAGCAACTCGCGCGGGTTGGGGAATCTTCCAGGTAAGTAAGTCACTCGTTACCTTGCTACAATCTACTTCGACTGACCATTCGTTTAGCCACAAGATGGGCGACGCCATGGTCATCACCCCGAAGCAGCTTGTCACGATCGATGATAATGGTGACCTGATTCTGCGCGTTGGCGCCGACGAGGGGTCGAGAGATGACTGGAATGAAGTCAAGGAATACAAGGTGGACTCCGCCACTCTCCGCCGCACATCCGCAGTCTTCAGAGCCATGCTCTTTGGCCCATGGACTGAAGCAAGCAAGCCAACCGCTGGCTCTGAGCAATGGACCATTGAGCTTCCCGAGGACAATCCTGATTGGTTCATCATCCTCATGGGTATTGCGCATGCCTGCTTCAAGCTCGTCCCGAGGCCGGAGGATTGGACCAAAACGTCGGTCAACGGGCTGGTCGTTCTTGCAGACAAGTACGATATGCTGCATCTCCTAGGCCCTTTTGCGCCCTCGATGGCTCGGACTATTGGTCATAGTCCTAAAAGACGCGTCGACGACGAAAGCTTTCTCATCCTTCAAACAAGCTGGGAGCTTGGGTGCGAACAAGAGTTTGCGAGAGGGCTCAAAAATATCATCTTGTTTACGAGCCTCAACAAGGAAGGTTCCAACCCGAACCAGCTGATATATCGGTGCTCTACCCATGGGACACCTCACATCAATCTTGCCGAGTTCTTGGAGCCTGAAATCCTGGAGCAAATCACCAAGGAGCGCTTGCGTGTCATCAAACAACTGGTCAAGTTCATAAACGACGAATACGGAAGATGCTGCGAATCATGTGTCATTAGCTCCTGGAAGACGCGCTTCAAATGTTCTCAAGCGGTAAAAGACGGGCTTGAGCAGGTCATTAAAAAGACCACATGCCGCCCATTTCTTCCCATCGAGGTCGAAGCCATACACTGTAGCGCCAAAGGATTTTACCAATCGAGTATAAGGGACCTCAAGCGCATACAGGTTCCTGCAAGCCATCGCAAGACCTGCTCACAGGTCACGGCCAAGAGGTTCGAGGCTCTCTGGGCGGATATCAAGACTAGCTATAGATGGGAGCCAAGCGTTTTGCTGACGCAGGAGCAGAGAGAGTGGATGAAGAAGCGAAGGGAGCGCATCGGATATTGACCGGATCAGAAGCTTGTTGTATATAAATTTAATGCACTCAAAAGATAGTTCTCTGCGTTGAATACATCAAATGACAGGCTTTTGGTCATCATGGTAGGGATTGGTGTACATAAACTCATGCATTCAAAAGATACTTTGTTGTACATATGCATCCTACTATCCACCGCATACCCGATGACCAATGCAAAGACATGGCCACACGAGCTAGGTTCAAGCATACCTAGGTACCCATCTCCAGTCCTCGTTTAACAAGATTTTCTATAGTACTCATCCTGAAGATAAGCAACCTTTATGATTGGCTCCCAGTAAACTCTTGTGTTGAGAAAGATATTTGAGCAGATCTTTTGAAGCGCCTCAATGCTTAACTTGATCTTGGTAGGCTTTCGTGGGGGTAGTGGTGCTAGTAACGTCCTTGACAGACCGCTAATAATCCCTCCGAGTACAAGATGATTACAAGGTATCGAGTTATTCGTGGCGCAGTTGGGCGATCCTGCTAAGCGCGAGTCAATCTGCGCATTGAGGAAGCTAAGGATTGCAGTCACTGCCGTCAACCGAACATTGGCTATGTCACCTAGAGAATCAGGCATGATTAGCTTCCAACACATAGAAGTTGATGCCTTTGCTGGTGTACCTACGTACGTAGCAAACGTGCCGGTCCAAGATGAACGGCATGGGTCAGGTTGCAGCAATCAGTGTCGCTGGTCTCGTAGATGAGCTGATTGTCGGCATTCAGATGACAATTAAACACGAAATCCTTCATCTTTGAAGTGAACCAGGCGTCCTCGCCCAGTTCCCACGCAATGAAAGTGGCTAATACGTTTTCATGTTTCGTGAGCTCGAGACTTTGAACATGCTTGTTCCAAGATGCGGCCCATGGCTTGAGGATTCGGATCATATCGTATTTATCGCAAAGCACCAAGATGTTCCATAAAGACTCAATCGTAACTGTGTCTGGCACGAGATCATATCTAAGGTAAATAATACCGAAGATCACCGTGAGCGCATCCGCATCATCCTCGGGAAGCTCAACAACCCACTCTACCTAGGTATACTATCGAGATCACATACGGTATCGACTAGGTGGTGTGTAAAGCAAGTTTCTGCATGGTCACGAGGATTCCGCCGGCTGGGGTGACACATTGGCATAAATGGAAGGGAAGGCGGTAACAGGTTAATTATCTGGGAGATGGAATTAAGCGTGGTTGGTAAAGGGCGATTGTACCAGACTACTGCTATCTGAAATGCTCGCCATATTCGTCAGTAGTAGTCCCACCTGAGCATTTCCCGACGCCTCTTCAATCTTCTCTTGACATCCTAAGTCAAGAGATTCTTGTTGATCTCTTCGCGGATTTTGGTGCGTGCCTCGTTCTTCATTGTCGGGCTGAATTCGAACGAAGGGCCGATAGCGCAAGTGTCATGAAGTTGAACTGTACGCCCCAGCAGAGTGTCGGGATATATTTTCAGTTGGTGAAAGACCCCATGGCAGGCTTCCTCGAATTTTGCGATGTTCATATTCACCTCCGTCGCCTTTTTCCTCAAATTGAAAGCGGGCAAGCCAACCATGGATAGCCCTCTGATGAGACCCCCAAGCACAAGCTCATCGCATCCTTTAACTTCGTGTCTACAAGGACGCTGTGCAGCATCGGGGCGGCGTGGCTTTCCGGATAGACGGATCTCGATTTCGGTGTTGATGAAACGGAGGTAGTAGTTCAGCACGCGGGAGCGGATGTCGACAATGTGGTCTGTAGTAACAACCTGGTGTTAGTCCCTAGGCTGAGTGAACGAGAATGGCGAAGTATGCTGCCTTACCAAGCAATTGCGGCGGCCCAAACTTCTCAAGAGCGCTGCCAGTGAGATAAATGGTGTGAAAACCCAGGTTGTCGACAGACTCGTATGTGATCTGCTTAGTGGAACCGTAGACACAGGTGTGGTGCACCAAATCCTTCAGTAAGTCTCTCAGCCAATTCTCATCGCCTATCTCCCAGGCAATAAGCAGTGATAGGATGACTTCGGACTTTGGCGCCTGTTGCTTGATGTGCGTTCTCCAGATCGTAATGTAGGGTATGATGGACTGTATCATGTCATATTTGTCGCAAAGTACCAGAATGCCCCAAACCAAGCTGGCAGTGATTTTGTCCGTTGCTGGCACCAGGTCGAAGTTACTGTGAATGATCCCCAAAAGCACTGTTAGGGCGGCGGGGTCGTCCTCGGGAAGCTCAACGATCCACTCGGAGTCATCTTTTGGTTGTGACTCTATCCAAGGGCGATAGAGCATTGCTTTCCATACTGGGGAGGTGCGGCGAAGCGTGGAGGCGTCGACTTTGAATGACGACTGACAATCCGAGGGGCCGACAGCAAGAATGAGGTCGCCGTCTTGATCGATAATCATAGGACCCATTTCGACCTTGTCGGCAGCCGCTGAAAGCGACGCGTCTTCCATGAGTGGCTTTTGTTGCTTTGATGATGTTGACTGAGTCGCTGGCTGAGCCTCGCAGTCTGCGAGTCGCAGAGCTGATCTAGACCGAAGCAAATAAGTGTCGGAAAAATCAGTCTGGTGGGGCTGTGTGTTGGGAGTAATTTCTATTCCCTCTTTGTGGGTCTTATCGAGCAGGCCCCGCGGCCATAGCTTTTCCTTCTTCGGTATCTGAGGGTGACGATGCTGTCATTTATGGCAGAGGACACATATTGGCCTGTGTCGAAGGGTCTGCTACAGTACCTGTTCTGTGTACCGTGCTCTGGAAAGAAGTCACAAGTATAAGTTGTCAGTGTCGTTTGACAAGAAAAAGATCACTTTACGGCGGGTGGAAAGTCTCTCTACCTTACACATCGAAGGGTCCTATTTACCTTCGTATGATACAGGGCAGAAGCAAAGATTACCTAGGTTATCTGAGTCTTGTATCTCGCAGAGAATTTGAGTTCCATCTTATCCTGGCTCTTTTAGCTCCTTTCTCCACGCCATTCAAGATCAATATGTCAGCATCGGAGATAGGTCAGACAACTAACTCATTGCATGTTTTTGTCAGCTACGGGACCTGGAACACGCGGAACGCGGGATTCAAAACTCTCGGACTCTTTACCTTTTCTACAATGCGGTCCCACGGCCCATTTGCCACAATCCGAAACTTTACGCTTCATGTCTCCAGAGCTTACTCACAAGGATCCCATGATTAGATGTCCCGTGGTCATGAGTGCCATTTTGCTTACCAACGAGAAGGAGGGTGAGATGAGTCGCTCAGGCACTTATATTGACGGTTAACGACCCTTCTAAAGACTCATAGAGCTCTCACAGTTACATCAAAAGAACACAAAGCAAACCATTCATAATGCATCGGGTTTATATGATCCTCTCATTGATGCTATCTAGCGCCGTGGCTGTATACAGCCAGAACTGCTCCAAAGTAGCTTTTACCTTACCTGTATCCAGCGAGAACGCAATCTTCACCTCGCCTCCGAACCCGACCAACGAAACGGATATAATCCGGTTCATGCTGGAGGCCTTCCGCGGCACCCCTCCGCCCACGAAAGGTAGCACCACGGTCAGCGGCAACTTCACCATCATCGGCACATATTGCGTGCCAAGCCAGCAGACCACCGACAAGAATGCCTTGCAAGTTTTGGTCCATGGCATCACCTATGGAAAGGACTACTGGGCAGGTCTCGGCTTCGGCGACGAGTTCAACTGGCACCTGGCAGCCAACGCACGGGGATATGCCACCCTGGCTATCGACCGCCTGGGACACGGCGAAAATCCTCAACGTCCAGATCCCTTAACCGTGGTGCAGCCACAAATGCATGTCGAGATATTGCACCAGATCATGGCCGCTGTCCGCAATAAAAGCCCCCCATCACCTCTTAACGTTCTAGGACGCGGTTATGACAAAGTGATCTGGGTTGGCCACTCTTACGGCTCATTCCTGGGATCAACCATTGCTCGCCAGTTCCCCGCCGACGCCGACGTCATCGTCCTCACAGGTTTCAGCACAACAGAGAACTTTACCGATGTCCTCACTGTTTCTTGGACAGCCGCTGCTCACCACGCTCCAGCGACGGGTAACCTCCCATTTGGATACCTGACTCTGGCCAATGAAGCAGATCGAACATCCGTGTTCTACGCCGGTGATTTTGATCCAGCTCTCCCCCCACTAGACTTCTGGTTGGAAGACACCATCACCGACGGCGAGGCTGCTGTGATCCCGATTCTCCTCGAGCCAGCGCCGGAGTACACCAAGCCGGTCTTTGTGGCAACCGGTGCACAGGATGTATTCTTTTGTAACGACCCGACAGTGGCAGAATGTGAAGCGAAGCTGGCGAAGAGCAGGGTTGACTTCTTTCCGAATGTGGCGGAGGACGACTTTGGTTTCTTTGCCCCTGACAGGACTGGGCATGATATTCATTTGCATTTCTCCGCTCCTTTGACATATGCGGCGGTGCATGATTTTCTTGACGCGAAGCTGGCTTAGTTCTTGAAGGACGTGGATTGAGATGTTGTAAAGTTGATCAAGGAAAGCGCCCCGGGACGACATCGGAAGAGTTATCCAGGATGACCTCACATTCGAAGGTTCTCGACCGCCAGCATGACTGAGCCGGCAGGTGCCCCGATTGTACTCGAACGTCATGCCAGTTCGTTGGGAAGGTGCGTTGTCATACCTACCTTATGTATCTGGGAATTTGTAAGCGACACGGGATAGAAATGGGAAGCCTATAAGGTATTGCAAAATTATTTTGTTAGTGACAATGTAGCACGCAGATGAAGCACTCCAAAGCTCTGGCGCGCCCTTGGGACAACACCTTTGGGCTATTGCCGGGTAACCTCGGGAAGTAGCTTTGGGCCGAGCACACAATGCATGTATAAGGTAAGACCTTCCGGCCATCGGAGCTCTTTCCAACGACCTCCCCTTGCCTTCATCAAGATCGCCCAAACCTAGTTGCTTCCCTACCTACCTTATGCCCACGATGCCAGCCATCCCAATTTCCGTCACAGCCTCCAAAGCAACCCTCTTCAAATCCCTCCACCACGCCCCCAATCAACCCCTCCTCCTAGCCAACGCCTTCGATGCCACCTCCGCCCGCATCATCGCCTCCCTCCCCGGCTGCAAAGCCATCGCCACAGCCTCCTACGCATTGGCTCTATCCATAGGCAAAAGCGATGAGACTCTCACCCTCGATGATAACCTCACCCTGTGCCGTCCCATCGCTGCCGTGGCTCATGGGTTCAATCTGCCCTTGACAGTCGATATCCAAGATGGGTATGCTAGCTCAGGTGATTTTACCAAGCTTAAATCGGGGATCGAGAGAGTGATCCTCGAGCTTGGGGCTGTGGGAGTGAACCTGGAGGATTCGTGGCATGAGAGCACCACTGGGGAGATGATACCCGAGGATGAGGCAATAAAGAGGATCAAGACTGTGATCCAAACTGCAAAGGAGCTTGGGGTGGAGGATTTTGTGGTGAATGCAAGGTCGGATACGTTCTTGATGGGGAGCACATTGGACGAGTCAATTCGACGAGGGAAAAGGTACTTGGAGGAGGGAGGGGCGGAGACGGTGTTTATTTTTTGGCCGAGGAATCAAGAGATGAAGGTGGAGGATGTTCAGAAGGTGATTGACGAGCTAGGAGGGAGGGTGAATGTTAGTTGTCGATTGGGAGGGAACCTGACGACGGGGGAGCTGGGGAAGATGGGGGCGGCGAGGGTTAGCGTGGGGCCGCAAGTGTTTTTGGCTGCCGCGGAGACCATTAGAAAGGCCGCGGGGGCGGTGTTTGAAGGTTGAGGGTGATTGAAGATCAAGCTTGCGACATCATGGGAGGGGCACAGTCAAGTCAGAGATCGGGCCTCGTCATGGGGCTGGAAAACAACTAATTGATGTCTCATAACAAACAGTGCTCCCCAACATGGCGTTCTTGTTCCCCGTTTGGGGCGTTCCAGGCCCTCTAGTAATTCGCTATACTTCCCTCTCTACCTGCTTGAAAGAAAAATCCCAATGTCAGATCTCCGAATTCCCCACCATCAGCACCAGCGATCTGATCTGACGTGTTGCTTTGCATAAAACGGGAAGGTGCCAAGCCTTTTTCTTTCAGAAGTTCAGGCATCTTTTACCCCGCCCTACAGTGCTACTGTCGCACTGAACATCACTGATGGGATTGGCCCACGGGGGGCACTGCCATGCGGCAAATGGGGTTTGGCCAGGTGCCCCCTTCAGAATAATTTGATCGAGTGTTTGTCGCACCATGACGTATCCCCGCTTTGAACCTCACCTCACACTCATCTCATATTTTGCGCGACCCCATCTACAAGTCATTGCTATACAGTATCAGCTCTTGCATCTTTTACATCAAGTACATTTGACAACGACCAACCGGTGTTGCCATCGATTCTTTCGACGGTGAATACTTGCGCTTCGACTCATCCACACCACAGCATGTATTCCCTTTTCACCATCCTAACGGCAGTTGCCGCCATGTAAGTCATTTGAATAATCCACTTCATCTCATACACACTAACAGCCAGTTAGCCTTAGTCACTCATCAGTCCAAGCCCAAATCACTGCCGCCCCTTTCACACCCACCCTCTCCGGCTGCCCTGCAGTCCTCTCTGTTACAGACATCTGCTCAACGTGCGTAACACTCGCTTGCATCACCACGGCAGAAGTGACAGTAGGGTGCTCCGGCTGTCCAGAGGCCCCCGCAACGGTGTTTACCGGCTATCCTTGCGAAGGGGGTTGTGATGGGCTTGGAGGATGCAAGACTCTGTATCAGGTGGTGACTGCCCAGGCAGATCAATGTGAGTCTGGACCACTGATACCGCTGCCGTCGATAACGGACGGCGGAGAGAGCACGATTCCGGTGACGCATCATGACTCGATCAGTTCTGGTGAGAGCACTACCACGGGTGCGAAAATTTCACTACAGAGTTGCGCTGTTCAGTCGTGATAAATGCTTGCTGACTCAACATGTGAACAGGTGATGAAAGCAACACCCAAACCATTACCGAGACAGGAGAAGGGGCAGGGCCAACGGGCACGGTAACATCAACTGGTATTGTAACAGTTAGCACGAATGCTGCAAGGAGGTTGTCGCCATTTAGGTTGTGGTAGCTACCTTGCCCAGTCCTTAGCATATCATGTTTCAATCCATCCAACCCAACCCAACATCTGTTACACATCGGCCCTGATATATACCTATCTGCAAGTCTTGCTCGGCCGTGCCTCTTCATGATAACCAAGCGACACACTAAGCCTCAACCCGTTGGTGTCACTTCGGATCTTGCGTCAACCCGCCGTCTTGGCCGAAGGTAAAGTCCGAGCCCTGTGCCCTTTGGGGCAGGTGTTACCCTTGGCTCAACAAATCATTTCCTAAGCACTTTGAGCTGGATGCAAAGCAATTTCGATGACACCAATGTGGTCTGATATCTGAGGATTGAACAAGAGGCTCACCTCAAAGCGAAGAGGGTCTCACAAAGCCAAGCATGAGTATTTTCCTAGACCCGACGCGTAGCTCTCCCATTACCAAAATTTCCAGAGCCCTATGGCCCCTCCATAACGGATCAAATGTCGATCAGACAAGGATCAAGATCTGGAAACCGGAAGCCAAGCACTCAGGCGAAGGGCACAGTAATCCTTGGCGACCTTCAGCAACATGACGCTATTCCCTATCAATGGACAGAATCCGCTCGCCCCACCACCTTCTCCGTTGTGAATGGAACACTTTAAAACAAAAGGGTGCCCCTGAGCTGAAGATCGTCTTCTCTTCAACCTTTGTTTTTCGACAGCAACAATAACACACAGCGTGGACATCTCGAACGGCGGACATCTGACCTCACAAGAGGGAGGAGAACAGGGACGATGGCCAATCCTCAGCATCAATATGGTCAAATGCCAGCTCAGTACTCGGTCCTCCCCGAGGTAGCCGACTATTCGAATCAGGCGCCGGAAGTTGTCGCTCACGATCAGACGCAAAAACAAGCAACCACCACAGCCGGAACTCACTACTACCCTCCATCACAAGACACGTCCACTGGAGCCGGAGCGTCGGCGTACTCTCCACCAGCGTACGTTCAAGAACCAAAGTCCAATTATGACGGAGCAGCAACAACCGTCGCGGCCATCCAATCTTCCCATCCCGAGTCATCATCAACACCATCTGCAGGCCCAAACAGAAAAGTCACTATCCTCTCGGTCTTGGTCGGCATCCTCGCGGTGGCGGTGGTGGCACTAGCAGCAGCAACGGGACTCATGGCCAAAAGAGCGGGTGACAAGGACGTCCAGATAGCAAGCATGAATGCTCAGCTTCAGTCTGCTGGTGTTGATTCAAGTCCATCGTCGGAGGGAAGTGGTGGGGCCGCAGCAGCAGAAAAGGAAACAGCGACAGTCACGGTGATTGCCCCCGCTGCTACGGGAACAGGCTCCTCAGGATCCGGTAGCCCGCCTTCCACATCTGCTTTTTTGGTGGGGGACGTGTCAAATGGGTGCAATGCCAAGGGCGAGAAGATTACAGGGACAGATTATACCACCAAGTGTAAGTTTAGTTCCCTCCACTTCCTTGAGGCCATGATGCTGATGACAATACAGTATACGGCAAGGTTACCTTCAGACGATACTGCAACCAAAAGACCATCTCGGATCCCATCTACGCCATGCACACGCCCGACTTTGAGACGTGTCTGGAGGCGTGTGCAAGCTGGTCCCAGGCTTTGCCCTATGTCTTCGCTGATGTCTCGGACAAGAACCGGGTGAATGTTACGTGCTCTGCCGTCAACTTTGTACCGAAATGGACAGACAAGAATGAGTCAGCCAGGAAGCAAGCGAGGGGGAACTGCTACTTGAAGAGCGGGGAGCAGACTGAAGAGAAGAGCTTGAGGGCGAGTGGGAGTGACCCCGTTGGTCACACTGCGATTGTGATAAAGCAGGCTGCCAAGAAGGACTGATTTCTTGCTTTATTTTGTCTTGTTCATTCTTTATTCTTTCCAGAGTCGCTGGACCTCTTATTCCAATATATTCTTGTTAAATATCCTCGTATTTTCATTATTTTGATAATGTACGGGGGGGTGGAGAGAAGGTTGAGGGAGTAAAACAACATGGATATAGGTACGTAGCTCTGGGAATACGTGTAATGCTCAAGACTACATGAAACCTACAACTTCCCCCTCCTCCTCCACGGCCCTCTCATCTCCCTCGTCCCCTTCAAAACCCTCGGAAAACCCAACAGTTTATTGGTATCCTTCCCACCTCCCCCCATCAAATCACGCAGATAACCCCCAACCTCCCCTGGCATTCCCGCCTTTTCCGCGAGCGCCAGCCACCTCCCAGCATCCATCTCTTCAAACCTCACCTTGCCGCCATGTTTCTTGGTTAGATAGCTCCCCAGCTGATCCAGCCTCACCCAATCCTCTTCCTCCCCGCAATGATTCCTGTATTGCACCTCCTCCTCATTGCCAACAACTTCAGTACTAGACGCCAAAACATCAGCGCACACATCCCTCGCTACTTGATCGACACCGACAAATTGCAACCACCGCCCTGCGGATGATACAGCTGGCATTTTGGGCACAGCGCGCAGCTTCTCGGCATACAACAAAATGTTGTGCATGATAGCCAGCTCTGGGGCGCCGTCACCAAGTATAAAACTCGGTCGGTGGATTGTGACCTGCAGACCTGTTGCCGCGCGGGCATTGGCGAGGTACTGCTCCGAGACGTACTTGGAGAGGACGTACCCCGTCGCGCTTGTCAAGTCGGGTGGTTGCGGTAAGGAAAGGGGTTCTTCGTAGAGGTCGGCTGTTCCGAGTTGGGCTATGCCAGCCGTGGAGATGAAGTGAAACGTTGGGGATGGGCTGGCAGGGTTGGAGAACTTCAGGGTGAGATAGACGAGGGTCTTGGTTGAGAGGAGATTGGCGGCGCGGAGGAGGGGATAGGGACGGAGGAAGTTGATGTCGGCTCCGTTGTGGATGACTACTAGTTTGTTGGTTGGGCTTGTAGGGGAGAAGATTTGTTGGGTGGTGGAGGGGGAGAGGTCTAGGTTGGGGTCGCTGAGGTCGCCGGGGTGGATGGTTATCTTGGGAGAGTTGGTTACCCAGGGGGGGAACTTGGAGGCGTTGCGAACGGTGATGCAGTGGATGTTTTTGACGAGGGGGTGGGGGAGGAGTTGGCGGAGGAGGGCCCCGCCTAGAAAGCCTGTGGCGCCGGTTAGGATGATTGTGATATCGGTTACATCGACAGAGGGAAGATGGTTGGGGACCCTTGTCATGGCGGGGGCACGCTCTTTGAAGGCGGCCTCGTCCTGCCAGTTGATAGCCCCGGCGGTGAGGGTGCCTGTGGTGTTGGCGGCGGCGGCCAGAGTGCCGTCTAGTAGGGCTGACATTTTCCCCAAAGTGTTCGCCTCAAAAAGCTTTGGGAGTGGAAGAAGGACACCAAAGGCCTTGTTGACTTCCCTCTGTATGCCTATCAGCAGCAGCGAGTTTCCACCGACCGAGAAGAAGTCACATTCGGGCCCCATGGTACTTGGGTCGACGATATCACCGACGACTGACAGCCAGATTTTCTTCATGTTATCTTGTGTGCCACTTTTTTGTTCAAGCTTTGCCTTTTGTAGAACTTGATAAGTAGTAACAGCCAGTGCGGGCAAAGGAACGGCGGCCGCCATCTTGCCGAGGGTGCTACCTTGAAAGAGAGTCAACAGCGGGATATCATGACCAGTGCGCTCCTTGATCTCACTCTTCATCTTGATGAGTAGCAGTGAGTTCCCGCCAACAAGGAAGAAATCCGAGTTTGGGTCCAGTCGCTGGCCGGCAACAACATCACCCAGTACTTTTCTCCATATCTCTTCCATTTCGGGCAGGAATGGAGACACCGCTATACCTCCGCTCCTCGGAACTTGCGTGGCAGTCTTCAGCATTTCTGATTTGGTTGACACCTTCTGAACAGGTGGGCTTGGTGTAGGCTCTTTCCAATCAAGAGGCGCCTTAGAAAGGAACTTCCTGTCCACTTTGCCATGATGACTGAGTGGAATAGACGCCAATGACACAACCACCGAAGGCCGCATGTACTGCGGCAGTGTTGTGAGGTCAGCGGCAACATCTCTCAGTCTTTTGTCCACAGCTGGCCCAGTGATGCCTCCATATCGTCTCTGTGCCTCTAATGAAAGCACAACATGGGCGACGAGAAAAGCACTGGCAGCATCTTTGTCATCATCCCCACGATGGCGAACATGACAAACAGCCTCCAAGATATCACCCTTGCCAGCAGCCACCATGGCCGCCTCGACCTCTCGCAGCTCAAACCGCTGACCTCTTAGCTTGACCTGAGTGTCACCGTTCATTCTGCCCAGGGCAACAAAAACACCATCCTCGCGCATGTAACCGCGGTCTCCGCTCAAATGTGCGTGCGTCCACCCATTGGAGATAGCCCGAGGATTGGCAAGGGGGTCAGGCGGGAAGCGAGCAGCGGTCAGTTCGGGTTGTTTGATGTACCCAGAAGCGACGCCCGCCCCTCCGATGACGATCTGGCCTGGGACACCAGCGGGAAGCGGGTGATTGTCTTGATCCATGATGTACACGCTGTAATTAGGCATGGCCTTTCCAATTGGTATCACTGGTGGAAGATTGGGGTCCTGATACGGTACTTCGTAGGCATGCGAGACGATGGTCTCGGCTGGGCCAAATGCATTGAAGAAGCGCAGGTCTGGCTTTTGCAAGTCCCTCAGCAGCTCCAACAAGTTGCTTCCGATCGCCTCGCCGCCGGATATGTGGTATTCCCATGATGACTGGCGCAGTTGGTCGACGCCTACTCCGTACTGGAGCCATGACACGGCTTCGGAAGGAACCGCGGACGTGAGTGTGATGTTCTGGGAGACGATGAGGGCGGTTAACGCCGAGGGATCTCTCCGAGCATCTTTGCCAGCGACGAACACTGAGCCGCCGGTGGCAAGCCCAACCAGGGTCAACCACCAAGACAGATCAAAGCTCAGAGCGATTTGCTGAAGGACATTCTGAGGCTTCATCGGAAAGCTGTGGAGGAACCCGTTGATGGTGTTGGTGACCATTCGATGGGGAAGAGACATGCCTTTTGGCACACCAGTGGATCCGCTCGTGTATAAAACAATGGCCTCATCGGAAGGCTTTGGGCGGTAGAAGTCTGGCATTGTCCCAGAAATTTGCTCGATGTTAGTGATATCGATGATCACAAGGCTGTTGGCTACTGCTGTATCGGCGAATATCTCCTTGCAAAGCGTACTGGTGGCATCGTGAATCAAAACGGCGGTTAGGTCGGCATGGCTGACGATGGTCTTGAGGCGTCCAACACCTTGTGTAACTTCGAGAGGCACGTAGCTCCCGCCAAATCGCCAGATGCCGAGCATGGAACAAACCCAATCCACAGTCGGCTCTTGGAGAACACCGATTCTTGATCCAGGGGCCACAGACGATGACCCAGAAAGCGCGTGTGCTATTTTGACGGATTTGGTCATCATGTCTGCATAAGACAGTGCAGCGCCATCGGTGTCTCTCAGTGCGCTCTCTTGGGCATGTTCAATCGAGATGCCGTCCAGTTGACTGATCAGGGATCCGAAGTCCATGTCCAGGCTGACTCCCTGTCCAAGAGAAATGGCGCCTTGAACAGCATCTTGATTAAACATCTGTGGCGCCCGTGCTGAAAGATGGATGTCGTCGGTGAAAGCTTCCATCAGATTCATGAAACAATCGAGTAGAATCTGGGCCTCTTCCTGGCTGTAAAGCTCTTTCTGAACCATAATCGCAATCCATGGGTCGCCAACGGGTGGGTCGACCACACCCAACATGATGTCGTACATGGTCTCCCCCATCTCATGATCGCCGTTCGTAATCGTGCCATCAGTTCCAAAGGGTCTGTCCTCTGCGACGCGGACGTAGTTGACGAAAGCCTGAAACAGAGGACTGTGAGAGGGATGGCGGATAGCTCCGACCTCGTCCAGGACGACATCAAACGGAACGCTTGAGTGCCTCAACCCAGCAGAAACTTTGATCTTGTTCTCTTGAAGTAGGTCAAGAAAAGACTTGGAGAGATCCGAGCGTAGTCTCAGAGCGAATGTATTCAGGAAGATGCCAATGCTGCCCGAGAATTCTGGATCGTTCTGCCTGTTTGCACTGGCCACTCCAATACATAGATCATCTGTTTGGGCCAGTCGACCGAGGAGGATCTGAAAGACGGTGAGATACAGAGCGAACGAGGACCGGATGTGCCCTTGCTTTCGTAGCTGGAACAGTTTGGCCGTAATCCCAGGTCTCAGCCGTCTTTCTGCTCGCGTATGGCGGTAAGTCGTTCTTGTGGCTGGTCGAGAAGACCGAAGCGCGGTGTTCGGCGAGAGGGGCAGGATCGGCAAGACCTCTGGGAGATCTTGAAACTCGGTCTTCCAGAATAAGATGTCCTTCGCATGCTGCCCTGTCTGCAGCCGCTCGTGCTGTCGTTTGAAAAACTCGTTTTGCTGGACCGGGGGCTGCAAAGCTTGTCCTCCATAGGCCAGTCTGAGATGATCAGTCAGGGCCATGATGCTCGTCGCATCAATATTGATGTGATGGTAACCAACTAAGAGGTGATGGCGGGTTGGAGACTCGACAAGGAGCAGAAGTCGAAGGGACTGGCCACGTGTGATATCGTACACGTGTCTGTTCAAGATGTCGATTTCTGTGCGAACCTGGTCCGGAGACGCAATCCTCTTGATTTCTAAACGCAGTGGAGATTTTTCCAAGACCGCTTGCATGGGTTGGTGAGTCTCGGGGTCGGTGATGAACGCGGTACGGAGCCCTTCGTGTTGTATGGCCATCTCATCAACGATTCGTGCAAGGGCTTCGACATCAAGCTTGGTTTTGGTTGTGATCAAATACGGGATAGTATTGTTGAAAAAGGTAGGGTCCGCTACAAGCTGGGACATGAACCAGAATCCAGATTGGCCGAAAGATGTCGGAAGCACCTTGATGATTCTGGGCTCGCGTGTTGTTTTGACGGCAACTTCGTGTAATTCTGCTGTTTTCGCAGGAGTCTTCGAGTCCTCTGTCATTTGTTCGGGGTTGTCCTGTGGAGCTGAGCTTCTCAAACGCAGGCAACCCGAGACGTTGAGCCTTTTGGTGTTTGTCCCGCCGGCAAATTTGCTTCTGATTCGAAAGTTGACGAAGTCTGTTCTGTCTCCGTGTCTCTCATGGCTGCCGGTAGACTGGAATTCGACTTCAATGGTAATCTTGTCGTCTTCTCGTGTCAGAGTGATATCCTGATGTACACAAACGTCGTCAAGTTCGAATCTCCGCAGGACCCTCGATCCGGAGAATACGAGAGACGCCTCGGCAATCAACCTGACATACCCAGCGGGCGGGAAGATGCTTGGTAACAGGGCATCTTGCAGACCGACAAGAGAGAGCAGCTCAGAAACGCTCAGTGTGTTGCGCCAGGTGATACCAATGCCAAGAGGATCTGTCGTTGAGATGCCCAGCAGTTGGTGGACAACACGCTTGCGACTTGAAGTTGACATGTTGTCGCCGGCTGGTGGAATGCTGGTTACCTAGGTACTTAATTCCACGCGGTGAGCTATACTTGTATACCTGTGAGAGACGTCACCAACATAGGTAACGTTTCGATTTGAATCACGCACCGTATGCGAAAGGCTGGAACGCCTATCTCGAATGCTGGGTAATCGCGAGTCTTTAAAAGTGTTGCTTTGCTTGACGTGTTCTTGTGGCCCGAGGTAGGCATAGGCAAGGTGAGCGGCGAGCAGAAAGCTCAACCAAAAGGCGAAGAAAACGATGATGGATTCAGCGATGAGAAAGCTACAAAAAAGATGAGCAGAAAGAATATATAGGTACTTGTCACAAACCTGTGGGCCCGGAGCAACTCGAGCACCTGGCCTATACCACGCCCCACACAAGGTGAATATTTTTCCCACGTGTGGGAACAGCCCTTCGATTTCTGTTTATAGGTATTTAGAGGCTTTTCGGAGCTAGGCCCCACTTATTATCCCATATATATCCCTAACCCTCTTCAAAATTTCCACTGCAGCCATATATCTTTTTCGCCATGGCAATCTCAATGCAACCACCCACTTTTCTTACAAGCCAACGGCCGTCAGGCAGCTGCACCTGCAAAGCCCACCTTTCCTATTTGCAAGGCCCAGTTCAACCATACCTACCACTGGGAGCCTGCAAGCCACTGGGAGCCTGCAAGCCACTGGGAGCCTGCAAGCCACTGGGAGCCTGTAAGCCACTGGGAGCCGGTAAGCCACTGGGAGCCGGTAAGCCAGCGCCTGATCCATCCCCAACTCCGGGGTCAGCCAATCAGTGATACTTGTTGGCCCTGCCCAGCCTAACAAAGGGTCCCAACCAGCCCCCATTCCGGTTCTGTGGGCCAACAAATATAAACAGAGATTGCAGAGGGCAGAAACAAACCAACATATAGGTACCAGGGGTAGATCCCGGAGCAGCTACACCCACAAATCTATTAGTGCTGGCGCTGACCACAATCCCAATCATGGTCGATATGCCTGCACTCCATATCCGCTTTACACTTGACCCAATCCCCCCATCCGTATTCCTCTACTCCTAAAATGAGGCATCCAAAGAATGACACAACTCCCGAGGTACCTTACTTGGGTTACCTGAACCTGCAACGAGACAAGACCTTGTACTACTTTCAAGGCTCTTTCCTCCTGAGCGCCAGTTATAATGACGATCACTTACCTAGTGCCCCATTGCTGTTGTGGAAGGGAGGTGAAAGGTGGGTCTTGGAAAGCGGCTCAGGGGTAAAAAGAGCTCTCGCGCAATTCTTGTGTGCAGAAAGTCTCTCATCCATGCCCGTCCTACTTATGAACGGGTGTTTACTCAAGAATGAGAAGCGCAATCCGCCCTAGAGGCATATTTACCCTTTATGCTTTGCGAACAACTACTCGTCTCGTCTCCTGGAGCGCACCCAAGTCACTGACACTTGGTTGGGCAGTGGACAAGGGGGCGCTTTTAAGGTTCAGCAGACACAACCGGACCGCAGTATTTGGTTTTAATCTTTGAACGCTGTTTCCGTTGCGTGGTAGCATAGCGGTTAATGTATTCACGAGTTAGAGCGAAGACCGTCACCAGTGTTATGTTTTTCAGCGTTGCTTTCTTTTTTTCTTTTCTTCTCGTTATTATTCCTTTTCACCAAAATAAGACTGAGGGCTATCAGACTATTGCTTAAAGAGATAATACCTGACGCATCCGAGACACAAGGTCTGTAAAGGCATCATCACTTTACACGTACTCATAGCAAAGATAGCCACCCTTGATATCCATGACATCTGCCACCGTGACATTCGGAATGATCCCCAAGGACGACATGACATGGCCCAACGTGATCGTCTTCCCTCCATCACCGCTCGTCGGATCTGGCGTCACGGCCAGAATTTCAGGAGTAGGCTTCCCCCACATGGCCGATTCCACCTCCATGCCTCCAGGGAACTCAGAAAACCCCACTGCCGGATCCTGCGCGTTGAGCCCACTGATATCTTTCAACCTCTTCGTCAGATCCTTGCTCTGCCAGTCCCACCACATCTTGTCCATAAACCCATGATGCAGGAAAAACAGCGGATCACCCGACGAAGTGATCGAGTCCCCGTCCATCATTGCCAGCGCCATGTGTCCCAGGAGATGAGGGCCCGAGTAGATCGCATCAAGCGCCTGGGTGTACGTCGACCCACTGGTGGCCGCGGCGACCTGTGTGGCGCCACATTGGTTGCTCAGCGCGTTGGTGATCCGCCGGTTGACGCAGCGCGGTTGGGATTTGAACCCCGGGCCGATGTTGACGGTGAGATTCACAAACGGGCCGTCGGCGACGCAGTTCTGCGGGCCTTTGCCGCTGCCGCCGAAGCCAGTGGCGGGATCGAAGACGGGGCTGCTTGAGAATTTCCCTGCGTCGCGGGTCTCATCCCAGTACGGGAGGGGGCCGGAATACCCACATTCTTGGAGGAGGAAGGAAAGGATGTTGAGGTAGTACCTGTGGTAGGGGAGGAATTGGCCCGTGGTGTGGATTTGCAAGGCATGGATCTGGTGCAAAGAGACGAGTTCATCCCAGCGGGTTTTGGCGCCGGGGAGGCGGTTGAGCTTTTGCGGGGAGGTGAGGAGGCAGACGTTGGCGGCGAGGTAGGCTTTCTTGTCGGTTTCTCGCATGTCATGCCAGGATGGTCGTTTTTGTGGGGTGATGCATGCTGTGGTTGTGGGTAGGGCGGCACCGAGGGCGGTGCTGGCCGCGAGGAGAACGAGGAGGAGATCACGGAGCATGGTGTTGGCTGCTTTCTTCACTTCCCCGGCCCAAGTCAGGTAGGTTCCATGGCGGTGTTACTGAGTTCATATAAATGGTTACTGTCACTGTCATCGTTTGCCACTTGGTCCACATCATCTCACGGGTTAGATGATGGGGCGCTGACATTGGCAACTCCAGAGCATATTGATACCTACACAATATCCCCTAGCCGGTTACGGGTAAATTCAGCTGACCCTCCCCCCACAGATTCAATTCTCAAGTGCCGCCCGTGCCTGCCGAGAACCGCTCACTGGCAGCGGACTGATATTGAGCCCCAGATATTCATGCAGTTGGTTAACAACATGGTGATCTTGTTCTGACCCCATTGGTGCGGATCTGGATCACATAGCCTTTCATCTCAAGCGTTGCGTACCTTAAGCAATTGGCTCTAGATTGTGGTGTTGCTATAGTACAAAGACAGCCCCAGCAGATAGTACTTCTACGGCAACCGCATAACGGTGTAGAGAACAGCGGTCTGCGCTATTCGCTAGTCTCCATGTTCTCGAAATTAAACGTCTTCCCATTCTTCAACCTCTTTCGAACCATCCGCCTCATCCTCCTCCTTGGCCAGGCTACTGTATACCGGCACAAGGACTTCGGGATCATCGGTGATACCAAAGAGCCTTCTTCTCTCTTCCAAATGCGACCTCTCTTTTCGTCGCAAAACTGGATCCCAACATCCCATGTCATGGCGAAAGCTCTTCTCAAACTCCTCAAAGGCGTGTTTGGGCGTGCAGCGCTCATGGCCAGGCATGTATTTGAAGACTGCAGAGTAGTGAATCTGCCATTTCATGACGGAATTCAGGCTTTTCCCTAGCATTGTCTCGTCAATCCGGGCCGGACTAAGCTCCTCGACATTGCCTTCGGACCACTTCTCGAATATGCTGGCGAGAAGGATAGCGTCGCACTTAAGCCCGGATTGGCTTCCACCAGGGTCTGAAGAAGGGGGCTCTCGGCAATGGCCCTTCCACTTTCCGGGGGCGATTCTGTCAAAGGTCTGCTGACAAAATCTCTGATAAAAAGAGATCATTGTATCGCGACGGCAGTCGCCTATAAACTCTGGTTGTGGGTAAGCGACACGGCCAGCTTGACAGCAAAAAAGGTTGACTCGGGTATATATACCTGGGAGATCCGGCATTCCGCATTCCAGCTCCCCTGGTGCCATGAGCAACAGTCCTAACTCGCAGTTGTCATCTGCTGTACGGAGTAACCATTCTTCCACTGGCACTTCTTCGTTGTTACCCTCGTCCTGAGCCACTGGGTTTCCAGTTTCTTCTACCGTGTCGGCCGTTTCTGTTACCCCAGCTTCTGTTTCCTCTGTCTGGTCGCCGAGTACGCCAGGTGCCGGAACAATACAAGCCCGGAGGATAAAATCTTTCAGCTGCATCAAATACAGCTTTTCATCGCCCAGGTGCCATGCAATTCTTATCAGCCATACTCTTTCTTCCGTCTTGATTTCTTCCGCCGACCGGTCTCGCATGACCTTCAACCATCGTGATACCCACGGGCTGAGTTTCCGGGATAGATCGTACTTGTTTGCCAACACAAGAATGCGGTATAATTCCTCAGTCGATGGAGATGGTGGCACAGAGTCGAAACTGGCGTGGGTTATATGGAGGAGGGTTTGCATATCGCGCGGCGAATCGTGAGGTAAGGAAACAATCCATGGTAGACCGGATGAGGGAGATGGCTTCCACGATTCTGCCCATGCACCTCCAAAAAACATGGCCTTGAAAACTGGAGAGCAGCGGCGGAGTGTTGAAGAGCAGACAAGAAAGTCCGCCGTAGGCTCAGATTCCAGGGCGCCGCCAATGCGCAAAATGAGGTCGCCATCTGGGTCGACGAGCACCGTCGTCACTCCCTCGATACATGGCTCCCGCCGTTGATGTCGTTGGTGTGGTGCTGTCGGCATTCTAAGATTTTGTCCTTGCAAATCTTGAGGAAGGGAGACCTGCACATGGATCGAGTGATTTTGAAAATTCAGGTGAGACAATGCTGCCCTGCTGATGCGCTGTCTCAGTCAGGCCGTCAGCCACAGCTTATCGTGTCCGATAGTGCTTCTTAGTATCGTGCCAAGCCCCATTTTTCCCGTCTAGTGTACACATTGAACCCTAACCCCTTCCCAGAGACATCTGGACCACAAGTGATACTTCTCTCTGTCTTGGTAGGCCTCTGGCCGCATGCTCAGTGTCCTGCTCTTATCGGTGGGGTAAAGCTGCTGCCTCATCTTCCTCAAAGACCTGTGTTTTCTGATGATAAGATTTTGTTCCGGACTTGACTCGCTGTTGGTGTGAGGTGAGGCTATCACGAGCTTCGAATTGGTAATGCTGTTGCCGAGATGAACGCCATGACGTCAGAAGTTCCGATGGAAGGACCCCTAGCCTGAAAAGAGATGTGCCAAGGCACCCGCACGGGCCACACCCGTATCGAAAATCCATCTCTGCCGGGATATCCATGTGATCAAGCGACGAACGATCCGGCGGTTCCAGGATTCTGTCCTGTTGTGCGACGAACCACAGCAGATCTTCTACAAAATATCGATATGGCCGTGGTGTCCGCCACTCTCATCTCAAGTTTGTCCCTCCATCTCGGCCCCGAAGTCGCTTGACAGCCCGCCCATGATCTTCGCTCGCTCTTCCGCCCTGGCCGCTGGGCTCGTAGGGCTGACCCCACTCACAGCTGCTTTCGGGACCATCAACGAACCAGTGAGAGATATTTTTCCTGACACTCGACATCGTTGAGAATCTTGCTCATACTTCAAGTAGGTCATCCTCGGTCAGCACAATGAACATGAAATGGTTACACGCCTAGCTTTCCAATGTCCAAGCGGCCAGAAAAGCGACGGCGTATGTTTTGAGCCCCGGTCACTGGACCAACTCGCAGGCTATCATCGCGATGTGATGGGCCTAGCCCTCCCCGGTGCCGGCTTCAACGGCGCTGTTGGAGCTCCAGATACCCTTGACCCAGTACCTGAGGGGCCAGAAGCACATTGTGACGATGCCGATTTCGTCGACATACCGGGATATCCGCAGACCCGAAAAGAAGCCAACAAGAACCTTGAAAAATGTGTTGATCACCTACGGGCGCGCTTCCGGCAAGCATGGGTTTCGGCAGAGATGCTTGTCGATGAAAGAAGAAGAATCCAGCCCGGCGAGGTTGAACTCACGAATCCTTTTGGTGGGGATTGTAACTTTGCCTTCGAGTCTCTCCAGATCAACGTCTTTGCGCGTGCCAAGTGTAGCACTCTTGAGGGGTTTGGGCGCGCGTTGCACGGAGTGCAAGATTTTTACGCCCACAGTAACTGGGCTGATGAAACCGACACAAGCCAGCCCATCAGTGAAATTAACCCACCAGGACTCGCCTTGAATGGTACGGCGCCGTTTTTGGACTTGAGGGCCTCAGGCCCAATACCAGAACATCAAATACCCTACAATTTGACCACTGGATGCTTCACGATACCTGACGGGACTCCTGGTTCGGGAGACTGCGCGGGACGAGTTACACATCATGCCTTAAACAAGGACCATGGAGTAATCAACCTGGATGGAACATTCGGTCAAGCGGGACCTGGGTCTCCGCGGAGTGAGGTAATCGCGAAGAACTTTGAGAATGCCGTCCGTGCCGCCGTACAAAGCTCGCAAGAGACTTGGGCTGCGTTTCGGGAACATCTCAGGGAGAAGTATGGTGTAGTTTCCGGGAACCTCATGATCTGTGCTTTGGTGCGCGACGACCCAATCAAAGATTGCCGCAAACGTACTCTCGCCATTGCCCTCGATACCTCCAGCAGGAGTGGAGCCTTTGAGGCGTCGGGAATGCAGGTCCAAATGGCTCGAGAGTTTAACTCAAAGCTGTCCTCGCATGGGCTGGACAGAGTGGAGATCATCGAGTTCGCCGAGTCACCCAAAGTTGTCTACCCAATGGGCTTCCCGGAATCTGCGGCCTTCAACGAGCTGCTGGATACCAGCGGCCGAACCAACATCGGCAACGCGCTTGATGTTGCCATTGATGATATCATCCAGTCACAGCCTGACACCTACACGGACAGAGGTGCCGTGGTGCTCCTGACTGCTGGCGCAGAGCCCGAAAATACGGAAGATAACCGAGAACTGGCTGAATACACCCTTGCCCAGGTCGAGCGCGCTGCCAAAGAAGGCATCCGCATTCACTATGCTTGTATCAACCCACCACGGCCGCTTCAAGCTGATCCAGAAGAGCCATGGCAAGAATGCTCACCTGGTCACTCTATTATCCCCGCAGTCTTGAAGACAGGCGGCACCTTCGCCTACATCAACCACCTCTCCGGCACACCCGATCTAGCCCCAGCTGCCCACTTCATCAGCACCATCATGTCTCGCGGCCTTACCTCCACGGATGAATATGAGCCTGAATTAACGCGCATCTACCCTGGGATCACCATCGCAGCTCTTCTCAGCCCCGACGACTACCCCTCCAAATCCTTGTTCTACCCGGCCAGCCCCTCGGAAAAGATCAACATCACCATTCGCGACCGTGCCCTCGACGGCCAAGGAGTAGGCAATGGCGGAGGTGGCTGCTTCTCTGTCACTCTTCGCGACCGAAAACTTGAAGACCTCAAGATAGCAACCTACACCAGCTGCGGTACTGAGCCGCTGGAGCTAAACTACGAGGCGCTACAAGAAGTTGACTTGCTGATCGTTGCTGAGCTGGGAGACCCGCACCATCCACATCACAAAGGAATGCCAGAACTACAGGGCGTTGTTTTCACATTGGAGCTGAGCACCAACATGCCGGTCAAGAATGAGACGTCCACCAGAACATCGTCCAGCATTGTGAGCTCCAAGGCGACGCTTAGGATGGCCGAAGAGACGGGAACAAAGACTGAGGAGTTCCTGACGAGTGAGACGGTTGAAGTGTTGGAGGAGACAGAGACAGTAAACGGGACTGCATCGACGACGTCAAGGGGAAGTCACAAGGTTCATGGGGATGCTGGGGTAACTGGGAGTGTGGTGCCCGCCAAAGAGGCCGTGGAGACAGGGAGGGAGCGGATGGGCAGTATGGAGGATATCTATGTTACTACTATTACAGGAAACTATAGCGAGGATGGTTCAGACGTCATTGGAGATTTGAAGTAGATAGTCGGTAGAAGATGGTGTAGAGATGTTAGAAATGATACCCCTTTTTCTGATGCAATGAAATCGGTAGCTAGGTTGAAGCATGTTCTGCAACAATGGATCTATGTCTACCATGTCGTTGCGAAGCATCCTTCCTCCACTCACTCCACTGAATCCCGTGATCGACTTCGAAGTTGTCTCTCAACCCCACACACGTCAAGATCACGCAAATTCTCGCTGTTTTGAAAGAAGTGATTTGAAAGAAGGGATCTTGAGAACGGTATTTTGCCTCAGGGATTTTCATTCTATAGGGCAGCCAGGTCCACATCGCCAGTTGTCCCACTCCGCTACAGCCGCAGCTCTGCATAATGATCATCAGAGGATTCCAAGCTGGCACAAAACATAGATGACTGAATAATAATGCGACTAGATTCGTCAAGGGATTCATCAAAAGTCCTCATGCGAAGACAGCCTGAGCTGTGTATCCAGATACACGTCTACATCTCCGTGGCGTATCATAGGCTTTCCCATTGCTCATCCCTAGTTTCCCATCAAATCCAAAATCATTGCAAGAAGGTAGGCGGCACCTCAGGACCTGGGGCATAATAGTTAGCATCAGACCTATCATTCCAAACCAGCCAAGAAACTCACCCCAAACATGCAGGTTGTCGGGCGCGGCCTTGTTATGGTGTGTTGGCTCGTTCATGTCTAGCAAATCACCATCCACGTAGTGCTCCAGAATGAACCCAGAGGGATCAAACCAATAGTCAAAGATCTGGCTGCCCATGACGTGTCTTCCCACGCCCCAGCAGTTGGTGTACCCTTGATGGCGCAGCCAGTCGTGACCCAGCACTTGAGCGTCAAAATCGTGTGTCTCAAAAGAGGAGTGGTGGACGTGCATCTTGGGCCCTTCGAAAAAGAAGAAGCAGTGGTGGTCTACAAAGTCTTTCCCACGGTCCAGGCGGAAGAAGACGGTCACATTCACGCCTTCGTCATTATGGACAAGCTGGTTGGTAAGAAAGTCAGCTCTCTGAACTGATATCAATCTTTGGTGTGGGAAACTGTTTACCTCGCTGGGGTGGAAGTTGAAATATGACGAATAAAATTCATAACACTTGGCAAAGTTCGTTACGCACATTCCGAAGTGTCCGAGTTTGTGTACGGGTGCTGGTCGCTTCTCGAAGCGTTGGAACTTGTTCGGCTCGCGATTCTTCTCGTTCGGCTGTTGTTACAACACAAAACAGGTCAGCCAGCAATCTTCACAGTGTCGGGTGCATGTTTTCGTAACGACTTACATAGTTGAATTTGAGCACTGGGAAGCCGGGGTCTCTCCTTTCGACCTCAGACTGCCCGTATACCAAGTGGAAGGGGAACCCATCCACGGGATCATAGAAGGTGACCCTCTTGCCACCCCCTGGCACATCCTTGAGCTCGTGTACCTCGGTGGCTTTGCATTCTTTCGGAAGCGACTTGGAGGCGTAGACCAGGTCCTCCTCAGACTCGACGACAAAGGCAGCTCCACCGAACTCGGACTTGTCAGAAGCTTCGAGGGCGATCACGAAAGGCTCGGTTCCATACCCCCTGAAGAAGGTTGTCTTGCCAATCGTCTCGATCTCGTAAAAGCCAAAGTCAGTAGCAAACCGCTTAGCAGCTTCAATGTCGGCGTGCTTGTACCAGACATGAGCTGGGCGCACCAGTTGAATCTTCTTGAGAGGGTTAGATGGGAGTCCGGCGGCCATGGTGAACTTTGGATGCTGTGGATCTACCTTAGTGGTCGTACTCAGATAGTTGGTGATGGGACAGGAATGTTGACAACAAGATCTGGTTTGGACAGAATTAATCCTACAGGGGGCAGGCCGCACGGGGGATATATCTAGGGTCCGGCCGACGGACCAGGAGGCCAACATGGGACGAACTGGCTCGATTCTCTAGCGTGAGCGCGGGGATGCGGTGGGGTAAAAGCGACAGTGACGCAGGTCGCGGCAATTCAAGGGAGAAGACCAATGACCATGTTCCGATCGCGCGACGGCAGTTTCGCCATTGCCCAATAGCGGGCGCCGGGTAATGTCGAGCGCCCGTCGTTCGGGTATCTCATGAGTCCACTCATGTCGCGTCGGCGTGTGACGGTGTAGGAGGAAAGACACAGCTTTCGGACTTCCGGGGAGATGATGTGCTTAAGGGAAGCCACCGTCGTGTGTCAGTTGCGTCTGGCCAGCATGAGCCACACATCGAGTTTTGTGGCTGCGGTCCAAAATGCAAATTAATCCGATGCCACGTCATTAGCCCCTGGCTTCGTTGTGCGTTGCTAATCTCCAGATGGTCTCTCGCCCAAGCTGTCGACAGGGCTTCTCGGTTGCTTTGTTATTCCACACTTTCAGGACGTGGATATGAACTTACCCAAACGTTCTGGTCGATGATACAACTTGGGAAAACTCTCCTCATCAATGTTTTGCTGAAAGAAAGTTCCAGCTCTGTGGTGCGGGGAAGTTTGACCACACTGCCATCGACATGCAGCGGGGAAATGCTCGAAGTGCCAAGATCCGGGGTAAACAAGCTCAGCAGCTTCCAGGTTGGAGCCCAAATCTATATTCACACCATTAATCTATTTCTCAACCAATTACAGTGCTCTCGTGACTATTGGCCAGGATTCCGGACCTGGGTCCTGGTGCCTGGTCCTCTGCAACTCTAGCCATAAAACCTGGTAGCTTCACGGTCTAGACCTACAACATAGCCCTTTAGGGCCTTGCGAGAAGGGGTGAAAAGGGTAAACGGGCCGCTGGGTGGTGACACCACAGACTCGCTTGGGTCGCTTCTGGCCTCGACTACATCACACCGAGTGAATGTTCACTATACCGGCCACTTGGTTGGTCCGTCTTACTGCGTGTCAACCGCCTTGCAATCTACAACTCATCCTCGACTAAGTCTTAAGAGGCTTCGTTCTCCGTTCAATTGGGTGTGAATACCATCAAGTGTCCAGCCACCTTTGTCATTGACTCTCCTAATCTAGACTAGAACATGGTATGTTATCCAAGCTGAACAAATTCCGCCCGCGCAATGTTTCCACTCGAAGTGCTTATTGGTTCTGCTGCTGTATTCCCCGGGATGATCACACCCATTTGTAACTTATTGAGAAGGGCTGTGTGGTTGCCAATGGGCTTTCCATCACAATGTGGTTGTAGCCGAACAGATGAGTGCTCCGCTCGTGTATTTAAACGTTGTGTCTTCTCCCCGGATTACAACATCCTCTTCCATTCTGACAACATCTCTCACCCAACGCAACCAACATTACCAAGTCTTCAGTCCTCCTTCTGGAAAAATGCGGTCCTTCTACATCCTTGCGGCCTTCCCTCTCACTGCCTTTGCTGCTATCAACGGCCACTGCACTGGCGCCGAGGCTACTGGCGAATGGGGTTCCAAGGGCATTTGCATCCGAACCGGCACCTGCAACAGCTACAATGGTGCCTACAAATCTGGTGCCTGTCCCTTTGACGGCGACGACGTCAAGTGCTGCCTGATCGGCCGTGGCCCTTCCAGCTCCACCAACCCTTGTGGTGGTGCTTCTTGGTGTGACTGGACTTCGAACTCATGCAGTGGTAGCCGATTGTCTGGTAAGTCTGCCCAACCATTAGCACACCCACTTTATCACGACTGTGCAATTCTTCCAGTGTTAGCTTTTCTCATACTTACTATTCGGGTTAATAGGTTACTGCCCTGGCGGAGACAACTACAAATGCTGCCGGATCTGATTCAGGTAGTTTACCTGGTACTCATCAGCTCTCGCTTTCATCACGGGGCTGGGCATGAGGGCATCATAGGTTGTGTGCCGATGAAAAAAAAAGTTTAGTATGTCAGGTGTTGGTAACAAGTAGGTAACAAAAGCCCTGTAGGGATGAGGAGAAATCCGAATATATTCGGGTGCCGTTCGTTTGGACTTCATCGCAAAACAAATAGTTGGAGCTTTGGGTTAAATGAATATCAAACACCATCTCTCCTCAGTCATTTTTGACTACCTTGGCAACAACGGTGACAGCCCTGACCGCCTTTGACGTAGCAAACCACCCAAATACCCTCCTCGCCAGCCTGAATCCCCCACCAAGTGAGATACCGGACTCAGCCAGAACCTTATCTTGCCTTTCCAAGAAAGCAACAAGACCTGGGAAAACATGCTCTGATACGTCCTTGATGATTATCGAGTCCCTTTCGTAACCACATGCCACCAGCTGCTCCCAGTACTCTTCCTCCATCAAGAAAGCCTTCCATGGACAGCCCATCAGCACCCCGATCAGTCTTGCCAGCATTGTTTCCCGCCAAGTTGCTGTCTTGGACAAGCACAAGTCCGACCCCATAAAATTCATGCCAAGGTTCCGCGCAGCATACTGCCAGATGGGCTTTCGTGAGGGCGAAAAGTGGTATAAACAGTCCGATGCTAGGAGCCATTTCCTAGTGGGCTTCTCGTATTCCTTGAATTTTCCCACGGCAGACTTTACCTCCTCGGGCCAATTGTGTGGTTTGGACGCATCAGCGCAGACGAGATGAAATGAGTCGAGCGTAGTGCGCTTTGTCAGTGCCCGTGGGGTCTGGTATTTTTGTGAGGCGACACGCAACTGTGCTTGGTTGATTGTTATCCCTACGTACGACAGGAATTTTGGCGGTACAGTAAGTGTGTCGATACATCCAATTATTGTCCGAGTCTGGTCACCGCAACCGATGCCAATGTCGAGTATGGCTATTGGCTGATCGGAGCCCTGATTCCCGATGATATCGGCTGTTCTGAGCACTAGACGTACGTATGCGTCGCATGCTTCAATGAACTTGGAGGAAAACTCCCAGTACCCCAAGTTCATCCACATGGTCTCGGTCAGTGGCGCCTGTACGTTCAGCTTCCAGTGATCCAGGCCATAGTTATCGCGGGAGAGCAGGAAGTATGCGCTGATTGTAATCAGGAGAATAACAGTAGCGGCCGCCCCTGTAAGGATGCCCGCCACGAAAGTTGGATCATTGAGCCATGTTGTCATTGTTGAGTGTCAAAGTGTCTTGTAATCGCAGTTGCCAGTGTGTCGATTGCAGCTGCAAAGGGAAAGGGCTAAATTTCTTTGTGATCACGTACGCCAAGCCTCTTATCAGCCGCTTATCGTGGGTATCCCTTGCTTCAGGGAGAGTCTCTTGTGTATCAATACCTATCATTTCCTCCACGGAACCTTGACCCCAAAGTCTTCGGCCACCCGCATCGCTGAAACAACACATCCCTCAAGCAAAACCATCCCATCCCAGCACCAAGACCCCGTCAGCCATACATTATTCTCACCATTCACCCAGCCGTTACTTCTGCCATCATCGTTACCACCTCCTGTGATCCGCTCAACTATCGCCCGGCTCTCTACGGTTCTTAGAGTCCTCCTGAACCCCGCCAGCTTCAACGTCCTTTTTTGAGTGCCTTCCGACTCCCCATCCAGCGGGCAAGTGCTCACCACCACACCACTCGGCATATTATGCAAAGCCTCTGATCGGGCACCACCGGCCCCGGAGAATTGCGTGCGCAAGGTGATGACCTGCGTCGACGCAGATTCCGCCTCGACCGCCGTACCGGTGTGGTGCATGCATGCCACTTTCCCTTGACTTGTCTGGCTATTCGCGTCGACCAGAGAGTGCGCACGAGATGGGGTGGTCAAGACTGAGCTCTCCACCCATGTCGTCGGGATCTTATTCAACCCCGTGGCCCTGAGTGGCGCAAAGAGCCGACTCGCGACATCCGGCGAAACGGCTAGGACAGCCCGGTCGAAGAGCTCTTCTTTTGCGCCATCTGTGTCCTGCCACCGTACCAGCACCCCGCCGCTTGACTGCGGAAGAACCTCCAATACTCGCGCGCGCAACCGTATATCCTCAATTCCTCGCGACAGACGAGACTGAACCTGCTGCACACCACCACAAACCGTGTAGTGCTGCTGACCATATGAGAACTTGATGTAGTTCACCAAATCACTTGCTGGGAAAGCAAGAAGCTCGTCATGTGTGCAAGTTGACACACTGCTCATCAAGGGCAGGATATAGTGTGTGGTGTACCGTCGCGGCAGCCATATCCTCTCGAGATACTCGACGAAGGATTCATCTTGAGGCTTCACAAGGAAGCAGGCGGCTCTAAACCAAGCGTGGCAGATGATGAGATACAAAACCTCGAGGAGGTAACGCCACGTACTATACCCTGTCGGCCGTGGCGGCGGTAGTTGGTGGAGGTTCGAGGCGTGAATAAAGTATCCGTCAGGGACTGCCGATGCGACAGCTGAGGGGCTTCCAAGTGGTTGTTGGCCGTTGCTGGTGTCGCCTCCCTTTTGCTTCTGAGCCTTGGCAAAGACAAACAGAAAGCGCACTGGGTGCATTGGAACTTCAAGGTGGTGATACATTCGGTTCAGGTTGGCGTAATATCCGCCCGCGGATGCACGCATGGGGAGATCGACGCGTTCGACCGCGCTCGTCTCATGGCTTTTGACGGCAACAGAAGCCGAATCAAATGAGAGCGAATCGGCCTGGGTGGAGGTGGATGAGGTGTGAGCAACGCAAGTTCTTCACAGACGGGATCTGAGTGAGGTTGGAGGTTGTGAGTGACCCACCTGTTCCAAAAGCGTGACGGCGAACCGTTTCTTAGGGTCATTTTGCAAGAGATGGGCGGTGGTCAGTCCAGCCAACCCCGTGCCAATGATGGCAACCCGTTCTTGGGAGGATTGGACCGTCTCGTCCATGATATCAATATATGTTGATATCTTCGGTTCTCATACACAGTGAACGGCGGTCTGCTGATTTTCTGCTAGTTTTTGGTTCTCTCCGCCAAGCCTCGGTTGCTCCACATGGGTTTTGAAACGGGGCAGTCGGATCGGGGGCAGGGGGCGATTGGCGGCAACAGAGACTGCAACATCAGATCGCCAAGCATCACGAACACCTTGCTTCATCAAATTTCTCCACATTTTTATCAATTTCTAACCTTCATCCTCGGTGTTGATATCACGACTGACAACTAGTCGAAGCAGGCTCACCTTCAGACCTCATGGTATCCAACGCGAGACCTCTAGCCATCTTGGCCAGTTACATGGTCACAGCGGCGGCTCTCACCATTCGCTGTATCGGAATCGTCCGTCGTCACCCAGCTCAGAAAACCAAAAGGAGCCCGGCATCGTTGGCCCTCTTTGGCGCGCTCGCTGCTATCAGCCTCGCTACCACTTGGTCGTATATGTTTGCCTATTTCCGGTGGTCTTACTTCGACTGGGCTGCCACTTCTTCGACGGTGACAAGTGATGGCCAGCTTTACCTGGGAGAGTGGCTCCGAGACACGTCACTGTTCAAGCAAGCCTGGTTTTCTGCTCTCGAGACACCAGCAAGGGCGTGGTGGACCCTCCAAATTTTTGGATTTTGCGCCATCTGGAGCGTGATGCTTTCGGTTCAAGGTCAGTAATTTAGCCTGATCAAAGACCATGACGTCTCAGTACTGACATATCGAGCAGCCAAGAAAAGAAACATTCCCCAAATATGGACTTTCATGCTTCTAGGACAAATTGTTGCCATTTCGTTCGCCAGCAACCTCTTCTTTCTGGCTGTGCTCGTCCATGACGTGAAGGGTGACAAGAAAGAAGGACAAAATCAACGGAAACCCTCCTCGCGGACGTCAGATGTCCTCATCCTTCTCGTCAATTTGGCTGTGACCCTTTTCCTGTTTGGAAATTTGGAAAGTCCTTACTTTCTCACCCTGCTTCTCGCGCCACATGTTCTGGCCTTTGTGCCACTTTTGCGGGATCGTCTGTCGTCCAACAGCACAGGGTTCAGTCAGCTTCGCGAACTGTCGCAAGTACTGCAGTTTGGGATTCTTGCGGCAGTCCTTGCTGCTGGGACAGCACATGCGATTGCCAGTGGGGAGAGCTGGCAAAGCATTTTGGGAACACTGTATGAGCACCCAGCAGTGAGCAGTGTCGGGTGGGATGTCATTTGTTGCTGGGTGAGCTATACCGCTTGGATACTCGTCCGAGATTCTGAGTGATTGGGAGATTTTTGTACGATCCTAGATTTGCTAGAGGATTGAGAAAAAGGGGTCACGAGTGGTTGAATCCGTTGTTCTTATTCTCGCGCTGGTCGTGTCCCTCGAGTCTTTAGGTGCCGGGAAATATTGAGATTTCTCCGCAGTCAAAGTTGGGACAGGACAACCTCGACCGGATATGAAGGATCAGATGTCCCCCATGCCAAGAGCTGAGACCGAAATCTAGAGCTGTGGTGAGCGGCCCGGCCCCCGGGGATCAACCAGAGTCCTACCCTACCACGACGACTCAGAGCTGACCTCCCTTCTTCGGATGGCTTGGCCTCATAGCATGCAGATAATTGAACGATAGAACAGTAACTCGTGGTCCAATAACTAGTTTTATGAAATCTTATTCACTAACAGCATGTCATGGGCTCCTAAAGCCGCCATGGAATTCACTGATATTGGAGATTGGGGACAGCCAATCGCTGAAGCTGAGAGTCAGGGGTGAAAAGGGGCACCAACTTTGAATCAGCCACGAGTAGTCTGTGTCGTACCTAGGTAATATCCAGCACCACGCCGACTTTTTTTTCCGGAAACTCTCTTCCGCCTCGCCCACCTGCATACAGGCTGCAAGCTGAAGGTTCATTCCGCCTTGGAACCTTGACCTTGATCACTGCCGCCGGCACGTGGAGCCAAAGTGGCATCTGTATACCACGTTCTTGGCTAACTTTGTCAAGGGAAATGCCCTGGTCCTGCAAACTACAAGTGCTGCCAAAGCTTGTAACGAACGGGGTTCCCTGAGGCCTGCGGCGGTGTCGACTGGTGTTGGGGATTCGCTCATTTTGTATTGCCAGGTATGTGAGAGATACAAAAGCTGCAGAAGGAAAGACCGTCAAATTATTCCGGATATAGTTAGGTAGACCTCCCCTGTATTGGCCTAGGCAATGAGCTTGACCCACATGCTTTTTGAAGCCTCCAGATGATAGAGCGTCATGTCTCGCCCCTCAGTGGTCAAACTCTCACTTGACTAACGCCTCCGGATTCTCAGTAACCGTCTCATTGTAGCCCCCCTGAGTCCTCTCCAAGTCCCTAGCCGAAACACCCGGGCAGTTACCAGAGTCCCTCGCAGCAGGGCCCATGCAGACAGTAGTACTAGCACATGGATCGTCAGCAACACCATCCGTGATGTTTAGAGGTAAGAATACATACTCCCACAAAGGAATGCCCACATTCCTGGTGCAGACCTTGCTGTCAATCCTCTGAATCTTGTCTCCCAACAGGTTCTTGATGTACTGATACATGGGCGCAATTTGCTGCCATCCACTATTCACCCCCGGGATCCCATTAGGCGTGACCACGCTATCATACATGGCAATGACAGTCTCCTGCGCAAAGTTCTCGGCTTGGTTCCTACGGGCGTAATCATCCGACACAGCGCTAGCGGCGTTGTAAGCGTTCAGCCAGCCCTGAGTAGCTAGACAAACATCATCAGTTAGCAAAATCCTCCAACCTACCTTACCTAGGAGAGAATAAGGGAAGAGTGGAGGGGGGGACATACTCGAAGCCCGGTTGTGATGCCAATCAACAGTATGCGCAATCTCATGAACATACAACGTCTGGGCATTGGATCCATGGCCATCCCCCAGGATGATCGCATCGCCCAAGTCAGAGTAGGTGTACGCGTGAGTGGCGCCGCGGCTGGGCAGCAGGATGAAATGCCTGAGGTAATCACGGAACCCGACCGGCAAGCGGCCAACTCGGTCGAAGAACTGCGCTGGACTGGTTGGGGACTGGTTGTGACGGCAGAGGACCCATTTGGTGGGGCAGTCGGAGTAAGTCACGTCGTAGACTTCAATGTCGTAGGGGGTGTAGTTCTCCTGCTCGGCAACGGCGCGGCAGCGGAGGGGGATAACTTTTCAGGTGGGGGACGTGCTAATTAGTTGAGGTTGCTATGACTGTTGAGAGGGAGAGGGGGTAACTCACGTCCCCAGGGCCACTTGTTGACAGTGTACTGAGGTGTACGGAGTCGAGACTGGAGAACGGGTCCCAATTCACCAAACGGAGGGTTGATCAGGGGCTTGGTGAGCTGGGCGGTGGCTTCTCCGGCAAGGAGGAGGCCAGCAACGAGCTGAGCGGTGTTGAAGAGCATATTGAGTATTCGACCAAGTGCTGACCGAGATAGGCTTGAGGTAAAGAATATGGATTTTCTTGCGGTCGTTGGAAAGCATTTATAGGTATACATGAACCAAGAGCTCGGAGATACCATGGCAGGATAGCATCACGAGTATCTGTTTTGAATCCTGGGCGTCCATACCATCTCGGGCATGACGGTGAAGCCATGCTGACAATGCTCTCTTCGTGAAGCCATGTTCGACTACCTACTTGGCGCGCCCCTTAGCGAACATGCTGATCTAATATCGGTCACTAATGGTACGTTGCGCTTACACCCCCCACTGCCACCTGGACTGTCACAAATCATGGGTAAGCAACCCTGAGTACCTACACGGCGGTCAGTCAAGCCGTGTGTGGCTTCTCGGGACTGATGGCCCCTAGTCTGTCTGTGCGAAGCTCTACGGCTCTCATCGAGCCAGGCTACCTCTGAATGACGATTTGATCAGTGATTAGGAAGGAAAGACAAATTTGTTCCAAATGCCAAGCCAACCCAAAATCCTCCTGTTGCCATGGTATTTCTCTACTAGGTAGTCAACATGGTTCAACACGGACCAATGGGGTCATTGGAAGCGGCGTTTTGCGGACAATAGACTGAGTAAGAAGCATGCATAAACGAAAGACTAGCGGCGCAGAAAGATCTGTCATCAGTCTAGATGCTCTCTATAATGTACCTAATGATTGAACGTGTGGCTGATTACTTCTTTACCTCATACGGAAACATTGCTCCAAATGCTGAATTATAATCATAGGCAACCTTGTCATCTCCATACCTGGTGACTCAAACTGTCCCTCAATTTGGTTGGGTAATCTCCCCTTTGATCAGAAAAGGAACAACATTCCCTGGCTCAACGAAAAAGGGCTTGTGTCCAGTAGCCGCGATCAACGCAGCTATCGTCCCGGAATGGGACGAAAAGCTGATAATCTGCTCATCATCGTGCTCAAAGACGTCTTCGAGCAAGGCGGTGACACGGGCAGCGTGCTCGTCAAGAGTCTCTCTCCCCTCTGGTTTCCATAGCACGTCCTCATCAATGAACCCTTCTTCGAACTCGAACAGTGGGAAATTCTCCCTGATCCAGGAGCCACTACGGCGGCGATCACATGTGTGAACATGCAGTCTTTCTCGGAGTAGCTCCTTGATGATGGGTTTGAAAGGGGGCTTTTCTTGACCAGGTGGCAACTCGATTCCTTCAAATGACAGTTTGCAGGTCTCCAAACAGCGAGCAAGAGGACTCGCGTAGTAGCGTCTAGGAAGAGGGAGCTTAAGCGCGGACGCGGCGTCCTGCCAGAATGCATTCATGGCCAATGCTTGGCGGATGCCTTCTTGGGTGAGATGGGAGTCGAACCAAGTTGATGTCCCATCTCCTTCAAGTCTGACCCATTTCGACTAGCGAGGGTGTAGTATGTCAGCGTTGCAAGAGGACGTAAGTAGAAAAAGTAGAAATGGGCATCTCTACCTCCCACTCGGCCGACCCGACAGCAGCCTCTTTGGCATTGTGATAGCCCTGTCCGTGGCGGGTGACATATATGAGCTTATACACCGCTCTCCCTTTCTCACTCTCATTCAATGACGCCAGAAAGTTGACAAATCTCTCCCAGGGTTGTTTTGAGCGCTGGGGGTCGAAAGTATCATCGGTAGGGTAGGATTGGTCGATGAGACCCATGCCTGGCATTGTGGTCTGACACCATTGAGTGTTGTCAGCAACTCATATCATTGAGAATGAAACCCAAGAGATAAAAAGACTTACCACCTCCAACATGGGACCGCGGGGTTCCATCTTGAAGTAGCCAGGGACGGCAGTGAATCGGAATTTGTGTGTCATGTTTCTAAGTGCCGCCAATGTTCTCATGGATTCGGAGGGAAGGGTGTCAAAAGTCGATGATGACTTCAGCTGAGGTGGTGGGGCAGTCAGTGAAAGGAGAGGGGAGGAGGCCAGCAGAAGAAGCATTGACCACGCTGACAGCCTTGCCCCGCTCTCAACTCCCACAGGCTGCTGCTGTCCAACCAACTTGAACATGCGCCAATATCTCACTCTTGACAATATTGTGAATGTCCGTTGTTTGCCCTGCACAGGAAGAACATGTTTCCACAACTTGTAACTACCTCACTCACTTATTCCAGACACTGAAGTTCCATGGAAGCTAAACATATCGTAAACAGAACGTGTAAACTCTCCTGGAGTCAGTGGCTTGGGGACGTCCTGTATGTTAGCTTCAAAAAAAAGTTCGGAACCCTAACCCTCACAACGGCATCAACCCAGAACAATGCCAGGTACCAAGCGTGGGGTTCAGGTGCCTGACGGGGTCCGCCATTCCGGAACCACAGCGTCATCACTCGGCCCATCCCACTGTGTCAACCCAAACTACTCCAAGAACCTTCAACGCGCCTCACCCACCACTTCCACGCGCCTCGTCTCCCAGCCCGGCTGAACCATCAATTCCCACCCCCCAACAATGGCCAAAGCAAAGAAACTCTCCAAAGCCCCAACAACCTCGGACACCGCCTCCACAAACAGCGCCGCATCCTCTTCCTCGGCCCCCACCAACATCCCCTCCTGGTACGTACCTTCATCCCTTTCCACTCCCCTTACCCCATCCATTCATCTCATGTCTTCAACTATGTACTAACCTTTTGCCCCCCTTACCTAGGTTAACCGACTCCCTCCCCCTCCCAACCCTCATCGTCCTCGACCTAGACTACACCCTCTGGCCCTTCTACTCAGACATCCACATCTCCCCCCCCATCCGTGCCCTCTCCCCCAGCGTCCTCTCCGACCGAAACGGGGAGCACTTCTCCCTCTTCCCCGACGCCCCCGTCATTCTCCGATTGTTATCCTCCCCGCAGTGCAACATCAGGCTGGCTGTCGCTTCCAAATCCCCTGTTGGAGATTTATGTCGCGAGGTTCTCAAATCTCTAAGACTACCAGAGACGGAGATAAAGGGACAGCCAAAGAGGGTGATTGATGTCTTTACTACTGGCGGGGGCGGAGGGCTGGAGATATACGAGAGTTCAAAGCTGCGGCACTTCGAAGTGATAGCCAAGAGGACGGGGGTGAGGTACGAGGACATGCTATTTTTTGACGATGAGAGGCCCAATTTTGAGGTCGAGAGCGTAGGGGTGACGATGAAGTTGGTCGGGAGGCAGGGCCTGTCCTGGGAGGAGTTGGAGAGGGGGATACAGCTTTGGAGAGAGAGGAAGGGCGTAGTTCCTGCTGCCGCTGGCGGTAGCGGTTCACACACCGGGGGAAGACGGTAGCTTGCATGCCATCACATTTTGAGCGGCTATACACATCTGAACAAGCATGGCGTTGGGGCGTCGATTATTGAAGTGAAATACTATGACCATCTATGCTGATACCATCTACATACGCAGCTAGCTTTCCATGGCCAAAAAAAAAAAGAGCTGCATCTCTAATTGCTACACCCAACATGCCATCTACGAACGGGAAAGGAAAAAAGAGAGGTATCAAACTGTGCGCTCAAAACCCCAAAGTCCCAAGCATGAAAAAGAAAACCCGCATATAGTCTACCCAGAAACACCACACCCGCAACAAACACCATGCAATGCAACCTTCTAAGCCTTGACCGCAGCCGGCTTCTGCTGCTCCGTCACCGCATCAGGCGCCACAGCAGCGGCAACCTTTTCCGAAATCTCCGCCGTGGACGGCTTGTCATCCGACGACGAGATAGACAGCGCCTTGACCCCCTCAATCGCAGAATCAACCTTCACCTCTTGCTCCACCGCCGCAACCTCCTCCTTCACAGCAACCACAGCCGGCTCCTCCGCCTTGGATGCAAACGGCAGGGGAATACTGCAAATCTTCTCCCTCCTCTGTTTGCCGTCTTGCCTCCCCACGGCAAACAGCTCGAGCGTCTTTCCATCCTCAGACGCCACCCAGTAAGCCGGCCCCCTGGGGAACTCTGTGTGTCCCTTTTCCCACGTAATCGCCTCCTTTATTTTTGGGTCCACGTTCGGCCGGTCGAAAAACTCAAACTCCAGCTCCCCTCCGTACGCCTTGGGGATGTTTCTCGGCTCCATAAACCTCTCCAACTCCGTCTTGACTTCGGCCGCGGACAAGATAAAGATCTTGGAGACGGTGATGGGGTCGAACCATCTCTTGATCCAGCCCCAAACCGTGCTAAAGAAGTAAGGGGCGCCAATGATGAAGATGCGGTCGAGCGTCTCGGGGTAGTGCGCCGTGGCAAGTGTCGAGGCGGCCTGCATGTGGGATTTCAGATTCCAAAACATGCGCAGCGAGACCTGCGAGACGTCGACGATGTTGGTGCTGAGGGTGATAGGGGTCTCGGCATTGTCGCGGTCCGTCATGGCCGAGCACAGGGGCTGCGCGAAGCGGGTGAGGTTCTCGTACAGGGCGAACAGCCTGAGCAGCTTCTCGGGTGTTGACCCGTCGGTCTTCGCCAGGCTTGCGCTCGTCGATTCGGCCTTCTTCTCGTAGTTGGCGACCGTCTTAGAGTCGAGATGGCGAATCTGGAACAGGTAGATGGGGATGCCGCGCCTGTCTCGTCGGCCTGTCCATTGGGGGTACTAATGCCGTGGGTTAGATGCTGGATATGGTGTGTTCCAAGGACAGGACATACCAAACTCCTCGTCTCCTCGTACGCCTCCACATCAATCGTGTCGTACAGCGCCTCCAGCTGATTTGCCTTTCGCCAGTCCTCCGTGTCCTTGAACTGCTTGTACGCATCTTCCACAACCCACTTCCTCGCGCGCAGAAACCGTCTGTAAACTCGTGCATTAGCCTTGCGCCCCCTCAAAATCCGTACCTGCGTCGTGCCTCCACCCAATCCCATGCAAATGTGACATCATCCCCCCAAAGATATAACGAGATCAAGAAGGATGTTTCTTACAGCAGAGTCCAATCTTCATGCGACGGCTTCTCCCCAGGCGCATGCTTGTACAGTCCCCTCTCTCCCAAAACTGTCTTGAAGTCCTGCAGCGCCTTTTCCTGCTCGGCGGTCAAGTGTCCCAGGTGGCCATGAGGGTACCCAAATTCATCTCCGGTGCCGCCAGCGCTGGCCGAAGGGACTTGTTCCACTGGTGACCCCGCCATTGTTCCCTGCTTATTCTCTCAAGAAAATCCCCTAAAAACAACCGTAACAACACCGGGAATGCCTTGGTACAATTGCGTGTGCGCGTCCCACGGGTTCGTTTCGTTCGATGCAAATGATGCCAGAATTACACCTGCCAGAAAGTGAGGATACCGACGGCGCAAGCGCTAGAGAGATGCGGGGTGCTTTGCGGTTGCTGTAGCTGATCACAGTGGTTTTGCGGCCGATGGACCTGGAAGATATGAAACTGAAATGCTGAGTCAAGACGGAGGAACGGACTGAATCGTCGGAGAGGGAAAAACAAAAACAGAAAAGAAAATGGATCCAGATGTTTCTGATTCTCGTCCTGTCGCAGCTCCGGAGTCCCAAATCGCCGAAGAGGCCGAGAATTGGAAATGAATTGCCCACGCGCGCCCGCAGAAGCCCCACCAAGCGCTGGAATCGCAGCGTCCTCGTTGGCTCCATCTCCCACTACGCCGCTGTCCCGCACCAGCCGAATCTCGGAACCCGGTGCCGCAAAATGTGATTGCTAACTGCTCGCATCGCGCTCGCTTTTGCACCAACAGAACAAAACAAACATCAACAAAAAGAAGAAATAAAAAGGGGTGAACTCAAATCACCAACAGACAGAGAAAAAACCATGTATTCGCATTCCAATTACCTCGCTTGCACTAGCAATAACTACCCATCAGCACAGCAAGAGGCAGCTACCAAAATAACAAGCACCAATGACACAACATGACCAAATTCTAGCTTGAAGCAGCAGCCCTCAAAGTCCCATTGCCCACGACAAGCTTTTTGATTCTCTTGGCCCCTTCCCAAGACAAGATAGCCCCTCCAAGACGCCGATAATCGCAACCCCCTGCCTCGTCTCTACTCTTCATCCGCACTCTCTTCCTCTTCCTCCTCTTCCTCCGCCTCTTCTTCTTCCTCAGCCTCCTCCTTCTCCGCAACGGCAGGACCCTCCTTCTCCAGCCTAAGCCACTCATCCCACTCTGGGAAGAGTTCCTCGTCCTCCACAGGGACACCGAGAGACTTGGCCACACGCCCCTTCTTGCTCTTCTCCAGACTGTCCTTCCACTCACTTACAAGCCCAGGGGCGAGGCTGGGCTTGTAGGTCTGCGCCAAGAGCACCGCCTCGGCATGACGATCGGTCTTGGTGAGAATCTCCACACACCCGGGCACATCACCCAAGAGCCACTTGCTGCTGAAAGCAACGTTGTGAGCACCCGCATTTGACGCCTGTTCCGCAAGCTTGGCGAGACCTTCGCGGTCCGAGGTAGAGCTGTACACCAGCAGGAGAGACCCAAGATCCTTGGAGTGGACGAAGCACTCGGTGGCAAGGGGGATATCCCAGGCGGCCAGACCAGCGTCACCCAACGTCTTCCACTTGTGGTCCGAGTCAGATTGTCTGGCCAGCTCGAGGGCGACATCCAGTTGGTTCAGCGCAAGAGCAAGGTCAAACTTGTGCTCATGGTCCGTTGCCACCTCGAGCGCGAGTTCCTTGTGACCTTGTCCCTCGAGGAAGCGGGCAATTTTGTTGAGCTGATCCTGGGGAATACTGGGAAGGAGCTCAGCAGCTGTTTCCATATCTTCGCGCAGAACCAGGGTCTGGTATTCAAGGACCGGGAGAGACAGGGCGAATGATGTGACGGAGAGGTCCTTGTCGGTGAGGTAAATGCGGCTGTCACGCTGGAGGTATCCAAGAATATACATGGGCTTGTCGAAGTGAGCCACAGTGTAGGTCTGGTCGCCCACAAGGTAGTTGAGCCTGCTGGTGCCATTGGTGTAAATCAAGACATCGCCGAGCCATTCAGCGGATCGAATACTGTGGTCGTGTTAGCAATCTTTGGCGGAGAATGAGAAACCACATGATACGTACCTCTCATTGATATCGGTAATAATATCAAAAGCCGACTCGACACCGTCCTCCTCCACCTCACCAGACTGGACAGCTGCATTGTAGTTCTCTCTCGAGAACCTGAGAACATAGAACGAATCCTCGCAAGCCAAGGCAACGAGCTCACCGCTCTCGCTCCAGTAGACTTGCTTAGGCTCAACCTCGATCCGCCGCACAAGGCCACCGGTTTGCCAGTCGAAGAAGGAAATGCCACCCTGTCCCTTGACACCGAGCAAAACACCGCCAGTAAGACCGTCGGCTGCAAATGGTACGTCGAGGCCGCCCTTCTTCTCCTGGAAGTTCTTGAAGACCTTGATGCTGGTCGCGGATTCGCGAATGGCAAAATCGTTCGAGTTCTCTTTGGACGCCCACACGAAATCAAGAGCCTGACCGAAAGCCTTGTTGCGCCAGGCAAGGGCAGTGTAGATGATGTATTCGCCGTCACCGCAAATGGCAGCGAAACGGCCGTTGGGGGAGTGAATCAAAGCCTGAGGGTAGATTTCGGCATTGCCCAATTCCTTGGTGGAGAAGTTGATGGGCTCGTTGTCCTTAGTCGCGTCACCGGCCTTGATAACGGCGGAAACCACCTCGTTGTGTCTGGCCCAGATGATCTTTCCAGAGCCATCCATAGACACAGCCGGTTCTTCCCTACCAAGCTTGATCACCACCGAACCGTCGTCGAAGCCAACTGCGATGCCCTGCTTGCCCTTCTGGTAGGCCACACACCATGCTCTCTCAAGCCCATAGTTGAACGATTGCTCGAAACGGTAGGTGTTGGCGTTCCATATCCTTACGGTACCCTTTGAATTCGTAGATCAGCAACCGACCAGGCAGAGCCTCGCATCTACCATACTTACATCTTCGGAACCGGAAATGATAATGGGAAGCTCGGGGTGGTAGCACGCAAAAGAGACGTTATTTGTATGGCCTTCAAGCGTCGCGATCAAGCTCTTGGTTGTATAGTCCCACACTTTTACCGTGCGCTACACCGGTTGGGTCAGCAGACAGACTCTTCGCAATCAAGAACATCCAAACCTACGTCGTCTGAAGTGGTAAGAAGGTAAGGCTTATCACTGTGGGGGTAGTAATCGACATGATTGACACCCTTAGTCTCGTGGGCTTCGAGCTGGAAATTTGGTGTGGAGGAACCCAAGCTCCAGATCTTGACCGTCCTGTCCAAGCACGCCGAGGCGAAGGTGTTGGTGTCTTTCGGGTTGATCGCGAGGGACATCACATAATCTAGACGCCGTCAGCAACGCCGTCGGTTTCATGGATAATGCCCACACATACGTGAGTTGCCCTCGAATACTCTGACGTTTTTCCACCCCTTCTCCCAGTCCCAAAGCTTGATTGTCATGTCATCACTGGCTGTCAGGACGAAGGGCTGTGTCGGGTGAACGGCGATCGCGCGGATGTAATCGGGGTGGGCCTCGAAGGTTGTGATCTTCTCGCTGGTATTGTAGTTGTATACCCGAATTTGGCTGTCGTCCATCGGTCAGCTTCTTGCCCAATACTACCACCCACGAAACCCAGGGGTGCGCCATACAAATCATCGGAACCACAAACAATCCAGTTCTTTCGCGCAATGAAGCGACCAGCACGAACGGGAACATCGGTGAGCTCGAAGGTCTTCACAACTTGTTGTGTCTCGTATGACCAGATGTAAACATGACCGCTGTAGAGAGTGGCTGTTGGCAAAAGGGGTCAGTCTCGGGTCGTCTTGGCGGAGGGACTGCGAAAGGTCATACTCAAGATCCATGGCTCCGTTGGGTGGAAGTCAATGCCTTTGACTCGCTGTTGGCAAATAGTGTGAGCAAGAGGACGGTTGCGCGTCGGTCCCCTATGACCTGAGGGGAATACTACGAACCTCGGAGCGAGCAAAGAGTTGGCGCTGTATATTCAAACCCATGTTAGCAGCTGTGCCATAAACCAAGAAGAGCAGGCGAATGTGTCGCAAGAGACCATCGCCAAGGGATTAGGAGCTGGACGAGCATGAAAGCGTCGCGAGCAGCCACAAGTCGTCGTGCAAGCCAGCGGGATTGTACGCAGGGGGGCCTGGAGCTTGTGGCCAGATTGTGGGTGACACAACCCGCCATTCCAGGGAGTGAAAGCAATGTGCGACTTGCCTTGACGTCCAACCTCATGTTGGGCAGTGTATACTATCTCGGGTTTCGATGTGGAATGCGAAGAAAACAACAGCTCTCGAGCTTGGGGGAGCTTGTTCGGCGGGGTGGATCGGTTCACGCTGCTGACCGCAAGGGGAATCTCGAAATCGTCACGGGAGGCGCTCGTTCGTCAATTGTTCGTTGGGAGACGACGGCAGTCATAAAAGGAAACTCGCTGGAAGATGGTCGGGCCAGATGTTACTGCCACAGCGTTCGGGCAGGCAGCGATAAGGGGTGATGTCGTCGAGGGTTGTTTTATTTGCCGGCCACGTATCGAGAGGTTCTGGACGCAATTTCGCCGATGTGGTCTCAGCAGCTGCAAGTGGGCTCCAATATTAGGTAATGCTGGTGTTCCCAGCTGGGAACCATGTTTGACTCCTAAAACTTCAGGCATCAACCGCACGGGCCAGTTTGCTTGTCGCCAACTGGAGATGCCAAGGCTGCTGGTTGACCTGAGCTCTGTGGTCTCTCATTTATTCAGAAGTTCACGATAGCTTCATTCCGTCAAGTTGCCTCCACCACCTTTTTGCTCGCATACTTCATGTCGCAGTGCGCACAGTTCTCGGGATGCGATACGGGGCCCTTCAATTCACCTCTCCCATTACTATCATACGACATGAAGAAGGGCGATAGCATCACACATTAACCGAAACCACTGATGAAAAGCATTCGCAAGTCATCGTCACACAAGGCCAACATCGAATCAAGTCGAAGACAAAATCATCAACATTTCTATCAAGATATGCTGTCTCTTCCTCGTCTAGCAACCGAAACTCCCAATGAACATCAACCCGCTCTAAAAAGCATACTTTGTTATACGTATCATCATCAACCCAATGCCAAAAAAAACCAAGAACGCCGTGTCCATGTGTCCCGGGGTCGACTCCGCGATATTCCCTTTCCGACGCTAATTGAACCCTTTCGCTGTATCCCATTAAGGAGCCAATACCCGCAACGCCATTGCATGACAAAGATCGAAATCAACATATCACCAATTTACTCCTCGTTTGAGTCGGCCTGGACGCGCTTGACGATATTGACCACCTGAGGGTAGAGCTTCTCACTTGGCTGGAGACCGCAGACTTGTTGAACAACCTCTTCGGGCTTCTTCTCCTTCATGATCTTGGCGAGCTCAAACGACTCTTCATCACCCTCGACGTTCTGGAAGCGGAAAGCCATCTCGGCAGCGTCCAACAGGGCTGAGCAGTCCTTGCCGTGTTCCGCGAGCTCGGCAGCGGGGCCGATGAACCGCTCTTTTCGGCTCAGCTTCCGGAGCGGGGCACGACCCACACGCTCAACCGCATCCTCCAAGTGGGGGTTGCTGATACGCCTGACAATCTTGTCGACATATTGCTTCTGCTCCTCCTCGTCGATGCCGTGCTTCTCGGTGATGAGGTCGGCGGTCTCCTTAAGAGCGTTCTTGACCTCCTCCCGGATGTCCTTATCTTGAAGAGCATCGTAGACGGTGCTCTTGCGGCGAGTGTAGCCGTAGTACGCGGCAGTGGCGTGGCCAGTGTTGACAGTGTACAGCTTGCGCTCGATGAAGGGCTGGAGGTTGTCGACCCACTTGATGCCCTTGATGTCTGGAACGGCCCATTTCTTGAATGGGGTCTTTTCGACAACCCACTCATAGAACTTCTCAAGCTTGACATCGAGGCCGGCATCGGGGTCCTGGGCTGGGACAATCCGGTCAATGGCCGAGTTCGCAAAGGTGGCACGATTGTCGTAATCCTCAAGGAGGGCGGGGTCGGTGTTCTCGGGGGACTTGATGAACTCGGCAAGAGTGTCGGTGGCGCCGATGGCGTTCTCGCAGGCAATCACGGCAGCGGGAGTCAGATCCGTTGAGCGGGCAGCGAGACCCTTGGCAATCACTGGCGCGATGAACTTGAGGATGTTAGGGCCGACGGAGCAAGTCACAACATCGGCCGTCGCAATCTCCTCAACCAAGGCCGCCTCATTTGTCCTCGAGTTGATGGCCCGGTAGTTGGTGATGATCTTCTCAGTGGTGCCGTCGGCGCCAACCTCGATCACCTTGTAGCTCTTGTGTGTGTTGAGCTTGTTGACGGTGGCATCGTTCACCTCGGCAAAGATGACTTCATACCCCGATTCATGGAGGAAGCAAGCAACAAAGCCACGACCTACACCATCAAAGTTAGCACCGGTCTATGACGCCGACATGTTGGACACGGGAAGGACATGGGACCGTCGGGTCGGGATCGGGGATAGCGAAGCCACGCCACCTACCAATATTTCCGGCGCCAAAGTGGACAGCCTTCTTGGGGGTATTTCTCTCCATGTTGTCGTTGATATCTGTTTTGATGGGGAAGATGTGGGTGGAGAGGGAAGAGTGATCAGAGCAGCTTTGATGCAAAGATCAACAAGGTTTGGTCCGAAGGGTTAAAAAAAAAGAGATCAGATACGATGAGGTAATGTCAAAGTCAAAAGTCTGGAAGTGTCGGAGACTTGGTGACGAGCGGAGAGAAGATCTGCAAATGATGTCGAGTGTTTGGATGCTATGGAGAAGCTGGGGGAAGAACGGTTTGCAACCACGAGGAGGAGCCATTTGCTTTATACTATCGTGAGATGCAAACCATCGCTGGGCTTTTGTGGGCACCGGCTCCAAACATTGGACCTGAAGCTTGTGGTTTCCCTTGGGACCATGGGGCCTTGGATCCATCAACCTCTTCCTGGTGAAGGAACAAGGGCATCATTGATCTTGGTGGGCCCACAGTGACGGCTGTGTGGCTTGTGGTCGCTAAACGGAACGACGGCGAGGGCGGGTGCAGGCCTGCAGTTCTCCACCGTCCCAAAACATGGCGCCCCCACTCTGCCTGTGACGAGGGGCGGCGCTGCATCACGACCAGTTCCCGCTCTTCCGTTTTGCCAGCGCCTCAGATACGGAAACGCTGCTTCATCCAAATCTCAAAAATAAGTACCTAGGTAAGCATGCAGTGGCCTTTCCTTGTCTACGAGTACACAGCGGTGGTTGGAATCAGAAAATAAAATACGTGAAACTCACAGCAGCTCTAATCCACCGGCCGTCATGGCCAACGAAAGGTCAAAATGAGGCTTCGGGGCCACCTTGTCATGGGAAGCGCCAACCGGATGACCAACCCTCTGTTCATCACGGTCTTGTCTGGTCTCGATAAAGTCCAATGGTATCTCTAGGCCCGATATCAAAATTTAGCTTACCTTGCCATGCATCATGAGAAATGGAAATGTGTGTCTTGAGCAGCGCCGCACCTCCCGAGACATGACGCCTCACCAACGTGCAACGCATGCGAGTGCCACGCAGATATCTGCACCTGCAATACTCATAGTCCGAACATTTCTTGCTTCCGGCCCCCTACCATCTGTCCGCGCGCCGGTCACGGAGGAGGTTGTCGTCACAGCTCCTGTTGTGTTACTTGAGATAGCCGGCTGGACGTGCTTCCACCACGTTGTCGTCGACCGCAACGGGAGCCGGTCAAGAAATCTAAGCCTTACCTTTAGCTAGGTACTATTCAGAATGCCGCGAAAAAAAAAAAGGGGTCCTGATATGCCGTGTAATCCGGATTCTCGATGAGGGGTAACATCCAGGGTCCAGCAGCCACCTGCTGTTCTGCCCTGAACACCAAGCGCCGAGAGATGCACCGCTTGCGTTGTCGATCTCGCTCCGTGACTGGCTCGGGCTATCAGGGCTTCTGTAGGGGGCCATTTGGGGAAACAAACACTGCAGACCCGGTGGTGCCACGATGAAAATAATTCGTGTAAATGTCTCGGGCTGGTAGTGTTTGGGCTCAATTGTCTTTTTCCCGGTCAACAAGGGTCCAATTCAACCACTCGTTGAAGATATTCATTACATTTACGATACCATCAATTCGTTAACAACACTGCACCCCTAAACAATACACCGCAATCCATTAGCACCTCGCAGCATCTGTTTGTTTTCCGACTTTCGTCATCTTGTAGCGTTGCCCTCGCCCACTTGTTTTCCTGGAGGTTGATGTCGATCGTGGGACCGAAAACAACGCGGTGACGTCGAAGCGTCTGCAGCAGTTGTTGATCTTGCTGAGAGTTGATGCTGGCACTGTGTGAGTGTGCGCGTGTTGATGATGCGAGGCCTGCATCCGACGCCACCGCCCAGTTCAAAATCGAACGGAACGGTGAAGAGTTGCCCTGGCTTCTGCCCCGGCCCCAGCCTGGTTTCAAAACGGACCGTAGTTCGGCCATTCTTTCCCATCCACCCACATAATCATAACGGAGCCTCTAACGTCATCTGCAAGCATCTTGTGGTTGGCGTGGGGATGTCTGACGGGATCCCAGCCCTGGGATCGATCGAAGACGAAGAAGAAATGAACAAAGAGGACCCTTTTTTTCTTGAGGACCCACGTTATGACGACACTGTGGAGCTTCTTATCGATAACCCGGCTCGGCAGGGTTCAAGGGTTTGCGGGACTTTGCGGGTTGTTGGCTGCGGTTTGTGGTTCGTGGCTGTCAGACACGACACACCTTGACCACCAACCATCACCAGGCAATGAACCCGACGAACTCTGACATGTGCTTTCGAGTCTTCTTGACCATCGCATTATCGCCATATTCACAATTCGCCAACACAACGCGACGTTGTCGCGACTTTTGTTCCATTGCCCGTTCCCGACTGACCAGCAGGTCTTGGGTTCCTTGGTTGGCCGTTTCATGGCCCACGGCATTGGGTGGTTTGTTTCTGCTATTTTGATTCATCTTTTCTTGATAGCCCCGGGCCAACAACACATCGGAGCTCTTCACATATGCGGCCGCGGACTCGCCCAAACAGAAGCTGGACTTTTGGTGAATGCCTTGGTTTGTCTCTTCGAATGCCATTGGAACAAACCTCTAACCTTTGTCATGAAAATAGGCAGGACAGAAGGCAATCCTTGGGACCGTAATGATGCCAAGTGGCAACCAAAACAGGCTCTCCTGTTCGTCTTTATTTTCGGCACAATCTTCGGCCCGTCCCCGTCCTGCCATCCCATTTGTTATATACAAGTTTGATGATCTTGAGGGAATAACTGTTCTTCGTGCCGCCGGCGAACGTCGTCAGCATACACAGTAGGGGCTTGTTGCTACGCTGGTCTGATGTCTTTCCTAACTTGTCTCTGGTGGCTTGGGCTATCTGCATTATTTTCAGGACCAGACATCCTCTGCTCCGCACTGTGGGTTTGTCCTGTCCATCGAGGCCAATCATGGGATTTTCCTCAAATTCCCATCCTGTCTCAAGCACGCCAAAGCTGGCACTGGTGCAGGGACTTGAAGATCTCTTCCTAATACTCTCTGTTGCTGCAGAAAAATCACCTGATTTCTTCCGCGGCACATGTCCGTCCCCGCGACCGCTCCGTCTGCGAGCCGTCACAAAGGTCCCTACCCCGCGTCGCGTAGGACAGATTTTTGATCTATCACCATCGGTTCGGGCGTCGACAGTGCGAGATCAGCGGCATCCTCCTCGGCTGTTTATCCTTAACTTTGGCGCCTCAAAACAGGCATCTTTCCGACGTTGGCGCCCTCCCTATCGTCCTGATCACCAAAGACCCGCAGCCTCCTGGAACAACTGTCCCACCGTTTCTCTCCTATCACAGGTCCCACGACATCATCCCGTGTCGACAGGGTCCCGTCAGCCGACATGAATCAAGGTTCTGGTCTGACCAGCAGTTCAAAGCTTTGCGGATCACAACCGGCGGCCTCCTTTCACAGTCGATCACTGTCGGTGTAGTGCCAATCTTTAGATTATTGTACGGCGAGTCGGCCCGCCAACGTTCCATTTCCCGTCCGGTCCCGGGGGACGGCAGGGTCTCGGCGCAGGGGTTAAGCCGTTCTCGTCGGACTTGGTGCTCCACAACGGCGGCCGGTCCTTGTGAAACGGATAACACGGAAGGCCCTTGCGTCCCCGTGCAGGCACAGTGTGCTCGCCTTTGATCTCTCCCTCGTGTGGCTGTGTTACTTCCGTTTTGACAACGAAAATAAGCTGCGTCCTGGCTGTTGATCCTCAGATCAATCATCCACTTGATCAGCTTGTCTAGACCGCCAGAACTCACGACGATGATCATGGCCATATGAGAGCCCTCGAGTTCCAACTAGCTATCATTCATCCATGGTTAATGTCAACACAGAAGCCAGCGGCGGTTCAAAAATCTCCGTTACCATATCAGTGTTTCTGAGAATGGTGTCTTCACATATCTCCCAGCAAACCCCGTTTACAGTACTCACCGCACCCACATGCTCGACGTCCTAATGCTGATCAGCACAATCTCGATATGGGTGGAGCAATCTGTCGGAAGGTGTGAGCGGTTCCATGGAAAATCGAACCATAATGACGAAGGTTCCCTTCTTCGGCATGCATGCGAAGTGTGGGGTGCTTTGCTAGGTCCTGCCGGGGTATCAACCCAATGGATTGTAGCTTCGTCTTTCTGTCTCGTGAGCATTCTGATTCACTTCCTCTGTAATAGTTTGCCTCGGGATAACGCTCAAGCTGAGCATGTGTTACAGTGCCTCTAAGCATGTGTAGGAAAGTCTCTCTGCTTTGGGAGTCTGAAAGGCGACCACTCGAGTCAAACACTCGACATCAAACGTTTTGCTATCACTTACACGATGGAGTGCAGGGTTGGACCCAGGATCTCTTTATGCACAAATCAAATGGCGGGGAAGCTGAAGGATCCGTACCATCAGTTACGATACGAGTCCAGTTGCCCGAATGATAGGTGGGTATACCTAAAGGTGATCTGAAACGGCATTGTTGAAGACAAGCCATCAGGGTCCTGATGATCCTGAAGCTTTTCCCCATCACCCCGACTGAAACGTGCCGGTGCCCGAGGGATATTATTTACTGCCGATGCATGGTGTATAATCTGCACTACCTCGCTAACCAAGAAATAGCTGATAAAGCCGCCGCCGCGGGAATATCCCCAACCAATACCTTCACCTCTGGGATCCGAGAAACAGCACCGAGACGCCAAGATCTATGTGCTTGGCCTTCTTGGCTCTCTATCTTGGCTTTCGGATCCGCTTCACCGTTTTCTAGGGCTTTTCGTGCTTCGCCATTCGCTCTTTTGCGGGTCTGTTCGCCAAAGGGTGGGAGTTGGTAGGTAAGCAGTATTTGTTAAGGGTCTTTTTGGAGGGGTGTTGCTGGCGGAAACAGACGGATAACACGGCATCGGCTCTCTTCTTGGGCCGGCAATGGGCTTGAGAACAGATGTTGCTCGTTTATTTGATGGGTGCTGCGACGCTTTTGGGATCACTCCGTTTACTTTGCATACATGCAGTGACGGATCACTTCTTGGTTGCGGAACTTCTCTTCATAACGGAATACTTAGGTGGTTGCCACTTTTGTCATGACTCATATAATTCACATGCGGGCATAGTGTACGGTGGATGAGAGGCAAAACGGATGGTGGAATAAGGGAGGCGTTGTGGGGAGGCGGAATCAACCGGATGTGAGCATGAAAGTATACGCAGTATGATGGATCGGCCCTTGTCAACCTCGGGTGGGGGTGTCAATGTGAGCAATCACAAGTTCTATGGTGTTAGGCTGTGGTAAACATGTGAAGCGGGTGAGATCAGGTCCGCAACATTGGACAGTCAGCGGCAGTGGCTTTGTTGATTCGTGGGGGAGAAGGATGAAATGCCACCTCTTGACATTGGAAAATCTGGGGTGAATTTCATGATAGATAAGAAATTTGTTGTCGTATCAAGAGGTAGGTGAATTGTGCTTAGGTACCAGGTATCACTGCCGGCGGATGATTGACAGGATCGGACTTGGCTGCACTGAGCATGGGCTGATCCGGGGAGATGCTGGCATTGTCAGTTAGGATCGATGGGAACGGTGGAGATGCTGCTGGTATAAGACATGCAAGAAGATGATCAAAGCGTGTTCAGTCTATGAAGTATAGGTACGTACTACCTACACCCCCACATAGGTACACTATAGACAAGAAGAAGCACTGCTAAACATTGCATATCCACAACGCCTCCCAAAACCGGGGGAAACTACTAAATTCAGGTATCTCGATGAAATTCGAAAAGGTATCGACTCTCTCTTAAAGTCTGTGGGTCGTCTTCAAAAGATTATCGACTATCGGGCGCCTATTTGCCATCTGCTAACGGATATCTAAAACTTTAGATGTCTGTCTACCATTGAAAGTAGGTAAGGTATTGATAGTTCACAAGATTTCCCTGATGAGATCAGCGCCTGCTTTTTGTCTACCTAATGGTATCCTACTTTGACCGTTGGCAAAATTCGCCAATCACCTCTCACAAGGGACCAAGATGCCTGAGGAGGTATTCATGTTTGAACGACACTCTCTTGACGTAAAATCGTGGCCAAACAGGACCTTCGACGCAGCAACAGCAGAGATCATCGTTACAATCTCGCGAACAAACATCGATCTAAAGTTTTCCAGGGCAAAATGCGAACAAATAGTCATTTGGTTGCTGACTCATATATGTACATTCAATTCCAATTCTTCAGTCCAAGCGTGTGGTACCTTATCGATGGTGGTGTTTTTTTGCTGGATACCTATGGAAGTTTATAACATTCGGTTGTTGTCTCACTGACGGTCTTTTATCCTCCCATGTCCATTGTATCTGAGTAAAAAGCTCGCTTTTTCCCGATTCAGAGGCAAACGTTACATCAGAAGAATTTGCAGTGAGGTCTCACTCATCATAGGCACCTACCTTATGATGGCTCTTACTACGCGGCGGAGACTTGATTCAAGTGAGCAGACACGATGTTCGAATGGAACCTGGAGCTAGTTGCTTCTAATGTCTGTCAGCAAGGCGCGGGCGAGGTGGAGGGAAATAAGGTACATAGATATAACGTTGCCACCAAAGTACCTAACCTTAGGTTGACGGTCACGGCGAACAAATGGTCTACGATCGAAGCCAGCGGATCATATGGCCACAATACAATAATCACGTAAATTTCTAACCTTTAGTCTTCCCCGAGCTTCACCTATCCCCATTCTACCGGAGAAACCCGTAAACAATTCCCCACAACCCTCTAGCACAGCACTCAGGATAATCCCCAGGCTGGGCATTTATCCGAAACCACGGGCGAGCACAACGTGGCGCCGTCTACCGAAAGGCTTGTTCCCCTCCCAAGAAAGGCTTAATTCAAGGGGAAAGGGGCTTGGTTTTACCCCCTCCAGGCTGATTGCGTCGCATTACCCCACGATAATATACGGTAGAGGGAGGCGACAGCACCGCCGGCCAGTCGATTGGTCTGTCTCTTGGTTCATCTCATCTGCCGATGGCGCGATGAGCAAGCTCATGACTGTCAATTGATGAGGCGTGGTATAAAGCTGTCTCCGAGAAGGACCCAATTTGGGATCGGGTCTGCTTCCGAACCCGGGGTGCAGCGATGGGATTTGTATAAAGGAGAGGGCACGATGGTGTTGATGGTCCTGGCTGCTGGAATACTTGATCGAGCTGTGTCAGCTGCATAATCCAACAACCGTCGCCATGTTCTCGACTTCATTCCTCGTTCTTGCGTTGGCGGCCACTGGCCTCGCCCAGGTCGCGGTTCCAGAGGGATACCGCAAGGTCTATATCACCTCTGCGGTCGACGCGAAGTTCGTCATTGTACCCAAGGCGCCATTACCAGCCAAGGCTGGAAATGGCATTGTTGTGTACGTCTTCCCAACAGGTCCAACGAAGACCCCTTGAATCCTAACCGACTTTGCGGGGTCTCAGTCAGATCAAGAATGACAAGCCTGAGCAACACTGGTATCTCAAGGATGGAACAGGAGGCAGGATCCAGCTCGCTGATACGAACCTATGCCTCGATGCCGGTGCAAAGAGTGAGTGTCAAGGGGAATTGTCTGCAAGAAGATAGAGGCCTGAAGTGCAATATGCTGATAGACGGGAAACAGGCAACTGGAAAGACATGGGCACTATCACTCTGAAGGAGTGCTCCGCTACCGAATCGGCACAGAAGTGGAATGTCATGGCGGATGGCCGCATCGCATTGGAGGACTCACCCGCGCCCCGTAAGAAGCTGCCCATCTATCAACAGACATATGAAGCTGGAGGCTGACAACTGGACAGAACAATGTATCGATCTCGTGTATATGCGCGCCACTCCCAATAACGCTGTCGGCTTGTACACTTGCGCTGGGCTCGGAAACACTGGCGCAAAGGATAAGGGCATCAACTGGCCCCTTGTGAACGCCACCCTTCCTTGAACAATGGAGAAAAAGGTACTCGAAGAGCTCGCGACGTGTTCGCGTCTCGGTGAGGATCGGACGTTGCAGGGGTGGGGGCAAGGTCACTGAATGGCACCGCCGGGATTTCGAAATGAGGGTCATGTCGATGTGTTGATGGATGGAAGGTGGTGGATTGTACTCGTACTATTGGCAGATGAAAAATAAAAAGTATCCCGGCAGCAGTTGTCAGAGATATTATGGAGGTGTGTTGAAGTCAACACAGACGGCAGTCAGCGAGGCACAGCGGAGCAAAGCCGTGAACTTCAGCTGGATTTCGGTGAGCACACAAGTGTCCATGTGACGTCCGCATGGCAGCCCGTAAAACGGAGAGCTGTTCTTCAAGCTAAACCCATTTGGTGGACTCTTTAGTGTTTGGTTGTATCTTGCCTTCATCGACAGCACAGATCATAAAAAACCTAGGTGATTGATGGCATCCAAGGTGTGGATGGATATTTCAGATTCTAGCTCGACCTTGAAGCAACTCGAGAGGAGGCAGTGGACTGGTAGTGGTCGTCGTTGACAGAGGGGGGTTAGTGAACGATTGGGTGGCAGAGAGGGGTGGCTCTGCAGTAGCTCCAGGGGAAACGAAATACTTTCAAGGTACTAGCCAAGACTTTGAGGCTTCAGCACAGCTGAGTGTCAGGGCCAATGAGTGAAGGTAACGCTCTCTTTTATCATGATAAGAGATAATACCAAAGTACCGCCCTGCCCTGGTACCTTTCCCCGGTTTGGCCGGATCCAGGAGGTGGTGCAACAACAAGCCCGGTGACGCAGGTGCTCCTACCCTGTGGGCAGTGTTTCCTTTCCTTTCCAACCAAACCACCAAAAGTATTCTACTCTTCAATCCCAACATTATTATACCTTCTGCTATTCTGATTCTCTTCTTGCCAGCGTTTACTTCTCAGATTCTTTGGCTGCTTTTTTGACCCTGGATCACAATCTTTTGCCCACTCTTGAAGAAATCCACAATTTAGAGAGCGCGCGTGGCGGCGTCCCCGGTTTCTCCTGATGGCTTCCGGTGGGTTGGACACTGGCGGGAACGGTGCATCCGCCGTCAACTGCCATCCCAACTTTAAACCGCTTGTTAACCATGATCCGTGTGTTAGGCTTGTCGGTCTCGGACCGCTCGACAACCAAGACATCATCGGACGACGAGAGTGAGACGTCGACGCTCCGTACTCCAACCCGCGCCCACGAGGCCTCGACCGCCCTTACCGTCCCCACCACCGACCCCCTCGGCATTCCTACCATCGAGCCTGCAAAGAAGCACCGTAAATACAACCGCCGCAAATGGAAGGGTCTGGACGCTCTGGCCGAACCCAACACTCGAATTGAACAAGAGGTGGGATATGCAGTCGGCGGCTCGGAGCTCTGCCTGCCGGGAGCCTACCCTGCTGTGTTGGAGTTCGACGATGAGGGTGACGCTTGCGCCCAGCGCGCGCAAAACAACGCCGTCAAAGTGAAGCCCCTGGCTGACCGCACAAATATCATATTGCTGGCTTCCACGGCTGTCATCTTTTTCGCCGTTCTTTACAGCGGAGAAAGATGCACCCCGCCGTTGCTGATCTCGTCAATCCCTTTTTGGATGATGCTTGGCAGGGTCCTGGCTAGCAATGCAACCAATAACCTCTGGGCCTCGTTGCTGTCAGATGCATCCCACCATTGCCATTGCGTCACACAAAGCTGCTGCATCGACGGCGCGCTTCGTGCCCAGATCGGCTTGATTGATCAGGTACCGCGCTGGGCGGTCAGCACAGTGCTCAAGTATGTCATTTGCGCAGAGACCTTCCCCAGTCCCGCCGCTGCAGCCCTCGCCGCCAGCAATCTTGCCCAGGCCATCGACTTGTTTGCAGATGTTCCCGTTACCTTTGAAGAGGTGACCCGCAATAGCAAGGCCCACTTCCGCGTGGTCTACAAGGATCTCCCCCTCACAGGCGAAGCAAATGTCCTTGCAAGCGCCTTCTTCCCCAACAAGGGACCTCGTGAAGCACGCACGCTTCACATCTATGCCCTGTCATTCCGCCAAAAGCACATCGGAAATCAGGTCCAGATCCTTGCCCACGAGGTTGGCCATATCCTAGGCTTAAGACACGAGTTTGCCCCGGAATCAGCAGAATGGCGCTCACTCACCTATGGCCGGCGCAATCCTGACAGCATCATGAGTTACCCCGCCGATTGGAGTACCGCCCAGGTGACGAAGCAAGATCTAGACGAGCTGAAGTCTTTTTACCTTGACACACGCGCCTTCCTCAAGGATGAGGCTGGGGATGGTTGGCTCGTCCAAATCATCACCCCGCTCGAGTTTCTATACTCCTACGAGATTACGAACGAGAATTTCGGGTTTATATCAACCTTCTTTTCGGGATTGCTGTTCCCTTTCAAGCGGTTCTGGAGACACGAACATGTCAACGCCGTTGTTGGATGTTAGACACAGGTGAGTTTCATTGTATGACTTTCGTCATAGCCGGTGACGCGAGGGCTAATGATCATTTCTAGCCGATGACGCTCTCTACAATCTCTTGATCAGGGAATTGGTACCAGGCAACTGCAATGGTTTGGTCTGGCCATGTGTGTCAACATCAGTATATACGCATGTACCGTGACGTTTTTCTTTTTCTTTTTTGGGTAGAACAATCTTGGACTGGGCAGGTGGGGAGGAATTTGGATAAGATGTAATGGAATGTTCAAAGCGATGACCCATCTTGGGAAGCATGGAGTTTGGATTACACAAGAGGCGGGCATCATGAAGTTTATGCAAATAAGCGTGGATACAGCGGGTTGTTTACAGGGCATGATATCTAGAAAGGCTTTCTCTTCGTTTACCAGCGTTTCGCTGCCTTTGTTCTCTTCTCCTGGGTCTGGATGTACACATTCAGGACCCCACCATTCCAAGTTTATCTAAAATGTATATGAACTTGGGTCTGCTTCGGCAACCCACCCTCACCTCACTTTACCCTGATATCGAAGACTGCTGGTACAACGGCATGCCCTTATGCCGTTGACTATCCGTTCATAGCTGTTGACTATCTTTTTATGCGTCGCTTGCCCTTAATGCATTTGACTCGGGTACCCTTTTAATACCCCTTAAGTGCATTGTAGTGTCTTTTAGACATCATTCTATCGTCAATGACTGGCCTTTGTGGTACTTTAAAAAGTAGAACCTCCGTATGGTCTCCAGCAACTCCTATATATGATGTTCCGTAACAGCATCTATGCTTTTATCTATGATGCTACCAATACGTCGAAATCCATCAGGCGCATCTTTTGGTACTGTCTCGCGCCTCGCAGCCCTGATACCTAGTGTTGTTCTTATGACCCTGTGATCGATAGTGCTGGACCAATGCTTGGGTGGTTGCAAACGATGCACCCCTATATACCTCGCATATCAACGAGGATTTATCGTGGTCCATAGGGCCCTTACCTTTTGTTGACTCGACAATTTTCTTCTGTGTTGGGGTTTCGACATGGCGTTGTATGCCTCGTGACACCGAACAGGCTTTGCGGCATGGAGCACAAAAGAGGCTCTCCGAGTCTGGTGCACCTAACCAAAAAAGGGTCTGGTCTCAGAGTATTGCGCTCGAATCGATTGCCAATTGCTACCTATGTTGCTCATGCCAGCCTTTTTCCAAGTTGTGATGAGGTTTCTTGCAGTTGCTGGAAGATCGTCCTATGTTGTTCTTGATATTTCATGGTACCTCGGCGAGGCAGTTCATCGTACTAGAACGCATTCCGTGGTCATGGGACCGCTGGCAACAACCCATGTGTTGTCTGTTTGGCGTTAATCGCCCAGAGAATACCGCCAAACGAAGCTTCCATAAGGTGCCGTAGGTTATGGCAGTGGAGGGTCACTTCGTTCTGACTTGGGCCGGCCAAAGGCAAGAGGACGGACAAACACGATCTTGAACCTTGCGCCTGAAGTAAGGTATCATGATATTGCTGGCATGTTTGGCATGTTCCTTGTTGATGGGGCAGTGGTACATCCACTCCCGTATGCATGTCGTCGAGCATCCCACGTACACGCTTGGGGTTGAATCCTTTTTCAGCATCACTGACACATAAATACCAGTTTCCTGGGGTGTAACCTCTGTAGGAAGAGGGCGAATGTCTCTCAGCTCCTCGATGGTGGGCGGGTGATCACGGCGAACTAGGTAATGAATAAGATGAACAGACCTTCCAAACGACGGCTTCACTTCGCTCAAACTCGAGAAAACTTGGCTTTGGTGTCGAAGAATTACGTTGTAGAAAGGAGATTCCCCCCGTTCCGCATTGAGCAAGGCCCAAATGTCCGTCGTGGAAGGGTACAAGATGTCATGACGTTTAAAGTCAGTGACGTGGGGGATGAAGTCCGTGGCAAGACTGAATATTGGAACAGTGGCAGACAAATAGCAAAGGATTTTCAGTGGGTAAGAGTCTAGAACAGTCGCATAGTATTAAGATAAAAGAGGAAGCAAGAAAGCAATACTTGCTATGCAGTAGACAAAAGAGAGTCAAGAAAGAGAGATCTATCAGTACATACAAGCTCCCTGCATGTACGGCCCCACTTTAACCCCTATTACCCCTATTCACCCTTTATCCCTGAAACGACCTCCTTCTCGCCTTCCCCTTTCCCTTACCTTTGCCCTTGCCTTTGCCCTCTCTAGGCTCAACAATAGGATTGTAGAACCTAAACTTATTCTGGGGATCGTACTTTTGCTTAAGTGCCCTCAACCTCTCTAACCTCCACGGCTCCCGCCCGTAAATCGTCTCCAAATCCTCGAAGCCGTTGGCGTAGTTGACATAGTTATTCGCTGTCCTCCCAGGCTGCCCCGCGTTCCACATATCCCTCACCTCATTCGCCCACTCCCACGCCTGCGCCTCCAAGACGGCATCTCCGGGAGGAACGACACCGTTGAACAGCATCAAGTGGTGATCAGACCGGAAGGGGTAGGCAGAGTCAGCTGGGTTCTTGGCTGTGACGCCTGCGGTGGAGTACCCTTCGTGGAGGATACCGCAGCCGGCTGCTAGGGCAGGGTTGGAAATGGCGCGGGCCTTGAATCCCTCGTAAATGAGGCGCTCCGCGGTGATGTTGTAGACTTGGAGACCGGCGGTAGTGGTGATGCGCTTGTTGCCGTGCATGCAGATGAAGTCGTCCTCTGAAGTGGCTTGGGCTTTGGAGATGAGGGTGTAAGGCACGTCACCCTGCTCGTCGTACACAGCAGGGATGGCGTTGAACTCGGTCAGGAGCGCCTCGGCCTTTTGAGCGGACCCGCGGTAGGCGAAAGTCCAGGAGAGAATGGGATCCGTGGTGGAGACGGAGGTGTTCAAAAAGAAGCTACCAAAGTTGGTGGTCATGTCCACGGGCGTAGAGCCGTTCTTGTGGAAGTTGTTCAGAGCGGTAAACACGGGTTCGAGTTGGTCACCGGCCCAGATGTAGTTGTGGTAATGCCAGGTGTCGGGCCCGCGGGGGAAGATGTTGAGTTCGAAGGAGGTGACGATGCCAAAGTTGTGACCGGCGCCCTTCATGGCCCAGAGAAGGTCGGAGTTGCTGGTGGGGCTAACCCGGATAGCCCTGCCGTCACCGAGGACAATGTTGAGCTGGCGGATATTATCCGAGACCATGCCGTGTAGCCCTTCGTGTCTGCCATGACCGCCTCCAAGACCAGCCCCGAGGAGGCCGACACAGTCGCAGGAGCCGGTGGTCGTGACGAAACCGCGCTCCCAGAGGTACTTGGTGACAAGCCCTCCGTAGACACCACCACCAAACCAAGCGGATTGTCGGTTGGGCTGGATGGTGATGTTTGTCAAAGACACCATGCTAATTTGAACGCCATTGAAGCTGCCAAGAGATTGCGAATTGCCGTGGCCCCTATTCAACGCCAAAAAGTCGATGCTGTTGTCGTTGCAGTATTTCACCTGAACTCTGTTAGACTTTGATTTTGAACGTCTCTTGCACCATAAGGGAATGCAGCTGTCAAACTCACAATCTTTGAAACATCAGATTCCTCACCAGGCTGAATCACAACTCGAATCTGGGGGGGAGCAAACATGTTCCATCTTGCTGTAGCGGCCGCAAATCGTTCGTCATTAGGTCCGAAGATGACCGTGCCTCGTGAAAGTCGACTTCCAAGCTCCCTTCGAACGGTATTGCTATCCAAGTCGGCCCGGGTTCGGGCTTCGAGGTCAGGGTATCTGGGAATTGAGGCAGCAGATGCCAAGTCAAAGTAGACAGAAACCCATAGCAGGGTGGCAAGACTGCCATACACGAGTGAGACAAGGCTTCTCATGGTGAGAAGATCTGCAACGAATGTGGAGATAAAGCAGAATACGACTTAAGAGAAGGCTTGGCGCCAATGTTGGCACAACGTGGAGAAAACGTGGGAAGATGCAAGCAGTCAGAAACTGATCTGCAGTGCGCCCGTTCTTGCATGAGATGTCAATCTACGTTAATCAAAAGCTCCAGATCTTCGGGCCATGGTGCTACTTAAATCATGAGAACGGTTCACTGCCTAATCCTCAGCTACATACACAAAAACGAGTCAAATCAGACGAGATTGGAAGGGCACCTACCTCGTCGAACACACCATTTCTCCCCTGCCTGGACGCCACAGCCCTCACCGAAAGTAAGAAAAAGGCTCACGTCTGTCCGTCGGGGTCAGGCTAGTGACTGTCCCAAGCCTCAGTCGGGCAGCCGACATGGTGGAATATTGAAAGTTCCAACCTATCAAGCTGCCTTCTCTAAGCGAAGACGCATGATGTTGGATGAAAACAGGACCACGAGGTGATTTCCCTTCGTCAGATCGACAGGGTGACCCAAAAGGATAGTACCTGGATTTGGTTAGGCGATGCAGGAACAAGCCTCATTGTGACAGCTGGGCTGTCAGCTCCTCTGCAAGGCGCAATGTAGGTAAAATTAGACGCTCTGCTGTTCGGTAACCTATCATTTGGGAGGGTGCCTTGGCACATCCGGTGGCTCGGGGAGCCGGGTCATGACGAACACGAAGCTACACTCCCTCAATCCTTTCCGAGACAGCGCTGGGACTTCTGTTCCCTCCTACTCTCGACCTTCCCAACATGGCATCTTTCGAGATGATTCGATCGACGAAAGTTACATTGAGGCTTGACCAATTATTATCCTCCTCTGATATCGCTGAAGATAATAGGCATAAAGTTATTGTTCCGCGCCGTCGACAGAGAACGCCGGAAGCCAAAGAGGCATTGATGGACAAGCTTGTTTCAAGTTTGGCTCGGATGGTGATGAACCACAGCCCAGCCAGATTTGGGAAATGTCCGAAAGGATTCGAGGGCCAGTCGACGCTTGTTCGTGATTACCAACCGCCCGTTGAAGATAGAGATCTGCTTTGCAGTCGCGTTGATACAGCATCGGCGTTAACGCTGAGCACGTTCATTGGATATCGGTCTTGGTGGTGGCTGACATGTTCGGCCGATGAGATGGCAAGGGTCCCTGGGTCACTCTTCGGCCGATCTCTTCGGCCAATCTCTTCGGCCAAGCTTCGGGTAGGGCTGAGACGAGCGAACAGGGCCCCGGAGTGTAAGCTCAGCCACCGCACCCCCGGGCCCTTTTGTTTCTCGGGTCGATGGCCCGAGCAGGCCCGAGCCGAACTCGGCTAGGTGTGTAACCAACTTCGGGAGCGCTCAATGTGAACTCTTGGCAATCAACCCCACACTCTCGCAATTCAGCCTCTGCGGCCGTTGGAGTCGATCCGTCTTACTAGAGGAATTGAGTTGGGGTAAGCGATCTCTATCGCAAGGGAAATTGAAGCCTTTGGTCTGGTTTTGATGCCCATCTCCATCGTCAACTCCCACACAGGGGCATCATCCACCATCGAACCGTCACCACCAAATTGATCATCACCACTCTCATCGACAACACCATGGATCGCCTCCTCAACCTCCTCGGCGACGGCTCCCTGTCGCGCTACCTAATTGCCCTTGTTACTATCCCGATCGTCTTGCTCGCCCTCTACCGATACCTCCTCCCCAAACCCATCCCCGGCATTGCCTACAACCATGAAGCGACCAAGTCTCTCCTCGGCGACGTCCCCGCCATGATAGCGGAAGTAAGCCAAACCGGCGAATTCCGCGTCTGGTGCGCCAAACAAGTCCGCAAGATGAACTCGCCCATCTGCCAAATCTTCATCAAGCCGTTTTCCCAGCCCTGGGTTCTGCTCTCCGACTTTCGCGAGTCGCGGGATATTCTGACTCGTCGGCACAAAGAATTCGACAAGTCAAGTTTCTTGTCAGACGGCATGGCGTGCATGGGTGCTTTTCACGGGATTTACATGACGGACCACAAGTTCAGGGCCAACAGGCAGCTGATCCAGGACTTGATGACGAGCACGTTCCTCAATGGGCATGTCGGACCGGCGGTGTATAACAAAGGGTTGGAGCTGATGAGGTTGTTTGAGACGAAGATGAAGCTGGCAAGGGGGAGGCCGTTCAGTGTCAAGAAGGATTACGAGTACGCGTCGCTTGATTGTATGCTTGAGTTTGCCTTTGGGAAGAATTGGGTCGATACGGCTGTGGGAGAGCAACTTAAGGTCGTGGGGGGTTTGACGGAGAATAGTGTGAAGATCCCTGTTTCAGTTGATGAGCCGGTTGAGTTTCCCTTGGGCGAGATTGTGGACTTTCTAAAGTCGGTGTATGAAGCCCCGGAGATTGTGGAAAAGACAATCAATGCAATCATGCCGAAGCTGCAGACGTGGTGGTGGTCGAAGCAGGGGTGGTATAAGAAGATTTTCGATGATAAGGAGAAGGCGATGAAAGACCAGGTCGCTATTGGTATCAGAAATTTCAATGAGGGCAAGATCGAGACGGGCTTGGAGCACATGCTTATGAGGGAGGCTGCGCGAGCAGAAAAGGATGGCAGGGAACCGGATTTTGAGAGCCAGGTCTTCCGAGATGAGGTTTGTTAACCCTTACTGCCCCCTTCACTACCTAACTCATGTTAACCTTGAACACAGCTCTTCGGTGATATCGTTGGTGGTCACCACACAACGTCTGGGGCCATGATGTGGCTCACGAAATATCTGACCGATGATCCCTCAATTCAGTCCAAGCTCCGGTCTGTTTTGCATTCCACCTTATCCGCCGCCCATCAAGAAAATAGGCTGTTCACCTTTGAAGAAATTCGTCACGCCAAGCTACCCTACTTGGACGCCATCATCGAGGAAATGCTCCGCATCAATGCCGTACCAGTCACCCGCGAAGCTGTGGTTGATACTACCATTCTGGGATGCCCAATCAAGAAGGGAACTCAAGTCTTCTTCATGTCCAACGGCCCGGGCTTCTTGTCGCCTTCCTTCCCAGTCGATGAGACGAAGCGGAGCGATACATCTAAGCTTTCGAAACGAGCCAATGACTCTTGGGATGAGAGTCAGGACCTGGCACGGTTTGATCCCGAGCGCTGGCTAGTGAGAAAGACGGACGGAACAGGTGTAACAGCTGACGATGTTGACTTTGATGGCGCAGCTGGACCCCAGCTGGTTTTTGGTCTCGGACCCAGAACATGCTGGGGCAGGAGATTGGCGCATATGGAGATGAAAGTCATTATTGCCATGCTGGTGTGGACGTTCAAGTTGGAAAAGGCGCCAGTAGAGCTGTCTGGGTACGGCGGCTTGGAAGGGATTGCTCGTGTTCCCAAGAAATGTTATGTCAGGCTTGTTAAGCTGTGAGAATCTCTTACCTAGTTAGAAATATGTGGATAATTACTGTTTATTTTGGCTTGAACAACCCGACCTGTTGCATGTCTTGATTGGCCCTTAACTGCAATTTTGCATTTGTTAAGTTGTTGATGCCCTTCACTGGCGCCCGTTTGCCATCAGATGAGGGTGCGTATCTCGCAACAGTGACCAAGAGAAAACATGAAGTTTCTAATTGTCAAAATCGCTATCCTAGGTATACATGATTGGCATCATTACTCTACTCAATCATTCCGCTCCCTCTAAGCAAACTCTCATATCCCTGCTTCCAAACCTTCTGTCCCTGTCCACCAAAGCCAACGCCAATCTCATCCTTGAGGGATCCATCCTCCTTTGTATCTTCCAACAGATCAAAAAACTTGTCGATGTATTCTCCAAGCAGCATAGGCTGCACTGCCTTGTCTGGTCCGCCCTGCAGCGCATCGGTCTGCGCTCTGTGATGGGCATTCAAGGGGGTGTCGACATAAGGTGGCGCAACCTCGACGACATTCATCCCTTTCACACCCGTTGCCTCGAGCTGCCAACGTAGAATCTTGCAAAAAGAGGCCACTCCAGCTTTGGAAGGGCAGTAGGTGGGGTAGAATGGGACGGGAAAGTAAGCCAGGGAAGAGCTCGTGAGGAAGATGTTGGTCTTGATGCCTTGTTTTGCCAGGGATAAAAGATGGGCAGCAAAGGCTTGAGCGACAAGGATCGGGGCGGTGAGATTGGTTGTTAGCTCCTGAATGGCTTGTTGGGCAAGATCGGGCGGTGGGTTCTGGAAGATATCGTAGTGGTGTTGGATGCCCGCGTTCACAAAGACGGTATCGAGCTTGGGAAAGTCGCGGAGGATACTGTCGGCTTCGGATTGCAGGGTGTCAAGATGAGTGAGATCCCACTGTAAGAAAGATGATTAGAAAGAGTGAGTTGACAGTCATAGGGTGACAGTCGGGAAGAGACATACAATGCGATATTCCAGTCCCGGAAGCTCTTTGGAAATTTGCTGCAACCTCTCCCTGTTTTGTTCCCTTCCGGTAACGATCACCTTCTTTCCCAAGCTGTAGAATCGACGAGCCGTGGCCTCACCGATGCCGCCAGCTGCTCCGAGAACGAGAATTGTGTTGATACGGGACGACATTGTTGCGTGGGTATACCTGAGTTTGAGGCGTGGGAGGATTGGTGCTGGTTGAGTGCACTCTGAAGACAAAATCCAAAATACCTTAAATCATCTCCAAATACCCCGCCACCTGCCCCTCATTCCAACTTTCCCCTCACGTTTAGATACGAATTATGCAGGTCCTTTCTGCAACCATACCACATTGCCACGCTGCAGATCCGGCCTCATAAGCACCGAACACGAGTACATAAATCTCGGCCGAAGTCCCTCCAGTGAACTGGTGGATCCACCACGGTGGTAGCATGGCCAATCGGAATGAACAAGATCATTTATACCAACTCTTGCCTAAAATGGGTTGTTTTCGCTGGACTGAGATTTGCTCGAGATTTTAGGCTTTCAGGCATGTTGCCGTTGGCGATTTAGATATGTGTCAGGTACAAACTGTCTGGTTTCTTAGCTGCCCTTCCGTACCTATCTAGGTACCTACTGTACATAATAGTGAATCAATGAGAGACACTTTGTAGCGACGCAAGGCATTTTCCGGGCCTGGCAAACTGATTTCACTTCAAGGCTCCCAAAGAAATAAGGAGGAAGCTGCAGCGCTGGCAGGTGACTATAAAACTTGTCTCTTGTGCGTCGGGCGAAAGGGGACTAACTAAACGAGTGTGCCATTGTACCCACATAGGTGCTTATCTATCTAAACGGGAGCGGTCAAAGCTTCAACGACGAAGATAAACCTCCAACAACCCCAGGGGCCCATTGTCAAACACATTCTTGATCTCGTACCGCGGATCCGCCTCCTTCAACAACTGCTCAAATTCAGCCTTGGTCCTTTGCTTGGCTCCACAGTTCACGATCATCACCATATCCACCTGTCTCACCACGCGCTCTTGGTGACGAGGCCAAACACCAGGCTCAGGGATGATAATGTCGTTGATGAGCAAGGGGGTATCTGGGCTGGAGTTCTCCAAGCCGGGGACGAACCCCTTGAAGATCTTGACCACATCCTTGTCCGCCCAGTTGTGGGTGCACTGCCGGATGAGGAAAGCAGCCGCGTTCTTGACGGGTTGCGGGTCGAAGAAGGAGTGCTGTGTGTATTTCACCCTATCAGCAAGCTCTGGAGACAGAGATTCTTTGCCCTCAGCAAGCATGTCGGCGTTGCTGTCTTGAACGATGCAGTTCAAGTTAGGATAGGCCTATTGGTTACTGTCAGTAAGCTCCTCAGCAAACATCACTTGGGGGTTACGTACCTGAGCCAAACTCTTACTGATGTGACCATTGCCTCCACCGCAGTCCACCACGGTGCCGTTGAGGGCACCCCAGTTGAAGCTATCGTTGAGAAGATAATCCAGATGACGATCCATCTTTCGCAGACCAGCCATGGCCTTGGCAAAGCGTCTGGCCTTTGCAGGGTCATTCTTGTAGAATTCAAAGATGCCCACACCGTGGCGGGTGACAAAGGGGTTGAGGTTCTGATGAGCTTCATAAGGGTGAGCCTTGAACGTGATGTTGCAGTCGGCAGCAGCCTTCAGCATTTCATCGAGGCTGTAATGAACCACAGAGCGGAGTTCCTCGTCTTGTTGGATGAGGAGAGAGGTGTTGCTATGAGAGATGACTCTTGGCTTGTTCTCTTCGAAGATGCGGTAGGTCATCAACTGACGGACGATACGCGAAGTCCGGTCCACATCAAGCCCGGCCTTTTCAGCAAGATCCTCGAGGGTAATGCTTCCATGGGCGGGGACGAGTTGGAAAAACTCAAAGTCCAAAGCAACCTGCACAAGTCAGTAACTATTAACTGAAATTAAGCGACCTAGTAGAGAAATTCACAGACCTGGAAAGCACCGAGATCATAACCGGTGCAGCAAAACTCTCTCAGCCACTTCCGAGGACCATCAATGAGGCGTTGTAGATCCTCCAGGTTGGTCTTGAGGTTGGCATGAATCTCACGATACTCCAAGGAGGTTGGAGGATCCTGTGATTCAAGGGAAAAAGTAGGCGCCACCAAATTGTTCGCCTGCAGGTACTTTGTCAAGTCCTGTGTGAGGTTGAGGATGTTTTGGGCCAAGCCCAGGATGGAATCTGATCCTTGAGTCGCCATGATGGGAAGAGGTTCAAAGATAAGGTAGCAAGAGAAGACTTGGTGATGTGTTTGTGAGTACTAGTTTGGTCCCTGAACAATGTCTCGAAGTGTGATGCCTTTTGTTTACGTCGTTCTCATATTGATATCAAGACATTCAATGCCAAGCAAGACCCTGACTACAGGGATTCGGGATACTTTACTTTCGACCTGCTTCAAACAGCTTGGTGTCGCCCCGAAAAGAGGAAAACCCGGTATCGGGCATATCCGTCTCCGTCAATTCCTCCGGGCTTATCAGCCGCAAATGCGGACTGGATACGGCAGTGTAAGTGCGGGGAGAGGCTCTCGGCCGCGGCGCAAAACCGGGAATGCATCCTTCGGCAAGGGGCACGCGCATCGGCCGATTCCAAACCAGCCAATCACAACTGCAGCCACTTCCCGTCTGTAACCACATGTCAAGGCCAGCCCTATCACGGCGATTTGTAAGTCAAGGTCTACTTTCCTTTTATGGATATGCAGTCAAAATAGCATCAAGATTGAGGCAATATGCGACGAGAGTGCATTGACGGCTTCAACGAGCAAGTATCAAAACGTGTCTAAAATCGCGGCAAGGAGTGAAAGGCTGATCCTCACAACACCACTCAACTACATCAACTTTCAACTTTTAACAACGTCTTATTCAACATTATACTCCAAGCTGGTTGATTGAGTGCCTTCGAAAACCAACTTCATCATGGCCTCCACTTCAGACTCTCAGCATGAGCCAATTGCCATTGTTGGCATGGGTAAGGCTTCAACCGTCTTCGACTTCCAAAGCTACCAGAAAAGTCTTCAGCTGCTAACAGTTTGATCACTCAACAGGATGCAGATGGCCAGGGGGAGTCCATTCGCCTTCCCAGTTCTGGGAATTCCTCTGCAACAAAGTAGATGGCTGGAAGGAGTTTGACGACCCACGGTTCTCCTCCAAAGGCTTCCACCATCCGAATTCCGACCGCCCAGGAGGGTTTGCGATGAAAGGAGCCTTTCTGGCTGAACAAGATGCCAGACTTTTCGATCATACATTCTTTGGCATGACTCAACTCGAGGTTGAGACGATGGATCCAAGCCAGAGAAAATTACTTGAGTGCGCATATGAAGCGATCGAAAACGCTGGAGAGACTCTGGAAAGTATCTCGGGCACTCGCACAGGAGTCTTTGTTGGCAATTTCTGCCTTGATCATTGGACACTGCAAAGCCGAGACTGGGACAATCCCAGGCCATATGCCTTTGTGGGGGCAGGAACCAGTATTCTTGCCAACCGAATCAGCTACATCTTCAACCTCCAGGGGCCAAGGTATGTCAGACTGACACAACTTACCTTATGCATTTATGTCTTCGATTGCTAACAGTATCATGCCGCAGTTTGACCATCGACACAGCCTGCTCCAGCTCCATGTACGCGTTACACAGTGCTGTGAATGCTATCCGTGCCGGGGATTGTGATTCTGCCATTGTTGCAGCGGGTAATTGGATCGCAGACCCCACCGTGCAAATTGCCCTCGACAAGCTGGGGGCGCTATCTGCGTCGTCGAGATGTCATACCTTTGATGCCAGAGCTGAAGGCTATGCTCGAGGTGAGGGATGGGGTGCCATCTATCTCAAAAGACCATCGGTAGCCATCGCCGATAACTCTCCGATTCGAGCCTTTATCAGGGGCAGTGCCGTCAACTCGAACGGAAGAACCGGTGGCATTACCAGGCCGTCTGCACAGGGCCAGGAGACTGTGATCCGGGAGGCATATAGAAATGCGGGCGGTCTTTCGTTCAAGGACACGAGCTACTTTGAGTGCCATGGCACCGGAACCTACGTGGGAGACCCAATCGAAGTGTAAGAATCCGTCCCCAGACCCTGTCATTGTATCATCTTTCTGACGCGATACCATCTGCAGTGCGGCAGTAGGGAGAGTCTTCGCCTCAGTGAGAGATCCAGGCGACCCGCTGTTGGTAGGCTCAGTGAAATCGAATGTGGGCCATGGAGAAGGAGCAAGCGCCCTTGCCTCGGTCATGAAAGTGGTGTTGGCTCTGGAGCGAGGATCGATACCCCCCATCTACAATCTCCAGACAAGGAACCCTAACATCGATTTTGAAACCGCCAACGTCGAGCCTGTGACAGAGGTTACGCCATGGCCCAAGGGAAGAATTCAACGTGCTTCCATCAACTCGTTCGGGTATGGCGGTGCCAATGCTCACTGCATCATCGACCATGTCAACAACGTGTTGCCGGACTATGTCGCTCCTGGTGTCTTCAAGAAAACTCTGTCGAGCAATGGTTACACCAACGGTCACACCAACGGCCACACCAACGGCCACACCAACGGCCACACCAACGGTCATACTAACGGCCACACAAATGGTTCGAATGGCACGAGCAACGGTCATGCTACTGACCATGGCAAGTCGAACGGTCTTGAACACAACTCTGAGCAACACAGACCCATCACCAAGATAAAGACAGCTGCCACGCACGGTGCCACCACTCGTCAATCCGTTCTACTGCCTCTCTCAGCGCACAATGAACAATCCCTCAAGCTCAACATTCAAGCTTTGGCTGCGGCTGTCGACAAATTCCCATTGGCAGATATCGCATACACCCTCGGTGCCCGTCGCTCTAGATTTGCCCAGAGGTCTTTCGCCATTGTGGACAAGGACGATGCCGCCAATAGTCTTCTCAGTGTTATCGACAAGAAGCCCGCGAGGGCCCCGTTGCACACTGCCAGTCTTGGTTTCATTTTCACTGGCCAAGGTGCTCAGTGGCATGCTATGGGGGCGGAGCTGTTTGAGTACCGCGTCTTCCGCAACGCCATCCAACACCTCGACCAAGTTCTGAGCACTCTCCCCAACGCACCTTCGTGGTCATTGTCCAGAATTCTGTCAGGAAACTGCGACGCTTCGTTGATCCAGACCGCCGAAGTATCACAGGCTGCATGCACAGCTGTGCAGGTTGGCCTTGTTGATCTGCTGGCTTCTTGGTCGGTCCGCCCTGCAGGTGTTGCTGGGCACTCATCCGGCGAGATTGCTGCAGCATACGCTGCCGGTCGAATCACTGCCGCTGAAGCCATTGTGGCCGCATACCTCCGCGGTCAGGCCGTGTCCAGAAACAAGCAAACAGGTGCCATGTTGGCTGTTGGTCTTGGCTTTGATGACGTTGTCAAGTACCTTGAGGGCAAAGAGGGCGAGGTCAAAGTGGCTGCCATCAACTCTCCTGGTAGCGTAACCCTCTCTGGAGAAGAGCCCGCTATTGACAGCATCTCAGCGGCTATGACAGCGGACAGCGTGTTCAACCGGAAGCTCAAGACTGGTGGCAATGCCTATCACTCGCACCACATGCTTCCCATTGGCCGCGAGTATGTCGATCTCCTTACAGAAGGAACGGAACACCTCCGCAAGCTCGGATACGCGTCGACTGATGATGGCTCTCGCTACCAGCCCACACTCTGGGTCTCATCTGTCACACCTGCAAAGAGCACATCTGGACTCTGCAGTGACAATCTGGCGGCTTACTGGAAGGCCAACCTCGAGTCCCCAGTGCGTTTCTCCGAGGCGGTGGCTGGCCTTGTGCAGAACTTTGAGGGAACTCCTATCCACGCTCTTGTGGAAATCGGACCTCATCCCGCCCTCAAGAGCCCTCTGGAGCAAATCCTCAAGGCAGCAGGGGTTAAGAATGTTGCATATGCCGGTTCAACTCTGAAGCGTGGAGAAGGCGCTCAGACGTCCATGTTGCAACTTGCTGGTTCACTGTTCACTCTGAACAGTCAAGTCGACCTTGCAGCTGTCAACGCGGTTGATTCAGACGATGGAAAGACAGATCTGGAGCACGGAGTGACATGCGTGAATCTGCCTCCTTATCAGTACACGTATGGTGGCCTCAACTACCACGAGAGCCGGGCGAGCAAGGAGTATCGCTATCGATCTATTCTCCGACACGACCTTCTGGGATCCAAGGTTGTGGGCAATGCAAAGCTGCGGCCACAGTGGAGAAACATCCTTCGCCTCAAGGATGTGCCATGGTTGGGCGACCACCGGCTGTTGCCCGATGCTGTTCTACCAGGTGCAGGGTACTTGGCCATGGCTGTCGAGGCTGCCGCTCGCATCTACAACGAGTTCCCATCGCCCCTCCCGATCAAAGGTTTTGACCTTGCCGATGTCTCCATCAGGAAGAGTCTTGTGATCCCAGAAGACGATTACGGCGTCGAAGTGTTGACAAGCTTGGAAGTCGTGGATGTCGCAACAGCTCAGTCACCGGCGTGGGCAACCTTTTCCATCAGCTCTGTGGGCAGAGAAAGCGAAGAATGGATGGAGCACTGTACTGGCCGGATCAAGGTGCAAATTGCAGCCGAGGGCTCCGAAGAACCCCTCGAGCAAAAGGCTGTTGCTCCTGCGGCGTCACGGGCGCTTAATGGACGGGTTTGGTACGACAAGTTTGCTGAGATCGGGCTGGGATACGGACCGACCTTCCAACCCCTCTCCGATATCCGCAGTGATCCCACATCCAACGTCGCGGTGGCAACCCTCAACTTGAGCTCAACATCCGGGCTCATCAAGGGCGGGGAGTCGTCATATCCCTTGCACCCTGCCTCCCTCGATGGTGCTATTCAACTGGGTCTGATCGCCTCTCATGCTGGTCGTTCTGAGGACGCCACAACAGCATTTGTTCCAGTTCAGCTTCCTCGGCTGTACCTGTCCAATAACATCAGCAGCCTTGCCGGAGACAAATGCACCGTGGTAGCTCATGGAGAGAGGCGTGGCATTCGTGGTGCTCATCTTGACTTGCAGCTGCTCGGGCCAAACGGTGAGGTCTTACTCAATGTTGAGGACCTTCGTTGCATCAGCTATTCCAGCGCCTCCAAGACGGCCGAGGACAGGACATTCAGCAGCCCATTCACCCGCCTTGTGTGGAAGCCTGACATTCGCACCTTGAGCAACCGTCGGGCCCGCGAGATGTACCCTCCCCCAAGAGAGAACGTCAAGAAGGCACCATCCTGGGGTATCACGAACAAGCTCGCACACTTTGTTGTCTACAGCATGTACGTGATGTACGGCACGCTCCCAGAGGATGACACCCCCAAGCCGTCAGGAGATGTTGGTCACTTCTTCGACTGGATCCGCAGGAAAGGTCAGAACGACAATTCTGAGCTCATGCAAGAGGCTCGAGAATACGCCAAACAAGGTCTTCTCCTCAAGAAGATTGACGAGCTTGTCAACCAGGCCCCTGATGTTATCGAGGTTCAGGCTGCCAAGTTGCTGCATGATAACATGGCCGACATTCTCTTTGAGCGCAGGACTGGTATCGATGTGCTGATCAGCGAGGGCCTTCTCACACCACTTTACAAGGAAGGCTTACTCATGACCGGAATCTATCCTCAGCTCCACCATGTTCTCGCTGGCGTTGCCCACGCCAACCCGAATATCCGTGTTCTGGAAATTGGAGGCGGTACTGGTGGCGCAACCAGGATTGCCATGAAGGCATTTCATTGCCCTAACGGAATCAAGGCATATCGGGATTACACCTTCACCGACATCTCAGCTGGTTTCCTGTCCGGTGCTCGTGAATCCATGGCCGACTTGCGGGATGTCAACTTTTCCGTCTTTGACATCGAGATCGATCCTGTCGAGCAAGGATATGTTGAGAAGAGCTATGATCTCATCATCGCTTGCCAGGTACTCCACGCCACCTCCAACATGAAGAGAACCTTGACCAACTGCCGAAGACTCCTCAAGCCGGGCGGACAGCTTGTTCTCGTCGAGACCACAGAGAATTTCATCGTGCCTGGGGTGGTCGTCGGAACTTTTACAGGCTACTGGAGCGGTATTCCTGATGGGCGAGTGGATGCCCCGTTCCAGAGCCTGGCATCTTGGGATCGGACTCTGAAAGAGGCTGGGTTCAATGGCTTGGATGTGGTATTGGATGATTTCCCCGAGCCTCACAACACGACCTCTGTCATCCTCTCTACAGTGCCATTGGAGAGAGCCCCTGTGTCTGAAGGAAACACTGTCCATGTTCTCCACTCTGGCAACAAAGCACCTGCTCTCGTGCAACACATCTCTCGTGAACTTGAAGGTCGGGGCATCACGGCCAAGGCGAGCACCTTCGATCATGCTACAGAACTTGCCCCAGAATCCCGAGTAGTAGCGCTTTTCGACAACGAGCATCTCCTTGTCAACGCAAGTGAGGAGGATCTGAACAGGTTTCAACACCTGGTGAGGCACGCATCTAGCCTGGTCGCCATTACAAGCTCTGGCGCAGCCAAGGGCTTCAACCCAGACGGTGCCGTCATCCCTGGGCTGCTCCGTGTACTCCAGAACGAGAATCCTGCCGCTCAGTACCTCTCCGTTGACATTGCCGCCGACAACTTCAACATCGACAACACAGATGACCAGCATAATTTTGTCAAGAGTATCGTCGGCTACGAATCTGACCTGTACGGCGCCACTCGTTCCCCACCCCTCGATGACCTCGAAGGTAACCCCAAGGATCGTGAATTCACTTGGCAGGATGGTTGCTTCTGGGTCAGTCGCCATGTGCCTGACGCAGGCTTCCACTCTCAGCATGGTCTCGACAGCAAGAAGTTTAAGCCTGAGGTTATGTCACTCGGCAGTCAAGGTGCTGTGAAAGCCGCCTTTGAGACACCTGGTGTGGTCAACTCGCTGTGCTTTGAGCCGTATAAGGAGCTTCTTCAACCTCTTCCGGCCGGCTACATCAACGTCGCCGTCACCGCTGTTGGCCTCAATACCCGGGATCTGGATCATTGGACTGGTCGTGTGGATGGCGACTTCCTCTCATCTGAGTACGCAGGTGTTGTCACGGCTGTTGGATCAGACGTTCATGAGTTGAAGGTTGGCGACCGTGTCTATGGTCTGGGCAAAGGCCAGTTTGGAACTGTCGCCCGTGTACCAGCTGCTTTTGCCAGCAAAGTCGGAGAGAGCGATGATCTTGTGCAGATGGCGTCCATGCCATTGTCTTACGCCACAGCCATTTATGCGTTGGAACACGTTGCTCACATCCGCAAAGGTCGGTCGGTCTTGGTTCAGTCTGCTACAAAAGATGTTGGTCTGGCATCGATCTCTCTTGCCAAAGCCAAAGGAGCTCATGTCTTTGCTATTGTCGAGACCAGCGAAGAGGCCAGCTTCCTTGTTGATAGCCTTGGCTTGTCAGAGTCTCATGTTCTCACTGGCTCCCCAAGCGTAGCTACTCTTCGACAGGCGGCACAGCTGACGCCCCGAGGAAAGTTCGATGTTATCCTCAGCAGTGCCTCGAGAGGTCCCTACTTGGAGTCCTACCTGCAGGTCCTATCACCAGTGGGCCACCTGGTGGAGCTGGACTCTCACGTTGTCGACTCGGCGCTTTCACACAATATCAAGGCTTCTTACAGCTCAATCGATCCATTTGTTGTCCTCGAGTCAGACCCAGAGCTCGGCCAGGAGCTTGTTCAAACCGTCAACGACTACTACCAGAAAGGCCTGATCAGACCTATTCCCAAGGTCACGACAACAGATATCTCCCAGCTGTCGACTGTCATTGGCGGTTTCAACAATCTCATTGGCAAGCTGGTTGTGAGATTCGACAATCCAGAGAGCCAAGTGAGGATGGTTCCAGCGGCACCAACTGTCAAGTTCGATCCTGATGCGTCTTATGTGATCACTGGCGCTCTAGGTGGCCTGGGTCAGTCTCTTATTCGATGGATGGGCGACAGGGGTGCACGGCATCTGGCTCTTCTTTCTCGGCGTGATATTTCGACTGTCCCTGATGCTCAGCAGTTGGTCGCCTCGCTCGCCAAACGCGACATTCACGTCGAGTCTTTTGTCTGTGATGTCAGCAACAAGGAGCAAGTCAGCACCATCATTCAGCAGATCTCGGCTGAGCGTCCCATCAAAGGTGTTGTCCACGCCGCAGTCTCCTACTTGGATCTCACTTTCGACAAGCTCTCAGCATCGAGATGGAACGATGGTCTTTCAGCCAAGGTTCAGGGCACCAAGAACCTCCACGAGGCAACCTTGTCTATGCCACTCGACTTTTTCGTCATGACGACCTCTGCCCTATCGGTGTACGCCTTTGCCACTCAAGGCGCCTACACCGCAGCCAACAATTTCCAGGACGCCTTTGCACGGTACCGCCACAATCTCGGCCTGCCCGCTTCGACGGCTTCGTTCAGCTTAATTAAGGAGATCACCGAGGTCGGCACCAACGACCTCACCGTCGACCTGTTCGAGCGCAACAAAACACTCACCCTCACTGAGTCCCAGTTCCTGACCATGTTTGAGCCAGCATTCCTGAACAACCAAACTGACACCACAAGCAACATTGGAGCAAGCTGGTCTGGCCAAGATGACGACCCCCTGTCAGCCGCCAATTTGCACACTTACCTGGACCCGGCAGCCTTGATGGCCAAGAAGCGACAAGACACCTCTCCATCGTCCCAGGCAGCACCCAAGTGGTACACCGACGCCCGCATCTCCCTCATGATGCGCGCCTTCCTTGACGCTCAAAATCACGAGTCCGCCAACTCTGACGCTGCCCTCGACACAGAGGGGTCCAAGAACACGCCTGCTGCTATCCGCAAGGAGTTTGAGGCGGCTGTTGCTGGTGGTGACCGGGCTTCGACGGTCGAGTTTGTGGAGGAGGCCATCACCCGCGTGGTGGCAGACATGTTGTTTGTTGATGTGGAGGGTATCGACCCGGCCAAGTCCGTTGCTGACTTGGGAGTTGACAGTTTGATTGCGGCGGAGTTGAGGAACTGGTTTTTGCAGGCGCTGGGGGCGAACATTAGCATGCTTGACTTGTTGGATCCGAGTGTCAGTATCAGCTCGAGGGCCAAGACGATTACTGACAAGGCATTTGATGCGTAAGGGCTGATGTTTGGGGATTTGGAGGATAACGTTTCTTGAGAATTGGGCATGGGAATTGTCAGGAGTTAAGGCGTCTAGATTTGGGGCATAGTTATTACTACAGAATGATTGAAATGGTTACCTATCTACGTAAACATTGCCTGAGAATTATACACCGAAGTATTTTTCAATATCGCTTGACTAGGTACCTAGCTTTGAAGCATAGTAAGTGTCTTTGAAGGTTAATACATATCCTTCGAAGAGTGTTAGCTAGGTAGCTTTTGACGTCAATCGCCCATCTTACGAAACTTATTAACTCAGGTATATCTGGAGGTCTCTTGAATATCATATAAGGCCTGTCTAACACCCGACAGTGCTTGCAACACCTGGGTTGTCGTCCACAGCGTGCCTCTTTTCATGGGTACTTGGAGGCACAAATCAATCTGATATTTATTTTGTTTTACTATCAAAGGTGAAATACATTCTTAGTTCATTACTAGCAACAAGCTACCTTATCTAGTACTTTCATTTGAATGGGGGCATGCCTGGATCTGCTTGTTTCAGCAAGTTTCCCTTCATGTAGCCGTTTGAGCTGCTTTTTCATCAGCACTTGTGGCCGCTGCACCATTCTCCCGTCCCCGGACGGTTGGCCCCAGTAGGTCTCGACCCTACTCTCGGTATAAGTAGCAGCCTCACACACTGTCTGAAGTTCCATCACTTGAAGCCACCGCCTCCTCATCCTTCTTCTTAGCCCCCGATCCTGGCTTCTTGATAGGCTTCCAATCAAGCACAAAGGTGACAAGGAATGCGCATGCGGCAGCAGCAACACTGATGTAGTATGTGTTCCTTAATCCCAAGACATATGCCGCGAGAACCTCATCCACAGCCTCAGAGCGCCCAATCCTTTCCAGCACCTGTCGAATCTGAGAGGCTCCACTGTTGAGAACAAGCGCAGGATCAATGCCAGGAGCATCTCGCTGCATGTTGGTGATGAGACCGTTCTGGAAGACTGTTTGTGAAACGGCAATAAAAACCGCCCCGCCGAGTGCCTGGAAGAACTGGACACATGCCGTGGCTTGCGCAATCAGTTCTGGAGGCAGACAGTTCTGTACCACGACTATTGGCGCTTGGAAACAGATGCCCGTTCCGAACCCCATGATGACCTGGTACCCAAACCACTTCCCGAAAGGAGTGTCGACCCAGAAAGTGGCGATCAGGGCAGCGCCCGCCGTAAGAAATGCCGTTTCGACGAATATGACGATGTTGTAAGATCCGATGGCCGTGACGATGACACCGCTTAGGATGGATGATATGACCATGGCGATCAAGAAAGGAAGAAGCTTGATGCCAGCCTCAACTGCGTTGTTACCCTGAACGGACTGGAAATACAATGCTGCAACCGCAACCAAAGGTTAGCAATCGTATATCGCAAAGACGTGTGAGTGACTTACAAAGGTAGTAGATCATGGGGAAGAAAGACGCGCCAAAGAACATGGCAAACATCATGGCCGCAAAGACATTCTTGTTCTTGAAGAATCGTGGTGGCACCAGCCCCTTGTCCTGCTGCCACACCTCGACTCCCACAAACACAAGGGCACCCACACTCGCTCCAACGAGAAGGCCAATAACCCTCGAGTCGCTCCATGGATACTCAAGCCCTCCCCATTGCAGAGCCAAAAGCAGCATGATAACGCTGGGCAACAAGATCGTCGCACCCACCAAGTCCAGCTGCAAGATCCTATTGATGATGCCATGCCCATCCGTATCAGAGCTAGGCTGCTTGAAGTGCAAGAAAAAGATGATCACAGCCATTGCCACGCCTCCGATAGGCAGGTTGATGTAGAAGCACCACCTCCATGTCACCTTCTCTGCAAACACTCCCCCAAGCAGAGGCCCGATGACACTCGAGATACCCCAAAGCGCGCCAAACAGCCCGAACGTGGCAGGTCTCTTTCGGAGCGGCAGCACAAATCCAACAATCACAAACGACCCGCTGAAAATGCCTGCTGTACCAAGTCCTGCAACTGCCCTGCCGGCAATAAACGTTGTCGAGGTCGGCGCCACGGCTGAGATCAAACTTCCCAGTTCAAAGAGAAACACCGCTCCAAGGTATGTTGTTTTGATGTCAAAGAGTCGATAGATGGTTCCGTAGATGGGCTGCAGGGCAGTCATCGTAAGCAAGTAGGAGGCTCCATACCAACCAATGTCGCGGATGGAGTCGAATTCTGTTGTGATGGAACCCAAGGCGGGGGCGATGATGGTCTGGTCGAGGGCGACGAGGAAGATGGCGAGGCAGAGGGATAGCAACACAAGCCAGAGCTTGGGACCGGATGGGTATTGGGACTCGTCATCTTCTGGGGCAGCATCAGCCTCCACGGCGGTATCCTCTCCTGAGGCTTTGGGAGTTGGTTGTTGTGGTGGTGTGATCGTTCCATTTTCGCGGCTGCTCTCCAGGACAGCGGTGTCTTGGGAGGAATCACGCTCCAGAGGCTTTTCGGCGGTAGCCATGGTTGGTGGCTTGGAGTTGACCATGGTGCATGAGAGAAGTTCAAGTCTTCCCAACTAGGGAGGTTGACTGAAGGGACGCTACTGCAAGACGGATGAAAGAAAGGTGGGAAGGATTTGGTCCTTAACGCGAGAAGACTGAAGACATTCACGGCAGTTAGCTTTCTTGGGCATCAATATGAGTGGGTATGGGTATGATCCAGCGGGAGTACATTTTTCCAAGATCTTCACTTCCTTCTTGACCCGATTGCTCGCTGGCATTTCCCGCCTGCTTGCCCTTTGCTGACGCCAGGAGCAAACCCCCCTGTGAGCGCTTCTCTGAAAGAGGGAAGAAGCTTGGTTTGTCATCACAGTCTTGCATGACTGCGCCAAAGAAAGGAAGCACAGTGATGTCTTCAATTCATTTGCCATATCTTGGCCATGTTCCAGATTGTTATTCAGCAGATGTTTGCTGAGGGATGGTGTGTTGAGTACACTCGCCTTTTTCGGCCGAAACCTCCCTGCGGTCGTCGGCTTTGATGATTAATGCTGCATTTCCCCCTCATCAAGGGGTGCATACTGTTAGGTTCACGCCTCCAAAGCCCAAGAGCGTGGCGCACAGACCATGGCTGACAACTGTGCACCCCTAACCCTGATTCGTTGATCCCCTGAGCCCCCGAGCGAGAGAAACAGGACCAAGGAAAACAACCACACAGATTGTCAAGCGTGTAGAGGTGAAAGTATTCTTGGAGAGAGGTCTTGTTTACTCTCAGTTATGTCTCTATCAAGCTCTCTTGCAAATCACCCCAATGCCCAATCCAATCCTACAAAACCACCATCGAGAAAACAAATTACTCCTTGTCGGGAACAGGACACCCATCTCTATGCCTTGCTGTGAAGCCCAGCCACCTCTCCAAATTCCCAACTAAGCCCTCCCCCAGTTTCTCCTCTACCACACAGTCCTGCCACGAGCAACTCACCATCAAGTTCCCGCCCTTGGCGGCAGCAATACTAATCTGAAAGGCGCTCGCCACCACATTCGCGCACATGATGAAGTGTGCTTGCGTAATCTCCCAGTCGTCTTCCGTCACTGACCTCCCATCGAAAGCCCCAATGTTGGTAATCACCCACCCAGTTTTCCTAGGCCTCTTCGCCTCCTCTTGCAACTGAGCCCTCCAGTCCGTGACGGCCTGAGCGAAGCCATTCATGTCATTGTACACCCCCCTTTCGATCTTGGCATCCAGCTCGTCTTTAACGCGCCGGGCACACGTCCATATCAACTGCATGAGTTCCCCAGTCTCGAGACACTCTGGTGGTGCGGCACAAGCAGCTGCCTTGTCTCTCATTTCCGAGGTCAACTCCTGGTCGAAAACATGATTCTGAATAGTGACATAGTTATTCATTGCTTTTGAAGGCACGAACCAGGGGTATTCTTTCGGAGTGGAAGGCAAAAAGCGGCGGAGGTCCATCGCCGTCATGAACTCAAAGGCCGGGGCGATGGTGGAGTCCAACAGAGGGGATAGGGAGACAAAAATAAGGGAGTGCAAAAGGCCGGTTAGGGTTGTCTTTTGTTGACGGCATGCGGCTAGCAGCTCGGATAGGACGTCAGGTGAAACGGTGATGGTCCGAAACTGGGTTTTGAAAGGCGCTGGAGAAGGTGCGATGGGAGCCCAGTGCGCTTGGGTGGGCAATGCCCTCGGATACTGGGAAGATGAGATATTGACTTCGTTTGCAAGGTACCACTCCAAAGCCGCCGAGTCGACTGGGAAGTCGACGAGCCTTTCGGCGGGAGGTGTGAGCTTGGCCACTGAGTTGAATGGAATGGTGAGGATATGGCCATGGAGTTGCAAATTATTTTTGATGGGCTGAGAATGCTGACGGAGAGACTCGAGCAAATCGCTATGAAAGGCTTTGGCGCCGCCGCCGTCCATAGTCGTGTGGTTGAACACAAGACTGACTTCCATACACTCGGCCCCTTCTTGACGGAGCACTTTGATCTTCCATCCTGGTACTGCTTGAAAGTTGATGAACTTCTCATCCAGGTGTTGATTTGTTCTGGCTCGGAACACTTTGGAGATGTCCTCTGTATCCCCTCTCACAACATACCACTCCACGTGGTTGGAGAGATCAATACTATCCAGCCTGACAAAGCACGGCTGATCGGTATCTTCCCCCACAATACCCACCTGCATGTGGGGATGCTTGAGGACAGCGCATGCTACGGCCCGCTCAAAAGTGTCGATCAGCGCTTGTTCCGAATCGCGAGTCGAAATTCGTGAGGGGATCTTGTATTGGAACCCAATAATGTTGCCCCTCATGTAATCTAAACGTTGCAGCGCAATCTGATAAGATTCGCTGTAGCAGTCATCAGTTTCTGATCTCGCGATCGATCATACAATGGGTAAGCCTACACGCATCCAAGTTTTCGCACAATTCTTGCCTCCGGCTTCCAAGGCTGCACTGCTTCATCTTCGACTTCCCAGCCGGGAATGGCTTCTGGAATGATTGTGCTCAGGTATTTCATGGCGGTACGTTTAAAAATGACGGGATGGTTGAGGATCCAAGAATTGTCGTTGTAACAACTCTGCAGATGTTCAGACTTCTGACTGAAGTCTTCTAGTATGTTTTTTCCAAAAGTTCAAACATTCAATGTCTATGTTCCGCAACAATTTCGCCATCATGGACCAATAATCCGTCCGTCCAGCGCCTCAGTCGCACATGGCATGGGATACAGGCCTGGGAGCTCTCTGACCTCGGCGTGGAGCCGAAGGTGAAGACAGTTACATGTCGCTCGAGAGCCAATGACAAGGGTTCCTGGTCTGTTTCATGTCGGCCGAACCATAGCTTCAAGGATCCAGCTTATGCCCGATGTACCCCTGCAATGGGTTGAATGCGGGGCGGACCACCCCTCGGTTCAGCCCTGCGGCCCGGAGCAATTCCATCGCAGGTGTCTTATGTCCTAATGTCAACAGCTCGGCTTGCATTGCAGTGCTGTTTTTATCGTTTGGAAATAGAGTATAGGCGTACAATCGGGCCAGACTCCAGCCGGGATGACTGGAGTCGTCCGCCCGAGTGAGCCCACTTGGTGCCCGTCCTTGAGCCGTGCCTGGCCAAGCCTTGCTGGTGTAAGACAGGACTCGAGCGACTCTAGACAACGGTGGCCCCCATGTATGCGCTGATTTGACCTTACATATTTTGGTGCATATCTGTGTCATTAGAGACTCTAGCTTAGCCGATGTTTTGAGACTTTCCAAAGGGTCTGTCTTTATCCTCGTGACGCTTTCAACATCATGTCATCTTCACTCCAGGAGCTGTTCGTTTCCTATGGGGGGGCGAGAACACCAACCGAGATAATCACATCTCTCATTCTTGTCTCCTCCGGGACATGGCTCTCATATCATCTGATCAAGGTGATTTACAACTTGTTCTTCCATCCCCTCGCTCATATGCCCGGACCATGGCTTTCATGTGCGACATATATCCCAGAGTTTTGGTACGATGTGGTGAGATCAGGGCTCTACACCAAGCAGATTCAGAAGATGCACGATAAATATGGTATGAAAATCTGCACCGGGCTTTGATCAACGTGTGATAGCTGATAGCTTGTCCAGGCCCCATCGTCCGGATCAACCCCCATGAAGTACACTGCGCCGATCGTCACTTCATCGACGAGATATACGCTGGTGGAAACAGAAAGCGCGATAAGCCTGTCCATCAAGTCAGGGGGAGTGGAGTGTGAGTTCATGTCTGATCAGCTCATACGATCATGTTAAGGCATTGATGGCTGACCTGAAGCGGTTTTTTCAGTGCCGAAAACGCCACCTTTTCCACCACCGGTCACGACCTCCACCGCGTGCGCCGAAATGCCCTCAACAAGTTTTTCTCCCGCGCTCAGGTCTTCCGTCTGGAGCCAACCATCCGCGACCTGGCTGAGCGTCTCTGCGAGAAAATTGTGACTGTCGGCAAGGAAGCCCCGTTCGACGTGACCACTGCCCTGAGCCTTTTTACGACCGATGTGATTACGGGCTATTGCCTTGGTGACAATCTGGGACTTGTGGCTCAGAAGGGATGGGAGCCAAACTTCAGAGAGCCTCTGTATGCCCAGCTGAAGCTGGTCTACTGGTTTCGGTTCATCCCTTGGTTGAAGCATGCTGGGTTTGCGATGGCCATGTAAGACCTTCCCCATCGATTTCACCTGAATGGATATGGGCTCACAAAGGAAAGGTTCACTCGCCGCTTGTCAGAGGATATGGAGACACTCTTCAACGTCCTGATTGTCGACATGCCAAACTACGTCAAACGCGCCCAAGCAAATCTCGACAAGGGGGTTGACGACAGCGAGAAGACTGTGTTTGGGTCTGTCCTTCAATCCAAAGATTTGCCTGCCGCTGAAAAGTCGCTCCAACGCCTCGTGGAAGAAGGCTTTTCTCTTTTCGTAGCAGGCACCGAAACAGTCAGCTGGGCTTTGACTGTTATTTCCTACCATGTTCTCACCAAGCCCGAAATCTTGAAAAGGCTAACAGATGAGGTGAGAGAGGCTGTGAAAGCCAATGGCGGCGAGGTGCCAGATTGGAAAACCTTGGAAGGGCTTCCGTATCTGGGGGCGGTGATATACGAGGGCCTAAGACTGTCTTATGGTCTTGCCAGCCGCACCTCTCGTGTTGCTCCTGGTGAAGATCTCTTCTACCAAGGGACCTGGACCCCCAAGGGAAGGAACACAGAGAAGAAGGTCGAGTACGTTATTCCCCGTGGCTATGCGATTGGCATGTCTGCGGTAATTACGCATCATGATGAGAGCATTTACCCCGACTCGCACTCCTTCATTCCGGAGCGTTGGTTGGATGAGAAGAATCAACACCGGAAGGATCTCGATCGGGCTTTGTTGAGCTTCTCCAAGGGGAGCAGAGGTTGCATTGGCATCAAGTGAGTGATTCATTGTCCTTAATATGTCCTATGACGAACAAGGCTTTTCTGACACACCTCCAGCCTCGCTTATTGCGAACTTTATGTTCTCTTAGCTCTGCTGGTGGATCGAGTTTTCCCCAGCATGGAGCTATACGAGACGAGCGAGGCAGACATTGCTTGGGATCATGACTTTTTCAACCCGTTCCCTGTCTGGGGAAGCAAGGGGGTGAGGGCCGTGATCAAGGGTTAAAATCAAGCGATTCAAGCCTGTTGTTGATTCAAGATTGACTTGATATTGTAAAGTAGTACTTGGTATGTGGATATCTGAACTTGAGGTGTGGGTCATGGAGTGGGGAGGGTTGGTCAACTTGAAATCTCGGAGAGAGATCTAGTCTAGGTAGCCTCTCCAACAAATTGCTGTAAATCGAGTTGAATAAACATGAAAATGGTTATCACGACACATCCTCCGTGCTATGTATGTACATCTGTCTTGTTAGTGTGTCACTCCGTCCCCGCCTTCTGCAATGGGCCTTGGTGCCATGTTGCCAGAGAGTTACCTTATGACCACAACCTCCACCATTCCAGGTTGTGGGTACGTAGGTATTCCAACCAAGGTACTACACCATCACTGGACATTCTTGGCGTTCCACAGATTCGGAAGGCGGCATTGTCTCAAATCAAGATCTTGTCCTTTAAGGTACAGTGTTGATCACTTACCCAAATACATGGCTTTGGGATGCTCTGCTGTCTGCCAGTGCAGCGGAGAGAAATAAACTTCGAGACATCCGCAGCTTCTCCACAGGTTCCACAGCGGAATCACTCCCAAGACTTTGACGCCCGTGGAGTGTTGCAACGATACCTGACTTCACGTGAATAGGTCGACATGTGGCCTTGGTCCCAATGCTATCGTTACTCTGCTTTATGGCGCAGCCTTGTAGAAAGTGTAAACGGCAACTTTGATAACCCTACAGCCTTCCAGCAGGCTGTCTATCGGGGGAATAACAAAGTCCCGGGGTGCACTGATCTGGCACTTTGCTTACAAACCATATCATCAATCTGGTTTACATCAGGTCAGAGGTCAGGTCAGAGGTCACTGTGCAGTTAAATGTTGCATAGGTATGTGATTGGGCCGGGACATGTTGCCGGACGGGAGTGCTGATATGGTTCACCAACACATGCATGTGAACCTTGTAAAACCCGGGCCTAATTAAGATCCCGAACTCGATCACGGGGCCATCGTGGGGGTTCGCGGCTATGGCTCAGAACCTTATCTTGGTGTTGATGATCTGATCGGCCAGCGTGGTGATCCTGGAAAGGTCAGCTTATCATCAAGATGTACACCGGAGTTAAGGGCGTCTACCCAGTCTGCCAGTTCCTGCAGACCATCAAGATCGTCGTCCAAACATGGCAGGTGCGGGAAATGACGGCACAGACGAGGCTCGAAGTGGCCATCTAAACATATGTGCGCTATTATGAACATGCGTCGACGTCTTTGGTGTGAGTTCTTGGTATTGCTGTACCTATAAATCCTTTGGTGTATGTTCCCTCACCGCAGTGATGCAAGGTGGAGCCAAGGGTTTTGTTTGGTTGAGTTCTCCATGAACTGAACAAATGGGATGGGGATAGAGCTCGCGGCCGACTGCAGGCAAGATTCGTATTATGGGTTCATGTTACGGACAGCTAGAAAGTATGGTATATGTGTCTACCTACCTAACTAATCTCCTTATTCATGGGAACGTCTACATATGCGAAGGAATATAGGTAAGTGGCACCTTGCTAGCCTCAACTCTGATCGATATCTTCTAACTGATGTTGGCTTGGTGCCTCCCATCCATCGTGGGGGCGTGTCCGTTTGACAAAAGCTTGTTTTCACAGCCCCTGGCTCGAGACGGAAAGACACGGAGTTTTTCCCGATGTGGGGAAGGGCTGAAAGGGGAACTTGCGCGAACAGCAGGGATAAGGAATGGCCCCACCATTCGGAAGATCATCCCACATCAATCACTGGAAAAGTAACGATATACGAAGAGGTACGAATTGGGTACATGGATCAACTTTCATCAGATGTCCCTCTGGACGAGGAGTAAGCCCTAGTGATGACAGGGATAAAGCCCCCTAGTGCAGGTCAACGGCCCGTAGTGTACCGTAGTGCATGGAACAGCGATCTCATCCTCACTCAGCCGTCTCTTCATACCTCCGCCTCCCTGTTAGGTTCGGGACGAGGCAACTTCGCTTGAGGCTGCTCTGTAGGATCTTAGTGCAAAAGTTTGTTTTCCATGGGCAGTACCATGCCACCCTCCATCAGCATTAGCGACGTTGGTGGTGTTCGCCAGATGCTTGGACTTCTTGGATGTGTCCTGAGGTGGTGGTAATCCATGCCGCAAGCATGTGGGGCGGGGCGTCGCGTCCCTGTTGTCTGCGCCCCCTGGCCACAGCTCATCATCCAAGGTGGCTTGATGGCCTGTGTCCCTTCCTCTGGAGGCTGTCAGAAACTCGGGGAAAAACAGACAAAGCCCCCCTTTCGTTTCTTTAACTTCCGGGCAGATTTCATTCTTGACCACAACCTCGTCATTACTATCCATTTGTTTCCGTCGAGAATGAGCTCCCGCAAGCGAAGATCCATCCACAGTTGTACGAATTGTTATACGCGCAAGTAAGTGGTAGCTCCCAGTCCCCGCCTATGCGTTCCATCGCTGACACCAACAGGCAAAAGGTGGGTTCCAGTGCCAACGTCAACCCCGCTGTTTGCAGATCGCAGTGTGCAGATAGGCTCTGCCCAGACGTGCCACCAAAACACTAACAAAAGTCTTGGACGTCTTAGTGCGATCGCATCAAGCCAGTGTGCACCTTGTGCGCTCGGCGAGGTGTCTCCGAAGATTGCGTTTACTATTCCTCCTCAGACAGCCACACGTCAAGCCCGACTGCTGTGGAATCTCAACCAGACGAAATACACACGAGGGCTCCCCTCAATCACACCGTCAATGCTATCGACAAGACACTACCAGTGAGCTTAAACGGCAACAGCAATGTATTTATCACCAAGAGTAACGGCACCAGCCACGGCTTCGAGCGAGGGCCCTGGGGCGCCCGACACGAATGGTCGAGATTCGTCAAATCAGTTACGCCCACACTCGCATCATCCAAGCCCGGCCCGTCTCTTGCCGATTCGTTTGGATACTTTCAGGATTCAGACCGCAACACATTAGCCCTGATCCAAAAGGTTGGCGCTTTTTACCTGCCATCATCGCGTTCAGCTGGGCCGGACATGCCATGCTAACTGATCTGCTCGTCTCAGCTAGGAGTAGACCCATCTTCCGCATCGACAACGAGCGGCCCGATGCTGACTCCCGAGTCCGTCGACGACGTCCATCGCATTCTGGAAAGAATACCGGACCGCCAAATCCTAGACTTCCTGATCCAATACTTCAGAACCGAGGTCAACTGGATGGACCATCTGGTGCACGTCCCTTGGTTCTACCCAAGATACCAGAGCTGGTGGAGGCTTGAACGAATCACGACAGTGAAGGAGGTCGATTTCGCCATATTGGTCCTGCGCCTCTGTTCCTATACTCTGAGATTTCTACCATCGCCGTACTACACGTTGGACAGGATCCGCGGCGTGCTGCTGGCTGATATACGCATCATGTGCGACGAAACAGCAGACAGCCTCGAAAGTATCAGCACCAAAGAAGACAGCCGAGGGTCCCTTCTCAGGGTTCAGTCTCTGGCCTTTTATGGGTTGCACTGCCAGATTGAGGGAAAGACCCGCGAATTCTGGGAGGCTTTAAGCCGCGCCATACAAGTCGCCCAAGATGTTGGCATACATTGTGATGCTGTCAGCGAGCGCCAAGGCATTGATCAGGCGGAGCGAGAAATGGGACGCAGGACATATTGCAATCTTTTCATCTGGGACTCGCTCCTATCACGCCACCTGGATCGTGTCCCCTTCATTCCAGGCCGCATGCAAGAGGGAAGCTGGCCGGACCTGCAACTGTTGAAATGGCCGCATCAGAAAGGGGTAGATGAGGATGTTTTAACTGGTACGGAACCCGATATTGCTGAAGCACCAGATCCATTTACAGAGCGCTTTCTTCAAGCAAAACTGGCCGACTTTTGGCGTGGTGCCGGGGTGGTACAAAGGGCCGAATACGACATGATTGCAAAAGAGGATCTCTACGAACTATTCAACCGCACCTACATTTCAACGCTTCCTCCAGCTTTCTCGCTCACCAATCCCGACGAGACCTGGGATGTTCGGTTTCCAAAGCTGCCTCTGCAGCGTAAGCTCTTGCATATGGCCATCTACGACTCGATATTGTGGAATTTCCGGCCTCTGCTTCTTCGAAAGCCCTCGCCCATACCAGCCTACAAGTCCGTAATGCTCAGCTGGCAAAAGCGAAAGCTAGCCGCGACGGCATTGTATGCGCTAGAGGCGGTGGCACAGCTGCATACGCTTCTCCATGGCTGCCACACACGCCTCGCAAGCATTGTCGTCACCACCTTTGAGTCAGCCGTGCTCCTCGTGTACCTTTCCACTGACCCGAACTTCCCCGAAGATTGCCCCCAGCAACATCTACCTCCACCTGGCGCCCTCAAATCCGATCCTCTGCAGGCGGGAATCTGCAAAGTCTCACTAGCACTCACTTTGCAAGGTATCCAAGGAGCCTTGAAGCGACTGCAGATGCTTGCCGAAGTGAACACCATGGCCGAGGTTGCGGCAACTACTCTGGTGCGTGCCATGAACAAGGCCTCGGAACTAGCTGCAGAGAGGGAAGTCCCAGACGAGGTGGCAACAGTGAGACACACTCATCATTTCGGCAACAGAATGGCTAGGCCGCTCGTGCCAGCAACAACAGCCGCCACTGGCCCATCAACGACCACAATTTCGACATCCCATATGACCAGTACATCCCTACCACTTGCAGTTTCTGGGCCTGGATGCGGGAATGTCAGCCCTTGGCTGTCCGAGACCATGCCGGACTTGAGGTCAGTGAATGACTTCATGTCTGGAATGAATGGGGCAATTCCCAATAGCTCTGCTCCGGGTGATATCATTACCAGCTGGCCTTCTTTTGACCCTTCACACATGTATGGACAAGGAGGTTTTGGAATTTTGGAAGAATCATGACTGGCAGATTACCTAGGTACAGGTAAGGTATACAGAACGTGGCGTTAAGGCTCCTGGGTGGTCTATGGATTTACATGGCTCGTTGGCTACAATTTGAACAAAGTTATTCTATCCATGCCTGCTTTCAAGATGCTGAGTCCCCTTTGACCAGAGAGCGGACCGGAATAGTAATGCCGATGGCCAGCCGCACCCTGATCGGCGATAAGACACTCTGTCTCAGACACAAAGGCAGCCATGCCCCAATTTGGCTATCTGTTTCGAAGACCTGATAAAGCAGTTGATCGGCGATCGTGTACAGCTTCCGAAATCCTCCCGAGTCTCCATCATGTAAACTACAGGGTACGGAGAGGCCATGTAAACAATACGACAATCCTACAGATAAGCATAAAGCGTCTCGGTGCAACTGAACATGCGAGCCAATTGCGAACCAATCGCGAGCCGACTTTGATATGGGGCAGGCAAACGTTGATTGGCCACGAGCAGGTTCCCTTTTTGAAGTGTGCATCACTGACCAAGAGCTTACTGTGATAGTGTGCACGCAGTGAAGCAAAGTGATTCTGCTCGTACTACCTTACCCAGACGCTTGCTTTGATGTAAAGGACCTTGATAACCGACTCACCGCCTCGGTCCGTCTGTCCGGAGTTGAGCCAGAACAGGTAATCTGCCCCAGTCGTATTCACATGTACCGAGACATGGCTTCTTCAGGCCGGATGATTGGTGGCAGATGTCAGCCATGATTCCAACCGGCCCTAAGCTTGCATGTGCTAACACATTAACCAGTCGAGCCTATTAAGTTCTGGGAGGTGTGAATGGGTCGGAGTGTGTCACCCCTTGCGTTCTACTCCTGCCGAATGCGACGTGGTCACTCGCTTTTGACAGGTGATTTTCAAACCGTCTCTGAATTAGGTAGGTACACTAATGGCACAGAAAATGGAAGGTGTAAAACGGGGACCCCGAAATACCTATGGGACGGCAGCAGCACAGTGGATGCGGTACTGAACAGGCTCCGATCTGCTCGCAATGTTGGGAGGTGTTTCAGAGAAACTAGGTACCTGACCGATTCCTCCTCGCACCAAGAGCTCCTTGTGGACAACGTCCACTCCTTCTGGGAGGTGCTCCTCCCAGTCGGTCTCACTCCGGCGGCCGGCCGGCGAACGATAAGACCCTTTGATCGCGGTAGCGAGACTTGACATGCTTCGCTAGCCATGCTCTGGGGGCTCTGTAGTGCCATCCACCAGCACTCTTTGTTACGTCAGAGTGACACGGCAGGGTGACGGAGGCTTACACACTTAACCTTAAGAAGATCTGCAACCAGGATTTACACTAATTATTTTGGCGGGGCTCGGGCATTTGGTCCAACCGCCTGCCAAGCGGCATCAGGGGATCGAGCTCCAAGTGCCCTGGTTTGCGGGAAGACGGGATGGGCGTCCCCTAAACGGCCTTGGCACCCCAGCCTTGGCTTGAATCACCCCATGAACGAACTCAGAGTTTCGCGGAGAATGCCGAACTCTCTCAAAATAGTGTAGTGTAATGAGCGATGAGGCCCTTCATTGCCGATCCCGCTGTCAAAGGACCCACCCCTCAAGAAAAGGAAACAGTTTCTAGGAAGCTAGACATTGAACCCTGGTTCGCAGGAATTTCCCGATCCTAGGCAATGTCAGATAGGATGGAACCCTGTCATGATAGCCGCTAAAGTCATGCTAAAACGCTTGTTGTCCCCGTATCCACGTTGGATCGAGGGCATGCTGACTTTATTTTGACGACATGTGGGTTGCAGATGTCGCCATCATCTGGAAATCTGGAAGAGCCAGTGTGCATCTGTCTTACCGTACCCAGAACTCGTATGTTCTGGTGAGACCTCACATCAGGCCACGACATGGCGCAGATATTCACATCCAGGCCAGCCCGCAATTGGCGGGCACCTTGGCGGCTGAGTCCCTGCGTCATTGTCCAGACCGCTTCGTGCCAACAACTGCGTTGTAACCACCTCATGCAAATACTCGGGGGCGAAAACTTGCGGCTGAAATACGGACAGGTCACGAGAAATGAGTTACACAAAAACTGATATTCGAGTCACTTCCACCGCTGCACCCTCACGGTCTCCGTGTTGACACACACTGGATATCTAGCCGACGAAGTGAACTTCGATGGGAGTTTGGTTGGGGGGTCCTTTTATTTCATCTCTTGTGTACCTTACGCTTGATAAGCCTATTCCTACCATCATGTACGCATATTCGAAATTCTTCTTTCCATCTCACCACTACTCTACCACGGAGCGTTGGTGCCGTCATACACGTTCGCCCTTCCTTCAGCAGGCTTGTCCCAGCCTTCAACAAACACCTTTGGCAGCTGGCCGTTGACCTCCTTCTGGCTCTTGTTGAAGATGATGTCAAGAGAGGCCTTGGCACCCTGCTCAGGGGTCAAATCGGCCATATCACCGCCTCCCAACTCGGTCTTCAGCCACTGTTTCAAGTGTTAGCATTCTTCTGATACCTAATTTTCACTAACTGCGGATTGGAAAGAACTTACACCGGGGCAAAGAGCAATAAAGGTGAAACCATCCTTCTCATGGTCAAGAGCCCACTGCACGGTCAGAGCGTTGAGGGCTGCCTTGGTGATCTTGTAGGCAGGGGCCGGGAAGGCAACCATGTACCCCGCAAGGGCGATGGAGCCGAGTGTGGTGGAGATGTTGGCCACCTTCTTGAGCTGGCCCTTCTCAAGGAGAGGGAAGAAGGCTTGGGTTACCCAGTGGACGCCTTGGACGTTCACCAGGAAACTAGAGGATAGGTTCTCCCTTTTTGCAATGTTAGTACCTGCTTGCTCCGGGGTCTTGAAAATGGAGGTGGGGGCACCTACATGGACTTTGTCCCTTGAAAGGCATACTCGCAGATACCGGCATTATTGATGAGAACATCAAGGCCCTTGCCTCCAAGCTTGGCCTCTGTCTCGACAGCGGCCTTCTTGATGGACTCTTGATCGGTCACGTCAAGCTTGACCCAATCAGCGCGACCGGAGGAGCCCTTGACAATCTCGTTCAGGGCAGGGGAGTCACTGCGGGAGGAGGCAATGACTTTGCTGACTTTGGAAGCGGGGAGAGAGAGAAGCTCCTTGGTCAGAGCCAGGCCGAAGCCCCTTGATGCGCCGGTGATGAAGAAGGAAGCCATGGTTGTGAGAGTTCAATTGAAGTGTAGGTAGGTGTGTGTGATGAGTGCTGATGATGTTGAGGCTTGAATGGTGATGATGGTGTGATGGATGGATTCAGAAGATGCGTCAAGGGAGTGTGGGATACCTGATATTGTATACCGGCCAAGAGATGGGTCTGGTACGCATGCGGTTAGGCTCAGGAACGGGAATGCATGGCGGCCATGATGCCTGCAGAATTTGTCAGCTAGGTGGTGTCAAGCTTGCGGGGAAGATGCGGCTGGAGGGTGACTGCGGCCCTATCAGATTTGGGATGAGGGGCTGAGTAATTCTTTGTTTGTTGCATCAGATTTATCAGCTGGGCTAATTTAGGTAGGTCTTTTTGTTTGAGGCGCTAGAGTTGTCGTTGATCTCAAAGAATTGGGCATTTCTCGAATAGGCTTCTGTTTGATGCAAAGCTGGGAATAGTACAACTTCATCTGAAGTCACAATTCTATCGAATTCGATGATGAATCCCATCGGATATCTGTGATTAAGAAGCCTTTGATGATTGGACGAGATGCCGCAGGCACATGCAACTGACAAATCTCGCCCGACGCCCGATGGTTATGCCCGATATCCAATTAAACGTGCATGAATGCAACGGTATCTTGCAACCACATCCGTGACTTGCCCGCTGCGGTTAGTCATAAGAAGGCTTATTTGCGGGATGATGTACCTTCGTACCACCGCTCGCAATGTTCGGCCGAGAGCTTCTTTGCACGGCGATGAGGCTGAGTTCCTGTTTGCTCACCATCACATCACGACCGACAACAAAGGACAGCTGATAATGTGTGTGATCATAAGAGGATTGTAAATCTGTAAATATGAAAAATACTATTCCCTGTGTCTATCGCGTTGATATCGTGACTTGGGATACCCCAGCTCCTCATTGTCTTTGTTCTCGCAGTGGAATCATTTCGAGTCAATGACTGCACCAACAAACACGATGGGCTCAGTTGGCTCAGACTGGAAGCTTACTAACGGCGCCGGTTACATCCTTGACCGTGACCGCAGCCACGCCGCCGCTTCCCGGCTCAACCTTCAGTTTTACCTGTGGAAAGATAGCCTTGGATTCAACATCCATCCCACCATCTCTGAGGCGCTATTCTCCTCCCCAACAAAGCCTGAGAATGGCCGCGACAACCAAAGCCCTGTAGCAATCTGCGAGGTAGCCTCTGGCACAGGAATCTGGCTCACCGATGTTGCTCGTTCCGTCCCCTCGTCCACAGTCCTCACAGGGCTGGACTACAACCTCTCCCAGTGTCCTCCGTCAGCATGGCTACCCCCGAACATATCGATGCGCCACTGGAACGTCTTTGATCCAGTCCCTGACGACCTAGTGGGAAAATACGACTATGTTCACACTCGCTTGTTAGTTCTCGTCGTAGGGGAGTCCAAAGACCCCGGGCCAATCATCAGAAATCTGTTCAAGTTGCTCAAACCAGGCGGCTGGCTGCAGTGGGACGAGCTCGACACCGTCAACATGCCGTCTATTCAGAAGGTCGACCCGGCGCTCAAGACGCCAGCGTTGGAAGAGCTCAGGAAGTGGTCTTGGGCGGACGGGAGGTTGGATTGGACGGTGAAGCTGCCTGAGTTCATGGAGAAGGAAGGGTTCACAGAGGTCAAGGGGCATTTGTATGGGGACCCACCCGAGTTGGCGAGGGCGTTTACCGAGCAGCATTTGCTCACGGCGGAGGAGTTTGCCGAGGGGCTGATCAAGCTCGGGAAGAGGGAGGCAGGGGAGAAGTACTTTGGTCTGGTGCAAGAGGCGCATAGAGAGGCTATTCAGGGCGCGGCGCTATGTGTACCGAGGATTGTGTGCTTGGGTAGAAAGCCGCTCTAAGAAGCATAGAGAATATCACGATTGTATGAATGACCATTAAGACGAGGGAAAATGGAGACGAAAATGCAATCCCACATTCTGGTCCAGGAGTGCCTACCTGTGTTGATGAAAGTGGCGTTCTCAGGGGCTCGGGAGCTCAGGGGCTCCCCGACTGTGCTGAGCCCAGATGTATCGATTACGTATTAGGGTGCAAGCTGCATTACTCCTTCTTCAAACTATCTCTTATTTCTGCGATGCGGTCAAGAAGCATCTCATTCCGGTCCAGGCCAGCTCTACTTCAGCCAAGCCCACACCCACTCCAGAACGGCCATGGTCTTTTGTTTGCCGCTTCCATTGGGGCCTGGCCAGGCTAAATTGCCACGGCGGTGTCTCATTCCACAATGGCGGCAAGGCTCACGTCGGTGTGGGTCTGCAACCACGACGGGTCCAACAGCCTCGAGGCCCTCGAGCTTCTGGGCACGAACATGCCAGCGTGAAGGGTTGAGGCCCCGTGTCTTGAGAAAGTAGGCAATGCTCAGCACAATGAAGATGGGAATCTAGCGAATTATCAGCGGAGTCAAAATGCTCTAATAAGATGGATAGAGGTTTACCGGAATGTAAGCGGCTACGAAGTCGTGTGGGTTCTGTGTAACACCCGCGACAACTGTCCTCCAGCCTTGGAAGATGAGTAACAGCAGGCAGAATACCAGTCCATACAGCGCACGAAGCCATTGCAGATGAGACCGGTAAGGGTAACTCTTCTTGCTGCCACGGTGGTACTGATACCGGATTTCGGGAGTGATGTTGAGATCCTCATCCTTGAAGCCATACGCAGCGGCATTGATCCTGGTCAAGAGGATTAGTGGGTGAGCAGTCGTCATTATCGATCCAAGCTTACTCTTTAAAAAACTTCAAAAAGGCATAGCAATTGAGTGCATACACAATCAGTGTAGACCCACTCGCTACCGAAGTCATTCGTCCAAGGATCTGAAGAAGTCGTGATTAGTCTCACAGCTGAACATGACACAAGGATAAGGGGGATCAATACCGCTGCAGAGTCGCTGTTGGTAGAGAGAAACGATAGAAAAACCACAAGCCACGAAACGACAACTGCGTTTACTGGCACGCCAAATCGAGTTTGCTCCAGCCTTGACCTAATGCTTTCCACCCACCCCCAACCTGGCCACGCGTCACGCAGGGTGGCGATTGCGTGGAGAATTCTGGACGCGCTGTAAAGTGAGTTTATCCCCGTTGTCGCTGCCGAAAATATGAAAAAGCCGTTCAGGAAATGAGGAAGCACCGGTACTTGTTCTCGGACAGCAGCCAAGACAAAAGAGCTAGTGTGGCCTCCGCTTATCCCATTCAACGTGAGGTTCGAGAGCTGCGAGTCTCTATAGGGCACATTAAGACCAACGGTAAAGACGGCCAGTGCGTACAAGAGAATGACACGCAGAGCAATCTTTCGACTCGAAATCTTGATAATCTCCTCTCTTGCAAGGTCCTTGTTCTCGGGGGCTGTGAGGAGGATAACATCCCATCCCATCAGAGAAAAGAAGGATGTGACCATTGCCGTCCAAAAGGCCGTGAAGGTCCCAAGAGAACCCGTGTAGACCACTCCTTCCGGGTTGGCTGGCGAAGGGGCCACTGCGGTAAAGTTGGCGCTGCTGAAACTACCATAAGGGAACTCGTAGGCCCAGAATCTCGACGAGTGGAACTTCTTCCGAACATTCAGGACAGTGTTGATCATGATGAGGGCCACAAGCAAGCCGATTTTCGCACAGCCAAAGATGTACTCCAGACGACCGTATTGCCGGACGGGTAGAAGGTTGATAACAAGCTGAACGAGAAGGAAAATACCCACCCAGACTGCTGGGTTTGTGCCTAGACCAAACTCCCATCTGATGGCCGGCTCAGGGTGGTCGAGATCAGCCAGGTACTCCGTCGGCACTTCGAACCTGAAGATTTCGGTTATGGCCAGGATCTCTGCGATGGCCACACAAACATAGGAGAACCAGAGCATGAAGGCGCTGGCATATCCCACAGATTCGTCAACAAAACGTCTGGCGAATTCAAACGTTGGACCCTTGACGGGGAATAAGGCGGTCATTTCTCCCATAGTTGCCATTGTCGACCTGATACGCGTGGTCAGTATGTGAAAGGGAGACCCGGGACAGCATGACTAACCACATCAGTGTTCCCATCAACAGGTAGGCAATGACAGCAAGACCGGGGCCAGCAATGAAAATTACCTTTCCCGACGACAGGAAGAGACCCCTGAAACATGTGAGTAAAGGCTTCTTCGAGAATAGCAGCGGGGTGAACTCACACTCCGAGGACCATAGAAAATCCTATCATGTTCACATGACGTTCCTTCAATTCTCGTCTTAACAACAGCGTTAGCAATGGAACAAGAGAATTGCTTATCCTGAGTACACATACCTCAACTCAGTATCGGGCGTGTCGGAGTGGACAGATACCACGTCTGTCCTCTTCTCAGTGTCGGGAGTACGGCCGCCATATTGGTAGTTGTCGACATGCTGGCCAGGCAGAATATTGCCGTGGCTTTGACCATGACTATGCCCACCGTAGGGATAGGCAGGATATTCTGCTGGTTGATGTGCCATTGTGAGCTCAAAACACCAGGAAACGCGACCCAGATTGAGAGAACACAAACCAGATGTAGTTCAGGGAGAGATGAGACAAGTGAGAGCAGAAGCGGGGTTCTCAGCTCTTCTACCTGGGGATCTTGAACAATGATGGCAACTGAGCTCGAAAGTGAAAGTACCACGAGGCTGCGGCCCATGTGGAGCGGCTCATTTCAGGTGCTTCTGGACCTCCCCATACTACTGAGACGCCAGTCCATGCATTAGTAGCCCAGCTCGACTCTGCCGCCGCCATCGCATGTGTTGTCGCGTTCTGGACAAAATAATTAGTACTGCAAGTTGGTGTTAACATCGCGTGAAGATCCAACCTACATCCGTTTAAAGATTAGTCGAAGTTTTTGAAGATACCTAGGTAGTCTACAAATCCTGAAAGATCCCTGAGGATAATTAGCAGGCCGCAATGGATAGTCGATGGTCTTGAGAGGCAGTTTAAGATACCTGTTAATTTCTTTTTAGCCCTGTTAAGCATTCTCAGCGCTATGTAGCTCACCTCCCTTATATGACTACCATCTGCTGCCCTACCTGCGAAATGGCAGTGCCAGATTTTTTGTCCACAGCGTGGTTGTTCCCTGTTTATCTGAGTGGTGGTTGCCTGATGGTGCTCAAATCAGGCAATGTCAATTGCGGCGTGTGATTTGTTTTGGTCCAGTTGATAAGAGTTTCCCTCCTCCATCGAGACATTGCACCAAGCCACATCTCTTATTTCCAATGAGAAACGACGGGGGCTTGGAAAATATGCAGACATCTGCACAGATTTGCACACAACTACCGCCAGGAATTTGGAGCATTGCCCAATCCCGCACTCAGGCCAGCGCCCTTTCCATAAAACATGCATAACCGCCACACAGAGCTGACACTTTTGCAGTAGAGCTGGGGTCTTTGCATTCTTAGACCGCGACCTGGAGGTGCTAAACAAGCCACATTCGATAAATCCCATCATGTGTGTGTTGTCTGCCTTAAACGCCTTGAAGCAGTGCTTGGCGACATACTGCGCCGCGACATCCAATTCGCTTCTCCCACCTTGGAGAAACATGAACTGGAGCGAACAGGTCAATCAGAACAGTCAACTTGTCAACTCTGTTATTGCCTGAAGGGCGTTTCTCAATCCCACTACAATGAAACCTCTCAGACCATCGTCATGTCTGCACAATCCATATCCCGAATCTGGGCCCTCCTCGACCGTCGTAAAGACAACGCTCACTTGATTCTCGAACTCATTGGCTCCCATAGCCTGGCCCAGGCAAGCGCAACTGCCGTTGCACCGTCGCAATCCCTGTCTCAGACCCACGATATTACCCGTCAGTTATTAGTCCGGATCAAAGTTGTCACCGACTGTACTTTCCGTTCCCTTGTTCTCCAAAACATCAACCCCCATGAGACATCGACTTCAGTCTTGCACCGGGATCTTTACTATGACCTCTTGCTGCATATCCTCTACCTCGGAACGTGGATTACAACCCCACCGCAGACTCTGACTGGGTCTACTGAGTATGCTCTGCAACGAAGTCTTTTTTTTACCCTATTCTTATCCACCTTCCGCTCTTGGTGCATATTATTCCACGACGAAGGGTCGGGCCAAGGTAAATGTACACTTGTACGCGGAAGAATCCAGCAGATGGCTCAAACATGGACAAGTCATCAGGCCCTCTCGCCGGTTGAGAGTCTAGTTCTTGAACACCTTGTTCCTACTACGCTGGAGATGTTGCAAGATCCCATGAGAAATGGGAGTTTGAAGACATTCTGTTGCCAATGGCATATCAAGGTACAATGACACTCACAAATTCTTCCGATAAATTGTTGCATTGACATTGATGGCAACAGGAAATACCATGTCTCGATCCAGCCGACCCAGAACGCAGGACTACATCATTACGAGCCTGCAGAGATGTCATGCCACAGATTGTCCGAGGCCTGCAAGAGTCGAACTGGGTGGAGTCCTGTTGGACTATCTGTGATATGGCATGGGCTTTGGTGGACATGTCCATCAGACGGGCTATGACCTCAACACCCAATCCACAAGCGCCAGAAATCGAGGCGACAACGGAGCTTTGGGGTACCGTGAGGGAAATCCAGGATTCCATCGACCCCGCAACACGAAATGGCCTCCTTTGTAGGCTCTTCTCGGACAGTATTGCTGGGCTGTCAAGCCAAAGCTGGAACATGGTGAGACTTTACCTTTACGCTATCCCGGTTTTGGGGAACTGGTTGCCTTCCATTTCCAAGTGTCCAGCTTCAAGCTGATATCTTCAACAGGTCCCTGCAAACATGGCACGACTTGATGAAGTCCAACAGTGTCTCGAGCTTGAGGTTGAGCGGTTTAAGCAATACATGTCCGGTCGGGACGACGCTTTGAAACCATACTTCAACATTCCTACAGGTGCTAGCCAGGAGGCCATCCAGTCAGCGCCGCCTCACCCCATGATTTATAGCCCTATGCCAGTAGGCCAGCCGAAACCCTTTGATCAGAGTGACCCCCGCTTCTCCAAAGATTCCACAGCATCAAACCCCACTGCAGTGGACGACCCTGGTGCCTTTAGCCGGGCCCCTTCCCGATCAACCAATTCCCAGTCTCCCCGGAGTCTTCTCTCCGCAACTCATGCAACTCCACTGGATGGTCCGGCCCCGAAGACCAACCGCCAAAAATGGCCAAATATTGGCTCCACGCCGTCTCCATTCCAGGAATCAGAGGCCGGAGGTGCAGTACTGCGTCCTATTGATGAGCATGCTCCTTGGAATATCACCAGGGGTCTGGTGCCCCCATCAGTGTCTTCGCACTCTTTCTCAGAGAACAATCAAACTCACCAACGAACTCACCACTCACCTTCTCCCTCCGAGATGAGACTGGGCACCACTGAACTGCGGCCTGGGAGCCGCGCAACCGAACACAGCTCAGGCTATACCCCTCAGGGGATCCAGCCATCCTCACTATACGCCGAGAGCATCGCTCCCTCAAGCAAAACATCAAGGGAGAGAAAAGGAGGACTTGGGCTCAGGGGCTTGCTAGGTGCAATGAAGAAAGAGAAAGTGCCATCTGTGGTGAAGGGCCACGGGGCAACTTCCTTGCCGGTCATTGGAGATTTGGGCTTTTGCTTCTCTAATGCTGGGACCAGTCTTTTGCTATGGGAGAAGAAACAGCCTGAATATCTTGTCCGTCTTCACTGGCCGTTCGAAGACGGCCAAAAGCTCAATCTTCGATCATTCTCTCCTAACGCCGGGAATCTAAATTTGATTGAAGATGGAGCGGGGAGCTGGACGGTGAAGCTGGTGGAGAGCGGGACTAACCTCGTTGCTGCCGTGGTCTCTGTCAACAGGACTTACAAGCTATTGTACTTTGATGGCAGCGGAACACGCCGCGAGATACCACTTCCACAGCCAGGGGTACTGCCTATCTCCCTAGCGGTGTCAAGAGACGAGACAAAAATTGCGGTGGGCTGTGGCACCACCATCTTTCTGTATGGTGTATATGGAGATACCCACCAACTGGTGAACAGCATACCTGCGCACGCGAATCCAAGGAAGATTGGTGACAACCGGCGGCGGCAGAGGATGAACTTTTCGGGGGACTCGTCTATGCTGGTGACGGCTACGCAAGAACCCCTGGCCCCTGACGAAATGACTGGCAAGTCTCACGGGCAGGATACACAGGTGCATGTTTGTCTGTGGCGGCTTGATGGAGTCATGAAGTTGGAACTGGAGCTACAGGATGTTTTTCTCAGCTTGGTGAGTTTGCCCTCTATGATCTTTACACGATTAAGAGTGGCTAACATGATCACACGCAGGGCCGGGGCAATGACCCAGGTATCTCTTCTATCCACTGTTCCCAGGACCCTGGCAGCCCATCAAACATCCGTCTTCTTCTCACCGCCGAGTCTCTCAAAGAATACAATTGGATCTTGTTGCCGGGCAATCGCCACAGGCGCATACCGCTCAGCGAGAAACGCATCGGGACCGCGGCTCAATCGCCTACCCCGAATGGACAATTTGTTTTCAAGAATGGGGCTCACGACTTGTGTCTTTTGGACATTCGGACAGGAATTGCACAGACACTGGCCAACTTTGCTGACGAGAGAAGAAGCATGAAGATGGGTCAAGAAGGGATGGCAGTTGCGTTTCCGAGGGACGGGCTGGCTTTGGCGTTTTGGAAGAGAGATGGCGAACTAGTGATGAAGCAAGTGGACATCGATGCGGGGACCGGTAGAAGGGTAGGGGAGGTAAGAGGGATTCGGGAGTTGCAAGCGGTGTACTGGCTTGTTGTTTCTAGGGGTTAATTTGAGGCGCTACGTCTGTTGAAGAGGTGTGGATGAGACTTGAAAGGATAAAAGTCAACAGCAATGGTGCCGACGGAGCCAAGTCTAGCAAACTCAATTGTGGCAATTGCATGTCGCAACTAGAGGAGAAAATCAATGCTGATGGCATTCGGTATTGCCTCCCTTTTCTACCCCTGTTTAGTTATGCACCCCCTATGTTACCGTATGCATGTGAAATGTTATGCATTTGGTTATGCATATCAGGTATTATGCATGTATTAGGTAGGTACCTTATGCAAAGCCCTTTTACCTTGATGGAACTAGCTACTTCCAATCACATTTTCACACCTGATGATAAGAACATACCGACAAACAGCAACATCATCCCCTGGGATTGCTTTCCCAACACCAAGGTCTTCATCCTCAAGGGCAAGGCCATGCACTACCCGGAGAACTCCAAGCTGTCGTTGTGCGGTAATACCTGAAGTGTGGACAAGGGTAATCACAAAGTCCTTATCTTATCTCTTATCTTTTATCTGACTGAGCCCCTTTATTGGCCCAGTCACCACTTCACATCACCCTTTTCCACAGTCTCTCTTGACGTATTAGTTCATAGTAATTGGCCACTGTATCATGGAGATATAAGGAATATGACGCGCTGCGGTACATCACAAACAACAAGTCGGCCTCGCATGAGGACTATAGAGAGTATGTTGAAGGTCATTTGTTGTTCTGGAATCAGTGGGGAAATGGTAGGTACCTGACCTAGTCACGGGACTCTCGGATACGTCTGTAGGGAATGACTGGAGGTTAAGGAAGACACCTCCTGGTTAGCTAATATCGACGAGGTGCGAGCTATACAGAGTCTTGTACATATCCACACGGTTGTGAGAATATGCAGTAATTTGACGTCTTGTATTTACCCATACAACGCCTTGTTGCGCCAGGAGCAGAAGGTTGTGATAAGGGGTGTCACGTGCAGGTGTAAGTCGCCTCTTTGGGCAAATAGTGGGTCTGATTTAATGTACAGCGCAGACATATGGGCAGCGTTCCTGTTGAGCTATGACCGAAAGCTTTCAGATTCACAAAGACTATTATCGTACAAAAACTTTCTTAGTACCCCAAAAACAACACCCATTCATTTGTATCATAACCCTGAACAACACCTTTGCGACGGAACATGAACGTGGACAGGACGCAATGACGTAAACTCGACAGGCAGATTGAAAGGTACATTTCTCTTTTCTCTTTGGTTTGGTCTCAGTATTGGTGGCTTTATGAACTGAAGTGCTCTGGAACCCACGAGCTGGGTGGGTTCTTCTTCTTGTTGTTCTCGGCAGTCCGTCACTTTGTGTGGCCGCGGGGAGCCCGACGGTGCCAAAAACTGAGTCAAGGGCGTGAGCAATGAGGGGATGTAATCGTCGGTCATGTATGTGGAAAAACACGTCGGATCATCAGCTTGTATGGGTGGCGTTGGCAGTTGTTGTTGTGGGGGTGAGACTTTGGCCCGTCGGGGTCGTGGAGGTCTCCTTTGCTGCCTTGAGTTTGGGGCGCAAGGTTCTAGCTCTGGTGTTGAGTGGTGGGAGCGCAGCCGTTGCGATCGTCTGCGCGGCGGCTTTGCGGGTGTGTTGTTGGCTCCCACTCCTTGCATGTCTTGGCGTATATCTCTTGGCGGTATCACAGGCACCCACCCAGTCAGATTGTTGACGGTCGGCGACAGCTTTTGCAATATATTGCGTATCGTCTCCAAACTTCGGTCGGATTTGAGAGACATGGAGTAATTCTCGAGGTACCGACAGAAAGTGCGATAGAATTGTATTTGTTTCCGTAATTCTATCTCAGCGGGGGTCATCCACCTGATGCCTCCATGAGGATTCATCCGGGGTTGGGTTTCTCTTGCGTCTTGGCATGTCTGGACAGTGAGGTGGAGGAGGCGGTTGATGGCGTGGTCTACTTGATGGTCAACGCCATAAGCGTGGTGGTGCATGATAGCTGTAAAGAGCTGGTTGATATCCGGCAGCAGATGGAGGCTGGGATGCTTGGCAGATGTGATGTGCATCACATCACCAATCGCACAGATCATCCCAAAAGCGTCATGCCAGCGATAGTCATTGAGATACTGGACCGTAGAAATGATATGGTTTGTACCCAACACTGGTAGCTCTAAATATGGCTCAAGAGGTGATGGTGATGGTGACGGCGACATGGTTGGCAGGGGGGTGGTGCAAATATCCCAAAACCACCGGGGGACGACGGTGTTGATGAAAAAAATAATGTGCCTTGGCAATAACGATGAAAATGGTTGGGGATTTGAGGGACCAGGGGGGTGCAACATGGGGGGATGGCGAAAACTTGATATTGATATCAAGCATGCGAGAAGAGAAGAGGTGTATGGGGGGGGAGGTCAGAGAAAGGTGGGTGGATGGGATATATATACCTGCAAATCGTCAATCAAGTCGGCCAATGAGATATTAGTGCAACATCGTGCGTCTTCGGGTCCTGCGAGTTGTCGTAGAGCAGCGATATATGGATAGGGGATTTGAAGGGGGTGGGACTGTTTTGAAGTTGGCCTTGCCTTAAAGCGGCGAGCAACCCCCCCGGCTGGGCACCCACTCCCATCCACCCATAACTTCCCCCTTCCCCCCAACTGCTCCCTCCCCACTTTTCGAATCCTTTCCATCGCAAAATCCCAGTTTGGCGTCGATATAGAACCAATGCATATCTGCCTAGGAGTGTTTTCTGCATACTGCATCCACAACACAGCCGACACATAGCGTGAACATGGTGCCCGGCATGACCGAGTGGAATATGGAGTGAATTGAAGAAGCTGCTTGCAAGAAAGTTTTGATAGATGGAGCCGCTTCATGTTCGAAGATCCATTCGGTTCGTTGATTTGGTGTCTGGCCGGGGTTGCTGAATATCGCCTCTACCTTAATGATAGTGATGGCGCGCCCCAGTGTGGTGTGAATCGCTGCTTTATAGGTAGGTAACGTGGACAACACACATAAATTGAAAATAAAAATGACTCAAACTGTCGGGATCATGCATGAGATGTGTGGGTTTCCAAACCTCGATGTTTGGCCTTTTAAGTTCAAAATGAATACTCGGGAGACTCTCTCGACAATAAAAAGGTAAGTGTGGGTGTGGTGGGTTGAGGTGGATAGGAATGACATGTCGTTGGGAGATTATGTAATTGATAGACCCACTCTTCACCTCGCCTCAGCTCCAACCACAGCGACACTCACACACAGAACGACTGCAATCCCACTGCGTTTGAGGTCGAGCGTTTACAAGAGAACTGATGCAAGAGAACTGATGCACTGAATAATGGAACATGATTAGCATTTGTCTACATCTTTTTTTTCTGATAACCTGGAAGGCAACGCCAATCCCCGGAATGGTGGTTCTGCTAGCGGATTGCCGTTCTGCTAACCCCCTATTAGTACAAGCCTGTGTTGATGCATGGAAGTGATATGGCCCTATCTCAGCTTCGCGGACCCCATATCTCCCAGACAGCCATATGGTCCAAAATAGAATGCCCGCGCAACCTTTTTTATGGTTTGACGATTTAACGTTGGAAGTTTATATTTACCTAGGGAGGTCATTGCAGGTAGGTATTCTTTAACCGACTTCTAGGAAACAACACGATCGGTGATGATCATGAATTCAGCCGTGGAAGGTTGGCAAACCATACCGTACTTCGGTCGAGAAAACGCCCGATGACTTGCGGATGGTGAGGAAGAAGAGGGCCGCAATGGACGCGCTTGGAAAATGACATGGAAATAATACGCGATTTGGCCAGCAGAGGGTTCCCCCACGCTGTTGAAGTAAGCACCCAAAACCTACCGGCGGTGACCACACAATACTATTCTGGTGATGCTCCCAAGGTGGAGCCGGGTAGTGAAGTGCCATACTTCGAACCAATATTTTACCTAAACTGCCCCGATAAGAGGTGTGAGGTAGCTGGAACACGCGATTAACGACCTACTCCTGGCATTGATGACAAAACGATAGCTTCAATGATAAACAGGTGTATGACTTCCAACATATCTTCAGTTGCACTATACACATGAGTCATGCCGGGTTACCTACAAACCGGTTGAGAATTTATACAAGATGCTCGCCGTCTCCTGCACCATTGGGTCAGTCCCCAAACCCGCTGCGCTTCTTTCATGATCCCATCTTTACCAACCCACCTCACAGACCCTCCACGATCTTGTCCAGCAACACGTCATTAAACTTCCACAGCATGGTCGTAAAGTCAGCGGCAATTCCATTCCCCGTGAACCAGGTTGACCGCTTTCCCTGAAGAGCATACATGTCCTCCATCCACCCCTCCCTCAGTTCTTGGGCGCTGACTCCGAATCCCCCAGGCCCGTGATCAGACCACGCGACAAACTCGACTTCTTCCCCCTCGAGATCCGGCAAGGTTCCAACTTCTACCATCTTTTGGATCGCTTTGCGGGCAACTTCCTTCGCTTCGGAAGGAGGGAAATCAGTATAGTTTGTCCCACTTGATCCGAGGCTGAACAGCGGGGAATTCGGAGCAAGACTGGTAAAGCTCAGCACAAAGGGGGTCTGGAGGAAAGGTGAAAGAGGGTTGGACGTGGCTGATAGGGGGAGGTTGCGGAGCTGCGTGCCCGGGGGAAGTTTGGAGTGTTTCGCAATGGCGGTATGGCTTCTGCCGTATTTTGGTTTCGAGAAGTGTGTTTTCTCCGAGGGGACAGATCGAAGGGCGCGAGGTTTTCTCTGGTTGGCGGGATCGCCAAGAGAAGCTTCTTGGCGATGATGAGCTTTTTGGTAGGTTTGTCCTCCCTTTTGCGATTTGGTTTTCTCCTCATACTCTTGCTAAGCCCGTCTTTACGGTTGTCAAGACGAGCGGAATCAACCACCAGTTCAATTCCAGAGTTGCTTCTTTGGGAGTCAACAACCTGGGAATTGTAGAGAACATCCTTCCCAAGAATAGTGCTGATCTTGTCATACAGGACTTGGTTTCCACCGTCGACCTTGAACATGCTCACTTCACCGAAGAAGACCTTGGACCACGCGGTTGGGAAAGCCTTGATGATGCTCAGCGTCAAGATGTCCTCAAAGTTGCCTCTAGAGCCAACACCCCCTCCCGTGGATGGATACATTGATGACAGCATAGCCTCAATGCCGTGTTTCTTGGCAAACTCGCCAATGGGAAGAAGAAGGTCCTCTGGGATGTCTTTGCCGGCTGGTAGACCCCAGTAGCCCGGTTGAGTCATGTTGTCCCACCCGTTTGCTGTCATCAAGTCATGAAACTTTTTGATCGCAATTGGGCCGGCAGCTCCATCAGGTGACTGGAAGGCACTGGTCAGTTCTTGCCCAGAGGTGAAATCAACGTATCGTATCTCGTTGCCTCCTGCGGGGACCCATGGCGACAGCGTCACGTTGATATCGGGTCGACTAAAGAAGTCGAAGGAGTCTTCGTACGGGAAATACAGGGCAATACCGTAGTCGTGAATGTTGCCGGTCGTCTTGTCGATGTAGGTGTCGACATGGCCGCCCAAGATGGGTTCCCTTTCCACTACCACCACGCTCTTGCCATAATCCTGTGTCAACCGAACGGCTGCGTGTGCTCCTGAGGCTCCGCCTCCAATGATGGCCACATCCTTGTAGATGATATCTTCGCGGTGAAAGTCGGACCGGGTGATTCTACCAGCGGAAGCTACGGAAATCGCACCCGCTGCTAGAAGAGCTGTTGTTCGCATCTTGACCGTCACATCGAACGGAAAACGCGTTCAAGGTCTCCAAGAAAACGTGGCATCAGAAGGAGACGGGACCTGGACCTCCAGATATAGGGTGCTGGCCCGCTGGGTCGCAATCGAGTTTTACCTGAACCCCAAATAATATTGCTGGGGACACACGGCAATTTGGCCAATGCAACTGAGACAAGGTGAAAATTACTGCATGTCATCAATTAGCACAGTCATGATTCATCAGCGCGGGGCTCTATGGTAGCATCAACCCCTTTGCAGAGTGGCCAGTAAGGACCACTATTGCCGGATGATTTGTGGATCAGGCGATAAGTCGCGGTTCTTGGCGCTGGCGGGTTTAATCAACCGGAAAGGCCTGAGAGTATTGGATGATACTCGTGTCATCAATACTTGGGAATAAGTGTGTAAGAAAAGGTTTGTAGCATTGACTGATGATACCGAACAAACCAACTCTAACACTCTATCCTGCACAGCTTGCCCCTCCATGTGAAATCGTCATCTCAAAACACTCCACCACCGCCAACTCCCTATCCCTCATTCAACCTACCTTACTTCACCCACCTAGTCATGCTGACTCCAATCAATCGCACCGACATCCTCATAGCAAGGAGCTCCAACCTGGTGAATATTCAGCTCCTCGGTCCCCTCAAAGACGCCCTCCGGCAAGGTAGCACACTGCGCCAAGAACGTAACAGCAACGCAGTTCTCAGGAATAGACTCTGCATCCGGGGCAAGCTTGACAGCGTGCTGAGGACGGCCATAAGCAGGCTCTGTCTCATTGCACACAATGAAGTAACGATAAGGAGTAAAGGCCTGGGCCCAAGGGCTCCTCAAACCACCGACTACTCCCGCGCCGACGGAGCCAGGGCCAAAGTTAAGACCAAGGTTGACGAGATTGTGTGGGTTCTCGTAGGGGATGAATTGGAGCCCGGCGGGAGTGGCACCGGACTGAGACTTGATCGGGGGGAGGGCAATGGAAGTGGCCTGGGCTGAGACGTCACGGCCGGTGCCGTTGATGAAGAAGACGGACGCTCTGTCGAGGGTAGGTTGGAGGATGGCTGCGTTACGACCGGCGCCAACGTGTACGCCAGAGAGAAACCAGTTATTGACGTCTGGGTTGAAGATGGTGGACGGGATAGATATGTTCGCAACTAGAGTGAACGCATCTGCGGTGGCGCGAGGGGGATAGTTGCCTTGGAATTGACGCTGACTGAGTGACAAAGGCGAGGCAGCTGTGAGGCCAGCCATGAGGGTAGAGACAAGAGCAACAGTGAACATTGTAAGTGTCAATGTTACGATTAGCGAATAGATGTTATTAAAGATTAAGGTAGGTCATTTATAAGGGTGGCAAAGGGGTATGATTGAAGTGCACTGGTGCAGACTCGTCGTAATGATACATCGTGTTCGATGCGGTCCTCCGGCTGTCTTATACATCACCTCACCGCTTTCTTGACGACGGATTCGGCCGAGCCACGGTGTTCTGTCACGAGAAGCAACTAAATATACATCTTTATCATCATCATATCTCTAGTTCATAAGTCCTCACTTCCCTAGCTCCCTGGAACTTGTGTCTGCGTGCTATTAGCCGGCAGCCAAGGAGGCGGAGTCGGACCAACCGCCTAGAACACAAGTAGACATGAGAAAAAAATGGGGGCCAAGAATAAATAGATGGACTTCTGTTGGCACAGTATTGAAGAGGTCCTCACCGCACTTCAGTGTTGCTGGCCGTCACTGACCCAGCATTGGGGGTGGTAGCGTCACAGTTACAACGTTGCACAACTTGGCGCCTGACAATGGATGCGTGATCCTTCTGTCAATACGACATACCAAGACGAGGCGCGATATCATTTCATGATCCTTTTTGTACCACCTGATATGCCTGGCGAAAGAAAAGAAACCCGGTTTCAAGTCAGGCAATGCGGAATGACTCAAGGTTAGGGTAACAGGTCGTTAGGTAAGGGGCTCAGGGGCTAAGTGGATCCTTTCCCGTTATCTTTTGGGCTTCAGCGGTGCAACTAGGCGGTAAAACTGTGAAGGCAAAGAAAACTACTCATTCAAGCTTCAACTGTCTAACTGTATACCTCTCGTTGATGTTGAATCAACAGATAGTGCCTAAACTCCAGCACAGTCACCCTCCGTTCACCCGCCAACTGACCCGGGCCACCATTGCCAATCGCAGACTGACGAAACTCTCAACCCAACCACCGTGTCGTGTGCTTTGAGGCCACAAGCTCTCTTATCAGCCTCGGAGAGCCCATCCATTTTAAGCAAGGATGTTGACATTGCTCACCAACCAACCATTCTTCGGATCGATGGTCATCTCGGCAATGTGCTTGTCGGCGGTAACCCAATACGCTTTGCTGTTGCTTGTGCAGGATGATACAGCGAGCCCGAGGGTGGGGCCCGGCTTAGCCGGTGTGATTCCCGCGTAGCAGTTGCACCAGCCCCCACAATACGAGCCGCTATACACCTCTGAGAGGACCTGTTCAGGATTGAAGAGAGGAGTCAGTCAGGAGTTGAGTTGATAAGCAGCTGAATGTAAAAACACTTGCATTATCGGTGGTGCTGACAAGGATGCGCCTCTCCACTTCTGTCCCGGGCCAGCGGTTCCTGGAGGCAGCAAATTGGACGCCCTGAGCTCTGGTAGGGAAAGCCACAACTTCAGGAAATTCCTTTGTTAGCGAATCTCTCAAACGCAGGTTGATAGGTAAACAACCGGCATACCAGACTTCCAGGATCCCGTGCCGCTGGGCACCAGCTCAATAGCATCATACGGGCTGCTCTGGGACTGATAGAAAAAGTGACTGCCATCAGTGTCCAACAGTGCAGAGGTGCTTGTTCCGTCTAGGGCACCCGTGAAAGAGGTAGCGCTAGCGCAGTTTACAGATGGGCTGGTCCACTGATACCGGCAAATGCGCACCCGGTTGATGTCGTCGCGGTACATGACTGACACCCACCCAGCGGGGGACTCAGCCACGGCAGCGATGCTACCTGGACGAGCAGGGCTGATATGCACGGTGGCGTTGAGGCCACGCTCAGGTTGCCTTCAGGTTCTACCTGTCAGTACCGCGGATCGAAGGTTAGGCGTCATCGAAAGCTCACCAATTCCCATTCTGAAACCTCTTCTCCATCAACTGCTGCGTGGTGGGAGCGGCGTACCAAAGCGTTATCTACTGGGTGTCAGTACTTGCTTACAACCTATTGATTGACCTTGTGCACTCACCACATCATTGTTGGAGCTATCTGTCCAGTGAACAACAGCCAACGGAGTGTTGATCTGTGCCGAGACCGGTCTGTCGGAGGAAAGCTTTCCCTGAGTCCAGTTCTTTTGACCGGGATTCATGTAAGCCTCGCGGAGGTGTTGATCTGGACTTTGGTAGTAAACTCGGGTGTATAGGCTCTCTCCAGCCTGAGACGCAAGGAGACAGTCTGCCGGGGGTCCATTCGGTCCATTCAAAGTCACCTTGGACCAGGAGGCCAAACGACTCAACGGGGTGACTGCTTCCAGGCCTGTGCCTTGACACAGGGCAAGAGGCATGGCTGAGAGAGAGACTAAAGCGCGGATAATCTTTGGAAGGTTCATTGTAGCGTTTGCTGTGATTTGGATCCGTTGAGGGGCTTGATGATGGTTTCGATTTCAGTATTCAGCCGGTTGGATGTTGGAGCTCTCTTTATACATCGTCGCGAGCAGTCTGTCCATCAAAGACCGAGAACGTTGACCTTTGGCAATACTCACTTACCTTGCTGCTTGCAATATCTCTGCGTTCTCTCGACAGCACGGCTCCGAAAGGAGGGTTCATTTACTTTCAGCTCTTGTCTTGTCGTCTCATTTCGTCGATCACACCCTTCAGTCGGCTCTCGCGGATCTGTTTAGCTGGGATTTCGAGTGCTGTGCGGCCGCCGGATGAAACGCTGTTTGTACCTGTGGATATCATCGAGGACGGCCATCAGAGGATTACCCATGATAGATACTATGCCTCAATTCAGCCTTGCGCGGAGATGTAAGTCACGATGCCTGGCGGCGTCAAGTTGTTGAGTGGGTGGGCTTGGCAGAAGTTCTGGGTACCTTATGAAATTCTTATTTCAGTCAAAATGTTGCTGTTGGTGTCACTTGAGACCCACCCCATCAATGTCAGGCTTACCCTACCTACCTTACTAACATGACTCTGAGTTGAAAATGCTACTTCATTGGCCGAAGGCAGTATAGGTACTTTTTCTACTTGGGACCGTGCTCAAGTTGGCGACAAGTACTGATCCGAATACTTCATGTCGGCCGTGGGGCCAGGCATGTATGGGATCGAAAAGAAATGGTGGTTGAAAGATTGGAAAGCTACCTTACGATAAATTCAGTCTATCCAAACCTGAGGTAAAGTTGTTATCGTATTAAATCCTCACATCTAACAGCTCCACTAAACGACGCTAACAACAAAGGGGTATATCCAAAATCACGATGCGCCTGTCCGTCCATCATCTCCAAACACCTTCCAGTTCCATCTCTTCAACAAAGGAGAACGAAAATCACAAACTTTTCCAGGCCCTCTTATACCAAGGGAGTGTAGAATCGATCTCCTCCCCATCGGCGAGAGGTCTTCTTCCATCGTCCAAATCCTTCCTCCTGCCCTCGTCAAGGTCAACGGTGTGGATGTTGACAGTCTTGGTCTTGTTCCAAAACTTGTAAACCACATAAATGACGCCAAAAAGCGGCAAAAGAATGTAGGCATCGACGAAATCGACAGCGTCAAAGGGCGCAAACGTGGCCCAGCCTTGGATGAGGGCGAGGAAGATGTTGGTGCTCAATCCAAACCAAGCATTGTACGGGTAGAGCATCGACTTGAAAGGCAACTCGGAGTCCGAGTGTCCCTGAGCGGCCCAAGCCTTCTCGAAATGACGTTGTACTCGTTCGCCAAAACACAGAACCAAATGATGAAATAATTCCACCCGACCGCCACACCAAATGCCTTGTCGACGAATCTGTCTGACAATCCCGTGAAAGCACCTCCGGTTGGGTACAACGTGGTCAGTTCGCCCAGACTCTGCATGATGGAGAAAGCAATGATACCAATCACGCCAAACCCAATCAACAGAGCAGCCGGGCCACCATTGGCGAGGGCTCGGCCCGAACCAATCAACAAACCCGGCCCGATGATGCCGGCGAGGGCCATCATAGACAGGTGACGAGTCTTGAGGCCGCGCTTGACGCCCGAGTTGGGATCGATGGCGGCGAAGTCATCCGAGTCCGAGCCCGAGATACCGGCATTGTTTTCGACACCGGCCACGCCATCGTCAGACCCTTTCCTCACCGAGACATCCTCTCCACGTTTTCCGCGCAAGGCGGAGAGAGATGGGAAACCCATCTTTGTTTGTGTTGTGGGAAAATAATGGCTGGCTGCTGGGTTGGGCTGGTCGGTATAGTAGGAGGATCAATGACGCTGTTGGTCAAAGGAGGATGGATTTCCGGAACCCCAGATTGGGAAGGTCGAGGCCGGGTGCTGATCAGGGACTTCCTAGGATGACTGATCATGGAGAGAGACCAGACGAAGGAGACCCAAAAAACTGGGGAAGCAACGATGTTTAAGGTTCCAGTTTCTGACAAACCTTGCATGCTGCAATGCAGTAAGATAAAAAGGCCTCCAGGGCTGTCCCAGGATCATGGATGCTCTCACTGCCCAGACTCCACTAGTTGTCAAGGTCGTCCAACAATCAGCATTTTGGGGAAAGACTGGGACAGCATTTGCTGCGTTGTGTGTACTGCATTTGGATTCTCGGTGCGGGGAGACCTCGTGGGTTCGAGGTACGGGGTGCTTTGGGAAGCGTTAAGCGACCACTAACAGCATCTGGTAGAGCATTTGCCGTGTAAGTCGTAGGGAGAGTTGGCTGTGGCATTATTCCTGGCACAAATTGCGTGATACACTGGTGTGAGCCTTGTGGGGGTCGTCCAGCGGCTTCATCCCGCGCAGGATCCACATTACCGCGTTCGGCACGTGCGCTTGTCCACTTGAGGAGAAAAGATGGCTGTGGCTTGCGACGCTTTGTCGAGCCACGAGCCAAAGCCAAGAATTGGAATCACGCAATGTTGTGGCGGCGCCGCCCGGAGAAGAACCTGGAGAATGAGAGAAAATATCGGGACAGCACTCCCGGTTCCGGGAACGCGTCTCCACGGCCCGGCAGCTGGATATGACGTCATGGCATCAACGCGAACTTAAATACTTGCCAAGGATACTAGCGTTCTCACAATCACCAGTAAACGGATTTAATGACCTTTCTGAAGCTGCCTATCCGGCGTTATGTAGACGCTTCATCCAATCCTCCCGCAGCTTTTCTCAATCTTCATGTCGAACGGCCCTCAACGTCGATTCATTGCCTAACCGTTGTTGGCGCTTCATGTACTCGGTATGTGCTCAATCGTCTGTCGACCGCACATGGGAGGGCTAGCTTCAGGACTGGAAGCAGTCAATCTGAACGTGAGCAGCCTGCACGATCTTGCGAATGTTACGCCACAGCTTGTCGTTACGCTACACATGATACCCGTCAGCAACAGATACCTTTCGCTGGTCCACAGACAGAAATAAAGCAGAATTCACATACCTGCTGGGCGGCATCCGTGACATGGTCCTTCCGGTCCTCCAACAAAGCATCAACTCTGCGAAGGTCGCCCTGCAACTGGGTGCGATACTGCTTTTGTCCCTCCTTAGCCACCCAACGGACTTGCTGGGTCAACGAATTTTCCAGGTCAGCGGCCGCCACGGTGAACAGCTTGGCCAGTTCACGAGCAACCGTGAGCCGGGCCCGGGCGCTCAAAACCTCGGTATACAACTGCTGAGCAGGTTCGTTGCGGAGCTTGAGCCCAGGCTTGAGCAGATCGGAAATCCTCTTAAGCGAGGCGGCGGCCGTGAGAACGTTGTAATAGACCGCAGTGATGAGTTTGCTGATCCGGGCGGCGTCCTTGACCCATTTGGCCTTCTCCGAGTTCAGGATGTGAGATTCGCTAGGAAAGGTGGACTACGAACAAGGTTAGTTAATGAAATCAGGGCAGGTTTGAGACAGTCAGCGCGCTCACCTTGAGGGTACGCTCTGTGGTCGAGACTCTCGTTAGTTGAAACCCCCCCACACACAGCACGGAAAGGTGAAAACAAACCAAGACAAGCAGCAAAGTTGTTATACGCCTTCGCCATCGCCTCAGAATCCTGCACACATCTCTCCATCTGCCTCTCGGCCGCCTCGAGCGGCTTGAGAAATCGACGAACAGCGCCCTCTCGATACTCCACAATAGTCCGCTTGATGAAGTCCGCCACGACTTCCGATCGCTCGATGATATCTTTGAGGTTGGCCGTAACGTGGTCGAGGGTTGAAAGCCCAGTGCTAGCGAGTTCACGGCTCCGGAGGACGGGCTTGGGAAGATTGTGATCTTCGAGTCTAAGCCATGTTTTCCAACGTCAGTTGAATGCCCATTCTTTATGAACAAGATCGAAAGAGGATTACTTACCTCTTGCCCTGTTGACCGGACACCCAGCCGTGCTTGTACACATTGTCATCCTGGAGAAGCGCCGTGAGGTAAAGCCAGCCGAGCATGTGAACCCATCTCGGCAAGGCGCTGATGTTGTGGTCCCAGTTCTTTCGTTCGCCAACGAGGGTGTTCTCCAGGGAAGTCTGAATGGAGTTCATGTTGACTTGCGGTCGACTTTGCGCTGTGTGATGAGACGGTAAGCGGTGGTGGTTGGATGAAGGATTGCAGGTGAGCTGGCAAGCCAACAGGAACGAATTTACCCCCGTCCGGGGGAGCATTCTATTCACTTTTTCTGTGTGGGAGCAGGCAAGAGAGGTGGGTCTGATCGTGAGTGAATGATGCTCCTATTCACCACCTTCACTCAGATCCTGCATTCTTTGCTCCCTGATATCGGACGGATGAGGAGCAAAGTTCCACGCAGCTCTGCTCCGTGGGTTTATCGGCAACGTGGTGTGGCAGGGATGATCAGCCAGACAGTTTCCGAAAGTTTGTTGTCTCGATGCTTGAAATGACACTGCATTCTCGACGCAACGGTTCACCGTCTGTACTAATCGTTGTGTTTGACAATATGGAAGATCGTTCCATGCCCATCTTGGAGCGGGAGCACGATACCAGAGGAACTTGAAACGCAGGGCGGTTGTCTGGTGGTTTTCCAGGTTGGTGGGCTATGTAGAAAATATCGTCAAAAAGGGGTTCACAGCACAATCTTCTTCGAAGAAGAAGGAATGTCAAGAAAAAAAGAATAAATAAACTCCTCCGGGAAGGCTCGAACTTCCAACCTCCTGATTAACAGTCAGACGCGCTAGCCAATTGCGCCACAGAGGACTGTTTTGCCAAGTCGAGAACACTCTTCACATGTGGGGATCTGTTGGCACCCTCTTGGAAGACTCCTAATGCCAACTATGCTCAAGTCCCAGTGACTTCGCTCCTAGAAACAACCACTTCGTTGCCGTCAATTCTTACACGAAGACTTTTTGCAGCCTTCTCCATCTCTTCTTTTGGCCCCAGTCCACCACCAGCATCACTACGACACTGCTGGTCAAGAGCAAGAAGAGGGGCGATGGCAGAGTCCTTGTAATCGAAGAACATCTCGCTGTAGGGAGACCCTGACCCGTGTTTGACCGCCTTCCGCGTGCTGGCCTGTCTCAATATCGTCGCAATGAGGAACACGGTTGCGACCAAAAGCTCGACGGCCAAAAAGGTCAGCCAGGGCCAAGTGATGTGAACAAAAGATTCTTGCTTCCAAGCCCGGCCTGTGATGTTGAAAGCGTCGTTGGAGAGCTTTATCTCTGGATCAGTGGTTCGCAATCTGGTAAGACATGTCAGTCAAATCTTCGCAGCCACAGTGGATAACAGGGACGGACCTGTACGATATGCTCGTCGCGATGTTGTTGAAAAGGTTGGACATTGTTGCGATGCGTGAAGTGGTGTTCACGATATTGTCTTGGTTGTAGAGAACGATTTGAAACAGGGTTTTAATGAAGTCTCCCCTCGCCACTATTCCTCGACTCGGCGATTCCCATGGCTCAAAGTACGTCTCTCTTGCCGAGCCCATCATATAATTCTTCATCTCACCCGCAATGAACTCCATAGCGCGATAGTTTGCGCTGAAGCTGCCCTGTGGAAGCGACGAATTCGGGGACTTTCGAGATGGAGGGTGATATTCCACTTTGACGACGGGCTATGCCGGCACCCACTGGGTATTCCAACCGTTGAGGTGCAGTTCATGTCCAGGAAAAAGCCAGAGTCTTCGGCTATCGGCTGTGAGGAGGTTGAGATAATCTCGTTGTTGTGTACGCCGTTTTCAACAGTGGTGTTGTAAGACTGGACGCAGAGATGAAATAAAAACTCAAGCGCCTCATGTCGGAATTCATGTATTGCGCTGGCAATGTTGGAGCCGTTGGCCATGTCTGTGAGCTGCAGCCGGTTCTGCTCGTCCTTCGGTACGGGGTAAGTATAAATCTCCACAAACGAGGCTATGCGTGTGGTCATGAGGCTAGAGCTGTTGGCAAACGCTACGGTCTGATTCCCTACAAGCATATCGGAAACAGCGGCCAATCGACTTTGATGAACCAGATCAACATGGGTACCGGGTAGTGAGGCGTTCCATATGGTACGTCCAGGATAAAAAGGGTGACCCATCATGACAACGGACCCATTGTTTCTGACAATGGGCTCCTCTCCAGGCTCAGGCCCCGGCCAGCTTTGGACGAACAAGTGCGAGGAAATGTCTGCCATCTCCACACAGACACCTAGGGAGTGAAAGATGTCGAAAGTACAATTTCCAGTGGGGCAGATAGCTCCGGTAGGTGCCATACGGGTACTTCGGCTGCTTTTCCCGTCCGGGGATACCGCTTCCAACATCGCCGTGCGCGTTGCAAAAGTAACTTCGTCTCTAGGTGACATGATTGTGCGAACAGCCGGTATCTCGGCAAGCTCTGCCGCCACGACCTCCCGAACTGGATAGCTTATGGCCAGCTGCGTGATCGGGGACGTAATTACACTCACGATAGTGAGGATAGCTCCGATCACGGCGATATGCTTCCTTCGAACTTGGAAGAGTAACACGAAGGACCCCCATGGGCCCCTGCTTGCTTGGTCGAGAATGTGGAACTCGTAAAGTGGCCTTTCGTCCAGGAACCACGTCCACTGAGCTTGACTTATTGCTATTGAAACCGGCAGCATAAACGCTGCCTTAGCAAAGGTGGTAAAGAAGGCGAGGAATGTGTTGAGTGAAATCTTGTGAGGCCAGTTCGGCAATTGTTGTTGGTCAAACTTGGAAAGAGTAACGACGATTGCAATGAAGGCAAGTAGGCTGAGTAAGATGCATAGCACCTCAAGGAGCCATATCCCCCAGAGTGGTTTAGTCGAGGCACCACTCACGGTCTGAGTGGAATGGCCCAAGAACCCGCCGCCCTTGAGTTCTTGATTGGAGTCATGAGTGAAGCTGGTTTGCGGACCTTCTCGCGATTGCTTGTTGCCACAAGGGCTAGGATCGTCCAGGGTGTCGATCCACTGCGTGGTGTTGTCGAAGTCCCTGATTACAGAGGTATTATCACGGGGTTCTGGATGCAGCCCAACGAATGGATGTGCCATGGACCCAAAGTCATGTGCGTAGTGATATGTGTGATCGGTGGTGGGCCGAGCCATTAGAACCGGGAATGGTCAGGTAGGTGACGAATGACCTGGATTCAGCAATGACGGCAGCCTTAATATTGGCCAACAAGGGTCGTCAAGTCAAAGCTTCCAAAGGGAAGTGCACTCCAGCTTATATCACGCTTGAGATTGCTGGAAGCAGACATCCATTCAGGTGGATCGGAGGTTGGTTGAGGCTATGGCAATGCAGTGAACACGCCGCCCAATCATGCCTGGCCCAATAGGGCTCAGGTTATCACTTGGCGAGTTATTGTTAGACTTTGATTACAGCCCGAGATCCGGAGCCTTCCGTGTTGACCCAGCAGGTGAGCCAGGACACGATATGATCTTCCAGCATTCATGAATTTGATCCAATGAATTGATGGGGCAGGCTTGCTCAGCTGCACAGTTTCTATTTTGGTGAGATCACAACATGGCGCTAATGCAGTACTTGAAACTGAAGAACCCCCAAACCTGCAGCTTGATTTGCGTAACGTCCACACCTCTGAGGAGTGATTGGCGAGATATCAGACATCTCACAACTGAGTTTACAGTACCTGCTTATCAGAAAGCCACACATTCTAAACTGAGGAAGGTAATCACCAGGAGAAGCCATTGTATATTTCAAGCCCGCAAGTTTGCAAGTGCGAGATATCAAACAGCCAACAGCTCCTTTCCAAGTACATGTAGGTCTCTCTTCCACCGTTGTAAAGGCTCCCAGTCCTAAAGCAGGTTCGTGCTGCATTACTTCACTGTTACTCTCTGGCCCTCCTCTTCACCCAGAAACTCACCCGGCATGTAACCCACACCAATTCGCTGGTAGACCTGATCTTGCCTGTCACCTTCACTCGAAGCAGCAATAATCAGCAGGTAATGCGTCCTGTGCTCCATGGCCATATCCTGTCCTTTTGCGATTCTCCTAGCCCCAACCACCACGCCTTTCCATTCTTTCCATCCCACCACCCCTTGTGCGTTGCCAACATCGAGGATAACATCCACACTTTCCCATGGTTCTCCGACAGGCTCCAACACGAATGGTCGTGCCACCGCCTTCAACACGGCTGCCTCATTCGCTGGACCCTGATCAGCTGAGTCCGGAGAAGGAAACGGGTCAAGCACCGCATCATCCCTCCAGTCCACCCCTCCTAAAGGCAAGTCCAGATAATCAATTGCTCCATCATACGCCATCCAACTCCAGCTAGGCAGGTTCTTCCCCTCCGTTTGCTTAGCTTCTGAAAAGTCCACCCTATTTAGCTTTTCCACTTCGGTGCCTCGTCTCCAGAGCAGTGACCGAGGCAGCAAGCTCCGCCCGTCATGGAAGATTCCGTAACCGCCTTTGGCCCTCAAGTCGGTGATCATACGCTGCTCGAGTCCCGCTATGGCGATCGGGCGGTCGGTCAAGCGCGTGAAGTTGAGGCGGGAATATTGCCGGTAGAGATCTTCGTAGAATCGGATACGCTCACCTCGGTCGGAACCCTTGTCCGACAGAGAGCTGGATAATTTGGATGGAAACGAGGGGTCGCCGAGAAAAGAGGTGAGTTTGCTGTGTGTTTGTATTAGCGCTGGGTTCGATGGTGGGGATAGGGGTGTTGGTGGAGCTTGCGACAGGGGGAAGTAAACAACAGGGGTTAGGTGGAGCTCAAGAAAGGCATCATTCAGGGGTAATAACAATAGGGACATACTTGTCGATCTTGGTCAAAGTCTCGCATCTCACTCCGCAGCCACACTCCCAGTAGGTCTGCCAGTCTGTAAAGTAAATGGTCCTCCGCGCCAACGCTCGTTCCTGCAGCACCCAGCCTCTTTGACTCAGAGGTCCATTCAAAACATGGTCAGAGAAGTTGTCGATGAAGCGGCAGATATACAGGCTTCCGTTGTCGGTGCCATTCCGTGTCAATGCAGGCGAGCTCGTTGGCAGATGAAGAAACTGCCTTTCCTTTCTCGTCTTGAGGAACCCATCACTCTGTCCCCGCGCGCTACTCGCGGCGATGACACAATAAGCTGCGCTGAAGACGTCTTCCATTCGTTTGGCCTCCTTGTCAAAATCACCGTCTGGGCCCTGGATGATGCATATCGAGTCGATCCACAGATACCGGATACCCAAAGCTCGAGTGGCGGTTATGGCATCGCGAAAGGTGTCGGGGAAGCTGGAGCTATGGGCGAGGATGGCCCGTTTGTGTTTCGCTAGATTGTGAGGAAAGGTACAAAATGAATGACCCTGACCCCATGGATGTGAGAGGGCGATGTATCTGAATGTCTCCGAGGCTTTCGTTTCGATGAGACGCGCGACGGGACTCGGAGCACCGGGGCTGCCAAGGTCGATAAGCCTTGTAGGAGGAGGGTAAGTCTTGAGTGGTGCACACCCTCGATGGTTCTTGTCGCAGTCGCTAAGCCATTGTGATAGGATGGCGAAGTGAGTCGATGAAGCCGGTAGCGGCAGCTGGGGAAAGCCGATCTGAATGAAATTGGAGTGTGCAATTGCCAAGTCTTCTTCGCATCAGTATGGCAGCTCATCAGCACTGCAACGTGGGGTAAACACTGACCAGGGCTTCGACAGATCGATAAGACTGGGATGGGATGCTCATTGAGCTTCAGCATCGACTGATCGCGGTCGAAACGGACCGTTTGCACCTTGCTCTGGTTGAGGTGATGGCAAGCCTCCCATCTCAGTTTGCAGAAGTCACAGAGTCCACGCTTGATCTCGAGATCTGCCAGGTCGTCTATAATGTGAAATTGCGGTTCACATAGGTTGTAATTGGTGCAAGTTTCACACAGACGAGTTTGGCTGAGCCGCGCTGGAAAAGCTTCAGAGTCGTGTGATGCTAAACCGGCAACAAGCTGCTCGGCAAACTTGTTGTCTACGGGAAATTCGGTTCGGTCAAGCTGTAGATGGGCTCAATGTTAGGGCAGTACCTTCAAGCTGGTCAAACATGGAGACAGTTATCTTACCCTTGACTTGAGCTGGTCAACTTATTGTTTTTATGTTATGGATTGAGCATTAACCTACGGCCTAAGTTGGTAAGTCTCAGGTTTTCTGGCAGACTAGGAAGAATTCATACATTCTGTAGCTACTCGTCAATAACGGTGACACTACGGGGGTCAAGGCAACGGGAAATACTCACACGCTTCATCGATATGTGCAAGGTAAGCTAATCTGCCCCTAAGTGTCGGGTATCAACCTGGGTGAGCCACATAGTAAGGTAAGCACTTACATACTACGTAGAGAGAAAACGTCAGCAACTCGAGTTCTCTTTAATCACTTTTCTGTCCGTACTCACTTCCTGTATCGCACCACGAGCTTCCTGTTAGCTGTGGCCCACGTAGTATACACTCTCAGATGTGATCGAGCACCTACATCCTGATGAACTTTAGCTTAGCACCTCGAAGCATGTGCAACGTGTAAAATCATACTCGTTTTGTCCTGGCTTCCACAACATTGATTTGAGGAACCACCAAGCTCGGCTGATCCTCGAATCTGATCTCGGGGACGATGCGATCAACGTTTGTTCTTGAAGCTCTGAAGGAGTTTCTAGGCCGTAACGGTTGGTTTCTTCCAGCTGCTGAGTTCGGCGAAAGGAAAGAAAGTTCTGGTGCTTTGTCGACCTTCAAGTCTTTAATGTGCTGGCGATTCGTGCCCGTGAACCAGTAAGACTCATCGCGTTTTCCTCGAGCGACGATATCATCCAAACGAGCCATGAGTTCCTGGGAGTACGCACGAGAGCCACTCGTGGATTTGGGAGGAGCTGAGTCGCCGATGGGTGTGGCTGGAGGGTCCAGCTCAACAACTAGAAGTTTGGTCTCAACGATCTTGAGCAGTTCGCGCAGTGCCGTGTCCGCCCTGCATTCCGGATCGTAATACAAGGCTTTGATTGTTGCTTGGACATGAGGATGCACGAATGCGTGGTCTTTGTCTTTGTCCACCTTGAACCAGTGGCTTCTATGCCTTCCCTCGTCGATGATCTGACTGTTGAACCTTTCCAAATTGTCGCTGCCATACAGCAACCAAATCATCATCTCCAGAATCACACATCCAAATGACCACATATCGTAGCGCCGGGAACGGCCAAGGTCGGACTTCAAGGCAACCTCGGGGGGTTCGTATCGAGTTGTGGTGTATTGAGTGCTGGTGTTATGTCGAAGTTGGGTAGCGACGGTATGGTGCTTGGCAAGCCCCATGTCGGAAATTTTCAGAATAGGGAAGTTGAACTGATCATCTTGAGCAGAATGGCCAAGCACACATAGAATGTTCTCAGGTTTTAGATCCCCATGTCGGTACGAGCCGCCTCCATAACGGTAGTTGTGCAGTTTGTCGAGCGCATCCGCCATCCCCCGAATCTGCAAGATCACATCTCTGACAAGATCCTTTGTCACCGCTGGTCGCTGATGTTCGGCCGCTTCCCAAAACTTTCTTAAGCTTCCCTCTTCTGCCCAGCGAAAAAGCAAATATCGATCACTACCACGCTTGATGGCGGCGATAAACTCGATAATATTTGGATGGTTGAGGTTGCGCATCGCGATATGAGCCTTGACTTCACGCCTCCATTCATCCCGAAGCTGATCCAGTTCGTCCTGGTCAGTAGTGTCGCGATAGACCGGCTTGATGACCTTGATGGCTATGTCGGCTCGCTCACCATCAAACTGTGTGGGTGTCGACGTCAGTACAGCCGTGTGGAAGCGAGATGTGTGCGCGGTCTAGGTACCTTCTTGATGGGGTTCAAATGATGCTTCTCATGAATCTTGACTTGAAAGACATCGCCAAAGGCACCAGATTCACCCGCCCTTGCTTTGTCGACAATGGGAAGAATACAGTCTGGGTCGAGATCCAGCTCGGGATCGCTTTCCGAGATGGTTGGCACAAGAACGCTCCACTGATTTCGACGAAAAGTCCGCCTTGACACCTCAGTCCATGGCTCTAGAAAGTCACCCTCCTCGTCGACGAAGGCGCTGTCGGGAAGAGGAAGGGATCCATCGTCAATAGAATTTTCTTCGAACTGCAACATGGCGGTTGCTAGCTGTTGGTTCTGTTCAGTGAGTCCAGCTAAGAGTGACGTTACAAAAAGTCTGCCGGCACCTGTCATCACAAAGTGAACAACTTCTTCCTCCATCTCCGGATCATCAGGTAACTGCAGCTCTCGGCGAACCGCGTCTTCAGTAAGAAGGGTTTCGATGGATCCATTGGGTAGGAATTCCCTTTTATGCTCATCAAACACGCTCGTCTGTAGGTTCCCTAGTATCTGTGAGCTGAGAGTAGACCTTTTACTCTTCTTGGCTAGAAATGATGCCTTCCGATCTTTTTTCGAGATAGGCCTAGGTTCTTCCGGGGATGACATCATGCTCAAACCTGGCCCTTCATGAAAGAGGAATGTCGAAACGAAACTAGGTACTTGTTAATGATACGGAGTACGACGAGTGCCTGATCTGAGTGCTAAAATGCGGAAGGTGATAAAGCCAACGAGGTAAATTACAGGGGGTACATGTGGTCAACAACATGGAATTGAGGGGATACAAGAAAGAGTAACTCAATTGACTTTCTCTGACAGCGGTTAGAGAGTCCTAAACTTGTAGTAAATTGCCTGCAGCCTGATCCAATCCGATCTGCGCTTGTTTCTGAGCGTTCTGGGTTCTTGGCTTGCCCCCTCATGCATACCGCCCTGATGATACGCCACCAATACCCCACGCCCCCTCTCCAGAACGGGATCCTCCTCTGGCACGGAACTGAAAGACTTTCAGGGTCGCACACCACAGCTGAACGGTCGGTGTGGTTGTGATGGTGCTGTGCATACGGCACAGATCACTACTCTCGCGAATCAGGGCGTGTAAACCGACAGCCTCGCCATCAGTCATGCTCACTTGCGTCATTGATGATTGCCCGGATACCTTCAATTAGCCGCCCAGGAAGTAAGGCGACAGCTAGACCCCTCTACACTGTGCGATTTCGTCGAGCGAGAGCTGCCTGGGGGTTCGGACGCTGTAGGAGCTTCTAATCATCTGCCAAGGTATCAGTTCTCATTCTCTTTCTTGCTCACACGGTTTTGGGGGCCTGCTCACCGATATCTCATAGCGACCAAGTCCAAACTGAGAACGCAACAGAGCTATCAACTTCAGGGGGTTTGTGGCTTTCGCTGGAAGGTTTTGTGTGCACTCCAGTTGAATGTTGCTTTCCACCTCCATTCTGGCTATTTCGTTGAATGATTGGTGACAACAAGCCTATTGTTGGGGCGTTTGGAGTGTCTACATGAGATCCAAACCGTCCTCGTGCATGCTCTAATGGAGTCAATGGGTTCTTGACACTTATACCTTACCAAGTTGGAGACAGGCCCCATCATTACGCCTCACTCCCGGTGGATGTGCCGTTCGCCTAGTTTGAGGTCTGGGTCCTAGTCGCCCGAGACCTGGCAGATTTCCAGACTTCCAAGTTCAGGAAAGGAGGTAGGTAGGTAGGTACCTAGGTGTTGTGTAAAACCTCTTCCTGTCAATCGCTCACCGAATTGCATTTGGCTGTATCAGCAAGGCTCTCATCAGCCGACCCCAACTCATACACAGTGTCCGGTTCACTGGGCAAAGCAAGGATCAGCATTGTGCACTTTTCATGCCTTCGCGGAAGACATCACTCCCACTCTACCTACCTGAAGGTACATGTACCAGGTATTGAAATGTCACACGCTGACAATGCAATGGTGCGCGAGCCAAACCGCGTGTTGGAAGTACGAGGCATAATCGGTACCAGGGTACGCCACCTGAGATGATGTCTGTCCTAGAACCCCGCTGGCGGCCTCCTTTTCAGCCCATTGTGCTGTGCCGAGAATCGGCACCATTTGACTTTAACCACGACTGATGATTGGTCTCCGCGCCGTAATCCTGCACAAATGATACTGACGCCCTTCGCGCCTGCGTTTCGAATGCCGCCGATTCCAAAGGTGCCTGGCGCTTATGGGGGAGATGGTTTTCTTGAGGCTCTCTCGCGGGCTGCTCTTCCCCACCACTAGCACACCTAGGCACACCTAGGCTGACCAGGACGGTAGTCAGGTAGAGAAAATTGGGAGTGTACCTTATTTATTCAGCGTTGCTATGTGCTCGGCATGGATGTTTGCTTGATATCTTCGATATACGTGATGCTCTGAAATGTGCGGAAGTTGTTTTTTTCTCTAGCGACTGACACTGTTCACAATGGAATCACATACGCCACTATACACACTGAAAGTGGACGAAGTCGTGTCAGACCCTGTCCAAACTCCTTTGGCCGGCACTCGTCAAGTTTCCAATCCCAATTCCAGTTTCGCAGCCAAGTCCTTGGAGCACATTACCAGAGACTCGCCACATACCTCCACCGCCAACACTGGCTCCAAACGCCAAAGCCGATGTTCAACAGAGTATACTGATAGCGATTCAAGCGTTTCCAGCAGCAGCCTTGAGTCATCGGCAAGTGAGGGCGTTGATGAAAAGTCTCACCGTCCTATCGCACTTCGAGGCGGACTCGGGACACCGACGGCCAATGACTTGGATCGAAAAGTTGCCATTGACGAGTCAGACTCCGAGTTGCGGGGAGCCCAGGAGCGAACACCCTCGACTGGCCAGAAATCTCCCAAAGTGAACCAAACAGCTCGCGCACCGTTTCGAGGCGACGGCGGTGTGCCAGTTGTTGAACTGCGCCACAAGCAAATCCATGAAACTGATCCGAGCGAAATTACAGACTTTGGTAATGGACTTCACTACCGTGATCCTGACAGAAAGGCTCGGTTTCTTCAACGCAGAAAAAGCCGCTCCCACAATAAGGACAGGAAATCACTTCAAACACGACTATTTGAGTCCCTCCACCCGCTTGATGACGAAGAAAAAGAAAAAGGATTCATTCCCGTTGATCATCTACCTTTGCTTATCACCGAAGAATCCGTTTATGAGGAGTTGTCAACTCGCCTTCGGGAGACCCATGACGAGAGCACTATCCTAAGATACGCACGCAAGATTTGTGCCGAGACAACCGAGGATCGCACGGATGGAAAAAAGACCAAAACAAAAGCCGTAACCTTTCGCAAGATCTTCGCCATCCTGGTCTTAGTCGAAAAGTCTTCGGCCATTACCAAATTCCTCAGAGAGCATATCAACGACTCAGATTTGCCCTTGATAAGAATCAAGAAAAGGCCCGGAGAGTGTGACCTTCGCTGTTCAAGAAAGCCAGATCGGAAGCTCAAGTGTTTCAAAGGGGGCTGGTCACCTTTACAGATCAGAAACTTTGAGGAGTGGCAATGGACAACCTTGGCTCCTTTTTTCTCCAAGAGTGAGGGGGAAAAGGAGGTCAACCACTACGTGTTGCAAGACAGAGTAATCATGCCGTTTTTGACAGACCCAAACAAACGGATTATCTCCAACGACCCGTTCATTCAAACACAACAAGAAGAATTACTGGGAGGTGGGGGAAGGGTTTTCAAGGCGATCCTTCACCCAGATCATCACAACTTTCATAGAGGTTTCCAGGTACGCATCTCGTCACACGCGCTTCCTATTCACCCCGGGATTATTGTCAAGTCTAATAGAGACTCTTAGTGCTCTGGTGCACCGTGTACCTGCACCTTTGCCATCAAGCGGCTTCATTCTCAGAGGAAAGAAGAGTTCAAGAGAGAAGTTGACATGCTTAAGAGGTTTAGTAGCTTGAACGACGCCCATCCGCATCTCATCTCCCTCTTGGCAACTTACGAACAACGAAAAAGCTACTTCTTGATATTTCCATATGCAGAGGCAGACCTATTTTCTTACTGGGACAGAGTGGAACCGGAACCTATCATGGACCAAGCAACAGTCAAGTGGGTGGCAGAGCAGTGCAAAGGAATTGCCAGCGGCGTCTTGAAGATCCACAAGTACAAAAGCACGAACTCAAAAGTGGCTAATGATAGCTTGAAGCCTGCCGGACTCGACGAACCTTTTGGTCATCACGGAGACATCAAACCGGAAAATGTGCTTTGGTTTCCGTACACGCCGCCTATTGTAAACCATGCCTTGGAAAAAAGTTACAACCTCGGGAATCTCGATGAAAATATACACGTACATTATCCAACCAATGACAACCCTTCCAACACCCGAGGAACCCTCAAGCTTACAGATTTTGGCCTGGCCTCCACCTCCGCCCACCGCACCGTCTCGCGCAAGCCCCACTCCCACTTCGGTATGACGTACAACTATCGAGCCCCCGAGTGTGATATCCATGGTAAACATGACCCCAAAGGACGCCAATATGACATGTGGACATTAGGCTGTCTCTACTTGGAATTCGTGACTTGGCTCATTGGTGGCAAGGCATTGCTCGATGAGTTCACGCAGCTTCGACTATGGGCAAAGGCATCGGATGCAGAAAACCCGAAGAAACAGTTTCGACTAGATCATTATTATGGAGGCGGACTTTTTCCGAACGAGGCAATGCCGAGTGACACTTTCTTCGAAATTGTTGAGGATGATAGCTTGGAAGGGCAGAAAAGAGGCGGTTGGAAGGCGATTGTGAAGCCAGCTGTGACTGATGTAAGCCCTTCTCTTTTTCCTCGAACTTCCTCATTCTAGTAAGGTATTTCGTTCCATGAACTTAGACTGACGAAACCTGCAGTTTATGTCGATGTTGCACTCGCATCCAAAATGCACCAAATTTCTGCATGACTTCCTGAAGATGATAGAAGATGGGCTTTTGGTGGTGAAACAGGGTGATCCTCATAAACGTGACCGGTACACGATTCAGGAAGTGCATGCAAAACTGGTGAATATGAATCAAAGGTGTGAGACTTTGGAGTATAGCTGTAATCCAGCAGCGTGATAGCTGTTTTGCAAATATCCCCAGGGCTTGAATATGGTTACGGTTCGAGGGAACCAAGAAACCTACCTGAGAAAAGATGATACACTCCTCACAACCATCCTGTCACTGCCACATCAGTATTGGTCACCCTGTCTTCCATCTAGGCATGGATTAACACGGGGCTCCGACTGTCAAAAGATCTGAGGTTGGTAGGAGTAGTATCTCATTCTCTACTAGAGATAGAACTAATAGCTCTTATGACTGTTATCCAACTCATATATAGAAAACAAACAATGCCCAGATCCTTCGCCCAACGCCTCTATTCATTATGCCAGTCCATAGTCCACCCTATTCCATCCTATTACCAACCTGAGTATCCGCTCTCAGACCCTGATATGCCCACCATCAATGATCGCCCTCAGGTTGGGCAAAACACCGATGCGATCAGAACCCGGGTTGCTGCTTGCAGTGCCAGAGGTCGTCAAAATAGTGCGGACTCTGGCAGGTGTCAGCTTGCGACCGAGCCTCGCCTGTGCGATTCCCTGGACAGCCGCCGCCGCACCAACAATGATCGGGCTTGCACCAGACGTGCCGCTGAAGCCAGTGGTGTACAGGTTATTCGCAGTACCGTCAGCATTGGTGAAAGTGGTATCAATGTTCTCTCCCCAGCCATACACATCGACACGGCTGCCGTGGTTGGAGTATCCCAGACGAACATGGGGAACTGCCGAGCTGGCAGCTCCGACCATAATGGCGCCAGACTCGCGGTACTCGTTGGGGAAGGCCCGGTTGAAGATGCGATTTCCAGCCAAGTTCCTGTACGCGTCGAGATCGTTGCCGCCGTTGCAAGCAGCTTCGACGACGACGATTCCCTTGCCAGTGCAGACACGGATGGCGTCGTGGTTGGCATCGGCTACCGAGACAGGCCAGTAATATTGACCACCAACAGGATCGAATTCCTGGGCCTCAAGCAGCAGGATATCACCGGCGGGCATGTTGTTGCAGGCGTCGAGGATGGTTGCTGCTGTGTTGTAGGTACCATCGGGACGGGACTGGGAGATAACTCGGCCTTTGGCAGCGGGGATAATGCCAACACCGCCAATCTGGTTGTCAGCCATGAGCATCTGACCGAGAACAGCCGTTCCATGGTCGGGATAATCCCTGTTGCGCCCAGAGATGAGGGTGATGTTGGCAGACCGGAGATCTTCGTGATTAAGGTTCCTGTTATATCGCTCAGTTAGCCAAGTCGGACGAATACGGGGCTGATAGGGGCTTGACGTAAACATACCATCCCTGCTCCATGTCAACAACGCCAACATTGGCACCATCACCGCCGCCAACTGTCCAAGCATAGCGGGCATTGATACCTTGTGGAGCAGCGTTCAAATACCCCTGATTCCCGCTACGCGGGTCGTCGTTGGGGTTGACGGCAGGCGGCGGACCTTGCTGCAGTGCGTGGACGCTGGCGACACTGTCGAGGTTGTTCAGTCGGTGAATGAGCTCCAACGTCAGTCCAGACAACGCTGGTGGGGCCTCCTTTCCATCAGATCCGGTGCCGGCAGTAGATACAGCGCTCGGCCCGAGATGATCAATGTCGATCTGAAACCACTCGTCAAAGCTTGGTATCTCGACACCACCGACGTCAAGACGCTTTCTGAGAGCAGCGCTGGGACGATGGTCCTCTGGGACGAGGGGCTTGACGGTGGGTGTAAGACGACGTCTGTGGCGGCCAGTATTAAGGCCTTTGACGAGGCTCTCAACGCCAGTAACCAAGCTGGTGATGAACTCGGGGTCCTCCAACTGCTTTTTGAGGCCCTCCGGAGTGAGCTTCAGAGCAAGTCTGGGAGGGTTCGAGGCAAGCGAAGACACTGTCGACGTGATAGCATCCACAGAGTCTGTAGCATTTCATCTCGTTAGTATTTGACATGTTCATGTACTAATCTAGAGACAACCTCACCCTTCGAGCTCAGGTCAAGGGCATAACCTGAGCTGAGTTGTGCAGTGGCCAACAGACCAGCTCCGAGCCAAGCTTTCCACCTTGATACAGACATTGTGAATTCAAAGTGTTGGTTGACTCTGGAAGAACGATTGGTCTAAAAGACTGTTGGTGCTTAAGTCTCGGCTTTGGTGGGTGAGGAGGCCGGATGGTGAGGTAGGTAAAGCAAGACTCGGGACTGGGCATCTCAGTCATTTATACTTCTCTCTACCTTACCTTATCTACCTTACCTATTCTGAACACTGCCAGGTTCATACCAAGCACTTGGGTGTGGATTGATGCGTTTCCTTTGCTTAGAAACGAGGTAAAATTGGTATGCCATCCCTCGAGGCTTCCAAATACATGTGATTGGTCGAGACAGGGTGTCAACCCCTGACGCTTTAACATGTCGACCAAATCCGACACCAAGCCACAGCTATCCAGGCCTGGCAGGTAGGTAAGTACGAAGTAGTATCCAACAAGCATTGCCACCGAACCAAAAATCACGACAGGTCTCGTGGATCCGACGCGTCCTGAATCTGACCAAGTCCGAATACTCGCACCGGACACACACATGTTCCCGGGCCCACGGGCCCACGGGTCATCAGCCCTGCAACCGCGCCACGAACCAACTCCTACTCCTATGAACCTAAATTTCCAACCAGGTACGTGGGCAGCAGAATGGCTTGTGACACTTTGTTAGAGTTTTGTTGATGATCCTTCACAAGCAATATCTGCACCCACGTGCCAGGGCCCTTCCCCCAGCGCAAAGTTCCCTCGCTCTTTCTTCGGTGTGGGTGTTGACGCTTGACTCAAAACTGATGCACAAGCAAATAATACTACCTTGCCAAGACCACGAGGGCGCAATGCTGACGCTTGGCAATGAAATGCTTATGTTCAGGGGTTTAGTCCAGCCCTGTCTGAACGTCCACCAGAAAACATGATAGTGACTCGACGCTGGAAATGCTATACGAAGTATTGATGCCTGATAAGACTTAACCTGGGCCATGCATTCCATACTTTACTTTTGGCAGGTGGGGCCGTACCTGCCTACTACTTTACGTACCATCGACTCTTCAATATACCGTAGTAAGCTTAGAGGAATTGGCGGGCCCTGTTTGTGGGCCGTGTACTGTAGCATTGAGAACAAGGTGAAGGACTCCAAGCTGTTCTTTTCAGGGCATTGCCCGGCTACTTACGGTCAACCCATGGTCAGGAGGTCTAGAACAGGTCGACTGACAGCAAAGAGTGATTTTATCTCACCCATGATCTGCAGGCATAGGTACCTACCTACCTTACATGTAACCGTCAATGTGCCCAATGCATTCTTGCAACTTGATACTTGTCGTTTCAGTTACTTCAGAACAAAATGTCTTGGAAAACGAGGCTAAAAGACATGATTCATAGGACATGACACATCCTGATGACAAGCAATCAAGATCCCACCGCCTCATTCAGCTCACTCGCCTACTCAAATCTTTAATCCTTCGGTGATGCGCATCACGTTCCTCACATCCTCAAAGCTAATACCTCGACCATGTCTCTTGGCCATCATCCGAGCTGTTTTTGTAATGTTTTTGATCCTGCGACCGTTCGTCTCGATCAGGGCCAACTTGTCAAACTCCTCATCCGTAACCGTCGACGCAAACTCTCCCTCCTCCATGCCCAAGAAAGTCTTCCAGATAGCCAAGCGTGAAGACAGGTCCAGGGCAGGGTAGTTGATGGTGAGATGAATGCGCGAGTAGATGGCTGGATCCAGAACCCGCTCTCTGTTGGTCGTAAGGAACAGCAGAGAAGGGTAGTACTCCAACTCACGGAGGAAGCGTGCCACGAGACGGTTGCGTTCAGGAGAGTCGTCACTTCTCTTCTCAAGGTACATGTCACACTCATCAATGAGCAACACGGCCTTCCATTTGGCGGCGAGCGAGAAGGTCCTAGTCAGCTCATCTTCTCCGCGGTTGCTGGCCGGTGACCTTGAGCGGGAGTCGCGACGATGCCTCGTGGGCACACGCTCTTGTTCGTCTTTCAGGAGGTCAGACAGCTCCATCTTGACCAGGGGCGCGTGGATCTTCTCCGCAACTGTTCAAAACTTTTGCGTCAGTCTTCCATCTCGATTACACAAGCCTCTCAAGATTCACATACCGGATTCTGCAGTCATCGTCTTGCCCACACCTGGGTCACCAGCCAACAGCATGACAAGGCCTCCACCCTTGCCATTGATGACGTCGTCGAATGCCTCACCATCCTTGAGTTGGTTTTCCACAAAGGACAGGATGAGGTCTTTGTAGCCGTGGGGGAGCACGAGGCTGTCAAAAGGTTTGGTGTTTCTCTCCACGTCAACAATACGATCCACCTCGAAGGAATCTAGTTCATGTTGGTCAGTGATCATAAACAAAGTAAACCCATCGCATGTTTAACATCTACTTACCCCACTTTCTCTCCTTGAGACAGTACCCCTGCATGGTAGAACCCAGGAGTAACAGCTGGAGGTCGTTCAAGACCTGCTTCTTGTCCTTGTCATCATCTGACATCGAGATGTTAGCATTGTTACAGTGTCAGAGTGGCAGAAAACGCTGAACACACCTTCCCCAATCACTCTAACCGAAACAGCATCATCATCAACAACCACCGGTCGCGGAGGCGGTCTCACATACGTCTCTTCGTAGTCTGCGCCGTAATCGTTCACTGGGATTGGTTGCCGGTACCTGGGCCTCATCGGGTTATCGTCGAGAGGGCGATGGCCACCAGGCGGAGCAGCATCAACTGGTGCTTGCGTTATCAATTGGCTGTAGTACTGAAGCTTCTCGAGGTCACCCATTGGCCTGACATAATGGCGGTGGGTGCTGTTCTTGGCGTCCAGCATGATGCGATTGGTGAGTTGTTGCCGCTCAGACTCGCCCATGTCATTTGCCTTCTCGGGAAGGTAGGCCTTGTAGTTGACTCCAGCGAACTCGTAGTACTTCTTTCCTCGTTCAAGGCACTGGGCTTTGATTGCTTCCTGATCCTCTAGATACTTCGCCGGGACAACCCTCATCTCTGAGATCTTCCTTGTGCCTTTGAACTTGGGAAGGTAAAGGTTGTCGTTTACGGCGCCAAAGATGTAGCCGTTCCACGATGTGGCTGTGCAGAAAAGCATGTATTGGGGGTACCGCTGATAGCGCTCAGGATTCTCGTCGGGGGCTTCGACTTCGGTGACGATGAAGAATTCACCCAGCTGCGTCTGCCTGTTGTAGCGCGCAGTCTCATACACCAACTCCCCCGGGGGAAGATGGTCCACAGGTGCTTGAAGGTGATGATGCCGTGGCTGACCAGCTCATCGTTGACCGCAAAAGCCTCTGCCAAGTCGGCCCTGACGAGAGATCGCAGCTGAATCAGAATGGTCTTGACAACCTCGTTGTCTTCCCGGTCGATGGCCTCGTTGAACTTGTCCCAGCGCCAAAAGAATTGGCGGAACGGTGCCTTGAAGATGAGGAACTTCACCTGGGGCACAAGGTTGTCATATCCCTCAAACACACGAAACAGGACTTCGCGGACTTGGGGATGGCGGATCTCGATCGAGTGGAGTTCAACCCGCTTCTTGTTGCCGTTCATGGTGGGAAGAACACGGCGACGGACAATGAGGGGGTAGGTGCAATCTTCCTTGTCTTCATCGACTTCAACGTCGGCGGGCATCTCGTTGACCCAGTTGAGGCAGCATTGGCACTTCTTTGGGCCTTCGTAGAGATCTTGGACTAGACGCTGGCGGTCCTCGGTATTGTGGTGTACCTCATCCTCAATACGGATGGCATCAGCCAGACGCTCGATGATGGAGTACGACTCATCATCGTCCTGGATCTTGTCGGTCGACATGGTGATTTGCAATCCGGCTATTGTGCAAGTCCAAGATGAGGAGAAAAGTTGAGAGATGGGAAGGGATGGTGAAGCCAAAACGAAGGGTCGAGAATGAAATCGGGCATCTTGATATACCCCGCGATTGATCACAGCATGACTGAAGCGGTCGAGGAAGGCTGTGAGACTTCCTGCCTGGCGTTGCCTGGGCTGCGCATGCGGGGGACATGCAGTATGCACTCCATCGGAGAGCAAGATGATACTACGATTGGTCCTCTTCAGGCAGCACTGCCCCCAATCCGGCTGTTGCACCCACCGGTCTTCCATTATATTTGTGCCAATCATCCGCCTGCACGCGCTCTTTGTCAACTGACCATTGTGTCACCCAGTTCGATGATGATTCTTGCGATGATGTGAGCAACCCTAACCCTTTATGCTACCATTTCTCGAGAACCCCGAGCCCCTGAGCCGAGTGTCCCCTGGATCAACCCTGCTCTCCAGATGTCAGAGTTCCAGCTTTAAATGCCCCTGACTCCCTCGGAGTTCGAAATACCTACCCCGCTAATTGGGATTTTGAAAGTTTTGCGCTGGGTTCCGAATGCATGAATGTAATCGACAAGAAGTGTCGCAGCTGGGCCAGTTGGTTCCAGCCAAGACTGCATGTCTCCCGTCATCGCTGATTGGCTGCCTTTTGACAATCCATACTCCAAGAAAGCCATGGTATCTTCATTCCACTCCATTATACATCTCCCGCACTTGACTACCTTACTGCAACCCTCAAAATGCCCTCAGTTCTGCTGATTCCTCGAGGCAGAGTGTCAACCGTTGCCAGCCCGGCAGGAGGATCCATCGAACTTGCGGCCATAATTGGAATTCCCCTTGCTATTGTCTTCTTCATAGTAATCATTCTTGTCATTTATTCTTCAAAGTCAAGCAGCAAGGAGAAAGAGCAAGAGGTACAGGAAGTCAGCTGCGACAGAATGTCCGATCGGTTAGCAAAGGAACAAACTGAACTGCGACAAGCACAAGAACGACATTCCGGAAGAGATGGAGATTTCGATGATGAGCCTGAGGGGCTACCGATGGGAGTTGGAAGAAGGCAGGAAGCGGAATCTGAAGGACTGCTGACAGCACCGCAACCAAGTCGACCTCGAAGTGGCAGTACCTAGTCGGTGGAGTGACGAGATTGAGATCTACCGCACTGAGGAGACACACGGATCGGCTGACAAGACCGCTTGCATGATTGCCTCTGTCGAGGGATAATTCACGTTGCATTTTTCGAAGTACCACTAGCGATGAAGGGACTTGGAACTAGCTATTGTGTCATATACATACTTGGTGGCTATCTGTCCCATAGTCAAGCAATCACGAGCTTAGGAGATGTGGAATGTGTTCTTATGACTGCCACGTTGGTCTGAATCTCACGAAACCTGTCCTACCTATGACATTGTGCATTTAAATGGCGGCATTTTCCTGCTCGGGAGGATTCTACCCTCACATTGGTAGTATATCTTACCATTGGGCGACAGTCGTAACTGAAGCATCATGACGACTTACGCGCCATCCATCCTTGACTCTCTCCTCGTTCCTCTTCCCAATCTTCAGCTCGACTAGGTACAATGCGTTGGTATTGGTGCTACTATAGCACGATATGGTCGCTCGTAGTAACCCCCCTCCAGCTATAAGATATGTAGGTATAAAGGCTAGAACAAAACCACCTAGGTAGCGGCTGTAGCCATCAAGAATTCTGGCATTCTTGCTTAAAAGCTCAGCTTTTATTCCCGTTACACAAGGACATTCCCAGAAAGCGAACATCGGACTTGTTTTTAGCCTGGATCGTCATTTTTTTGTCATATGTGATCTGCATCCCGACTGGCCAATCCAAGTTGTTCATGTCAATGTAAAGATCTTCGAAACGTAACGTTGAGCGGAGAAATGCGGGCAATAGATGAACCCCCAGCAGCCTGTGAAACCATCAACTGCACAGAAGATTGATGAATAAAAGTTGGACAGATATAACAGTATCTCATCTCCTTCGTCCCCACTTTGGCCCTCTGAGCCTCAGAAAGACCAAACGCAAACATTTGTTCATCATGTCACCAAACAGCATTCTAGCTGTCCTGATCAGCACCATTTCTCTAGTACAAGCCACCAAACACACGCACCCTCTCTTCACGTGGGAGACAACTCCCTTGAGCCCCCAGACTCTGGAAAAGCTCGTCCAGGACACCAACACCTCACAATATGCGCATCTCTTCTCTTTCCCCAACGAAGAATCATCGGTCAATCCGGATCGTCTCGGCCCAGGCGCCTGCAAGGTGTTTCCTGGAGATGAAGACTGGCCATCACCAGCTACCTGGGATGCTTTCGACAAGATCCTTGGTGGTGCTTTGATCAAGACTGTCCCGGCGGCCGCAGTTTGCTACGAGAATACGGGCCTCTATGATGCCGAGAAGTGTACCCAGGTGCAGAGGGATTTTAGCAATGCCTATTTCCAGTATGTTTCCATGGCTTTCTTCCAGTTTCTTCTTAAGATACCTACCTACCAAATCTAAACGCTCACACCATGTCAAGCGAGAACGACCCCACATCCAACTTTTTCCCTCTCTTTCAAGGCAGGACATGCTTGCCAACTTCTGATCCCCAATCTTCAAACTGCACGCATGGCGCCTTTCCGGTGTATGCTGTGAATGTTACAAGTGTACAGCAAATCCAGCTCGCCATCAACTTTGCCAGGAATACAAACTTAAGGCTGGTGATCAAGAACACGGGTCACTGTTATTTGGGCAAGTCAATGGGGGCAGGGGCTCTTAGTATCTGGACTCATCACCTCAATGACATTCAGTACTTTGACGACTTAAAGATTGATGGCTTTGAGCAAGGTGGTAAAGCACTCAAGGTTGCCCCCGGGGCGACAGTCAGACAGGTTTATCAGGCTGCGGACATAAATGGTGTTAGTGCCTTGGGCGGCATCTGTGAGGTAGGTTTACCTTTTGGCCATGAAGGAAAATGGCCACTAACAAGTCACAGAGCGTCGGTTACGCTGGGGGTTACATTGCTGGAGGAGGCCACACCCCCCTGTCAGGCCTCTATGGCATGGCAGCTGACCAGGTCCTCGCCCTTCAACTTGTCACTGCTGATGGCAAATTCGTCACGGCCTCTCCATCTCAGAATTCCGACCTCTACTGGGCTCTCCGCGGTGGTGGAGGCGGTACGTTTGGCGTGGTCACCTCCCTCATCATCAAAGTTCACCCCAAACTTCCTGTTGTAACCTCCACTTTCTCCTTCAGCACCTCCGACACTGTCTCCGCCGAGACGTTCTGGAAAGGGATGCGCGCCTACTTTGAACTATTCATCCCTTTTACCGACGCAGGCACGTACTCTTGGTGGGTACTGACCAGCACAAACGGGAGTTATGCCTTCCGCATGAGCCCATTCTTCGCGCCGAACCACACCATCGAATCTTTCAACAAGCTTGTCAAGCCATGGTTTGATCAGCTTACCGAACTAGGCATCCCTTTTACGCCCAACACCACCCAACATGAGGCCTATTATTCTGCCTGGGCCTCAACCTGGGGCATGGACGTCTTGCTGAACAGCGCCGGAGGGATGAGCGTGGCCGGCAACTGGCTGCTTCCACGCCGCAACTGGGAGAATAAGACCAAGTTCGAAGAGACTTTTGACGTTATCAAGCATCATAGCGAGAGTGGGCGGAGGTTGATGGGGTATCATCAGGCGCCGAGGAACAGGTCTAATGTGGACAACGCCGTGAACAATGCTTTCAGAGAGACTGTGTGTTTCTTGATCTTGTCATCAGCAATCAGCGCAGAACCGTTGAGGCTAACCCCCGATCTGATCGGGGCTGCGTCAAAAGAGTTCAGAGAGGAGATCCTAGCGCGATTCCGACAGGTGGCTCCCGAGAGTGAAGGCGGGGGGGCATACTTGAATGAGGCTCATGTAGACGACCCGATGTGGCAGAGGGCGTTTTATGGAGATCACTACGAAAGACTGTCGCACATCAAGCAGAAGTGGGATCCGGGGCATGTCTTTTATGCTACGACTGCTGTTGGAAGCGAGGGTTGGGAGGTGAGGGACGGGGATCAGGGGATTCAAACACAGAATGGGCGATTGTGTCGTGTTTGAGGCATGAAGTTTCTTATGAAGAAAGTACGGTCTAGTGGAATTCCTCGTATCAAGGCGTGGCCTGTAACTCGGACTAAGTTGACCTCCTCGGACTGAGCCAGGTCGATGGCTCCCAATTGTCCCGATTCCATCAAAGCACATCGAATAAAATTGTCTTCGGGACCTTGAGTTGTCCCATGCCGTCTCGGTCCACTCTAGAAGACTCCTCTTGATCCATTATGCTGGGTGCACAACACATCCTTTTTCACGTGATACAGCGGGGAAGTCAATGGCATTTAACGTCCATATGACGACCCGAACCCCCCGCTCTATTTCCTCCTCAATCATCCACATTCACACTTCACAAAATTCACACATCATGTCTGTCACGCACACCGTTCTGTTCCAGATCAAGGCCGATGCTGAGCCTAAGGATGTGAAAGCTGTATGTTTTCTCATCTGCCAAGTAGCTACGCGCTTATAACATGAACGAGGCACTAACTCACTGTTCGGCACAGGCCTGCGATCGGTTCCTTGCCCTGAAGGACAGTTGCCTTCATCCCACCAACAACGCTCCGTATATCAAGTCTATCAAAGGCGGCAAAGACAACTCGCCCGAGGGACTACAAGTATGTTCATGAGCATTTCCCTAGCATTGACCATGGTACTGATAATATGATCCCGTGGAAGAATGGCATAACCCACGGTTTTGTTGTCGAATTTTCTTCGGTTGAGGATAGAGACTACTATGTCTCGACAGACCCTTCTCATCAGGCTTTTGTTCAGAGTATCGGGAATTTGGTAGAGAAGGCTATCGTGGTAGACTTTGTTGATGGTGTGTATTAGGTACAACATACATGTGGCTGAGGGACTTTCTCGGTGGCTTCTCTTCAAAGAAACTGAGTTTTAAACTCTCCAACTTTTGACGTACCGCCGCAAAAGCTTGATGACAACTGTCGTGTGTGACTCTGGTGTTTGGCTTTACACTGTCGAGCTACCAGATAGCATGCGTAGGTATCTTTGACCCACTTATAATACTGACAGGCTTGATATCACCACCAAAACCAACCTACATGTATCTCTATATGTGGGATATGGGATGATGAGGTGACCACAAAAGAGGATGCGCCAATTCAACGAAAAAAAGAATCCGGCTTTAAAGCCTTGGGGCTTTTCAGCCCTCTTGATAAATTCTTAAATATTTAAATTCTTTTCCTTATAAGTCGGCGATGAATATAAATCATACTAAATTCCATTTCCGTCTTTGGACCTGAGTACTACCTGAGCAACCTGCCGCTCTACCTGAGTAGTGATTGAGCTAGGCTGAGTGGGCTGAGCTGCCGGCTAATTACGGAGAAGAATATTCGTTATTCGGTTAAAATTACTAGAGTTAAGTATGGAATTAGAAAATAAAGAACCTCTAGATATAAGCTAAAATTGGTTACAGTAGGTAATTACTTGCGCTGCTTTTTCCGGCTTTAGATTTATATATAGCCGCCGATTTAAAATATATTTTTAATAGCCTTTTTAATATTTTAAAACCCCTTTCCGCGAACCTGCCCCATATGTCCCGGATATTTGCTCGCAGAGTTAGTATTCCCACCCTGTATGAAATTTCCCCGGAAGCAGAATTTGGCGCTGATTGTGACGACCCCCTCAAGGCCTTGGCCTTAACCGTCTGAACTTATGAGGCGATCCTTTCGATGCAGCGATACCGGCAAATCTACGTGCACAATAAGACTGCTATCATGACTGCGTGGGCATTTCTTCCTGCTGCAGGGTTGACGGTAAACTACCTACACCTATGTCCCTACATTCCCAGAAGCAAGGCAGTGACCGAACCTCTTATCTGCGGTGAGCCGTCGGTTACTCGTAACTCCCTCAAGATTCCAAGCTCAGCAGCAATACTAGAACCTAGAAAGAATACATAGAGTGTTGGGTCAACGACCGTCGATAGAAATTGCCTCCACCATCTTCTGCAGCTTGAGCAGGGTCGGCCGGTCGTCGGGCGATTTGCGCATGCAAGCCTCAACGACAGCTTGGAGTGGTTCAGGCACGGGCCACTCGACTTGATTCGTGATGGGCGCGTTGGCGTAGACCATGCACTTGATGCAGTTTCCAATGTCGTAGATGTCGGACCGGGTCGTCCATCCCGAGTCCTCTACCCCGCCATCGAAGGCGATCTCCGGGGCGGCGCGCTGGCCCCAACGGCTCTCGAGGTCGCAGACCACTAGGCGGCTACCGTCCTGGGTGAAGAGGCAGTTGTCGATCCGGAGATCACGGTGCACGATGCCGAGGGAGTGAAGGCAGGAGAGAGCGTCGATAATGTGGAGAATCCAGCGCTTGTACGTCTCGAGGGAGAAGAAGCGCGCCAGGACCGGTCCGCGAGTTGACAGCTTCTCGAAGACTAGCTGTCCATCGGCGGAAGCGCCGAGGAGACGGACAAGATGTGGAGAGGGAACGGTGCCGGGGCATGAGCCTCCCTGACACTTTAAGAGGTTCTCAATCTCGCTTCTGTATTTCCCTTTCTTGATGAAATGCTCGGAGGAGTCGACATCGATAAGCGGCAGCTTGGCAATGAGGTCGGAAACATCCTCGAAGTCGTCTTCGGGTTCTGTGGGATGGTTGGGGCATTTGTCGAGACTGCGAATAACGTCTCCTTCGATTTCGTAATGACCATTCACCGCCGGTAAGGGGCGCTCAAGGCGAAGAATATCACCAGACAGTGTTCCTGGTATGTCAAAGAGGCGAACGTATTGGCCCAGTTGCGTGCCGTCTTCATACCAGATTCCAACGGCCGGTTTATCGCCAGGCACAAGCTCCATGTCCAGAATGGGCCGTCCCGCAGGAGGGAAGGCATTGGACTTCTGTCGCTTCGCCTGATATTCTGCTCGAAGACGAGCGACTTCCTGGCTAAACATATCCGCAGCCTCGGTGGCAGTGGTGGTCATGACTGTGGCAAAAGATGACTCTCTTAACGCGTGCACAAGAAAGCAAAGTGGGAGAATCGAGGATGTAAGGGTGGTTAGAAGAAGAGAAAGCAGTTGGTCAAGTGGATTTGGGAGCCAAGTGCCAGTGTGGGGTCAAACGGTAAATTCCTCAGGTCACATTTTCTAAGCCCCTCTCCCTTACTCAGCAAAGGTACTCCTCAACACTCTTTACCTTCCCCATTACATAAAGACTCTATAAACGTACAAATAGTAAATAGGATATACAAAAAGGCGGGAGGGCAAAAAGTAATATATAGGTCAGAAGTAATCCTGTAAATATAGTAAGAGAGAATAAGTAAAAGAAAATCGATAGAAGCCAGAAATAGCTGCCTCTTATATAGAAGAAACCCCTGTCGTAAAAATGTCCGTTTCTAAATCCTGTATAGGCCGTATAGAGCCTAACAGATTCTTTTCTCGCAGGGCTATTTATAACTTCTATTAAAAGATTTCGTCTAAACTTGCTATCTTTAATAAGCCCTACGGCATCGGAGGACCATATGCTAAAACCTAAGTATGGGCTAAGCACAAGGGAGCCGGCCCTGAGCCGTCCTAAGCAGGCCTGATTAAAGCGACGGGACTAATTAACTATATTGGGGATTGTCCAAGATTCATTTTCGTCGCCGACTTCCAATAAAAATTTCTGAACTCCCCGAATATCCGGGCACACGAGACCAGATTCTCAGATCACCGCAAACATGGCCAAAACCAACAGCCAAGACCAAGAGGACACCTCACATTTCTATACACCAGGATACGGCGCTGCTCGGACGCGGGCGTGGCTCAGACCCCGAACCCGCTCCCGCTTTCCCCTCGCTGGAGGCAGCCCGAGCAGGAACACCGTACGCTTGCCTTCGCCCCGGTGTAGAAATGTTTGCGTAGCCTGCTAACTGTCATCCTGGACTACGCAGAATCCCCTCGGATTTTCAAGCAGGCGACAAGAGACGTCAAAAGACTGCTTGGATCTCCCAACTTCAGTCCCCCCAGCAGCTTCAGCCCCCGACACGACCTCAGCTCCCAACTCGACTTCCGGAGATATGCCTGAGTCGGGGAGGAACCACGTCCAAAACGGTCGACGTCCGAGAGCTAGAGGGAAAAGGAGGCATAGGAGTAAGAAGAAGGAGGACATCAAAGTAGTGGAGGGAAATGCGGAGGAAAATGCGGAGGAAAATGCGGAGGAGAAAGAAAAAGATGATGTCGAAAAGCCGTAAGAATTTGTTGAATGGATCGTGGTGGTAGTGCGTACATTTGGTTTGAGCGGCTTCTTTCCAGGTGGAGTTTGATAAGGTACATTGTAAAAATATGGGCATAATAAGCTCTTCAGCCCAAAACGAGTGATGGGCTGAATGGAGTATATACAGGGAGAATGGAAGCAAAAGGTGTCAACTATGTACACGAAGACCTAAGTAACGAGCGAATCTCCAGTAATCTGGCATCCCGTCCTGTTCCTGCTCGACTCTGACATGCCGTGACTTTAAGTGGAATAGTGAGCAACATATCCCACCTCCATCATTGAGCCGTAACCGTCCGCCGTGTTGCCGTTCGGATAGCCAGGCTGTTTTATTGTTAGCGCCACTCTCAATTGTACTCGACCCAACGAGAAGACTTACCCAGTCACCTCCCACGGCCACGTTCAGGATGAAAAACAGCGGCTTCTGAGCCAAGCTCGCCCACACGCCGGCATCATTGATCTGATCTCCTCTGACTTGATGAAACTGCTGTCCGTTCATGTACCAAGTGATGCTCTCGCTTCTCCAGTCAGAAGAAGTCCTGTCAAACACAACTCGCCACTTTTGCCAACCCTGGTTAGGGATGCCGATAGTTCCTCCACGGCCGGTGGGTTCGTTGCAGGCGCCTCCGGGGTAGACTGTCACGTTTGGTTAGTTTATCTTTTTCGACAAAGCTGTGAGTAAGGGGGGCGACAAACCATGGCAGTGAACCGTCCCATACCCGGTCAGCAACCCGTTGACGGTCTCCATGATGTCCACCTCCCCACATGCCGGCCAGTTAGTTCCGGTCCTGATGCTTTGGCCCAACAGCCAGAAAGCAGGCCAAATGCCTTGCTTCTGAGAGATGTCATTGCCACCAAATCGGATTTCGGCCTCCACCAAGGTCCTTTTTCCCGCTCCGGGGGTGAAGGTGTATCTCGACTCTATCCTGCCCGACGTCCACTGCAACTGGGGGTCGCGCCAGGGAACAATTTGGAGGGTTTGGCCACCAGAGTGCTGGATCTGCCTGGGGTCGGCGCGGTACGTCTGGAGCTCATTGTTCACGCCGATGTTGCGGTTGATGATGTCCCAGTTGGAAGAGGATGGGAGGGTGGAGGACGCGCCGGAGAAAGTGTCAGCCCAGACCAGAGAGTAGCCTGAGTAGGAGGGAGGCTGATAGGCCTTTGCCAACAAGGGAAAGAGGGGGAGGGTGAGATAGGCGGAAAGATGCATGGTGAAGAAGAAGAGACCGAGCAACGGAGTGATAAGAAGGTAAATAGGTATGTACAAATGACCTTCGGGGCGAAAAACCTCGTTGTTTGCAAAGGAGTGTCTCAAGTCCAAGGAATGTGACCGTGTCTTGGAAAAGGAATGTGGTTGACAACTCGGAGCCTCGGTAGCCTGTCAGAACACAAAACATGGGAAGAGAGCCTCGCCTTATATAGACATTCCTATCGTTTAGATCTGGCCATCTAGAACCTTAGAGTTGGGTCTGGAGTAAATGAACCGGTGCCTTGAGCTGACCAGTTAGGAGCACGAGAGGGTGCACTGTGATGGGAACAAACCACATGGGATCCATCCTACCCCTGCTTTGGCATGGCAAAGTCCACAAGGCCATGTCAGGGCATCTTCACAAGTGGTCACCCTAGTATATCGCACACCGTCTCCATACCAAAGTTCTTCAGAGAATGCCTTATGCAACGGTGTAACATGGAACGGAGGACATGATGGAGCTCACTCGGTAGTAGTGTAGGCGGCTCAGGCCGTTATGGCCGAGTTGCTTCCGACCCGGTAGGGTAGTCGACCGGGTCGAGACCTGGAAAAGGATGGCAAGGAAATAATGGGGGTTTGTGGTTTATGCGACCCATACTGGGGTCTATACAATGTGATTGGGTGTCTCCTCACAACTTCCGGGATGTGTAGTAGTCTCGGCACGCAAACTGTGCCTCTTATCAGCACTCTGGTTCTTCCCTACCTACAATAGGAGTCGGGTTTGCTAAGGATGCAAACCCACCAAATGACCACCTCTAGGTCTCGAAGATGGTCAACCAAAAGACCGGATCTCGGATAATCTGCCATGATCCATCTTCTAGTTTTTGTCCCTTATGACCCAGTTCAACCATGTCATGAATTGCTCAAGTGTTCCGGCGGAGTTGGAGATAAAGCTGTCAGGGGGTCGAAAATTTATGCCAAAAGAAAGTCATTAAGCCCGCTGCAGTGAAACAAGACCAATGATACCGCTCGGCTGGGACCCAAAACGGTGATTTGCGCCCGGGTTTGGTGACACTTTTACCCCAGCTTTTGGGTTGCATTGGGAACATCTGCTGCCCTGTGCACACGGTAGTTGCGCCGAGTACCTCCGCAGAGAGAAATCGACATTTGACCGCATGTGAAGAACGTGTAACGTTGTCTTTGGACAGCGGTGAACGTTGCTCAGAGGGTTCAGAAAAAGCCTCACTGCTTTTTCTCCAAGTGAGTGAATATCTCAGGTAGGTATGGAAAGTAAAAACCTTTTTTGTGCGGTACCAAAGTTGAAGAACGTTGTCTCGAAGCTGGACAGAGACAAGTGAAGTAAGGCATATCATTGGTTGGTGGGAAAAACGGGATAAATGGGCAAGGGAACGTCAAAAAAGGGGCGCATACGCCACTCCCCCCTTGCCGCTTCGGGAATGAAGGCCCTAAGTGGATCAACTTGCGATCTAGATCCTTGAAGTTATGAAAAGGTTCCCTGGATTCTCGGATAAATGGATGTGAGTAGTTTAGGTAAGTTTAAGAGCCGCGCCAGGAACAGCCACTCCTAGCCCTACCTAGCTAAGTAGGTACCTTGCTTATCTACCAGGTAGGTATGATATCAAGATAGCTCAGGTATCTACTATCTAACAACTTGGTCCATTGTACCTTAAGGTAAAGTACCTAGGCCACGACTAAAATTCACGGAAGCAGCTTAGCCATAGCTGAACAGTCATCGAATATGCCTGCTTCCTCGTTTTACTTCAGTTCTTTTCTTCTAGCCGTAGGGTTGAACCCAGAACAACTAGGGTAAAGGTGCAGCATTCTCTCCTTGTTATTTTTCCAACATCTTGAAGCACGACTTCAATAATCCTCCATCTGACAACTTGGGTCCCTAAGGTAACCTAACATAGATTGACTTTGACTCGCACCTTGATATAAACCTCGAACATGATGCTTCCTCCATAAAATGGCAACAAGTAAGGCAAAACAAACAGTTTCAGCTGTTCCTGCTCCTTCGCTATCGTTCATAAGCCTCGCTACCTTTCAGAACATTGCAACCCCGGATCAATCATCATCTCGAGTTCAGGACTCGACCAACATCCACCCTAATCATCGACAAACCAGGGTTCAGAAACTTTGAGTGCGAGGATATTGAACATTATGGTTTTATTGAACATGAAAGTGTACGTGCTTTTCCTCTCTCTCAAAAAGTTATAGGTAATTCTCAACGAAGATACACATTCTGCATGCCAGAAACATGCCCTCAGTCGAGTGGGACCCATTGTATTGGCGAGTACCTACACAGATGGACCTGGTGCAAGATTTAAACGTTCACAAAGTGCACCTTATGCAAGAAGGCGTAAAAAAGCCTAAGGTAAAGAGTATGAACATATCGATGCCCGTCAGGAACGGCTACCTCCTACAGCACTGCAGTGGTATGCTGTACAGCTCGGTATGGGATAAAATACCTAGGTAAGGTATATCAAAGACTTGATGAGCTCATCATAGTTCCAGACAATGACCACCTAGCACCTGGTAAGCAGTTCGTCTCATGAAGCCATGAATTGTCTGATGTTTGGGATGCACAACGTGAATACTAGTTATTGGCCAGATTACCCCTCCCTCAACTCCCCTGTTGCATCACCCGACGGCGCTAAGTTCTCCACATCCGAGGTTCACCGAGACCCCTTCTTCTCAACCTATCACACTTTATCTCGCCGACTTCAGCATCTGTTTCCATCTTCAGACGAAGTCCGTGAGAGCCTCAAAATGACAGAGCCCAATCAAACCCGCTTCAACCAGGAAGCTGCCAACTGGGACTCCAACCCCTCGGTCCTCCTCGCCACCGAGCTTGCCCTCAGGTCTTACCTCCCCTTCTGCAACCCCTCCCTCGACATCCTCGACCTAGGTTGCGGAACAGGCCTTTTGTCCCTGCTGCTCGCTCCCCACGTAAGGTCTGTCACAGCAGTCGACCCAGCCCCGGGCATGATCGACGTCCTCACGGCCAAGCTTTCTCCCTCCGGCTCCCACCAAAACGTCAAGAATGTTCTCCCTGTGTGCGCGCTTCTGGAGGATCCGAATGACCCAAGGCTTCAGATCGACCCCTTGACTAAAGCTACTCTGGAAACTGGAACGCCTGTGAGGAAGTTCGACCTTGTAGTATCACATCTGGTGCTGCATCACATTCCGGATTTGCCCGCCGTCTTCAAGACTATTTACGGCTTGTTGAAGCCGGGGGGTAAAGCCGCGGTGACTGACTTTGAAGATTTTGGACCCGAGGCGAGGAAATTTCACCCTGAAAGCAAGATGGATGGGGTGGAAAGGCACGGGATCAAAAGGGAGGATATTCACAAGATCATCGAGGGCGCCGGGTTTGAGGGCGTGACTGTGGAGACGGCGTTTGAGTTGCCCAAGAGGGTAGAGAGCGAGCCTGGGAAGGGGGATATTGAGAGTGGGCCGACAATGGTGTTTCCTTTCCTCATTTGTAGTGGTGTGAAGCCATGATGTCCAGCACGCCGTGGGAATTATAATTGACATGCAGAAGATCCCATCTCCTGGGTTTCCATGCCCTTTTGATGTTCAGCCAATAGCCGCATGGGACATAAGCCTTTTCTCAGGGTGCGTGGTAGATGGTCCTGCTCCGTGTCAACCTCTTCTTGCATGGTTGAGTGTCAGGTCTTCCTTCCCAGGTTAACTCGTTGGCGTCAAATCATGGAAGCAAGAGCAGTCTCAGTTCAGCGAGTAAATGGGCAGACAGCAGTACAATAAAAGCAAGAGCATCTTGGGCGCCCAGTCAGTTCAGCGTCTGGGCTGTCCCGTTTTGTTGGGTCCAAAACCATCATTGAAACAAGCCAGTCCTCCACACCTCATTGACACTAGCTATCCCCTCAGTCTTGCACAGCAACCAGCCAACCTACTGCCATGTCCGTCCCGTATAATCCAGCACTGCCCCCGGGTATGCCAGGCGGCCCACCTGGACCACCACCCTTCACACCAGGCAACAACATGATTCCGCCTCCAAACTCCCATTTCACTGCTCTCGCTGACCCATTCGCGCACGATCGTCGTCGGGAGGAAGAGGAGAAACAACGACAAGAACAGCAGAAGAAACATGAATGGGATGAGTCCATCCAGAGACAAATTCGCGCACATGCAACCGAAGGATTGGCCCGCAACGGCACGTCCGGCTACGACGGCGGTACCTCCTTCTCCAACAATGCCAACAACCCCAGCAGCCACATCACCTTCAACGGCCCCTCGACCCGATCCCGCCGCCGCTCCTCCACCAAGACCAGCAGGCGTACCTCATCCCCTTCCCCCTCGAGCAAATCAGCCAAATCCAAATCCTCCACCCACACCAAAGGCTCCCGCCGCAAAAAGTTCAACGAAGACACCAAGAAAGTCGCCGAGAGCGTCAAATCCCAGTCCAAATCGGCACTTGGCAAGTTGAAGAAGCTCGGATCCAAACTCAAGAAGAAGATGAGCGATAAAAAGAAAAAGCTGAGCAAGAAGAGGAAGCAAAAGACCAACTCGCTGTTCAAGCCGAGGGTTCAGCTCGAGAACCCGACGGATGTGGCCGAGGGGGTGGTGCCAGAGGGAACTCCGACAACGGTGGATGCTGTTCCACTTCCAGAGGGGAAGCAAGAGGATGGAACAACTGAGGATAAGGGGAAGGGCAAAGAGGCTCAGAAGAAGAAGGGCGGGTTTGGGGGGTGGTTTGGGGGGAAGAAGTGAGATTGCAAAATGAACACTCGATAATGAACAGGGGGGATGGATGACTTGCAAGGTTTGGTTGGCTCGAGACTGGAAGAAACAAAGACTGAGGCTGGGACTGAGATTGGCAACTCCTGTTCTGCTGTATTGACACAGTGGACAATTCACTCATATCAGGTAGCAAGCATTGTGTTTAGAAGTAGGTACTTTTGTCAGGACTGGATAGACATTCAGGGACCAACACCATTGACAATGTCATTTTATCCAATCCTTACCTGGGCCAGTTTGCTCTGAGAGCTTCAGCCACAGACATTGCCAGATTACACTCAACATTAAAACTAGCCTACTACTACACTCCAGCTACCGGGATATATACTTGTGACTTGAAACATCAAGAAAAATAAAGTAAAAAAAATGCAAAAACATCATCCAGAAATAAACTGGCAATCAACAAAGTCGATGATGCTGATGAAGATGACAATGGGCAGGTTGAGAATCCCGCCATGGTGATACAACGAAGAATAAGACAGCCACTTGCAAGCAATTACGTTCCGCCCGTGCAGAGAACCCTCTCCTTTTTCCAGAACACAAATGACACCCGGTATGCAACTCTCGAACCCTTATCCCAAATGCATGTGTGTGTGTGTGTGGACTCATCTTGCCTGTCCAATCGTCCCTCTCCTCCCCCTCCCCTCTTCTCTCCGTGTGGTAGCACCGGTCACTCGGCTCCACTCCTCCCACTCCTGGCTGATCTCCATCAAGACTCCGCCCATGACCTGCGCGCTGGCCATCAGACCGTGGCCCTCCCCTTCGAGCACCCGCACTTCGCACCGGCGCATGGTCTTGCCCAGCCATCTGACATTGTCGACGGGCACGCGCGTGTCGCGGCTGCCGTGGTGGATAATCACGGGCCGGGTGATGTCGACATACCGGAAGCCAATCGTGTGGCGCCGCTCGAGGCACACAAGCAAATCAACAGCGGGGTTGGCTCCGGTTGTGGCCAGGTGCCAGATGGAATGCGTCAGCCGATTGTCGTACAACTCTTGTCTTTCACGGTCAGCCAGCTGCGAGGTAGCAAGCGCCGCTGCCGCCGACAAGAGATCCTCCTTGTCCGATGTCCGCCGATTACCATGCTGTGTCGAGTTGGACCGATTGTGACGGTGACCGATGCCACCACCGCCCGTGGGATGTTCGGTTGGACGATCATGGTCCATGTACTCGTCAGCCGCCGGAATTTGGGACACACCCTTGGACCCGTCAACATCGTGGATGTGGTTCTCCTTATTATCCGCACCATGGGATGAGGTCTTGGGTTGGTCTTTGCTCTCTTTCGCTGCATTATTCTTCCTTTCTCGTCGAGCTCGTTTTTGCTTGGGGAGGGAGCTTGTGATGCTGGAACTGGTGGCAGTCATGAAACTGCTGTTGGCCGCCTTCAAGATCGGGGTAGGTAGTGCGCGCAGTATCCTCTGGCTCGTGGGGATGGCATTAGTAGGCGGGAGAGGCGTCTGCGCGCTTGATCCAATTACGTTCATTTGCGATGGCGGAATCCATGGCGCCAGAAGATGTATCCTGCCGCGGATGTGTTGGGGCATGCGGAGCGCCGTCGCCAGGGCGTAGATGGCACCGGCTGAATGGGCGAGAATGGAGAATTTCGTAATTTTGAGCGACTGGCAAATCGCATAGACATCATCTAAAGATAAATAGATTAGTAGCTGAGTGAGGCCGGAGAGCAAGAGGGGAGAAAACATACCGGGCCAGCCCAAAGGTGTCGCGGTGCCCTCTGCATACGGCTCGCTGTCTCCCACACCAGGACGGTCCGGGGTGATCAGCCGAAGCTTGAGGGTCAATGCCAGCTCATCATAAAATGCCGTGATATATCTCGTCAACCCCATGCCGACACAGCAGAATACAGCGCTGCCGTTCGGGTCCCCAACTTCACTAAAGCTGATGACCCGCCCCGTCTGCGGATGCCGAATCTTTTGGCTTAGTCGTGGACTGCAGAGATAGCTTTCCACCGCATCGTCGATACTATCCGCGCTTGGTGGGCGCTCGTAGGCAATATGCGGGTGGTCGCCCTTCGAGTGACCGGACGCCCGATGATCCGACGGTTTATCGGGCGTGGGACTTGGGGCTCCAGAGAGCCGCTTCAACCGAGTGCTGCTCCGTTTCGACTTGACAACCACACCACCGCCCTCGCTCGTGTATCCACCGAAAGGGTCCGGCGTAGTCCGGCCAGATCGTCGTCGGTTTGCCTCGGCGCTGGCCTCGCGGTCTCTGCGACGTCCCTGGGCGATAGCGGGCGATGGTGCGCCATCGTCGAGGGGGTCCAAATCGGAAAACATGGCGGCCATTGGCGTCACAGGAGGGGCGCTATGTACTTCAGGCTGCAGCTTCTCCGAATTGTGTTGTGGAATGTCTGCAGAAAGCCTCAGAGGATCGAGAGGTTTCTGTCTGGAGTGTCGCGACCTTGAATCGTCAAAGAAGGTATGACCGTCAGAGTTTTGTTCTTCAAGCTCAGGAATAGTACCGCTTCCCCGCTTTGACGTCCGAGAGGCACGAGTTGAAGACCGCTTTGCACCGCTTCCGGTCTTTCTCAAGGAAGAATCTCTGGTAGGGATGGCCCGGGGACTGGAGAGGGTGCTGCTCAAGCCGTCCCTGCCAAGGTCAAGGTTCGTTTCCTCGTTGATTATGGACTCGGCGGAAAGTGGATCGAGTCGCGGTGTGGTGCTTCCACTTGGGGGGTTAAACCCAAGAGTACCGTGACCTGCTCGTTTCTTGTCGGCGTCTTTTTCTTTCAGTACCTCCTTGCTGCTCATATACTTGAGACTGCGCTGACTTCTTCCGTTCTTCCAGCCCCAGCTCTCAAACGACCGCTGCTTCCTGAGACCGTGTCCGTCCGGGCCCGGGGATAGGGGCTGCTCGTTCCTAGGTTCGACGCTGAGTTTCCCGATGCTGTTGCCGACGCTATCTGTTCCTCCCGATGTCAACGATCCCTTACTTGACGGCCGAGACAGAGCGCTGTTGCTCCCTCGTGACAACAGGCCCTTTAAACCGCCCGAACTCTCCCTGGCGCCAGGGCTTCTCGGAGACTTGGGTGCTGTGAGAACAGACAGACCACTTGGGGGCTTGGAGGTCCGGATCACCGGAGCGCTCGCAGCAAGCTCATCTAACGGCACATCCTCCTCTCGAAGTTCTCCCAAAGATGGCTTGGAAAAGGCGCCGTAGTCGACGCCAAAGGAACCGCCGCCGCCGCCGGACTGGGTGGGAGATCCGGGAAAGGAGATGCTGATGGGACTGCCTGGTCCGATAGGCGCAAGATAAGATGGGCTCTCAAAGTGGTTGCTGAGCGGCCTCGATATGGCGGACAGGGATGTGATGAGAGATGATATTACTTCGGGTGACGCAGGCGTGGGCGGGACGGTGATGGTATGTTCGGAGTCTCGTATCTTGGGATAGCGGTTGGCGTAGACTTGCCGGTCTCGGTCGGTCCAGTCAGCAAAGATGTCGGGGTCTCGATCGCGCCTCGAGTCGAGGATCGGGGGAGGGTCGAGGCGACGGGATGAGTGGTGTCGGTCTCGCTCGCGGGACTTGCGGGGAATTGCAGGCGGTGGTACGACGGACGACAGCTCTAGGTGGTCCATGGTGGCGGAGGCAGAGGCGGCGGGCGCGGCGCGGGACGAAGGGCTATTAACGTTCGGGGCCAACCTGGTTGACGGGCAGGACAGGCGGCCGATGTGGTGCGGCTAATGTGTTGAGACACTCTCCTGCAGGACGAAGCGATCGCCGGTCGAAACGGAAAACGTCACGGTACTGGACCGGGGAATCCTCTGCGTCTTGGGCTCAAGGCCAACGGTGGCTTGCAGACGCGAGAGGTTCGATCAAAGCCCACACGCTAGATAAGCGGCATCGTTTGCCTGAAAGAGGGACGAGGAGAGTCGCCAAGCGAGGATGGCGCAGGAGAATCAGAGACAATTGCTGCACGAAGAAGCACACAAGTGGAGGTCAGGTGTGTTTGGTGTAGGTTGCGACGACTGGAAGTGACTTTTTTCGATTTGATGAGCCCCCCCCCCCCAGAAACAGCCGGACCGTGCGCTGTCGAGGGTGTCAGCTGGGCAAACACGGGTATATAGGTATGTATCAATGATGTTAGTGTTTGTCTGATGGAAACCCCCAAGCAGCTAACTTCCAGCTCAGTCAAGAAAAAGAAATAAATTACGCCTGAAGGAATCAATGATAACGGAGCTTGTCCTCGTCACGGTGCTCTGGCCTCCCGGCGCGCATGGCCTGTGTCCGCCGGCCCCTGAATTGGCTGGCCCGTCCAATTGGGACTCTGAAAGCGCCTGCGGGAGCACAGGCCATCTGCAATCTGCATGCACCTGCCCCTCCCTTCCCCACGCGTGCATTTCAAGTGCCCCGTCTCCCCTGATTGAACAATCCCAACAACTCCTCTCTTCTCGCGAGAATGCTACGATGCAGGCGAAGCGAGGGAGATCTGATGAAGTTCCTCCATCACAAAAGACCCACGTGTTAGACCTCGGCAGCACCTCGAGATGGGTCTTCTAGAATACGAAGAGCGGGCCGTCCCTTGCTGGTGTTGATGAATCTTGTCCTCAGCTGTTCTGTATTCTGTAGCATCAGAATAATACAGTCAACCCGAGACAAGAGTGGTACATAGCGGCCGGTGATCTACCATGGCTTGCTTCTGGATCTGCCGACGAAAATAATAGTGAGGTTGCTTTTCTCCTGGTGATCAATCAGCACTGAGCCCGGTCATGAACAATGTTCCCTTGGCACAGCAACAACAATCATGTCTGGAGAGTGTCAGGCTGGGTCTGAGCCATGCAGCCCGTATCCCCTTCTCAAAGCCATGGTCCTGCACGAAAGCTATTCTTTTAGACATTGTGACTACCCAGGTGTCTCCTATCAAGTTGCCTGGCTGAATATTCCAGGTTGATTTTGTGCACAATAAACACGTGGACTTCTCCTACCATCATATGCTCAAACTAACCCGCAAAACTCAACAATCAAATACGGCGCGGTTAGTTTAGTGGTTAGAATCCTCGCTTCCCATCTCATGTGGACAAGCGAGGGACCCGGGTTCGAATCCCGGATCGCGCAATTGCGCCGTTTCTTTTACGTTTTTTGCTGATCTTGGGGCTAGTTTATAGTTGCTGCACTTATCCTCCTTTTTGGCCGCAGGGATCTTCTAGAGCTGGGAATGATTGATACCGAAAGATATCAAGCAAGTGGGAAAAGAGCCAATTTCTCTCCAAAACAACAATGATTTGGATTGTGGCGGTGTTTGGTGACCACTCTGCTGTGGAATGGCACAGGGGCTCTTATCAGTCCTTTGGAAATGAATACTGATTCAAAAAGGGGCCAGTTACCAGGTATTGATTCTGCCTCTAAAGACCGCTTTTCTTTTCCATTGGCTGACGCTGTGACGTCATCGGCCCTGATCAGAGAACAGGATGTTGAGAATGAAGTAGACGAGTACTAGACATAATGTTTTCGAGAGGTTAGCTGCAAATATTCTGAAACATTAAATTTCACCTTGCTCTCTTTACTGACAGTGACCAGACAAAGAACCGCTTCATCGGCTCATGTGAGATACCTGAACCTCAATCGTTGAACCTGGACGTTATCGAACCTTCACCTCACCTCATGTCCACTTGATGAGCCATCTCACACAAGCGCCATGGATATACTCCTTTCCCTCCCAATAGCCTCATACTTCTTCTCAAGCTCAGTAACATCATGGTCAACATCACTCAACCTCATCTTCTTCTACATGACCTGGTCGACCCTGGTGCTTACTCACTCACCTATCCAAATCGAACTCATCGGCACAACCGCCATCCGCCTTGCCTTCTGGCTAGTACCATCCCTCTTGTTTCTCCTATTCGACAACCTCCTTCCTTCTGTCGCCGAGTCGATAAAATACAATGGTGCCTCTGCTCTTCCACCCCGAGACTTCAAGTCTCTATCTAGGCTACTCGCCCTAGCCATCTTCAACTTCGGCCTTGAAACCGCCGTTGAGGGTTGTTTGTCTCTTGGTCTATCCATCCTCTTCAAACAACCCGTCTTCCGCACATCAACCACACTGCCCCTACCATGGCAAATGATCAAGCAGCTCGCCCTCTTATTCACCCTTCGCGAAATCTTCACCTACTACACCCACCGCTACTGGTTACACGGCACCCCTCCCCCGGCACCACCATCAGCTCTGAGCAAACGAATCAAACTCCCTAAATCACCCAGACCACGATATCTACCATCACTACACAAATCCTACTCCCACAAATACCGCTCCCCGCCCTTCTCCCTCCAAGTCAAAATCGACCACCCCCTCCCCTTTCTCCTCCACCGCTTCCTCCCTACTTACCTCCCCGCCCTCATCCTGCGAAACAACCTCCACCTGCTTACCTTCTTCGTTTTTCTCGCCCTCACCACCATCGAAGAGACTTTGTCTCACTCATCATACACCATCATTCCAGGGGTAATCATGGGCGGCATCACAAAGCGGACGTGCATGCACTACACGGGCAGAAAGCAAGGCAACTACGGGACCTGGGGGGTGCTGGACTGGGTTCACGGAACGGGATTGGGGAAGAGGGATGTCTGGGATGACGTGAGGGATGAGGCGTCGAAGCATCAGTTGAGGGAAAGAGGGGAGGATATGATGGATGAAGCTGGGGGAAGGGTGGAAAAGGCGCTGAGGAGGAGCAAGAGGAATTTGAACAGGAATAAGAGTGGGAGGAGGGGGATGAGTAACAAGAGGGGGAAGGGGTGGTTGGTGGACGATGAGGAGGATGATGGGGAGGGGGATTGGGTACCCTGATGGCTTGGATAGATATGGTTTTGGAGTTTTGGATATCTGCATATGCACTCACAATATTGGATGATACCCGTATGTAATGAAGCGATGAGATGAACCGCGACAATAGACAAAAGTGGTTTACCAGTTCGTGTATCCTGTGTATATTCCCATTACCCAAGGCCCGTCCAACCACAGTAGGACATGTCTAAATTTATAAAGCCTCCGTGTATATATAACCGCTTACACCCCCACAAGTGACCCAACGCCGTTCCATGCAAAAATTGTAGCCAACTCTGTGCTGCGCTGGCCCCAGATTACGCCCAACCCTTCTTGTCCTTGAACCACCGTAATGTCTCGGACCCAGCCTTGACTCTTATTCCGAACCTAGCGTCCAGCACAAATCCCTCCCATCTGGACACCTTTTCCAGGTATTGTTGGCACTCTTCCGTCTTTGCTTTGCGGAATTCTTCAGGGTTTTTCTCTGGCCAGCCTTGAGGGTCGCAAACTTCCATCCAGGCGACCGAAGCCATTTCGTAGTGAGCAGCAGCAAGGCAGTAATCATCCCTTGTTGGGCCTTTGAAGAGTGTTCTAGTCATCAATGTTAGTCCATGACCTAGCAACATAAACGTTATTTGAAGGAAGCATACCTATCCATACCCAGCAAAGGCTCGACAAGAGCCCTTGCCTCCTTCCCTTGCCCCAGCTGCCTCAGCAACGCACACTCCGCCAATGCCAGAATAGCAAGTTCATCCTTCTCCTCCTTGATCTTGTTCAACTTGTCCTTGGGAGCAGTGCACCGTTCCCAGCTGAGGAAGCCTCTCGCCTTTTCCAAGAGCGGGGCGGACATCCTCTTGGTTCCGTTCCACAGATAGATCATCTCAATGGCCGGACTGACGGCAATAACGTCGATCAACTCCATCCCCAAGTTCTTCGCTCTGTCCTCCCACTTTTGCAGTTTCCTGCAGGCAAACACCTCAAAGGGCAACTGCCTTGCCATAAATCGCTTCTTCCCGGCTACAGTGGGCGCTTTCCTCAGATACTCCTCGGCCAGCTTCTTATGCTTCGCCAACTCCGTCTCCAACACGCTCCTTTCCTGTCCCTCGGCCGTCTTGAGCTTGTGGAAGGCATCTCTATACATCTCCACCTCGGCGCATCCAGCAATATAATAGTACAGAGCATGGCTCCAGTTGTTCAACTCGATGCATCGCAAAAAGTTGTCCTTCATAGACGGCCAATCCATGACGTACATCGAGGCCATGCTCAGCTCAAAGTTCATCAAGGCCGCCACCTGGCGCATCTTGCTGTCCATGTTTTCTTTGAGCGTCACGATGGCCTCGTCGAGCTTCTTCTCGTTGGCCAGCATCCTCGCCTCTTCCAGCTTCCAAAGCCGGGAATCGGGGTAACGCTCTCTCATGGCCACCAGTAACGCGGCGCACTTCTCTTTGGGATAGCTGACCGCTTCCAGTTCTGTTGACGCGGCAGAGTCATTGTCGTCGATTTGTTCCAGCTCGTGATCAGGCGGTAGGATGTCTGCCATGCCAATAAACGTATTGTAGTAAGTCAACAAGAAAAGGCCCGCCATGGCTCCGTTGATGTTGGGAAACTTGGTGGCCTGCCAGAGCATGCGAACACCACGGTCACGGTCGCCCTTGAAGCCGATTACATAAAGGAGCTTCGAGAAGACAGGCGGGACCATGGAGATGATGAGAAGAAGCACGCCGAAGCACATGTTAGCGCCACTATGAACAAAAATGTCGACAGTGGATTTGAACAAGGCAGTGTCCGCTCCCGCAGCGTTCATCTGGGCCAGCTGGGCCGCGCTGGAGGGAGTTTGCGCCCCATCCTGGGGCGTGTCAGTGTCTTTACCCTTGACAGATGGAGGTCGTGATTGCAGAGGTGTCTGAAAGTTTTCTGGTGTCCCAGGGGACGATACAACCAATCTCCCAAGTTTTTCATCGAGTACCGCCGTCTCGTCGACTTTTTGTTTCGTGTCAACCTCATTCGATACCTTCTGGTTCTTGCTTACGCCTTTTTCGTCCACCTCCTCAGGTATCGGGGTGGGTGGATCTTCGAGATCGGCGAACTCGGACTCGTCAAACGTGCCGGGCATAGGATCCTCGGAGAAGCTCGTCCTCCTCGCAGAGATAGTTCTCCTCGCTGGCGGCAGCGCGGAAGCCTCGGAAGAAACTGCATTGACTGAGTCAAGGTACTGCTGCTCGGCCGTCATGATCCCTTCCAACGTGACAAAGGCTTTCCGCAGCTTGTAGAACCCCTTAATTCCCTCAGTCAAGCTCTCATGCATGACGGCAACGACAGCATTCATCAGCTGCGCCTCTGCATGCACAAGCGCGAATTCTGAACCGGGCGGGTAGATATTGCTCGTCCCTCCTTCCACATGGCCTGTAGGCTTCGCAGCAGAAGAATACCAGTACCCAGCTACAGCCGTCCCATTGGCCTTGGCCGCCTCTTTCTCTGCCTTGGTCTTGTCATCCCACGCTCTCGCTTCTGTCGCATTGAGCCGAGTTGCGGCCTCGTTCATAATATCCTTTTCGAAACTGAGAATACTCCTCATAAACGTGGACACCCCGAGGCCGAGTGCGTGGAACGTTGACGAGTCTTCCCGCATGCGTAGCCGTACCTCTGCCCCTTCGATATCGTCGTTCATGATCAGGCCCGCTGCCATCATAGCATCCTCCATGTCCTGAATTTCCTGGTCATCGTCGATAGCGCCCGTTTTCTTTTTGCTATGTGATTTGGTGCCATTGAGGGAGTGGGTGCTTGTCGTAGGGCTCGGTACTGTGCTTGGAGGTTTCGTAGAGGATTTGGACGCCGGAGCGGCAGAGCCGCGGAACCACGATCGAAGGCCCGACATGGCGGCGCCCGAAAATGCTGGTGGCAATTGTGTCGAGACAGCTTCGAGGAGTAGTATGATGGACCTGTACTAACTAAGGTAGATAATTGTTCGGAGGTCAGCTCGGACTGGAAACAGATAAAAGAAGAGTCCGAGAATATATACTGTGTAGCGACGGGATATTCTTGAGCAACCAGGAGAGAACAAAACCGGCAGCGCCGGCGATCACAAGCGAAGAGAAGTGCAAGGAGAATACCTTGAGGCAGTGGAGGGCTTTTTGTTCTTTGAGATCCAGGTTGGCAGGCCCGGCGGGCTGTTGAACCGTCCCGATCCCTGCGAACGTTTCCAACGGTGTTGAACAACCGCTGACGCGGGCGGCGCGCAGGGAAGTGCCCCGCTACAATTTACTTGCCCGCACAGGACCCTAGGTACGGCGGAGTAGGCAGCTCGCGTGCCTGGTGGAACAAACCCCGCGGGACCGGTCAGCGGGAGATGACGGCTAGATCCCAGAATCCCACGCCGATGCGCAGCGCCATTTCAGTTCATCTTTGTCCATCCTGTTCATCATCTACCGACTGTGTCAATGACATAATCAAGCGTTTTGAGATGCCCCTTCTTGATGAGGTGGTTGATGTGATGATGTTTGTCATGCTCAGCAGTGACGTCCCTGTGGATTACCTACCAGCCCCCTTCCCTTCTCTGCTCATCTCAGCATCCATTTTGAGGCTTGAAAGAGAAACGGGGAACTCTCCGAACCCAGAAGTAAAACCACAAACAACAGCCTGACTCGTCAGCGCTAGTGGACACAGTCGTCAAAATCAAAGCGAGCGGCTGCGGCTGTGTTCTGGAAACCAAAGCCACTCTACCTAATTCCTGGGCCCGGCAGTCTTACCTAATCAGCCTTTCCCCTGCCACTCAGGCGGCCAGGCATCGCAAGGCAATCGCAATCCCCAATCCACCAAAGCGCAAGCCGCATCAACAAACACCAACCAATTCCAACGTTTATTTTCCAACACTTCCACACGACTGACTTTCGAATCGTGCAACCAGCGACGATCACCAGTCTACCTACAACCAAGCCCAACAAAATGGCAACCTCCAAAGCCCCCTCAGCCGACCCAAAGTCCAGCTCCGACGTCCCCGCCGACCAGCAGCCCCAACAGCAAAAGCAGCAAACCCTCGAGGAGGACGACGAGTTTGAGGATTTCCCCGTCGATGGTACGTTTCTGTCTTCCCCTATTTGCATCCATACCACAAGCTCGCTAATACGTTGAGTTGGGCAAACAGACTGGCAAGCAGACGACACAGAAGCCACCCAGAACCAGCAGCCACAGCACCTTTGGGAGGAGTCCTGGGACGACGATGACACGACAGATGACTTTTCCAACCAACTCAAGTACGCGTGCCACCCTACATTCACGATGACACTGGGCTAATATGGACAACCAAACAGGGAAGAACTCAAAAAGGTCGAGGCGTCCAAGAAGCGGTGATTCGATTTAGCAAGCGAACGAGAAGCCCAGCGGCGAGGAGAGACGATTGAGAGGAAATAATATGATTATCACATACATAAGAGGGCCAGGCCATTTTCAGCAATCCGGTTCTCATCAAAAGACATGTCTAGGTACGCCTGGGAGACATAGACATGAATGAAGAGAAGAATGTATCATCCACAACGCGTGACGTCAGGGCTCCCGACACGGATGACACGAACTAATAAAGCATTGTGTTCATCATCAGGCGGGTATTTCCAAAAGAAATGCTCGGTTGCACTATCTAGGTATTGTGATTGAGGTATTTGCGATCAACACTAAAGACTACAGAGGCTCCATTTTTTCCTACACGACCCATCTTTTACTTGCGCTCGCTCAGCGCCTTGACACCGGGCAGCTCCTTGCCCTCGAGCAGCTCCAAGCTGGCACCACCACCAGTCGAGACGTGGCTGAGCTTGTCCTCAACACCATACTTGGCCGCAACAGTAGCGGTATCACCACCGCCAATGATGACAACCTTGCCGTTCTGGGCGGCATCTACCGCAGCATCAAGAGTGGCCTTGGTGCCGTTGGCAAACTTGTCAAACTCGAACACACCAGCAGGGCCGTTCCAGAGGATGGTCTGGGCCTCATCGATGGCCTGCTTGTAGAGCTTGATAGACTCCTCACCGCAGTCAAGACCCATCCAGCCGTCGGGAATACCCTCGGCATCAGTAGCCTTGCCAGTGTTGGCGTCCTTGTCGAACTTGTCGGCAATGATATAGTCGACGGGAAGGACAACCTTGACGTTGTTCTTCTTGGCCTTCTCCATCAGGTCACCAACAGTCTTGGCGCCAGCCTCATCGAAGAGAGAGTTGCCAATGGGGACATTGTAGAGGGTCTTCTTGAAGGTGAAAGCCATGCCACCGCAGACGATGAGAGTGTTGACCTTCTCGAGGAGGTTGTCAATGAGCTGGATCTTGTCTGAAACCTTGGCACCACCGAGGATGGCAAGGAATGGTCTCTTGGGGTTCTCCAGAGCCTGGGCAAAGTAGTCGAGCTCCTTCTTCATGAGGAAACCGGCAGCCCTCTGGGGGAGGTCAATGCCGACCATGGAAGAGTGGGGGCGGTGGGCAGTGCCGAAAGCATCGTCTGTTGTTTGTCAGCAAGCAAGTAAGCTATGTTGGGGAGTCAGGTCAAAACTTACTGACGTAAATGTCACCGAGCTTGGTGAGGCCCTTGCGGAACTCCTCGACCTTGGCCTTGTCGGCCTTGACCTTGTTGCCCTCAGCATCGACACCCTTGCCCTCCTCCTCAATGTGGAAGCGGAGGTTCTCAAGAAGGACGACGTCTCCGTTATCAGCCTTGTTGACAATCTCCTCGACCTCGGGACCAACGCAGTCGGGGGCGAAGGTGACCTTCTTGCCGAGGTGCTTCTCAAGCTCGGGGAGGACGGGCTTCAGGGAGTACTTGGGGTTGACCTGGCCGTTGGGGCGGCCGAGGTGGGACATGAGGATGACGGACTTGGCGCCATGGTCGATGGCATACTTGATGGTGGGGATGGCACCGACGATACGCTGGGGGTTGGTGACCTTCTTGTCGGCGTCAAGGGGGACGTTGAAGTCGACCTGTGATGGGAAGCCAATGGTTAGCTATGGCAACGGAAGAATATCAGAGCTAGACATACACGGATGAGGACGCGCTTGCCCTTGAGGTCGACGTCCTCGATGGAGAGCTTGTTGGAAAGAGACATGTTGACTAGCAATTGACGAAACTGACAGTCTATGGGAGAGTGGATGGAGTAGGCGAATGATGTTTGATTACGGAGACTTCCAAGACACAGACGAAAAAAGACGCAGACAGGTGAGCTGAGCTGATGTCCCAAGGCCGGTTGACTGGGGTGCCGGGCGGGAGACGGGTAGCTGGAGGGGTACTCATAGAGGGGTAAAAAGCTAGGGTGGGGTTATGCTAGAGCTGTGACGTCGACGGTTGGTTGGCTGTCTTTTGCTTGTCCGGTCTCGCTTCTTTCCAACCCCTTCCAGATGCTTGACATTGCCAAATTGTTGAGCTCTGATTGAGCAATGGAAAAGCTGTGGTGGGCTCCGTGTTTATTACATGAAACATTCCATCAAACCACCTTGAATGGCTGTATCAGTTCGCCATAACCATTGGGATGTCTACGAAGAACAAGCGGGGAAATCTTTCTACATCTGACTACCCTGACGATGAACTCATACGGATGTCCGGTTCCCTGAACCCGATTCATCTGTTGTCCACGGAAGCATTCCCCAGTGTGTACACGGGCCACATACTATCTTCACCTGGAGATACCTTGACCAAGTCGAGGCTTAACCCATCACTCTGATTATCCCAGAGATGCAAGTCAATCTAAGAAATAAATTGTATCAATACTGGCTGTCTATCAAGCCAGAAACAAGAGGCCAGTGTCCCAACTCCATGCTCCGTCGACACTAGCAAAAGTCTACCGCCATGTCGACCCAATGCCGTCTGATGTATGTCCCAATGCAGAGAGAGATTGTACAAAAGAAGAAGAAAAAAGGAAACCTGTTACCAAAGTCCACGCCCTAATGCAGTCTGATCATGTCCTGCCGTGGCCTATCCTGTACATGTATCCGCCCAAGCTATATGTGTCTTAAAGTAGTAGTAGTAGAAGTAGTAGTAGTAGTAGTAGTCGTCGTCGTCGTCGTCGTCGTCGTCCTCGTAATCATCTCGGCAGGCTCTCCATCTCCATGGCTCTTGGCTTTCCCTGCTGCACGTTTTCGGCAGCATTCGTCAGAGACAGATACGCAGTCCAGGCAATACCAACAGTGGACACGAAAGGCTGTTCATGCAAGTCATACATTAGCTTACTCCCCCCACCAACACAGCAGGCAGCCTCAACAAAGAAAATACCGGTTTGACTTACAAGCTGGAACTGCACTGGCATCAACCGAAAGTTGACAACCTGCACCGCGGGCCACAGGATGTAGTTAGCCTTGAGCGTAGGGAAATACATGTCCTTCAACTTCTGAGATACCGCCTTTGTATCACCACCTTCGGCCAGGGTCATGGCCGTGAAGAAGGCGGCCACGCCAAACGGCGCAAAGACAAGCTGGTCACAGGCCACCCGTTTCATCGTCGGGATAAATGCGTTCGCCTTGGTCAAGGGGAATGTGCTCTCGAGGAACTTGAACCACCGGAATTGGATGGGTGCCATGCAGAAGCCGTAGGCCATGAAGCGAGCCAGGCGCTCAAAGTCGAAGGGGGGAGGGAGGGCTTTGGAGTCGGGGATCAGGTCGCGGTCGCTGAGGGGGTTCTTGCGGTCGAGTTCGTGGATTTCGATAGCAAGGGCGTCTTCTCGGGCGTCGAGGCCGTATGGGTGTTTGCGCACGGCACGCTGGCGGATCGCCGTGATGGATTGGGCGACGGTGTCGGCTATGCCACCTAGGATGGCGTTGCTAACCATCATGGTGAGGACTGCAAGGGTCAAGTCTGTCAGTATTCCATATTCTAGACGGGTGACCAAAACATGGGAAAAGCACATACTCGGTCGCTCCTCGTAGTAGCCATTGAACCGGCTGGTAAGTCGTGCGAAAAGGGCCATCTCGATGCAAAAGATGACTGCGTGCAGTAAAGGCTGAAGGTCGAGGCATTCCGGTCAGTAACTAGGTATTCAATGTTCGCAAGACTAAAAGAAGGAGCCCCAGAATTTGCAAGCGCCAAGACAGAACAGATGCTGAAGCCGTCGAGACTAATAGTGGCCATGGACCCGCGACAAGAGAACTGGAAGCAGGGGGTGGGGACTTACCACTGTCCCGTAGATGAATCTGGTGTTAAGGGTGCGAAGACAGCGACTGCGATTTAGTTCCCAAGTCATCTCGGAGGTCGAAGTAGTAGTAGTAGTTGTCCATCCAACGGCCTGTCTGATGATATCAGATGGGAGAATGGACGCTTCAAGATCCATTGCCTTGTTGGCCATCGGGGCCAAGCCAACTGGAACCTGGAACGCCCGCTGCACCTCTATGACGACACTCGGTGGCACAAAGGGCCGCCTCCAACTGCCGCTGCTTCTCTAGCTCAGGTTACCTTATCTCTGCTGATAAGAAAGTGGGGCTACAGGGCTGATTCGAAAACGTTCCAGTTGGCAGCTTTATCGATTGGGCTCTGAACTGAAGCAACTGAACCAACTGGTGAAGCCGCTGAAAGATGAATGACACTGCGACCACCTGGAATGATTGAAGACGAGAGATGCGACACAGGTACCTCGGGGGATCGTGAAAAGCTTTGTTTCTTATAAAAATCTAGACCCCTATTTCTTCCCCCACGCGCCAGTCACTTTAGCCGCAGCTCGCAATTCAGCCCCGTCCCGCCTCACAGCTCCACTGTTTACATTGAGGCTACAATACCTCTCCATTCAACCTGAACTTCAGCACCGAGTTTAACCTCGACATATTACTCCCGGTACCGAAGAACATATCCCTCCCTGAGCCGCATCCCACCTCAGTGTCTGCCCTCCAACCCACTCAGTCCCCAGTTCTGGCAGACTCTCCGCATCTCGGCATCCTCGCCACCTCCATAGACGTCCTGAATCGCGCCCGAGGTGCCCTCAACAACGCTCAATGCAAACCCATCATGGAGGTGCCACTGGAGATGGCAGTGCAACAGCCAACTGCCCGGGTTATCATTCTGAAAAGCCAATACGACATACCCGTTCTGCGGTAGATTGAAGGTATCCCTCCTCGGCGGACTCCCTAGCTCCAAGTTCGTCAACAGCTGGACGTACGGCCCTGTGCCCCTTGCCAGGATGTACGTGTCATGGCCGTGGAGATGCAGAGGATGAGGCAGAGGAACGAGTGACTCAACGATGAGATACACCCATGACGAAGGAGCTAACGAGGTCAAGTCGAGCGGGTTGAACACAGCTGTGAGGTTGACGGCACTGGTATCAATGACTTGCTTCACCACGGGGTTATCTTTGGGCGGGTTGTAGGGCTCGGAGCCCCCCACTCGCCACCTCACTGCGTAACTATCTCCCGGGCTGGGCAGGAGTACAGCGTCAAAGTTTTCGGTAAGGGAAGATGAGCCAACGGAATGGGGGATATACGGGACCAGATTGGAGAGGTCCTCGTCCGCGCACGTGTCAAGCATCAGCCAGGAGTTGCTTGTTGGGTCACCTGTTACAGGGGTGGGTGATGAGTATCGGACGATGGCCCGAATATCGGTCGGCATGAGGTTGATGGCGAAGCAGCTCGTCATGGGCACGCCTCGAGCCCAGTACGAGATGTCGGGCGACTGATCGGCTTCGATGATGACATCGTAGCGCTGGCCGACGGCGATGAGAAGGCTTTCAGTTTCATATGGCTGGATGGGGATGAAGTCCATGGCTACCACAGTCATGCGGTGCTGGTCCACTGCGAAGCGAAAGATCATTTCTGAGCCAGTGTTGACGAGCCGGAGGAGGTGTTTTTTCCCAGGAGTGAAGGTAAACTCAGCGCGGCTCCCTGTCCCGGTCAGGTACTCGTTCTTGCCGTTCATCAGGCCGTTTACAGCCACTGGTGGGGTACCGATGATCCTTGTCAAGGGTTGCTCTGCCAGATCAAAGACTGATTCGTGATAATAATCAGTGATGAGCAACGGGCCAAGGTCAATGTCCCAGTTGGCCGTGGTAGGGCCATGAATGACCATGGGTCCAAGTAGCCCATCACCATACTGTAGCGAGTAGTGGGAGTGATACCAGCTGGAGCCGTGCTGGGTTGCTTTGAAGTGGTAGCTGTGGCAGTCACCCGGCGCGATGGGGCATTCGGTTTGAGACACGGCTCCATCGGCATGGTTGGTGTTAAAGTGACGGACCCCGTGGAAATGGATGCTAGTCCCGTTCTCGGGTAGGTTGTTGCAGACTTCGACTTGAACATTGTCACCCCAATTTGCTTCAATGGTAGGTCCAGGATATTGTCCGTTGACAACCATCATGACTTTCTCGACCTCATCAGGAGCAAGGGTCGCCAGCCCAACATCGAAGGAGTACTGCTGTTGTCAGGAACAGGAGCCAAGCCTTCCAAGCATCACGAACTTACCGAACGAGTCACGCCTGTGTCGGGCCAAGTGTAGGTAACATCATCGTCGATGCTGAAGTCGCCCCAGCAGTTCCTCACGGTAGGGCCGTTCGCACAGCTTTGTCTCTTTGAATGCTCAAGAGGGGCGGCAACAGTCGGCTGAGCAGCCCAGGCGAGGAGGGTAGCGATAATGAAAGCGAGCCTCATCTGGTTGACAGTTGAACGAGTTTTACAAATTGTCGCTGTGGAAGAACATCTAGACGAAGCAATCTTCAGGCCCTAGTAAGGTACTGTCGTCGTCCTTTTTATTCTCAGCTCCGCTTCCATGGCTACGGACTGTCAACCGTCAAAATTTATGATGTCGTCATGCAGCCATGAACCAAACTTCCAGACGATAAGAGATGGAGTGCAAAGAGATTCGAGGGCATGATTTCTACGCAACTGTACAGCGTTTGGTTGTATTTCACGGCTTCAAGGGGCACAGGCAACCCCCTTTTCGGTCTTGGCCTCGGCCGAAGTGGACGAGTCTTCTTTCATGGTACAGCGCATGAAGGGAGAAGCCGTTTCTTGATGCAACTCTGAATGGTACCAGGTAGCCTTCACGATGCCTTTTGAAGGACTATTGAACTGGGGCTCATGGTGTTTTCTCTCCCAGGGCAGTGATCTACAAACGAGTCAGGAGTTACAATACCTCATTGGTTGGAGACATTCGCCGAGACGGGCTGTCAAATCTGCAAACCCGGCCATCAAAACCGGTTTCCGGTGCCGCTTTACCAAATTCCATCCCCCCATCTTACTCTTCAACACACAGATACAAATGTAAGGTGGGAAAAGAAGAGGCATGAAGCACGTGGCAAGATAGTGAACATAAACACAGCAAATGTGGGCCTCAGGTACCTTACAAACAGCTGTTGCAGAACCTGGAGCCGACGGCGATTATCCGTCCTGGATCTCAGGGACCAATATCAGATTGAGCAGGGTAAACGCCACAAATGCGAGATTGCTTGGTTATCAGTGGGCAATTCATGCTCGAAAGGATGATGCAGCCATCATGTTATCTACAATACATTTCTTCTCCCCGATAAATGTACTAGGCGTTGATGTCGCCAGGTATTGGCAGATTTTACTTTAATGTCAATCCAGCACTTGCTTCCTCAGACAACAAAAAGTTCATCTTAAAGGAAAGGAAGCCAGACCATTCTGGACATTGGAAACATAATGCTTGCCAACTTTTCCCTGACTTTCCATAACACCTAAACATCCTGGACTGAAGTATCTACTGTCGCCCTGAACCCCCGAAATAAAACCCACGATCAAATCGAAAATAAAGATTTTTGATAGCTCTAATAACATGGAGAACTCCTACAATCATGATTGTACTGACTTGCATACAGGTCACTTTGCGGGCGTCTACCCCTACATCCGGGGTTAGGGTTACCCATAACCCCCTTTTCCATCCCTTTTCCACCCCTTTTCTTTCTCAGACCCCCTACACCGCACCCACACACCGTCCCACCAAACATGATCTCACCGGACCCAGCAAACATCGATCCCACGATTTGGAAGAATCCCATTCCATTTTTGACCAACATCCTTATCATTATTGATCGTGACACCCCCCAAGATGCCGTCATCTGCCTTTGTGACCTCCCAGAAGCACTTCTGCACTGGTGATTGGCCGGTTCGCCATCGCTCCTAAAAGCACGCCATATCCCTGTCGGTGCCATCCCCACGTTTGGTGAAACCTGTCCAGTCTTGTGAAGGGGAGTTTCAACTTTTGGTTTTTTTTGGTTTTGATTTGGGGAATGAAAGAATGCTTCAAGCTTCCATGGGGCTGTCTGCCGTTGGAAAATTGCTGCAAGGATTCAGGGGTGTTTAAGCGGTAGGGGAAGTGTGGTTGCTTGCTTTATACCTTACCCTACCTTACCTATACACACACACCGATCTGGGTTGGGGTGGCTTGTTGGGGTTCTCTATGCTCCTTATTCATGGGCACACATACAGAGTACACACACACACACACACACACACACACACACACACACACACCACAACACCGGTTAACAGAGATAACCCCCGCGGCCGCGTCGGTCCCGCGCCGCTTGTCTCAAATTACGCCTTGGGATGGGTCCGATGAGATCAGCTTCGGGCACCGGCATAAAACCAGTCCATGATGCAAATGACTGGGCGGAAGACTGGGACCAAGCTGGTGGTAGTGGTGGTGGTGCCAGTGGTGTCAGTGAGGAGGCAGGTGGTGCTATAAGGTACGTGTGTATTTTTGTATCCGTCCTTCCCCTCCCTTGTTTGGGAGATTTGGTGTGTTTTTTTTCCCTGTTGGTCTGGTCTCTCTTTGTTCTTTCTATGAACCTATTGGGATGACTGGATTGTGGGTTTGGGACATACAAAATGCCGTTTAAGCAACAGTCGTTGTATGCCACGTTTGGCACATCATCCAACAACGGAGCCCTAAATAATGACAATTCCCGAGTCGAGCTAATAAACAACGCCCCCGCTTCAAGATTGCGAGAGTGGATGACGAGGTCAGACCATGATGAGGATGATGATGCAAAGTCACAATACGGGTCCGAGATTAGCAAAGAGGACGCGGATGTCACCACAGCATTGATATACACTGAGGGCGGGCCCCTCGGTGAGCCAGAGCCAAAAGGGGGACGGTTTTGGTTTTCTCCCGCTGCGGACAAGGGATCGGAAGCAGACCTTGACGCCATCGCCACGCAACGGAGCGTTTTCGACGACCCTGACGTGGCCGGTCAATATCAGCCACAGCCAGATTGGTATGCTGTCTCCTCCCGCATTCTCTTGTCGTCAAGCTGTGGCAGTTCCTGACAATTATGTGACTCAAAGGGAGAATATCCACCGCTTCGACCCCTCAGCACGATGGACGTGGCGCGAAGAACGAGCACTCATTCGCAAGGTCGACCTGAAAATCATGCTCTGGACCTGCCTTATGTTTTGCGCGCTGGAGATGGACAGGGCCAACATCCGACAGGCTGTGACAGACGACTTGTTACCTGAGCTCGGGCTGACCACCAACGATTATAACCTCGGCAACTCCCTCTTTGCCTTTTCGTTTCTGTGTGCGGAAGTGCCCTCGCAGTTGATTAGCAAGTACTTGGGCTGTGATATTTGGATACCGCTGCAGATGGTGCTTTGGTCGTTGGTAGCGTCGAGTCAGTTCACGTTGAGTGGACGGTTGGGGTATTTGGCGTCGAGGGTGCTGTTGGGGATGCTCCAGGGCGGGTTCATACCGACCGTGGTGCTTTATCTGTCTTACTTTTACAAGTCGAATGAGTTGACGATACGCATGGGTTTCTTTTGGACGTCGATGGTGTTTGCGGACATCTTTGCAGCGCTGTCGGCTTTTGGATTGTTGCATATGCGCGGCGTAGGGGGATATTCGGGGTGGAGGTGGCTGTTCTTAATCGAGGTGAGTTGTTTGCAATTGTTGAAATTCAGAAAGCAAGACGTGGGCTGACCCTGTTTGTTTCTAGGGAATGGTGACGCTTGTCTTTGGCTTTTTGTCGTTTGGTCTCATGCCGGCCGGTCCGACGCAGACTGCGGGCTGGCTCAGGGGTAAAAAGGGGTGGTTCACTCCGAGGTACTTGCTTTTCGAACTTTGGTTGCATATCGGAGAGTGATGACTGACAGATTCCACAGAGAGGAAACTATCTTGGTTAATCGAATCATCCGTGATGACCCTTCGAAAGGCGGCATGCATAATCGGGAACCGGTGTCCCCGAGGCTCCTGTTGAAGAGTCTGCTTGATTTCGATCTGTGGCCGATTTATCTGATTGGCCTCTTGAATCATATTCCATACGCGACGCCAACAAGCTATTTAACGCTGTCGCTGAAAGGGATGGGGTTTTCGACTTTTCAGACGAACCTGCTCGTGATACCATCGCAGGTGCTTCATAGTAGGTCTCGATCATTGCCGAGAATGAAATGAATTGAACATGGTACTGACAGGACCGGCAGTCATCAACATGATCATCTTGACTTATGTCAGCGAGTTCACTGGCGAAATGTCATTGATTGCCATCATACCTCAATTCTGGGCGATACCATTTTTGGTTTTCCTCCGATTTGTTGACACCACCACAGTATCCAAATGGACGGTCTGGCTGGTAATGACCTTCTTTCTCGGGAGCCCATATTCCCACCCTATCCAGGTCGGCTGGATATCTCGCAATGCCAACACAGTCCGGAGCCGTGCTGTGGGCAGTGCTATGTACAACATGTGTGTTCAGGGCGGGAGTATCATTGCGTCCAACATCTATCGCGAAGATGATGCGCCGCATTACACTCGCGGCAACTCGGTGTTGTTGTCGATACTGGGGGTTAATATTGTTCTGTATCTGGCTACAAAGGCGTACTATGTCTGGCGGAACCGCAGCCGGGATGGAGTATGGAACAGCATGTCAGAAAGTGAGCGGGAGAAGTACCTTGCAGAGAACTGGGATGCGGGGAACAAGCGGCTAGATTTTAGATTTGCATCTTAGAATCCGATCATGGAATAAGGGTTGAGCTGTGGTACAGCAGACACCGCCTTGCTCCCTACATTCAACCAATTGAGGAATGCGAAAGAGATGCAAGTCTGTGCTGTTGGGTGCTCAGGGTGCATGTGGGGTGTAATCTGGCCAGCGAGGCAGTGCGTGGTGGGGGATGGGCGGGTGGGGTGAGACTATCAGCCTGCCAAAACATAAAATACCCGTCCATTCCCCACCCCCCGATTGTTTGCCTCTTCCCTTTCATCAACAACACTCTCGGGGGCAACCCATCCATTGAATATTCCCAAGACGCCGCCGGCCTCGCTCGAGAGGCCACCCCATACTGCAAGAATGGCAGCAGCAGCATCAGCAGCAGCTGCCACCGTCCGCTTCATTGCTATTTTCTTCCAACCCCAGCAGCAGTGATCAAAGTCTCCTTCAATTCTTGGACCCGAGCCAAGACTTTGATCATCAGTTTTGGGACGGCTCTTTTGACATCAACAGCGACAACCACAACATCCAACAACTTGAACTACCTCTCGATTACACCATTTTTGACCTTCAGTCTCTTCCAGTTCCTACCTTTCCGGATTTCGCCACTGGAATCCCTTCCCTCGGCCTGAATGAGACAGCCGAAGCCCCCATCAGCACCAGTCATGGCATCCCACCAGCTCCAACATCAGGCAGCCCGCCAACCATAACTACGACAAACCTGTCTCTGCTGACTCCTACCCCGACAATTATCACCACATTCGAGTCTTGTTCTCAGTCCACTTCCTCCTCTGCCTCTCCCGTTTCTACCTGCACACCTGCCTCTGCCTCGGGCAATCTAGTCCCCGGGCTGAGGCTCCCTTCGTCATCTGTCTCGGTCAATGGCAAACCGAAAAAGAAACCAGGGCCGAAACCCACCAAGAAGCGTCCTCTGTCCGAAGAAGAGGATGAAGATGAAGAAGTGCTGGTCAAGAGAGCCAGGAACAATCTGGCTGCCAAGCGCTACCGTCAGAAAAAGGTTAATCGGATTGAGGAGCTGGAAAATGAGGTGGATGAGGTGAAGAAGGAGAGGGATGAGCTTCGAGTAGAGTTGGCGAGGAGGGAGGCCGAGGTGAAGGCTTTGAGGGAGATGCTGGCTATGGCTACGGGGAAGAAGGGTTAGGGATGGATAGGATCTGTAGATTAACAATACAAAACCATTTCACACCGTCACTTCATTGCTTAGCGAATACAATTTGCTGATGATTCATTCTCATTTATTATTCGAGTTATAAGTCTCTTGATCGGATCCATGGGTTAGGGTTCAGCGCAGCAACTCCGATCTTAATTCCATTCCACGTCTCTCAGAGGGACACCAGAAAAGCATATGCACATTAATTTTTTTTTTCGAAATCTCGCTCGTATCTAGAAGAATACTCACAATGATTACTATTTTATTCCGTGCTCTCTCATCGCATGTCTGCTGGTCTGATTGAACGTGGCGTGAAGCCTGCCAAGCTCTCGGCCACGGGTTAGGGTTGGGCAGGTGTCCACAATACGCACCCCCGCCGTGAAAATAAAGAATGAATCATCTTGAATCATTTCCAATCTTGCTTGGTCTTGGCTGTCAATTCAAGCTTCCAGGGCACTGCCTGGCTCCGGCACCCAGCCCTCCCCGCAAGGAAAGGGTGGAGCAATGCATCCATGCATCTGCCGGCGAGACAATTTCTGGAAAAGTCTTCTTCCATTCTTATGCTGTGTTCTCGAGCCCACAATTAACGCCGCGGACAAAGACCGCGAGAATTGTCCGTGCTCATTACAAATACGGACGATGACTGGACGGCGCATTGGGCACGGGATTACGGCACTGAAGGACAAGAACAAGGCGTTATCCAGTGGATATCCGGGGCATGGAAAACATGAGGAGGGAGCATCCTTCCGCTTTTAAGGAAAAACGGTCAGTACTATGCCTGGATTTCTAAGCAGCACCCTTAGGTGATAAGAAAACGGCACCCTGATGGTCAGGCCCCAACTCCCAACAGGTCTGGGCGGCAGCACGGTCTTTGTGAGCGAAGACAGGAGAAGATGTGCGGGCACGGGGGGATAGCGGATTTATAATGCCTGTAGCGTTTGTAAGATAGCGGCCGCTAACTCCACGGCGTATGCGGATTGTAAGCATGGACCCAGACCGGAGTTCGGCTGCAAAGGCGGTGGGAGACGAGACGTGCAGATCGTTGCCCATGGCGTACCAACTAGGCGGTTTTAACGCTGTTTAACCTTCTTTCTTCTTGACGGCTGTAAGGGTGGGTGTGTCCACAAGGGGTGCTTCGATGGGTTGATTCTGATGATTCATGTTGACTCCCCTCCGTTATCTCCATCTGCCCTGCCAGATTAGTGCCGGGGATATATGTGGGCCATCACAGTTTGCTTACAACAACCCCTGTGAGTTTGTGTGGGATGTCGTTTTGTATATGAGCCCAGCGAGAGACACCACTCTTCTGATGTTGATGAGCAGCAAAGTAACCTTGAGCGTCCCGCTGCTGGACCATCTCATCCACAACCCCCAGCTGCGCCTGCGGCTTCTCGGCACCGGCGAGCTGCATCGAGTAGACCAGACGGCAACTTTACTTAGCAGCGAAAACAAACGTCACTCTGCCTTGTCATCCGCATCTTCCATCCCACCGACAATCAAACGCAACCAACATGTGGGGGCAACAAACACCCGAGGAGGCTTTCCGCCGGGGAGCCTCTGAGGCTCTTCCAGATTCACTGCATCATCGAGATCAAACACAGCCAATCAGTGATGAAGAGACTGAAATGGACTCTGGCGACACCACCAAGATCCCACCAAGTCCAGAGGCTCCTTCCACAGCCGATGGCCTCTGGGGGGAGCGAGACGTCGGCGGTCCTGTGAGCCAACGGATGGCCATGCACGACTTTCAGGAGCTGCAACGCGAGCTCACGAGAATGAGCACCGGACGGTCCCGTTCACGATCACGATCACGATCACGATCAAGGTCGGCCTCGAGAGCTTCCCGGAGGTCTGATAGCAGGCGTGATAATGTCTTTCGCCGCATCGCTTCCCGGGCCAGTGGAAAATCAAAGCGGCCAAAAAGTGCAGCTGCCCAAAATCCTGAACAGCAGGTAGACGACGATGCCAGCAGCTCGGACGAGTCCTCCGAAGACGATGACCAGTTTCAACTGGAGCAGTTTATGCGCGACGGCCACCTTGAGAAGCGCACAGAATCTGGCGAGTCGAGCAAGAAGCTGGGTGTAGTATTCAAGAACGTCACCGTCAAAGGCATTGGTGGTGGCGCGAGTTTTGTCAAAACACTTCCCCAAGCCATTCTCGGCACATTTGGCCCTGATCTCTACGGCATTCTTTGCAGATTCATCCCAGCACTTCGGTTCAAGCGCCAGCAAGGAGAGCTACGGACCCTGATCAACGACTTTACCGGTGTGGTACGACATGGAGAGATGATGCTTGTTCTCGGACGACCCGGCAGTGGTTGCAGCACCTTTCTCCGTGTCATCGCCAACAACAGAGGTTCCTATGCTGCTGTTGAAGGCGAGGTATCATATAGTGGCATTTCTGCCCAAGAGATTGCGAAACACTACCGAGGCGAGGTAGTTTACAACGGTGAAGACGATGAGCACATGCCTACTTTGACTGTCGGCCAGACCCTCCAGTTTTCGCTGCTCAACAAGACTAAGAAGCATCTCAGGGGCAATGTCGACTTTATCATTGACTCGCTGCTGCGCATGTTTGCCATCCAACACACCAAACACACCATCGTCGGTAATGCCTATACACGTGGTGTTTCTGGTGGTGAGAGGAAGCGCGTCAGCATTGCCGAAGCTCTAGCCACTAAGAGCACCATCGTGTGCTGGGACAACTCGACGAGAGGCCTCGACGCATCTACCGCTTTGGATTACGCCAAGTCGCTGCGTGTCATGACGGATGTGTCGGATCGGACAACCATCACCACGCTGTACCAAGCTGGTGAAGGCATCTACGAGTTGATGGACAAGGTCCTGGTCATCGATGAGGGGCGCATGCTTTATCAGGGCCCTGCCAAGGAGGCCAGACAGTACTTTATTGATCTTGGATTCCACGCGCCACCACGACAAACAACGCCCGACTTTCTCACGTCCATCTGCGATCCTGTCACCCGGCAATTCCGCCCGGGCTACGAAGACAAGTGTCCCAAGACTGCGGAGGAGATTGAGAGGGCTTTCAAGAATAGCGAGGCCTACAAGAAGGTGCTTGCTGATGTGGACGAGTTCGAGAAGCATCTGCGAGAGACACAACACGCCGATACCCAAAGATTCCAGAAAGCAGTCGAGGAGCAAAAGTCCCGCCGCGTTGCCTCGGACTCCAACTACACTGTGAGCTTCTGGAAGCAGGTTCTTGCCTGCTCTCGCCGCGAATTCTGGCTCATGTGGGGAAATAAGACGGAGATATACACCAAGTACTTCACCATTATCAGCAACGGTTTCATCGTCGGTTCTCTCTTTTACGACACTCCTGACAACACCGCCGGTACCTTCCTTCGCGCTGGCGCCGCCTTCTTCTCCATTGTCTTCCTTGGCTGGCTCCAGCTTGCTGAACTCATGAAGGCTGTGTCTGGCCGTGTCGTTGTTGCTCGCCACAAGGAATACGCCTTCTATCGTCCCTCTGCCGTCAACCTCGCCCGCGCTCTTGTCGATTTACCGGTATTGATTTTCCAGGTCGTCATCTTTGGTGTCATCATGTACTTCATGACCGGTTTGGACTTGACGCCAGCCAAGTTTTTCATCAGTCTCTTGTTCATCTACACGACCACCTTTTGCATCACGGCCCTGTACCGCATGTTTGCGTCCTTGTCACCGACGATTGATGATGCCGTTCGTTTCTCTGGACTTGCGCTCAACTTGCTGGTTATTTTTACCGGCTACGTCATCTACAAGCCCATTTTGGTGTCGCAAAAGATTTGGTTTGGCTGGATCTTTTACGTGAATCCGGTAAGCAGGCTCCTTTTTCCTGAATATCACCAAGCAACTGCTAACAAATAACAGCTTGCATATGCCTTCGAAGCCGCTTTGACCAATGAGTTCTCTGGCCGAATCATGGAGTGTGCTCCTGCACATCTCGTGCCTCAGGGACCGGGTATTCTACCAGCCAACCAGGGTTGCGCGATTCCTGGCTCAGTGGCTGGAAGTACTGACGTGTCTGGAACGGCATACCTCGACAGCCAGTTCAACTACACCCGTGATCATCTGTGGCGCAATTTCGGTGTTCTGATTGCCTTCTCTGTGCTTTATCTTCTCGTCACTGTTGCCGCAACGGAGCTTCTGTCCTTTGTCGGATCTGGTGGCGGCGCACTTGTCTTCAAGCGTTCCAGCAAGGCAGCCAAGCAAGCCAAACTCGCTGCAAAGCCTGCTGACGTGGAGAAGGGCACTGTGACAGGAGCATCCTCTACCACCGATGTTGCTTACCAGAACCGTGCGGAGAAGGGCGAACTCACGGGTCTTACAGGGAGCGACAAGGTCTTCACCTGGGAGAATGTCTCATACACTGTTCCAACCCCTCAGGGACCGAAGAAGCTGCTCAACGGAGTCAGCGGGTACGCGAAACCTGGAGTCATGGTTGCGCTCATGGGAGCTAGTGGTGCTGGCAAGACGACACTCCTCAACACTCTGTCCCAACGGCAAACTGTTGGCGTGGTCTCTGGCGACATGCTTGTCGATGGCAAGCCTCTTACTGGTGACTTCCAACGCGGTACTGGCTTCGTTGAGCAGATGGATCTTCACGACGAGACTGCCACCATTCGGGAAGCACTCGAGTTCTCAGCACTCCTCCGCCAGAGCCGCGAAACCCCCAGGCACGAGAAGCTGGCATATGTCGACACTGTTTTGGACTTGCTCGAGTTGACTGACGTCCAGGACGCCATCATTGCGTCTCTTGGTGTGGAGCAAAAGAAGAGGCTGACCATCGGCGTGGAGCTAGCGGCCAGGCCGTCTTTGCTTCTCTTCCTTGACGAGCCGACCAGCGGCCTCGACGCGCAGTCCGCCTTATCCATCGTCCGCTTTCTCCGCAAGCTTTGCGCTGCTGGCCAGGCCATTATCTGCACTATTCATCAGCCCTCATCTGACCTGATTCAGGAGTTTGACGAGATTCTGGCTTTGAACCCCGGTGGCAACACCATCTACTTTGGTCCCGTTGGAGACAACGGTAGCGCAGTGGTCAAGTACTTTGCCGACCGTGGCGTCCAGTGTCCCCCCGGCAGAAACGTTGCCGAGTTTCTCCTCGAGACCGCCATCAAGGGAGGACGACGTCCCAATGGCAAGCGCATCCACTGGACTCAGGAATGGCGTGAGTCCAAGGAGAATCAAGAGCTGTTGGCCGAGATTCAGCGCCTCAAGGAAGAGCGCGCCAAGGCCAACAGGGAGTCCACTGCTGTTCAGCCGGCGATGCAGTCCTTTGCTGCTCCTACGTGGACTCAGATCAGCCTCCTGACCAAGCGCATGTTCATCCACCAATGGCGCCAACCGTCTTATCTCTACGGTCGTTTGTTCACAGCTGTCATTGTCGGCATCTTCAACGGCTTCACTTTCTGGAAGCTCGGCAACACGGTGGCTGATATGCAGAACCGCATGTTTACGTGCTTCCTCATCATCATGATTCCCGCCACTGTGCTCAACGCAGTCTTGCCAAAGTTTTATACTAATCGTATGCTCTGGGAGGCGCGTGAGCACCCGTCGCGCATCTACGGTTGGGTCGCCTTTTGCACAGCCGAGGTCTTGTCTGAGATCCCTGGCAGCATCGTGGCGGCCGTGCTGTACTTTGTCCTGTGGTACTTCCCCACCGGTCTGCCTGTTGACGCTCCCGTCGCCGGTTACGTCTTCTTGATGACCTTGCTCTTTTTCCTCTTCATGGCCAGCTGGGGTCAGTGGATTTGTGCCTGGGCGCCCAACTTTACGGTTATCAGCAATATCCTGCCGTTCTTCTTGGTCACCTTCTCCATCTTCAACGGTGTGGTGGTTCCCTATGACCAGCTGAATGTGTTTTGGAAGTATTGGATTTACTACCTGAACCCATCGACGTGGTGGGTCAGGGGTGTTCTCGCGGCCACCTTGGTTGGTCAGAATGTCCAGTGCGCGCCCAACGAGGCGGCCTACTTTAATCCGCCATCGGGACAGACTTGTTTGGAGTTCGCGGGAGATTTTGCGAGACAGGCTGGGCAGGGGTATCTGCTCAATCCTAATGATACGGTGGACTGTGGGTACTGCCCGTACTCGAGCGGGAATGAGTACTTGAACACGCTGGGGATCAATCCGGATGAGAAGTGGAGGGATTTTGGCATTTTCTTGGTATTTTGCTTCACCAACTGGATGTAAGTTTTGACCGCTTGTTCTTTGATCGACGATACGGCTGCTAATATTCTTTGACAGGCTGGTCTACTTCTTCATCTGGACAGTCAGAGTCAAGGGTATGACGTTTGGGTTTGGGCCACTGTTTGGTGCGCTCGAGAAGGGTGTCGGAGTGGTCAAGGGGCTGTTCAAGAGAAAATAGGTGGGGGACGTTCAAAAAGAGATGGTTTCAATTTAATGGAATAGAAGGTGATTTAGACGGGAAACGCAAGGCATTTGATACCATGGGATTTCTGTTCAACGCTACGCATACGAGCGATGGTTTTCTAATAATGGGTTAAAAATAGGAATGGATAGAATGAGTGCTAGGTAGATATGGTAATGACAGTCTAGGATTGTTCATACATTTGCTCGGAAGTGTTTGTTTTGTACAGCTTCAAATTCAGGGGTCAGGGGTACCGTGAACAGTTGCCACCTCCTACACTCCACCCCATTCAGCCACACAAACCCTCATCCCCACCACTGCCCTATTATCCACCCCTGAACACACACACACACCCCAGCCCCATCCTCGAACCTTCTTTCCTCGTCAGAATCCCAACAAATCAAAATCCGGGCGTGTGGTCTAGTGGTATGATTTCTGTTTCGCACCGTCTGCGATCTTACAGAAGGTCCCGCGTTCAATTCGCGGTACGTCCAGATACACACACATATTCTCTCTTGACAAAAACTACGACAGGTGCACAAACATCTGTTGATACAAGGTTACATAACATTTATCTTCCGTAGTATAGTGGTCAGTATGTGAGCTTGTCATTTCTTTCTAAGAAAGAATAGTCAACGCTCGAGACCCGGGTTCAATTCCCGGCGGGAGAGTCATAAACCAGGGAGGATGTGTGTGGGTGTTATTTTTAAGAGCTATTTCTTGCTCTTTTATGGTTTGATTTTCGGGTGGTGAGTTGAAACCCTCTTCCAAATGATCCATGGAAGTGTCAAGTGAAAGTCAGGCATGACTCCAAGGCAACACCTCCGCCTTCTTGTCCCCTCCCACTTCCACCGGCTCAGCACCCGCAAGAAAGAACACCACCCTCGCCCAGACGGTATCACTCTTATTCTCCCAAGCATGCATCGTCCCCCTCTGCACCACCACATCCCCTTTCTTCAGCGTCCTCTTCTCCCCGCCATCCAGACTGAGCTCCATCTCGCCCTCCATCACGATCCCAAAGTCAATCGTTTCAGTTCTGTGAAACTGAATCGTTTGCCCCGGCCCCCAGTCGCAGTACCGCACCAGCGTCTCGCCCGGCGCTTTCGGGAACCAGATCGTGTTCGGGGTTGGTTGGAGGGGGTGAGACTGGAGGCGGTGGATGTCGTCTTCAGAGGTCATGTCCAGGGGGGTGGTGAAGGTCTTGTAGACGTCGTGGACGACCATCCCCACTGAGCCGTAGGGGGGAGGGGTTGGGGGGAGGAGGGAGGGAGGGGCAAAGATGGAGAGGCCGGTGGAGGGGGAGTGGGTTGTTGTATGGCGGGTGGGGGAGCCCAGGGGGTTGTAGATGGGAGGGTTTTGGTCTTTTGCTTTGTCTGGTGAGGTGGCCATGGTATTTGTTGTGGGGGTGGTCAGGCTGGCGAGTTGTTGACGATGAGAGCTATCTGTGCTGAGTAGTAGAAAAGAACTAGAATGGTGAGAAGTCAGAGATACTCAACCCATCAATGGTGACCCCTCTCGGGGTTAAAAGAAGCATCCTCTTCCAAAAGATCGGTATATCTCGCCCGGCTATTATCATCTGGCTGGCTGTATGTATGTCGGACCTCTGGGTCGTACAAATAATGCGAGGGGTAATTGTAGCACAGCCAATGGCCCTTCTTGTCGTCCCTCCGTTCCACTTCATCCTTGCAATCAAATTTGCTTGCAAATAAAAAAGAAACAAAAAAGCAACAACCCACTGAGAAGATGGTGTTTGGACGAGCTGGGAATCGAACCCAGGACCTTTCGCATACAATGGATCCCTGATCTTGACGATGCAAGGATGAGTATGCTAAGCGAACGCTCTACCAACTGAGCCACACGCCCTTTTCTCTGACTTGATGGTGGAGATCTTGAGAACGCTTTGGGGAAAAGCATGCTATGAGCGCAAACTGAGTGAGAAAGCAATGGGGCACGCAAGAGCGTGAAGGCAAAACAACGCAAGCAAGCAAGATATGTTCAAATGCAAAGTCAGGCAAAAGGAGGCAGGGTGTACCATTTCATCACCTTGCCCGGCACCAGCCGTAGCTTTTTTTCTTCGACGGTATCTAGTGCCAACAAGTCTATCCAACCCAGGAAAATAAAGCGTACTGTGTGTGCGTATGTTTGCAAGTACTCAAGTGTGTCCATGACAAACGAGTTTCATCATCGCGCGCCAAATGCTCTCATGCCATAAGGTAATACAAAGAACAGGAAAATCGAGGCCAACATCAAAAAAAGAAAAACTCCGGAAATCCACTACAAGAGATCCGCGTCGCTGTCATCTCCCTAGACTAACAGCAGACGCGTTAACTGTAACCACCACCGCCGCCGTTCCCACCATTCCAGTACCCTTGCTGAGGGCCATTGGCCGGCCCTGGAGGATTGCCGTAGCCCGAAGGCTGTTGCTGCAGCTGCGGAGGGGTTCCGTATCCGCTGGTGGGTGTGGTGAAGCTCCTCTGGGGTTGGGGATGGGCTAGAGGTGCTGGGCTGGTGGTGGCGCTTCTCTGGGGCGGCTGGCCGATGCCAAAGTCAAACCCGTGCTGTTGCTGATTCGGTCCGGGTGATGCCATCCTTGACTGAACGCTCGGGTTCGTCATGCTTCGGTTCGGTGGGTGAGGCAGGGGCTGGTGAGGGGGCGGCGACATTGACTGGTTGTACAAAGATCCTGTTGGTGAACGCAGGGCTTCGTGCGGGTTGTAAGGAGACGGGGGACCAGGTGACCGGGCGTTTTGACTGCCGACGTAGTTCGGGCCGAAGGGATTCGTGGGGTCTACTGTACGTGGGGATTGCGCACCCTCGCGAAGCAGAGGAGTAGGGCTGTTCAACGGGCTATCGTTGTTGTTGCCGTTGTTGGCAACACGAGCAGGTGCAGCACCAGCACCCGCGCCTGCGGCAGCAGCAGTGGCCATGGTGACGACGTTTCCAAACTTTTCGTTGGCGGGGGCTGGCGAAGAGGAAACACTGTAGCTGTCCTTGTCGGCGACACCATCGCGAGCCATATCCTTGGCATTGTACTCCTGGGCGTTGCTGGTGAAAGCATCGGGATCAATGCCTTCCTTCCTGAAGCGCTCCATCTCAAGACGATCGGCTTCAGCACGCGCCTGGGCCTCGTGGGCCTCCTTGGCACCACGACGGCGCTGTTTGATGCAGTAGAAGAGAGCGGCGAACAAGATGGCGGCACCAACAGAAGAGCCACCGGCGTACACGGCAATCTTTGCTGCGTTGGGAAGTTCTTCCCATTTCTCGGCCATCGTCTTTTCGGGCTCAGGTGGTGGTGCTGTGATCGCATCCTCGACAGTGGAATTTTTCCCAGGCCTATCAACCAGTCAGTATCAAGCTCAATTCTGGTGTCTGGGAGGGACCTTCGACTCACTCAACAACCTGGATGCTCTGCCACATACCGGTCCGGTCTCCATAGACATATTCCTTGCCGCTGCTGTAGTCGGTAACGTGGCAGTTCTTTACAAACATGGAAAAGGGACCCTTGGTGTAGTCGGTGGTACCACCAGCCCACTCACGAGTGCCTTCGGGCAAGCTAGGGTCACCACCAGCCCAGATACCGATAGAAATGCGCATAGGAGTCTGGGGGTACAGGTCCATGCCGCCTTTGTCCTTCTTGCCGTCGCCTTTGCTGATGGCATCCTTGGGGGTCAGTCTGCGGTATTTCTGGCCATCAATGTAAAAGTCGAGGTAGTCCTTGGTCCAGTCCAGGGTGTAGTTGTGGTAGTCATCCTGGACGCTGGCAATCTCGTCATACTGGGCGTTGGTGTAGTGCGGCTGGTTCTTGCCAAAGTAGTTGCTCTGAGCGACGGTGTGGTTGCCGCCAAAGAACTCCCAGTCGATCTCGTCCAGGTTGTCACTCAGCAACATGACGGAGCTGATGATACCGCGACCGGGGGCGGCCTTGAGCCAGATTTCGGTGCGACCCCAGAAGATGTAGAACCGGGAGCGGATGGTGGGCGAATCGCCCTGCTTCTTGACGGTGAACTCGGCACCAGTCTCGGGGGAGTACTTGACAGGTCCCACGGTGGTCTCCCAAGCTTCGAATTTGGGAGTGGCATTGAAGACAAAGTTGTAGTCCATGCCGAAGGCGGGGTTCGGCGGGCATGTCTCGTTCATGGGAAAGCAGCTGGTGGTGACCTGGGCGGCGACGTTGCTAACAAATGTCGTCCACGCCAGGAGCCCGAGGGCGGGCGCAAACGATGGTGTTAACCTCATTGTCAATATGGTTCTGGTACTGTGTGAGGTGTGGTGTTTTTGGTGTCAAGTGTTGATGTAGGGGGTGCCTCGATGATCAAAATTGCATGTCGTTGTATTGTATCACTGTTTGCTGTCTCGAAGGATGTCGTCGTCAAAAAAAGTCGTGGTAAAAATCGGGGGATCAAGATCAATTGATCAGCCACGGAAGAAAGAATCGAAATTTGGAGGGATTGTGTGAGGCAATTGGGAGTGCCTCGTCTCGGTCAGGGCAAGTCAACGAAGAGCTGCTTGTCGCGTGTGGGTTGTGAGATAGCTGATGCTGATGCTGATGAATGAGCGTGTGGTGTTGCTAAGGAGTGAGGGTTGCCAGAAGAGGCCGACGAACTGCCAACGACAGGCACGATATTGAGAAAGAATAGACGAAAAGAGCGACGGGATGGACCATGGGGACATGGAGATGAGAAAAGAGATTGGCAGCCCGAAAAGGGGCGTGTCGATAAGCAGGATTCCTCACGAACCGAAGCTTGGAAGCTCTTGGCAGGTATTGGCGGTTAAGCCCTTTGCGGGATAGCCCGCTGGAAGCACGCGCCAGCGTCTGGGGAGGCCCCTGAATGTCTGCAACGAGAGGGTTCGGGCTTTGCTTGTTTCATGCTAGCACAACTGCTATCGGCCCAATCATAGCGCGCCATCTGCCCATCCGACCCCCGTTCCTCTTTCCTGCCAGGGGCTAGCGTTTTCTTGGGGCTGCAGAAGCCCATCTTGGATTTTCAGGCACACGGCACGGCGCAGATGAGTGTGACCTACACAGTATGTATGGTGCCTCTCACAGCGAAGAAATCAGAAGAAAACGAAACATTCCATTCTCCGGGGCGGGGTGGACCATGCCGTCTGATCCAGTATCTCGGACGGGCGTAACGGGCCGGCCACCGACCGTTGACTTTTTACCCGCTGGTTTAAGGTAGGTTGACAGTTGACAGCACCCGATCCATCCGTTTGCCAACGGTGACAACGCTCGGTCGAGATCAGCGTCAACGGGAAGTGTCTCTCTTCGTCACACTCACCCACATATCGCTGTGCAACCACAGGTTAAAATTGACCCCTCTCCATGGCTCATACGGGTAGACAATCTGAAAGTCAAAGTGCCGCAACAGCTATTATCATTGGCAAACAAGTCTTGCGTATCAGTCTCATATTCCGACGATCTGCAAGGAAGGGCGGTACCAGACAGACATACCTCGACAAAAATCTTGTTCAGTTCCAAAAACGCAATCATCTTCCCAGCACACCCCCATCGCCCATACCCAAAAACAAGCTCAGCAACTCTTTTCATCTCGGCAAACTTCTTCTTGTCCTTTGCAGCCGCCTCAATCCACCTCTCGGGTCTGAACAGCTCTGCATCCTCGCCAAAAGTGCCTCTATGTCGTCCTGTAGCCCAAAAGCTAGGTGCAATTCTCGTCCCGCCAGGCACAAACTTGCCGTCAATTGTGTCACCTTCCGGAGGAACAACCTTGAATGGGGCGCCGGTGAAGGGGGGGAAGAGTCGGAGCCCCTCGTAGATGACTCCTTGCAAGTAAGCCAACTCAGCGCCCTCAGCAGCCGTGATTGGACTTGATATTTTGCCGCTCTTGATCCACTCGTCGATTTCTTTCCGAAGAGCTTGATACACCCTTGGCGTCGTCATAATGTACAACATTGTCGCTCTTATAGCCGTTGCGGTGGTATCGGATCCGGCCACAATCTGGATCATGACTTCTGTTTCACACTCTCGTTGTGTGAGGCCGTGCCGTACGAATGAGCCCTGTTAAGTGCATGTCAGTGTGTCCGTCGTATGTGAATTAACTAACGAATCAGGGGGCATACCAGCATATCCTTCCTATCCTCTGCCCCCTCTCCAAACCTCTCACCAACCAGCTGCTTAGCCAGCCTCATCATACATCCCATCCCCTTCTTATCCGTCGCCCTCGGCCCAATCGTCCTCAAAACAAAATCACTGCCGAACAACCACCTAAGCACTGGAATCGCCTGTACCGTCACTGCCCACGGAGCCATCTGTTCAAACAACTCTACATAATGAATCCCGTGCTTATCCTCACCTTCCGTCTTGACCATTTCAAAGTCGGCCTCATGACCAAACGCAATCCGCGAGATAACATCCAGAGTGAAATGCTGGCTCAACCTCGCCAGATCAACATTCTTGCCCTGCTCCACCTTTCCCTCCAGCACCTCCCTCACTTCTCTTAGTTTCAGATCAATATCCCTCTCTAGGTTGGGAACATCTTTCCCGGCGTACCCAGCCGAGAGTTTGGCTTTGAGTTCATCGTGGCGCTTGGTGTCCAACGTGGTAAACATGGCGTCGTCTAACGGGTCGAGACGGGAGAGTTTATACCACTTTGACCTGAGATACTTGGAGCGAGCGGCCGAGGTGCGCCTGATGACATCTGGGTCCGAGGTCAGGAGGTCGTTGGGGCCGATGCGGACGGTGGAGCCGTACTTGGAGTTGGCAGAGGTGAAATGGGCTGCCATGCGGCCTGATAGGTGGGTTTTGTAGAGCCAGTAGTAGGAAAAAGAGGTGGTGGGCGGACCGGGGAACAGCCGGAGGGGGAGAGGAAATGGTGGTGGAGAGATGTGAGGAGGTAGTATGTTATGAAGACGAGGAGGAGGCAAGCAGGTACAGGGTAGGAAAAGAAGGGGCCAAGGTTGGGAGAGAGAAGGGCTGTCACGGGCAAGGTATCAAACATCATGGCTTCGGTAAGGCTGGGTGCTGTAAGTTGAATAGTTAACTTTTGGTCTGAATAAACTGAGTGCACGGTATTGAGGTCATCAAAACCGGCGTCCACTAGCAAGAGCTTGACAGACAACAGATACAGCGAAACGAATAAAAAGAGGGGAAGTCCTGATTAAATAGGTACCTAGTTATTCACTCATAAATGTAGGGAGGTATCGATCTCTTTTGAGGTTGCCATCTGCCCCGCATCGACCAGTCAAACGCTGGGGACTTGCAGAAACATGCTGTGTTACCTTGCTGTCTTGCATCTCGGCTGATACGGAGGTAGATAGACGACATGCTAACCACAAGCCTCTGGATCATCAGAGATCTTGAGACAGGGCATGATTGATAACGTGGGATTAAGTAAAATCGATTTGTGTATATATTTTCCTTATTTTCCATCTCTTTCTCTTGTTACCCTTCTGGTTCAGTTAGCAATGAGACGATTAGGGTTCACGTATATGCTTCCCTTCTCTACCTACCTTACCAGGTAGCTTCGTGATGCCCATTCGATGAATAAATTTGGGCGCCGAGCTTTTGAGCTTTCGAGTTTATACAGGTGGAGGCACTAGATAGCTGTAATTGTGTTTAATTCGTCAATATTGTGGCACAAAGCTACCTACCTAGATACCTAGTCAATGTCCCCAAGGTAAGTTCTATCGGACGCTATAGGCCGATGCCACTCTTCGGCCTCACTGTCGGCAAGTTATGTTGTTGACACAACTTGAATGGCAAAATTGTTTGGAATTTTCAAAGGAAACTTGCCGGACGGTCGGTGCTCCGACTCGCTACCGAGACTATGCAGTCTCTCTGGAGTCGGTAGTGCTGAGTGTCCTATATGGGCTCAATAAATGAGTTTGATAGATACTTACATGGCCTCCCTGAGAGTCAGAGACGTTGGACCTCAGCATAGGTAACTTACCCCAGAGAAAACTGTCGAATATTTTGCTTCTCTACAAACCACTTAGATGTATTATTTTCGACATGATAACATCATGAAAGCGGATTGACACACTCACAACTGACAGCTTGTTGTGTGGTGTTTGGCAGCTATACACCCTGCCTCGGGCTGGTGGAACATCAATTCAGATGATTGGCTGCCATGCCCGGCTAGCTCAATCGGTAGAGCGTGAGACTCTTAAGGAGATCCTCCGTAATCTCAAGGTTGTGGGTTCGACCCCCACGTCGGGCTCAATTCCCGTTGCTGATCTTCTATTTTTTGTGTTATTTTCCCAGCATACCCGGAATACTTCCCATGACGTCATGAAGCGTCTTGTTGGTTGGCTTTTCTCTTTGGAATTTTTGGATACGGCTGCACCGGGAGGACTCCTAGGAACAAGCATTGAGGTGTGGCGATTCGGCTGCGTCATTTAAATTCACTCGCCACAGTGTGGCTGGTGACAACAGTGATCGGCACCGCGTCCCACCGGTTAGATCCCAACCAGACTAAAAGACAGAGTTGATAGCCAGGGCTTGCGCGGCCTGAGAGTAGCTGATGTTTATTCGGAACCACAGAAACAACTGTGGCCAGTTTCTTGCGGTCCCGAATTGGTCTGAAGGTGGTTGCTCAAAGATATAGACGACCGGTACCTTGGCGGTTCAACGTCCGAATCCTTGGTAGCCGTGCCGAACCGGAAGCGGGAATTTTGCTGCTAGTGCCGGCGGCTCGGCAGGCCCCGAAAAAAAGCAACCGTGCTTATTCCCGACACACCCGTTGTCGTCCTTCCTGATCTTGCAGGAGAAATCTTAAATTCGATATCCGACTCGGCCATTAACGATCTAGGAACCAACTTTACTGTAGTGTACTATGTATTGTTGCCTTGCACACGCGCGGCACTTGTTGGTGGCAATCCATTGGTTTACGCACCATCATGGCCTTTGGTTGGGGCAGAGCTAAGAAGCCACGAGATTGACGCAACGTCGATCTCTCTGAAGAAAGAGCAGCAAACCGGGAACTTTGAGAATGCGATATCCATAGACAATGCCATATCGGCAGCAGCACCGGAAAAAAAATCGACTGTGGCGACTCTGGTGTTTCCCGGTCCACCTGTGGCTGAGAACCGGCCTCCAATCACGAACGGCCAACGCCGGGTGCCAAAGATCTAGACCTTCCAGCATGAAAAACCTAAAGCTTGACAAGCTAGCATGCAAGCCATTGAGGTGCCAATTGCTACACGTGGACATGGAATCAGATCATCTGATGATGGCGGTACCCACTGCTTCAATAAGGTTATCAGTGGAAGGGGTTCCACACTACCTACCCAAGCTTCTGGGATAGAGGGTCCTTGCCTCTCTTAGCTTGAACATCGCTTTAGGGAAAAGCCGAAGGCTCGGGGAAGTACCTTAGGGGTGGTTTGTTGTTTATGCATGGCTTCCCAGTCTTTGACAATTGTCGACGGGCTTCCAGCAGATGCACACTGTCTCGAGCGCCTGTGCTGCGGCTTTGACAGCTTGACGTGTAGGGCATGTACTGCACAGTACTTGGCTCGGTAGTCACTGTCATCTCATGGCCAAGCTGGAGGTACAACGAGGTTCAATACATAAACTCCTTCGTAATAAGAGTGAGTGGGCTCATGGAGGAGAGGTGAGGGGCAGGAATGGTGGGGTCGCAATGCCCAATCAGCTGGGAGCAGAGCTCTCGAGAAGGCCGGAGACATATCTCGAATTTTGTCGATGCATTGGGTGCTGTACCGCAGTATTGGATAGCAAATAGGAAGCCGTCTTGTCAGTCAACAGTGCTGCAATTATCCCGTCATAATGGCGAGCAGTTTGGTATTCTCAAAAATGTAACTGAGAATCAACAGCCAACAAAGCTTCCAACCCGAACCCGACCCCACTTGCTCAACCAGACCCCAGAGGCTGGTCCCCGTGAAAACTTTCCGGCATGATCCAATGGCTTGTGGTGGGGCCCTGGCCAAAGTCCATGTTGGCGGGAGCGAATGCGGCATCGCAAAAAGTGAGGTCTTAAATCCGCCGGGTTTGTAGTGGACACGGTGAAAAGACCAGGGAATTCAGATCTGTGGCGGATAGGTACGTGTTAGTGTGTGTACATACATACCTAGGTAAGGCGAGCGGGACCCGATCGTCTGGAATCATGCCACATGAAGGTGCTAAATTCTCGGGAGTTGCCAGCCAAACGACGAATCTGGATGGGCTGTGCATTGAAGTGATGCGTAGCACATGCAAAAACCTGGAAGAGACCTTTGGTAGGTATCCGTATGGGGTTTCAGTTGACAGCCAAGAACGAGCTGGAAAGCTGCACGCAGGTGTCGTAAGGTATGGTCCATTCTAGAACTTGGTCTTCCCCCCCCTTCCCCCGCCAGCAAAGAATGTAAGGTGCGGTGAGAGGGAAGAGAGGGGAGGGGAGAGTGCCAGCAGCTTCCAAACTTGTTCCATCGATGAAGCTGTCAACAGAGCACCGAGAGAGATCGGTGGAAACGGCGGGAAACATGGGCAGCTCGAGCATTGGAAAGGAAAGCAAGACCCTTCTCGCATAATAAACCCCCTTCCAGTCGCAAGTCAGGATGCGCCGCTGCTGGGCTAACCCCCTGGTGAGGCTTGAGAAAGAGGGTCCCCCTTCCCGGGGCTGCGCAAAGGTTGTAAGCGCCGCGTGCCGTAGCCCCACAGTCTCCGGAGCAATCTTTCCGGGCCTGTACGAAGGAGATGCTTGAAGACGGTCCAGGTGGTGCAGCAGAAAAAAAAACCACTTGCGAATTGCGGATGCACCGAATATATTCCGCCGTGCACTTGAAAATGACGGATTCGTCTTTCCGGCTGTTCGGCCCCCAGCAATCTTTCCCTTTCCAGGGCTCTCTTGACGTGTCACAATGCCATGCCTTTGCCACAGCACACCTACCGTCGAAGCCGTCGCCCCAAGACCCTGAGCCGTTCCCCTACACTTGCACCTGTCTCCTGCAACCAGTGGCGAGAACCAGCTGTCTGCCACTGCCCTGCTGGCCCGGGGCCCTGGACGCAGTGAAGCCCAGTGCCAAGCCCATGGTTCCGTTGAGCTCACAGGAGGTACCGCTCCCTCCCCCCTTGCCCACTACCCCCCAATAACCTTTACATGCGGCTACCAAACACACACACACACCAAAGAGGGCACCACGAAATAGGACAGGAACGAAATACCGGGTTTTCTCCAGGCTCCCCCAACCCGGGGCAGCCACATCCGATCTTCAGTCTCGCCGCCAGCCCTCTCTCTTCTATATCATGAGCCACACCAAGACGACGACACCAACACAAGACAAGGAACAAGAACAAATCTACAGCGGCCACCATCATCTTGATCAACGGAAACCCATGAATACTTCCACTCTTCCTACACACCTCCTCGAGCATCACCTTCACCTAACCACCACAAGATCAACAACCTCTCCGCCATCCTTTCATCCTATCGAGGCCGTGCGGTACTAGCCCCCTGAGCTCGACATCATTAATGTGCACTGAGCACATGACTGGTAACTGCCCAGCCTGCGGGAAGGATTACCTGGTCTTTGTCGAATTTTGCAAAGACTACCACCCTCCGTTGGTGACTTGTCCCAACGGCACCACAGTTGTGCGCATTGAGATGGAAGAGGGTGGCTGTCCAAGTCCTGTCTGCCCAAACAGTCGGAACGGAGGTTGTGCGGTGATGTAACAGCATGGGAGGAGGGATGACCACGTGCTGCTTAGAGCTTTTGGCCGCTGGGTCCGACTTCAACAACCTGATCGAGCCCTTCGTACTCGGGCACGTCGAAGTCATACTTTGCTGCGATAGCGGGCGTGACAAATCTTTGATGGGGAGTTAGTGTTGTGCCCAGCAGACAAACATAACGAAGCGGTTTTGGGTACGCACCGGCCCCCGATGAAGTGACGACCCTTGAAGTGTTTAACAAGAGGCTTTGGAGCTGTCAAGCTGACCAGGAAGTTAGGGTGAAAATTGCTACCGACACCTGTTTTGGGCGGGCCCTCCTCGATATTCCACGACGATGGAGCATCCACGGAGGTCACCGGGACTTTGGTTTCCGCCAATGCGTTGATCACAGCTGGGAACGGCTCCCGAACCTCCCCAGAGAAACTGAACCCTACACCACCCGACGTTGAGTCACCAGAAGACACGAGAGGAGGTAATGGGGGAGAACGAACCAAAGATGGCATCAATAACGTGATCAGTCGAGCTCAACGCTTGGGGAAAATCGTCGACGAAGGGGACATCCAGGTCTTCCAACTGTTTGGCCAGGCGCTAGAAACACGAATGAGCGATGTGCCGCAGGGAATGGTGAACCAGCAGGGCTGGGAAAGGTCTTGGCCGGGTAAGCAGTGTAATAATGTACACGCCAGCTGCTGTTCAGCCCACCATAGAAAGAAAAGTTTGTCGATAGAGCAAGGGAGTCAAAGGAAGTAGAGTGCATCGTGGCTTCAATATAGATAAGAGACGTCTTGGGCAAATAAATAACAAAGCGATATTGCCATACAAGAAAATCAATCTGTCTTACCTGGTAGAGCTCGTTCTTGCTGCGTTTGGGGTAGTATATGGTTGGGTGATATCCGTAATGGCGTAGGTGTCGGGCTGCCACCAAGCCGTCGCCCCCTGAATGACGAGTGAGCACAGGCCACCTGGGGTTGAAAGTCAATAAAAGAGGTGGGCTTCAGTCACCATTGTTGCCAGGGCCGACAGCGACCAGAACCCTGCGGCCTTTGTTGATGGGATGAACACGGAAAACTATTTTCATTGTTAGCATGGGTCTGTTGAAATGGAAGAGATTGCGGTTTGAAATCAAAACTATCGTCAACATACCAGCCTGGGAAACAGACAGCCCTGCGAGCTCCATCAGCTGGTCGATGGAGAAGGCACCTGTGCTCATCAACTCCTTATCCAGGGCGGCCGCAGCCTTTGCGCCGAGTGTCTACATCAACAGTTAGCCACTAGTTGTGAAGCGGAGCTCAAAATATGGCGGGTGAAGGGGGTAAATTGGCGTACCTTGAGTGCCATTGTAGAGTTGAGCACTCTTGAATGCTCGAAGCGGGTGGATGTGGATGTGGAGCGTTCTTTGGTGCTGGTGGATGAGTTCAATGAGTAAGATCGGAAACCCGAGTGAAAAATAAATGTCGGGGACAAAGCAAGCCAGTTAAATGCCAGGCTAGCCGGCCGAAAAGAGAAAATGACAAGAGAAAGTCAAGCAAAGTCGACTGACATCACCCCAACCGGCACCTACATGTCTTGATGTAAGGTGAACTGCCCAGAAGGGCTCATGTATCATCCACACAGTCAGCCAGTGGGGCAGCCTGCAGGTAGCGCACGAACCACCGTGCGCCAGAAATGTGGAGCTTCCCTTGAATCGATCCAATTGGGCGCATCCCAATCGAGCCAATGCGAAATCCATCCGCGGCCGACGAGACTTGCAGCCATCGCCAAAACTTTACGGCCACCGCAACCGGCCTGCCCCGCCTTCAACGCTCGATAGACCGACTGATCGACGACCGACCGAGGGTGAATTTTTCCTTAAATTGAACGACTGCATCCACGAAACATGGTCGTCAAGATCCGCCTCGCCCGCTTCGGGCGCACCAACTCGCCCTTCTACAACATTGTCGTCGCTCATGCCAGGTGCATTTCTCGCAAGCTGCTCGCCCCATAAGAACCATATTCTGACCAACAGAAAACAGGACAGCTCGCAACTCCCGGCCTCTCGAGGTCATCGGCACCTATGACCCCATCCCCAAGAAGGATACCTATGACGAGTCGGGGAGGCTGCACAAGGACATCAAGCTCGACATAACAAGGGCGAAATATTGGATTGGTGTAGGCGCACAGCCGACAGAAACAGCGACCCGGTTGCTGAGCATGGTAAGATAAGAGAATATTCTGTGGCGGATGGGGCTTCGCTGACCAGGTCTGCCGCAAAAAATCAGGTGGGAATCGTGGACCCGAAGTATCAGAAGAAGCCTCCAAGGCCGTCGACACCAGGGAAAACGAAGACCTCGGCCGATGCATAAACGATACGGGGGTCATGATGGGAATGGGAAAGCGGTAAAGGGTGAAATTGGGACGGCGTGTATGTTATGAGAAGAGGAGGATGTGTATTGATATCCACACATACCCCCTGGCATATTTCAAAACGGCGTTTCTTGGACGACATTATCTGGATTGTACGTTATGGTAGAGGAATGAGAGATGCTCTATCAAAAACGTGTTTGGAGTAGGCGAGAAGCGCTGCACGTGGGAGGACGGTCTATGTCGAGAGGGTGGCGTGGCAGTCTATGGCAGGCTTGAAAGGTGAGGGGGGTTTTCACACGCAACAACCTTGCTTGGACAGCCTCGAGCTTGAAGATATGTCCTTGCAGCGATCCCCAGGCCGGAGTCACCTCACGAAGGATACCATGTCTTATGACTGGAGACGTCGAGACTGAGAACACTTACTGAGGAGCCTAAGGCCTGTTCTCTACACCATTGAGAGGTTAAGCATTGTCATCTTTAAGCCACAACCACATTGGGATCCTTCCACTCTATGGAGGAAGTTATCAATCCTAGCCATAAGGCCCCTGATAGATGCTCTGAAATATCAAGGCGCCAGGACGCCTTGATCACCCAGAAGACTTTCCCTAGTCCATCCCAAGCTGCTGAATCATCCCATGTCGTTTAGCCATCCCATGTCGTTGAATCATCTTCCCTGCCGTGGCAACTCTACACAGACCTCCAACCCCCCATGCACCCCAAGATCCCAAAAATCCAAAAAACCCTATCTGCAGGCTGTCCCCACCCACACCCACACCACCACTCCACATTAAACCATGGGATATCTTGTACCCCAAATCCCGCAAAAGTTTTCATCAAGAAAACAAGGTCCGCTGGCGTAATGGCAGCGCGTCTGACTACGATCTCTATCTGAGATTCAAGTAATCAGGAGGTTCCAGGTTCGACCCCTGGGCGGATCGTTTTTTCTTTTGGTTGGTCTGCATATTCCAAACAACATGATAGTTCGTTCATACTATGACAGTACAACAGTGACAAAATAATATTTTCACAAGAAACTGGAAGTATGTTGGAAAGGACAATAAGTTGTCTCGTTTTAATTCGTCTTTGGTATTCCTATTCAAAAAAAAAAAAAAAAAAAAGAAAAAAAAAAGCAATGCATCCCGGCCGGCCTCCCTGTTCAACAGTCCCAAGAACGCCCATGATTTTGAAATGCAGATTTCCCCATCCCCCCGAATGAAGTAAAATCCAACACTGATATCAACCGCTTTCCATACACTCCGCTTTGCTCCGGTTTACCCCCTCGCTTTCTGAAAAAAAGATATCGTTTTGACGCATGACATGTACCTGTATTGTGATCCTCAAAACATTTCCCCTCGCTCCTTTGTAACCTTCTCTACCTGTATTCCTTCCAAGCGCGCTCTCTCTAATCGTACCTAGCCCATCCAAGGAAATTAATGATGGGCGCTGAAAAAGGCATTCATCCCCAAGCAAACAACCATCACGCAGGCGCCATAGATCGAGAGTCCCAACGACATTTTGCGAATCAGTCCCGCCTCCAAGTGCTCCAGATCCCACCTCCACTTCTTGGATCTCCTCCTCCCTCCCCGTCCGCTGATCACACTTCCCAAGCTAGCAACACTGTCCAGCAATCCAGATGCTGTAACAGCGGCGTTCTCTTCGTCGTCGTCGCTGTCATCGGCAGAATACTCGGCATCGTCGTCCTCCTTGGTCAGACGCTGGTGGAAGATACTATCCGGATCGCTAATCTTGTAATAAAACAACCCCGGCAGGATGAACGAGATGGCTGTGGAACCTGTGCTACCGACGTAGGCCAGAACAGTATCCAAGGTAGAAACACTGAGCGCCGTGAAGTAGCTAAGCACCAAAATTGTGCTGGTGATGAGGGCAAAGCGAAGCTCCGACATGGCCACCACGGGTGCCCCGTGGCTGTCAAGAGCAGCGCCACCCCCGGCAGCCCCGGCCGAGGGAAGAAGGGGTTGGCTTCCAGTTCCGCCGCCTGGTGAGCGCGAGTTTCCGGGACGCCAGCGCAGCACCGCATCGATGGACGCACGGCAAGGGTGAATTTGAAGAGGAATACTGAAAGTGACAAGAATGACAATGGCCGCTTTGGCGATGGTGGAGGCAATGGAAGGCGGGTACATGCTGACGATATTGCCCTTGACCTCGTTGCCAAAGGTGAGGTAGCCGGTAATGGCAACCAGAACATAGATGAAGGCAGCAGACCCAATGCTGGATCCAATGACGCCAACGATGCTGGCCGGCGAGTTGTCCTTGATTTCGTTGACAATGGAAAACATCTAGAAACTGTCAGACAAAGGTACCGGGTAGCCGCGTGCTAGTGGGGAAACGTACATTTTGGTGGCATGTGTAGGCAAAGATCATGACTGGTAAGCTTCTTAGCGCAGCCGTTGGTCCTTCCCAGGTGACCCAACGGATGTCCCGATTGTTTGGTACCTCATCGGCGCCAAAGTGGTACACGACCAATATGACCAGGTATCCAATCGAAAGCAAGGCCACAATGCTGGTGTACTTGAGCGAGTCGAGCTTTTTGGGAAAACTCAATGGTATGATGAACACCAAGAAAAAGACAGTTATCCAGAATTTCCGGTCCGCGAGGAAGGGCAGCCCACTGTCGGCACTCCCGAACGCCTCAGCAACACCGGGCATAAGGTCGCCGATAATGATCATGTACGAGACACCCACGCCGAAGCATTTGATGGCAATGGCGGCATCAAAAACCACAGCGGCATTCGGGTACGTGATCTGCGAGAGCGCGAAGAAGGACGAAGTCCCCCGATCGAGGTAGTGTGCGCAGCGTGACTGGAGGTATAACCCAAACGCCGATGTCAAGCCGCACCACACAATCAGAAGCGCTCCCCACAAAACTCCGAAATGCGACATGGCTCCTGGCATGGCAAGTGTTCCGGCGCCCACAATGGTGTTCAGTAGGTTAATGTTGCTGCTCATCATCGAGGCGCTGCCCCCGCCCATCTTGGGGCTGCGAGTACGGCGATGCCTGGCACCAAAAGAGTCAATTTCATGTTGTTACACAGTATGACGAGAGTGTGCGATATACTCACTGCGTCATGGCGGCAGCGGTTGAACCTCGGGGAACAATATTATTCACTGTAGAGTACCCAGTCATCGCAGGACAACTTGGTAACCGAGTTGTCCAGAATTCTCAACAATAATTCACGATCGGATGGATGTAGCAGTGCTGTCGGGGGTGGAGGGGGTTGTGATGGTGGTTTGGCGGCGGATCTACGCTCGATTTGCGGCCGTCGTCTTCAATGGTTTTCAGGGTCTTCGAAACCAGGCAGCCATCGCGGGAAACCCTTTGTTGGCAGTGGTAAGGTATTCGTCGTCACGGTGCGGCTCTTGGAGAGTAAGCGGTCGGTGTGTCGACAAGAGATGGGGTAAGGATAGCGATTGCCTGATGCAAGTATGTCGTTGACTGGTGTCGTGTGAGGTGAGAATTGTCGTCGTCGTATGCGCAGCGCAGAGTGAAAGAATGGAAGGGGGCCACAGGGGCCACGGGGGCCAACAAAAGCCAGGCAGGGCCTGGACAGGAACAGGCGTTTTGACAGGGTGGTTGTCTCAGAAGTGCCCGCCAATTAGAATTGCCACAGAAAACAAAATTGGGGCTCCACGTCACGCGAGCCGTCGACCCGCTCGCTAACGATCAGCCTTACGAGAGCGATAACGGGGGTCGACCACCCATCACAAGCCACGCCCGTTGCATCGGTAAACACTGCTCGGACGGAGGAAACACCAAGTGCCGCCGTTTGCCCTGTCCGCTTTTCGTTGGCCAACAGTTGCCCACTGGTTGGTTTCTGCATCGCGCACTGCCTTACATTCAATCGGACAACTGTCGACCTTGTCACCCGACGCCATGGACGACACGCTGGACAAGACAACGCTGTCGACGATTGAGCTGCTCGAAGCTCGTCTGCTGCGCATCGAGCACATTCTCTACGGTCCCACGACAGCTCCGGCTCAACCGCCTTCGGAATCGGCAACCACATCGCTGGCCGAACTCGAACACCGCTTTTCCCTCTTGCTTCGGCACTTTCGAGTTTACGCCGAGATTCTCAAGATCTGTATGTTTCTCGCCCTCAACATCCGTCGAACTTGGCCCTTGGAGAAACTAATCGTTCGCAGACAAATATCAACCCTCGTTCTTCCAACCACCGCCTTCGAATCCCAATGCCCCTTCGAAAAACACACCACCAAGCGACCTGTCCCCCGAAGCGGTCCGGGCGACCGTCCTATCCTACGCGTCCCAGTTCCCATCGACAGCGTCAGCTCTCACTGCTGTGACGTCCGACACGCCCATCCCCGATGCAAAACTGAGCGCCGAGCTGGCCTCGCTACTGCCCAGGATGAAGGGGATTCAGGCAACCCAGATGGCACAAGAGGCCGAGATTGCTGAGTTGCGAGCAAGGAGCGAACGAGCAGTCAAGGCATGGTACGAAGGGGGCGTTCTTAGGTATGGACGCTTCGTGGCCGACCAAGAAGGGCGATTGGAGAAGGTAGAGAGAGGGTTGCGGAGGATGGAGAAGGAAAGGGAGGAGCAGCCGCTTTGAACACAACGATATTACTATTACGACTGGAACGAAACAGCAGTCCATCTATGCATGATTTGGTGGGTTTGGGAAAACAATAATGCGGCAATTGACGAGTTAGACCCATGAGGCTGCAACGAGGGCCTGGCCGATAAGCGACGGGGCAGACTATCAAAACGATAGCCGCAAACAAATGGCGGCAGGATGGGCCCCGGAAACGCGGGAAGAGGCCATCTAAGCCCAAGTAACAGCTTTGGGCTACGTGGATATGGCGTAGCACCTAGAATGGACGATGAGAGACGCCGACCATCTCGCACAGCAGCTCTCTTGAAATGGGCGACTGCGCTTATGATCTATGGCGAGAATGGGAGGCAGCACGCCCATTGTGACGGGCGCTGCTGTGTGACCCGATAGGTCTCAGTTCCCCAGCCGGCACTCGTGTTCTCCGTGTTTCAAAGCCGCCATTCAACCCGCGATCACGCACTTGGCGAGTTCCACTTACACTGAAGATGAAGCAAGAAAACGGCATAGCCTGCACCGGAGATCGCTTTTCTTTTGCTTTGCTTTTTTTGGGTTGCTCCGAGTCTTGACGATATTATTCCTCACTTACTCATCAAAGCCTCTCGTTTTGAATCCCGGACTGCCACAATACGGCTCGGCGAGGGCTGCTTTATGCGGCACGCATCGATTTACTGGTAAACTATCGATACGGTTTTTGAGGTGACCGGAAAGACGACCGCCTCGCTGGCTTGGCCAACGTGGGGCAGGTTGTGATATTGAAGAACGGTTGGTTGCAATATCGACGCCGGTTGGCGCCCCGGGCTGCAGGTTGGCAACCTTCCCGGCTCTGGCCATGCAAACTGCATCTGATATTCTGTCCGGGTTGCCACGGGATTTACTCGGGGGATCAACTTGGCCTTTCTGTTGGGCCACATCCGGCCTTGTTTGGGCTTTGTGATTATGCAATAAGCGGGTGTAGATGTATGTACATATTTGCCATCCATGCTGGACGTAATTAATAAAAAAGTGCTCTCCTCATGATCCTTTTACCTTCTTCATATTTCCCCGACCTTCCTGATCGTGACAGCTGTTCAATATCAAGCCCGGGGTCATGTTGAAATGCTATCCAGTCATGTGTGGTGTAATTCCGGATGTAAGCCGGGACCTCGCAGGATTTGCTGGTAAATGACCTGCATTCATGCACCTGCACCTTCGCAGACATTTGCCTTTGGCTTACCTACATCATCGTCCGGTTTTGTTGTTATATGTACTGTAAGAACAGCATGACTTTCGATATCAAGCCAGATGGAAGGGACCTGATCGGGAAGGGAACTACAAAGGCCCACTTGATCGAATCGGCGCTAACGCAGGAACCGCGAAACGACGCCATTCCAGGGGAGTTCATGACGTCGATTTGATTCGCAACCCTATCGAACAAGACAAATGTGGGGAAGCAAGGTCGATGAGTGTGTATGTAAGAGTGAAAGATTGGAGGTGTGATGAGGTGCCCCGCGTCCCCTGCGCGCCTCCTGACGGGCTTCGAGTGAGAAGGTGAGTTCCACGTGGATGTGGGCGATGTCCGCGAGCTGCATCAGTCTTGCAGCAGTCCAACAGACGAGAGATACGATGTGACAATATCCTGAAAGATTCCGCTAAAAACTCGTGCTGTGTCACACGGCGCCCGTTCTCCGTCGGGATTTGGTTGTCATCAGAGCCAACCGCTTTGCCGCTTCTCGAAGGTCGTTAACCGTCGACGACGCCGGGGAACCAACAATGGTGTTCAGGTACCAGGATGGGCGGGACAAGAAAGGGGAAAAGAATATGCAGTGTCACAGCACCACCTTCTGAACTGCCTCCGTAGTTATCAGTCAACCACAAAGATTTGGCTATGCATTCTTGAAACCGCCATGTCCTTTCCCCTCTGTGTCTCTTGCTGATGGTCAGAAAAGCCCCTCATTCCCGTCGTGGTGCTCAGCCCGTGCGTTGGTCAGCCAAGAACAAGGGGTTCAGTCAGGGGGGCCGCGCAACGCAGCCTGATTTAGAAGCGACCAACACCGGCCTATCAGCTCGCGTCGTCCTTCCTATTGTTCTGCAGTTGCCATTCGTGGTCAGAGCGTTTCCTTCTCCTTGTTCTTGGACTCGACACTGTTAATTGTCTTCTAGCGTGCCGGGCCGTCTCCGTTGTCTTTGAGAACGGCTCCCTTCTACCCCTGGACGGATTCCTTGAACGTCATCTAGCCCCTGGGCTTGTATCGGCGCTGTTGAGGCTAAAATACCTCCAGAAGCCCTTTGCTTCCAAGGTCTAGGATCTAGGAGGTTGAGACAGGTAGCTGAACGAGGCTTTCTGAGTCTTTCTGAGTCTTTCTGAGTCGAGTCTGCTCTGATGAATCTGAATCAGCGACCACCCAAAAAGGCATGCGCCCACGATGCAGCTGGATGATGGGGCGCCGCATTACGGCATCCATAGCTCGGGCAGGTCCATCCTGTGGGCAGTGGGGGGAATTGGGTTGTCGACCGGTCGGCTGCTAGTAGGATAGTTACCTAGTCAGTGTAGTGTATTGTAGTCGGGTCTTTGCTGAGATGGTGTCAAAAACGGGTCGACGGAGGTAAATGTCAGGCCAGCAGTTGCTCTGATATAGGTAGTTCCCCGCAAAAGTTGCCAGTGATCAGCAAAGCACTGGAAAAGGATGGCAAGGCCGTGAGGGCCTGGATAAAATGCTTGGCTCGAGGGCACAGCATGGACCACCCATTTTCGCTGCAGCTAGGCCCCATCCCGACCATGCCGGCCAATCCCCGTCAGGCATGCAGCGCATCCACTCGCCGTGATCAGCCAGTGAGAGCAGGCCTCAGAAAAGGGCAGTTTGCAGTGCCCCCTTCCCGCCCACACCAGCACCAGCGCCCTCCGCTCGCTCGTAACGCAACGCTTCGACACCCATCCCATTTACCTACCACCCTTCCCCCCGTCCCTCTTTTTTTCTCGCCTTCACTTCATCATCACCACCCGACGGCCGACATCTTCACCTCTCCCCGACCGATATTCCACGACAGTCCCACGATTGGAGCACACGCCGGCCGGAACTGCGATTGCGACACACCCAGCACTGATAATCACCCTCGATACTGTAGAGATACGTTGGGTTAGGACTGAAGGGGAAAAAGAGGAGGATTCTGAGACACCGAAGGGCTTTTTTTTCCTTTCTTTTATTATTTTCTTACCGTTCCCGATACCAACTCAACCTACTGTCATGACAACTGCTGCTGCTGTGATTGCGACTCCTACTACTACTACTACTACCACGACCTGATACCCGACCTGACCTTGTCATTCCCGGTCCCCGAGCTTTGCTTTAAGTTTCAGCGCGCCTAGACGGTTACCGAAGCCAAAGGCTTCCCTTGCAGCAATTCCCCCCGACTTCCCCGACGCCGGGTCTCCCCTTTCGCACGCGACGACGCTGCGACCTGCGGCTTGTGAATTCCATTCCAAGGCTAGTAGTACTGCCCTATCAGGACAGCTGTCTCATGCCCGATCACGAGTCTTGCGTCAATTGAATCGCCACATCGCGCGGTTCGCCCTCTATACCCTCGACGTCTTCTTTTAATCGCCAGCCCGCGGCCCACTCGTCCTTATGCCCACTTACGGCTCACTACACTCCCCATCGCTCAGGAAAATGGAACAGTCCAGAATTCAGTACGGGCGCAAGCGCCTAAGTCTTGGAAACATTATTGGTGACCCATTCGCCCTGGCCACCATCTCCATCGCTTTTGTAGGTCCCCCTTGTGTTCAGTTGTGTTGGAAGAATCAATTGCTGACTCTGTACCCACACACAGCTTGCCTGGATCATCTCCTTCTTTGGCTCCTTGTTTGCCCACATCAATCAGCCACCATCTACCCCAACAGTCAACAATCAATTTCCCTTGTACACGTGGTGGGCCGTCGTCTTCTATTTCTTCCTCGTTGTCGGCGTTTTCATCGTCGTCGCCTCGGACAGCGTTCAGACTTATCATGTCGCCATCGTGGGATATCTCGGCTGCGGCCTTGTCCTTTCCACATCAGCAGTTCACGGCTTGATTTACTCCAACATTGGCTCCCGGGAAGCTGCTGCGGCTGGTATGATCCTGTTGGCAATGGTTACGATTGTCTGGATCTTCTACTTTGGCTCCGCCCCATCGGCAGTGCCGCGTGCTTACATCGACTCGTTTGCGCTGGCCAAGGAGTCATCTACCAACCGACAGACTATGAACACCGGTTATGGCATCGGTCGCCCGGAGACGTCAACCTCGGTGCAGCCCCCGCAGATGTACACGGCTCAGCTTAATGGACTCGAGAACCCATCACCTGTAGGAAACATGCAGTCATCCGGCATGCGCAACTCATCCGTTCCTCCGCCTTTCCAGTCGACATTGGGCCAAAAAGCCAATGGCGCCCCAGGAAGCTCCGAGGCTGATATCGCACCTCCCACCGAGTACCCATACCGCGCCAAGGCCATTTACAGCTACGAGGCCAATCCCGAGGACGCCAATGAGATTTCTTTCCAGAAACACGAAATCCTTGAAGTCAGCGATGTCAGCGGCAGGTGGTGGCAAGCGAGGAAAGAAAATGGCGACACGGGTATCGCGCCAAGTAATTACCTCATCCTATTATAGGCCTTCTTCGATGGGATGAGGGTCTCAGGAGGAGAGCTGGCAACCGACCACAACACACCATAAATCAGCACACAGAACAGAACAGCACGGTATAACTGGGTGAACCGTCGGGAAACAACATGGGCACGCACGTACAACATTGTGAAGGATTATGTCTCTGCTTTTGTTTTTGGCTTGGTCGTCGGCAAATGACACGACAGACGGGCTTTTTATATACCCAACAACAACAGTTCGGTGCGGCAGCGGCGGTTCGACGGCGGTCCGGAGTTTGGCGTAAAGAGATGACGCTTGACTGGGTGTCGGACGAAACCAACAAACGGACAGTCGAAACGGGTGTTAGACATTGGCGCACCCGCTGATGCTCGACAGTACGGAGCCCAATGGAGGCATCGCTCTGGCTCCTGGATGGAAGACAAAGCATATCATTTGATTACAGATATCGCTTGTCTTTTGGTGCCTATATTCGGAACCTTGGATCTGTTGGATTGGAGGGGAATTACGACAGGCAGAGCGGAGAGGGCACAGAGAGAGAAAGGCATTGGAAGGGGCTATATGGGTGGGAAATATCTCTCTCTTTCCTGACGGTTCTGTGGTTTTGTATGTCTGTGTGCTGTGTGTGGGAATAGGCGTTGTCAGCTCTCTTTTGTCTTTTTTTTCTCTTTTAGTGATATTTCTGGGCTGGGCGGGACTTGGTATTTCTTCTTGTTAAAACACTTCTTTTTTTTTCTTTCTTTATTCTTCTTCATACCAAAACAGTACCCCTTGGACGTTAAACTTTACCTACCTTAACTTTTGAGTCGGACAACCGAACACGAAACGAAAGGATGAACCTTTTTCTGAACACCTCAACCCCTCCGTAACACTCGAGTCCATTTTTTCAGTTTTGTGTTTCTGTTGATGATCTGGTTGTGGGTTCTTTTGTCTGCCAATTATTACCCGTTGCGATGTTCGGCTTTCTGTCTTTTCGTTTCTGGCTCAAATGATTATTCTATGTACCATATTTTTGCTTGTTTTGACTGGGGACTCTGGGGTTTTGGAAGGATGGGGTAGTTTGGTTCTTGGTGCTTGAAAGTGGGCGAGGAAGAACCGGAAAAAATGGACAGAGCAGAAAATAGGGTAGGACAGAACATAAAGAGTAAATATGAAGTTTACGAATCAATTCAATGATCTGTTTGAACTTCAGTGGTCAATATATCTTGGCTGACCAAGTACCCATCGTCCGTGAACCTGCAGTCTTCTCTTTGCTTTGCTCAACACTGCCATGTTTCTCTCGTCTCTACCAAGACATCGTCCTCCTACTCCCATATTTCCAAACGTGCCGTCCCCGCCCAACTGGCTTCCTCGCATCTTGGCAGCTTGTACGGTGATTATTATCTTGTGCACAGAAAACCTCCACGATGCAGTCTCCTTGTCGCCATGAGCCTCCCTGTCGCTGTGTCACGGGTTATTGTTGGCCGAGGCAGCTGTTCCAACTGATACCTTCGCTTTATCCAAACATGCTTGCAGCCGCTTCCAGGCCGTTCGCGATCAAGGTGCTGTAACCTTGTTTCGGCATTGCTCAAACACATGGCCTCTCCAGATGGGACCTGAGCTAATTTGGCTCTCATGATCTCGTGACTCAGTTCCGTAGCAGCATGGCCCAACTTATGCATGACTCTTCCAGCCTGCCTCGAGAAACCTCTGTATCTCCGGACAATAAAGCGCGTCAACTGATCACCTCAAGAGTCCGTCACCTTCTGCCGTGGTATGGCTGCTCCGTAATAGCCGTCGTTGTCGTTTCCTCTCCCCAGATAAACAGATCAAGCCCTCTCAAGCCTCTTCCTCAACTCCCTCTCCTTCTGCTGAACTTCCATCTCCAACCTCTCCACGCTATACTTGAGCGCTTCTTTCCTCTGCATCACCACTTTGGCCCTCAGCGCTGCTGACCCATCCAGTCTACCGCCCCTCGCTGCCTTCAGTTTCTTTTCTTTCTCTCTTTCCTGCTGCCGTCTTTGTCTTTCCTGCTGTGCAGATCCACCCCCCTCAGAAGGGTAGTGCGACAGTCTTCCGGCGTTTAGTTCGGCTCTCGCCTTGAGGGTTTCTATTCTTCTCGCTTGTCGGTCTATGTTCTTTTCGGCGCGGTCAAGTAGCAGCGATATGAAAGGACCAATCTCATCGCGGAGAGAGGCTTCGGCGGCGGCAAGGGTAGGCTGGGGGATGAGCTCGTAGTGGCGGACGGTTTTGAGGAGGGAGGTCAGGCGGGGGAAGTCGGAGATGCCAGCGTCGAGCGTGGAGACGGAGGATTGGAGGTAGGAGAGGGAGGTTCGGAGGGAGGTGACGCAGGAAGCGTAGGAAGGGCCCTGTTGCTGGTAAGATTGGTAGGCCATTTTTTGCGTGATGTGGTGGTTGTTGTTTACTTGGTGATCGGGTCCAGGAGAGAGTTGTGTTGTTGTTGCAGGAGCCAAACCAAACAAACCATGGTGGGGCTTTCAACCCTCTTGGCCATGCACAGACCACCAGATATCCCTGGGCTGGTAAGCTTTCCCCTTTTTAATGATGACAATGGCGTCTTTGTTGACTGAGTTTACTGACGTTCACGGCTCAGATGACAGCGCCATATACAAGCCAGCGAAAAAAAAGCTTCAAGGCAGACAATATGATAAATTCTCTGCTTGAGCAGCCAAATGGTTGCTTCGTCTTCCCATCCTCACCACTCATCACACTGTCCATCTGCTCGGATCAGCTCAACAAAATCCAAGATAGCAACCATGACCACGGCTGAAAACAATCGACCATCAGCTGCAATCTGCGTCCCCGAAGAAGAAACGCAAAAAGGTATTAAAGAAACATTTCTCAAACATGCCCGCCAACACTGCGTGCCACCGCCGGCCAACTCACCACCAATAAACGCGTCCTCAGGGACACTAGCCAAAGCTGATGTCACCATAGTTGCAAAGACACCTAAAGAACTGCTCCCCACGCAGGATGTCGTCTCATCCCTCCACTTCTACTCGTCGAGTTCCACAAAATCCACGCCCGAGTCAGTCAAGGCAACCGCACCAGCTTGTCCAACACCAACGCCGCCATCACAACGGTGGAAACTCGATAATAGGAAGTTAGCGTTGGCTCAGCAATTATCCAAAGGGGAGATCACTGCTGAGGAATATGAGAGAGCAATGTGCCTGCTTTGGGACCGGCCCAAGCTGTCTGCCGAAGGGGACTGGGTCATGATCGAACACAAAGGTCCATCAGAGAGAGACAGCAACAGCAACAGCAACAAACCGAATAGGGGCAGATGCGTACTGATGTGATGTGAAGAGTGTGTAGGGGCATGTCTTCACATGGCATCGTGTATACCCTATCTCGGGAGTTTTTCATGGGTCCGGGGAGCTGAGCCCGACTGGAGTCCAGTCGGCAACCGGCAACAGCAGTGGGGGACGCTCGGACTTGCACGTCCCCTTGTCAGCGCTTGTCTAGCGCTGTTTAGCTCTCGCTTCCCCAGACTTGGCACGAACCTCTGAATGAAGTCGTCTCCAGCAACCCAATGCCCTGGGAGAAAACGGAGAAGGGCTCGAATCTACCGCCATCTCACCACTGCGCTAGCAAGGACCGGCCTCGACCCCGCAGTGTTTGTCAGTCGTTGATCAGGCCCAGGCGGACATCAGAGCCCCAACGGCGTGGATTTTTTTTATCAATCAGCTGGGACGAGGCAAAGACGGCACTTGGTTTTTTTGCAAGTTGAGATTGAATGTCTCCCAATTTCAGGGCCAGGTCCGAGCGAATCGAGACAGAGGCGTTTGGAGCTTGTCGGGAAATCTTTCGGGATCATACTACTGCATATCAGAATTATTCTTCGTGCTCAGGTTCACTCATTATTTCAATATGACGGCCTGAGATATCAGGGTTCGATTTTGATCTTACGTGATAGTCTTTCTTTGATGTCAATATATTCAAATTCGGAGAAGATTACCCACTCTGCTTTCCTTGGTTGGGTCTAGGCTCTACTGGATGCAGCACCTCAGCTACTGATACTAAAAAAGTAACTGCTTTTGGAGTAAGAAATCATATCCCTTCTTTTCATTCTGATCGTGCTGTGCCCATTGTTGGGTACCTACCTCATCCATTTGTTTCCTCCTTTGCCCAGCAGCCTATGGCCAAGAAATACCGAGATATTCAAAACCAACACGGTACGAATTCGGCCTTTGATTATCTACCCCTTTACGATCCTATGTCGAAGCAGAGTGACAGACACGTGGGCCCCGCATTCTCACCATATCTCGCCTCCAAATCCAATGTGGGTGAACAGGCTGAAATGGGGTTCCAAGTCCCGACCACCAATGAAGGTCGACGTCTAAACAATGATACCCCAAGCACATGGCTTATTGACAGGGATGTGGATGCGTTGCAGTTCTTGTGCATACCGCCCCTCGCCCTTCTCCGCATTTGTTGACTTACAGACTAACAAGCTCGTCTTCCTGCTGCCATGCTGGGGTGCGATGGCAAGGGTCATGGTGACAATTTAGTCCAGCCAAGTTAGCTCCGGTCCATGGCCGGCCGTCTTGTGACCCCGACCGCTCTGCCAGAAGTGCAGTGGTTGGGGTCGGCATTTGCAGTTTGGATGTTCACGGTTGGGGTATCAACGCCCATCTGGGGTTGCAGACAGAAATATATTAAATGGCACTCTAACCTTCCGAACCTACCGCCCATCCCGTCACATCTTTGCCAGTATCTGCATTCCTAGGTAGCTTTGTTTCTCTTACTTGCTGGCTGCAGTAAGGCGAAGACAGGGGTATCTGTCAAGGATACACGGGGCCTTCTTGGTTTAATCTATCGTCTCTTTTTGCAGTGAGCAAACGTGGCATAGATTATCCTGCTTCCTTTTATCCATCCTACCGATCCTTTATCTGGCCGCCTCCCGCCGTCCGCCTTCTCCTCCGAGTCGTCTCACTTGGCATCTTCCTCGCCGACCCAATCGACTGGACCTCAGTCTGGTCACGACAACGAAAAGATGCCCTCCCCAGCAGAAGAGACGTGGAAGGACCACTGGAAATGCTTCGTAGCATGCGGAATCATTGTGCTCTCGCCGTTTCAATATGGCGTTGACTTTGGTCTTATCGGTGGTTTGCAAGCCATGCCTGGCTTTCTCAAGGTTTGTTTGCTCAGACTCGTCCCCTTCCAAGACAAATCTGACAGAAGGGACACCAGATCTACGGCCACCCAGCTCCCGAAACCGCCATCGGATGGAACCTCGACACGGTCCGCCAGCAATTGATCTCTTCTCTCATGACCCTCGGCGCCTTCATCTCATCAGGCACAGCAGGCATCGTGGCCACCTACCTGAGCCGGAGACAGTGCCTCTGGGCTGCCTGCCTCTTGTGCTGCATCAGCAATGTCATCATGATGGTTACTGAGGATATTGGCGCGCTGTATGCCGGCCGCTTCCTGATCGGGTTGGCCAACGGGTACTTTATGACGTTCAGCCAGTTGTACATTCAAGAATCAAGCCCGGCCAGGTACAGGGGATTGTTCTTGACCGCCTTCCAATTTTTCACTTCCTTTGTGAGTACCATCCATCCCAGATTTCATGGACAGCAAGAGAAAAAGAAGAAGAGATGGCTGACAAGAAGCTGTGCTATCTACAATAGGGCACCCTGATCGGCACCATTATCGACTGGGCCACCGCGAAGCGCCCCGACAAGTCCGCCTACTTGATTCCCCTCGGCATGATCTACATCATCCCCGTGATCATGACCATCTCTCTCTTCTTCATTCCCGAGTCTCCACGCTGGCTCATCCTCCGAGGCGACTACGACAAGGGTGTCAAGGCCCTCCGGTGGTTGCGACCTGTTGGCGCCGATGTTGATGCCGAGGGTGCTGAGATCAAAGCTGCCATCGACAGGGAGAAGGAGCTCGGCAGCGGCGTCACCGTCATGGACATGTTCAGGCACCCCATCGACCGAAGACGCACCGGTCTTGCCGTCGGAGCTGTCCTGTTGCAAGCCGCCTCTGGATCCATGTTCATCATCGCTTACAAGGCTTACTTCCTCGCCATGTCCAAGGTCTCGGACCCCTTCGCCATGAGCAACGTCCTTTCCGCCATGGGTATCCTCGCCATCTTCTTCAACAGCTTGATCGTCGTCCGCTGGGGCAGGCGCCGCGTCGTCATCACCACCGGCCTTGCCGTCTGCGGTGTCCTGCAGCTGATCATCGCCGTCGTCTACCAAACCATGGGCTCGACCACCACCACCGGTACCGTTCTCGTTGCACTCACCTGCGTGTACATGATGAGCTACAACGGCATGATTTCCACCTACGCCTGGTTGGCCGGTGGCGAGATCCCGTCCCAGAGGCTGAGGAGCTACACTTTTGGTCTTGCCGCCGCCGTAGGCTTCTTTGGCGCCTGGCTCACTACTTTCACCGCTCCGGTTTTCATCAACCCTCAGTCTCTCAACTGGGGCCCGAGATACGGCTTCATCTGGTTCCCTAGCTGCATCGTCGGCGTCCTCTGGGTTCTGTTCTTCCTGCCCGAGACCAAGGGCCGCACTCTCGAAGAGATTGATGAGATGTTTGAGGCTAAGCTGTCTGCGCGCAAGTTTAGAGGCCATATCTGCGTCGGTCATGTCACCCACGCGGAGAAGGTTGACTCGGACCGTGCTTCGGAAAAGGTGAGTCTTTCTACTCTTATATTATGTTGTGGCTGAACATGATGTGCTAACCTTTATGGAAAAATATTCAGACACCTACTGAGGTTCAGCATGCCGAGATGAAGGCTTAAACCTGTTTGCCTGTTTGTTGTCTATAGAATTGAGGATCAATCTCTTAGATGCGGACAAGGCGTTTGGCGTGCAAGGAAGGTCATTACTAAATGTGGAGGAAATGTGCGGTGCTTTTGTACCTAGGTAGATTAGAGTAGAGATGTAGCTGAAAGCGAATTCTCTGCCACATGTGTTTTGCTGCTGAGACTTTTGTAATGTTTTCATCAAGAACGGTGTTGCTGAATCAGGTTGGGATGTTGGGTCACCATCAAGGCATCGACGTTCAGGGGTAACAACTGTCCACCATACTTGATGAGATCCCACCCAACATTATACAGAGCTTATGTTAAGACTGAGGAGATTGATTGTGCCGATTGTCGGAAAACTAGATGCTAGCTCTCGATACAGCTTTGCATGCCTGCGGAAAAGACAAAACAAAACGTCTTGATCCGCCATCTTCCATCACTTTCAAAACTGCCAGCACGTTGTGCTCCAATTCCAACTCAGCTGTCGTCTACCTAAGAAACCACAGGCGTTAGCGTGCTTTCCAGTCTCATTACGAATCAGAATGGCTTACTTGACACCATACCTACCTTCCTTACTGGCAATTGCTGCAGGGCTGGCAGCTCCAGTAAGCAGCATGGTAGCCAGGGAAGTCCCGGGGAGTGATCAAGTTGGTGTTGCCGGGGTACTGCACAATAGCGAGGCCGCTGCCGGTGCAATCGGAGTGTGCGTCATCGAAGAGGCGGCAGATGGCGCCACGGTCCGGTCCTATGGACCCAATGTTGTACTTCCACGGGTCTGGAATGGGCTGGCAAGCTCCCGTGACTCCAAGAACATGGAGATCACAGGTGCCTTGCCAGCTGGGTCCTGTGCAAGCCCAGACATTGCCGGGGGTGTCGCGCTTTTCAACAGTAGAGGTGGGAGGGGCAGCGAGGGCCATAAGAGGCATGAGGGCCAAAGCGAGGAGAGAGAAGGGAGCCATTGTTGGAGGTTTGGGGCGGAGCTGGAGTCAGGTATCAAAGTCAAGAAGAGATGAGTGGTGTGTGATGATCTCTTTCTTGGGATCAAGCGGAATGGGCTTCTTCTCTTTATACCCGGATCACAAAGACTATTTACGAGTATATATATCATGCGGGTTGACTCGAGGATGGAAGACTAAAATCTCACATATACAGCTAGCATCTTTGACAGGGGTTGCTTCTCAAGAAGTCCCGTATTCGGTTGCAAGTAGCACTCCTCCTCAGTAATCCTCGTCTTCGAAGAGAACCAATACAAAAAGGCTGACGGGTCTGTGATTCCGACGCTCATCTGGAAGGTGAGTGAATGATTGAATAGACAATAGCATAGTAAGATTGCAGTGGCTATATGTTAGAGTTTACCGGTTGGTGATGTGACAAAGGCCAACTGAAGTTATTGTGGTCCATACCTACGTCAAGTTCTAAGTAACTACCTGGTACCTAGGTTAGGAACTCCAGGTTAAGCAAGGAGAAGTCCTGAGTAACCGTCAATGCCACCTGCCTTCCCTGAATACGGAAATATTGCCTCTCCTGAGGTCACAGGGTGAAAGACTAGAGCTTACCTAGGTGGAGCGAGAAGCGAGGGCTGCAGCGTAACGTTGTCCCATCATCCTAGTATTAACTCACACAACAACCGCAAACGATCTTACGTCATCTTCTATAGTGGCACTACTTGCGTACCAAGCGCTTACTATCTGCACCTATCTGACTGAGGTTGGGGACAGAATCACAAGCCAAGGCTACCAGCCTGCTCATCTGCATCTCATCAGTTGTATTCTGTGATCAGCTGCCACGCTTGGTACCACATTTCTGGACCATGTTTGTGTATATATATCCCTTTTATATATTTCCAGTTGGACATTCAAAGATGACGGAGCATCCCATATTCCATACCACTCACTTTCTTGACCCGTGATCGGCCTCGAAAAATGCCTTGCCTTGAAGGGAATGAAATCTGGCTCAGAATGAAAATACAATTCCCATACGGTAGAATAGCCATGCCTAAGCGTGTCAATGATACAAACTTGTAATAATTTGCTTGGGATCGATGTGGTGCGAAACACATTCAACGATCGGTCTCGAGTTTCTCCAGAGTTTACAGGCATGTGTGTGTACAATGATCAATTCGAGGTCTATCCATAGTCAAGGTAGGTACATACCTAGGCAGCGTCATGGCCTGTCTGCGACGAGCGAGATCGCAGTGAAACGTGTGAGGAACTCGATCTCAGCGAGCTTCATTCGGCCCGTATCGATGGTTTCCTTGGACATTGGGACCAACTTGGCATCTACCAACAGCCCGAATGCCAGCTTTATCTCGATTGGAAGTCTGTATCTGGTGCTGTAGTCACCTTACTACCGGCTTGGCAGTCCTCTGGACCTGAACACGCAGCTTGGAGCACCGGTCGATCATCACCAATGAACTACCTACCTAGGCAGTCAGAGTGTCAAATACCTACAATGCTCCGCGGTTATGTTGGCCTTGGTTGTACTGGTGGATGCTGTGCATCGTTGACATTTCCCAAGCCGGACCGATTCACTCTCGCCTCGCTTTGCTGTTCTCGCCTGCTTTCTTCAGTCATTTGCCGGTTTGGTCACGGGCTGGTGACACCGCTCTCGCAAATATGGATTCATCACATTCCCCATCCTGTATCATGACCATTGCCTGCCGGCATGATCAATCGTCTGCCGAGATAAAGATAGCCATCTCACTTGGCACAGCCGAGACGTGCAAGACCGGACAACGGATCGGAGGCAGAGCGCACCGGGCATCGGCTAGTGGGTCAGGTATGATGGGAGGTGAAGCCTTGGAAAGGCAAGTACAAACGATACACACACAGTCACTGCAGTTACCCCTGTGGAACGCCATTTATCGAGACCAGACAGTGCCCCATGGTCGTCATCGGTGCGGGTGCGACCTATGACTCTGAAGAGTACGGGATGTCAAGATGAGGGGGGCCGAGGAGGGCGCGGGGCTCTGCTTGGAGACTGGAGCCTCTCAGTCTTCTCCCCGCCAGAATGTTTAAACCTCGTGATTGTGCCACAGCAATCCGCTGTGTCAACAAACATAAAACCTTAACTTGCAGCTTACCACGCTTGGAATGGTCCTGCCTCCGATACGAGCATCCACAACCAAAGCCAATTCCATTCAGTGGGGAGCAGCCACCACGGCTCCATGTCCCTCATGCAGTTCCAACCCCCTTTCCCCTTTTCGCCCTCGTCCTACCAGTGGAGCTATTCATACAGACATTCCCGTGACTGGCGAAGAGCGGGCATCGTGCGCTCGTCTCCTTTCCGGAACCATGGCAGATTCAACTTTCCCGTCCTGAGTTCATGTCTAGGAGGGGGTCTTCCTGCCGCTGCGGCTGCAGTTGTTGCTGCCGTTGGGGCCCCTCGAGCGGGCACAATGTTCCCGTCAACGGTTCCAACAACGGTTCCAATCTCCACAGCCATGTCAGTTCAAGAAGCGTTCGCGACAGCACCGCCGCCGGAGAATAGCATGATGGAAGGGGAGCCGATGAATACAAGCGCCCCATCAGAGAAACCACTAGTCCCCAGCAGCGCTGCCGACTGGGAAGCCAAAAAAGATGTCATTAGACAGTTATATATGGACGACAACCGAATTCTTAATGAGGTTATCGATATTATGCACCGTGTGCACAAGTTCAAAGCGACGTGAGCTTTCCACCCTTGGTTGATGTGAGAAAGAAACTGGGCAGGTAGTAAGAGCTGACCAGTGAGACAATGCAGAGCAAGAATGTACAAAGGCCAGTTCCACAAGTGGGAGTGGTCAAAGTACAACACTAGAAAAGGGCGAAGCAAAAACGCCTTGATGCCCGCTCAGTCGAGGGCAAAGAAAACACGCGGAAATGGCGCCGACACCACCTCCCATAGCCATGCAGCCACTGCTCACCTCGACTTTGATCTTCCGGCTGCCCACACGGCATTCGACACAGAGCGACGCCTATCCGAGTTGACCCTTGCACGATCGCCGCAGACTGAGCACCAAGCCTTGATAGCAAGGCATGCAAACACGATGAATCTCCAGCTCTTGCACCAAAACTCCGAGTTTCGTAACGTTGAACACTCTCTCGATGCGTACAAAGCGCTGATAAGCATCTGGTCACCCGGAGACAAGCCATGGAAATCTTCGATTCCATCACCTCCCGCCTCGCCTACTGGATCCATACTTCAGCAAGTTCAGCAGGCCTTGTGTCTGTTCGATCGGGGCCAGAATGCGGCAGGAATGCAAATCTTGGACTCTGTCAATGGACGGATAGCCTCTGCTCTCACAATAACCGCATCCTCCTCCTCCTCATCCTCCTCCTCCTCCTCCTCCTCTCTCGCCCTCACGCCGCAGGCCAGCGCCCAAGCAGCCGCTACCATTCCGATCGAGATAATATGGGACTGTTACCTCGCTGTCCCCCAATTGATCCTCACCGCCAACCGCCCTGAGCTTTTAAGTCTTTTTATGGACTATCTGGCCCGCTACGCCAGCATCACCTTGTCGTCAGAGCACCCCCTCACCAAGATTTCCCGTCACCTCGCCAACCTCACAGACGCCTTTTCGATCCACCGCCGCCAAACTCATCTCTTGGCGGGAGGGCAGCCCGGACAAGGCCCCAACAACCTCGAAACCAGCCAAGCAGAAGCCCTCAACATGCTAAAAATGTACATTGCCAAATCCTGGACCCTCTGGCTGGACCTCATATCCGAGAAGCGCGGTCGCAAAGACCACGTCACCATCCACCTCCGCCGCGGTTACGCGGTCCTGATGGAGGAGGACCTCTCGGAGCCGGGACCAGGTAGCTCCAAGCTGCTCTCTGACTTTACTTCCAGCTTGGATGAGTCTATAGAAATCCGCGGGGAGGAGGCCACCACGGCGCGAGTGCTGGAACTGGAGGAGCTGCTGGCGAAAATGTACATGCCTCTTTTTACGCCGAAAAAGCTGGCTCACGCCGAGAAGATGCTTAAGAGCGTACTTGACAAGGTCGATGCCAGATTAAAAGAGGAAGGGAGGGGCGAGAGGGAGATGAGATACAATGACCGGTTTCTGATTTTCATTGTGAAGCACTTTTTGGCGAGGATAGCGGATTATGAAGGTCAGATGGAAAGGGGGCACAAGTGGAGGATGGAGAGCTTGAGGACAGACAAGAAGGATGGGTTTTGGAGGCAGATATCCGAGATGGTGGAGAAGAGCCTGAGGGCGGATGGGAGGAGTGAGGAGGCGGATGAAATTAAGCGGGAGAGGAACGATTTGTCTCTTCCTCAAGAGCAACAACTGGAGGGGGTGGGATCGGCTGAACACTAACAGTAGCACACTTGCAAAAATGATTTTGGATATGGATGTTTCAGGCATCATCAGGAGCAGCGTTGGTTTCTGGTCAGTATTATTTTGCTTTACTTACAATTCGCGCAAGCGAGGTGATGTGTTGAGACAGTTGGCACCGACTGTCTTATGGCTGAGGAGTTGAAGGCCCCCAATGAGCGATGGAAAAAGATACCTAGTACTGTTTGGCTTTTTTGCTTACTTTCATTCCCTCCTTCTATGTAAGGTAGTTTTACATGATAGTTTTCCACTTGGCGAGAGAAAACATTGAAAGAAAATGAGACGCTGAATCACACGAGACAACCTACTCGATGAACGGGATGTGACAAGCGCCGACCCCGACTCTTTCAACCTCGATCTCACATTCTCTGTTGCCCAGGCCCAGAGAGTTTCTTCTCATCACGCGATTTGACAAGGGGCCTGAGCGGGTGTAACCACTCGTCTAGGAAGACTACCTAATTTGACAGCAGCTGACACTGAAAGCTTGGCCCGAAACAGCTGTGCTACGGCCGATACCCGAGTTCGGCTGGTCAGAGGCGAGGGCTGCGGGTGAAAGAGGCTATTGACCGGAGGATACAGCAATAAGCTTGTATGCAGGCTGCCTCTTAAGCTACGGTGTATGCTGTGCAAGTGCAATGGTGGTGTCTGGCTCATTCCTCGAGAATACTACGTTACCGATGATGGCAAATAGGCCCGACCTTCACCCACACTGCTGAGCCCAAGGTCACACGAAAGGCCTCGCGCCAAGAAAGTGAGAGGTAGACCTGCCAGTGGTGAAATTGTATGGCCATGTCATGTTAGTCTGGTGCTTGATACCTGGGTAGTCAACCCCTGACAGTTGCCCCGCCAACTTGGCTTAGCCCCTGAATCTGTTACGGGGTTTTGGGCCCGATTCATCGCATTTCCTGTCATGGAGCGACGCAGTTGGGATGGCTAAAAAGGGCAACATTTATCGAGGGTAATACAAAAGGAGTTTTTGCGAGCCTTATTTGACATGCTCTGCTCACCTTGCCCATCGCTCCGCTCGGGACCGTGGTATCACAGTGACATCAACCTTGCCACCCGCCGACGGAACGCCTATCCGGCAACCACTGATCCACCACAGGAGGGCCGCCTCTGGAGCCGCGGAATCCCAAGTTGACAGCGCCGAGTTCTAGAGCCGAGGTAGAAATGTCAGCTCGAACAACGGTATGGAAGCTGTCATTGTTGCAGCAGATGCCTATCACCAAAACCAACTCGTTAACAGATAGTTGCCAAGAGCCCCTTTGTGACAGCACAATGACGTCGACAACTGTGCTGTCAGCGGACACAAGGTCGCCTATAACTGCGTTACCCTTTTTTCTTGTCATGTAACTAACCAACTCACCACCAAATCACCCCCAACCACGAAAACAATCCAGTCAGCATTGGCAGCCGACATGTCCGAACCCGACTTGACCAAGATCGCCCGCGATGCCGAGCGAGATCTGAACACGTATCAGGCCAAGACCGGAAGCCATAAACAGGGGCTCGATGACACTGGTGTCACTGACACGTCGGCTAAATTTCCCGGCTCGACCGTCAAGGCCGGGGATGAGGACTTGGTCACGAGCAAGAGCTACAACCGTCGGATCCCGGGTGATGAGGGAGGAGATAGAGATGACAAGGGACAGTATGCCATCACTACCCGACGCAGCGCAAAACGAGCCAAGGGACTGACCAGGCAAAAGTTGGCTCCATGGCCGGGCGTATGAGGGTCACGGCGGTCCGGAAGATAAGACAGCTCACATCTACCAGCACAATCCGGGAGGGATTGATGAGGAGATAGTGAAGGGGTGGGGCAAAGATCCGGTCGAACTTGAACGGGTCACGCTCCGAGAGGACAGGCCTGACTTGCTCCCTCCCGAAGAAGCACTCAGTGGGAAGCACATCGAGCCGATTCACCGAGGCGAGGTTTCGGAACAGGGGCGATTGGCAGTCAAGGCCAACCTGGGACTGGACGAGGAGGACAAGAGAGAGTTGCCCCCTAAAGGCAGCAGAAGAGGCAGTAGGTACAAGGCGTCATATTATGAGAAGCCCGAGAGTGTGCCTGATGAAGGATCTTATATGGGTGAGATTCCGCCCGAGTCTGCAACGGAAAAAGTGCATAATATTTAGGTAGTTTGGGCAATATCTAGCAGGTTGTACTGGCAGTGTAAGATAGCAAATTGAACGTCGCGACGGTCTATTGTCTACTATTGGTCTATCCCACCAAGCGCTTGGCTCAAGTGACTGATACCCTTCACACTCACAACTTCTCCCCTTCCTCTGCCTTGGGCTCCTCCAAGTACTTCAACACAAACCCCGCCAAAGGCATCACCCACTCCTTGCTCACTGGCACATAATGGCCCCCGGGGTGAACCACCTTTACTGCCCCCTCAGACCTCTCCACCAAGCCCTGACTTCTGCTCTCATCCACCACCGTATCCAACCCACCAAAGTAATGCAAACTGGGCGTTTGCACCTTTGGCTCATAGAGCCACCCGCTCAGACCCTGATCCACAGCCCAGAACCCAGAGTACGACACCCAAAACTTGAGCTGCTTCCCCCCGTTTGCCGCCCGTATCCTCTCCACCCACTTCCTGTGCTCTTCCGCTGGTTGCCTGAACCCTTCCAACGAAGCAGCAAGGATAGAAGCTACACAACCCCCCTGGCTGAACCCAATCACGCCTTCAATCTCACCCCCAGCTTCCTCGATAGCAGAGGCAAGCTGTGTCATACCCTGCTGAACAAGACGGTAGGACCCTGTTGCTTCATCCTTGCGGAACCAAGCCCACGCGTCGATCTCTTCGTCTTCTTTGCCCTCGTTGTCGGAAGACGGCTGATAGTCCGGGATGTCGCGGGGGTAGAGCCGGTTGGGGGCGGTGGGGTAGATGAGAGAAGGGACGAGATTCCGGGGAGCCAAAGCTTTGGCGAGGAGCTTTTCCACGGCGCGGGTTTTGGCGCGGAAGAGGGGGCCGGATTGAGTGTAGCCTTTTTTTTGTAGCAGTATCAGTAAGCTGAGGGCTAAATCATGAGAATGAGAGTGAGAGGTGGAATGAGGGGTAATTGAGGTCACAAAGCATGAATGTGAAGCGAAAATAAACAGCGACGGATGAAATGAAAGAAAAACCTACCATGAAGCATCAAAATCTTGACCACCCTCTTTGGCGGCTTGTTGTTGGCGGCCTTGCCCCTGGGTATTGGTGTGGAAGCCCCAGAGACGGGAGTCTGGGTGCCGCTTTGTGTATCGCCCATGTTGCTGCTGCTGCTGCAGAAGAGATTTCTCTGGCCAACGCTGAAAAATCGCACAACTTGAATTGAATGGACTCGAGCGTGCGACCTGTTGGCGACAAACCTGAAAGTGTGAAAATACAACATGAGAAAGTCGTCTCGAAGGACCAGCGGGATTGGCTCGGCATGACACATGCGGCCAGACTTCCAGGTTGCGGTTCGAGCTCAGGGCTTAGAAATCACGATAAGATAGGGCCCACTGGAGGCAAATCACCAGGAGCAATTGAGTGAGCAGGGGCAATGATATGGGATTCCAGAGGGACTGTATAATTCCCTGAACGGGGCATAGTATTTATTTTTCGGATGGCATATCAACTACAATGAAGACCAAAAGACATGTAACCTCTACTGATTCCCAACGTATCGAAAAGCAGCAAAACGTGCTCTCAACGCGGGCGCCCAGCAACGGGTAAAAATTTCATCTATGCCAGAGCGAAAACATCCATACCAACGGGAGAATGGTGATGTTGTCAACAAACCCACTGCGAACAGCGAGTAGCTGGCAAATGCCGTCGACTTGCGTCTTCAAGCAATCCCCCGGCCTCACAACAAATCCTGGCTTCAGAGCTTCTGGTATAAAACCAGGCTTTAGAAACCAAGCATCACGCATTTAAATGGTACCACACAGAAACCCAGTGGAAAGCTGTTGGTCCGATCTTATCACTCCCATATTCCCCTGACTCTACCACATCCTGACACAAAAGAAGCGGAACACATCGAAACCGTCGAGACAGCTCAATTGACGTCGGCTGCCTGCTATGATACATATACACTGGCGCAAATGACCTCGGGGGAACTCGCGTTCAGGGGGATTCAGAATCGTGGGTCAATGAAATTTGCCGCATCGCTCTCGTCTCTTGTATTCCAACAACCATCACCAAAGGCGTCATCTGTTTAGTGAGAAACCTTGGCGTTGGGGTTGCGGGGGTCGTTCTTGAACTCGGCGGCTGTGGGGTTTCGTGGTTAGCACATGGGGACTGGAGGTATCCAGGGCGGAAGAGAGTCGACGAGGGACGGAGGGGCATACAGTTCATCAAGGCAGTCTGAGCTGAGTTGACGCCATAGGCAACGACCAACGCTGGGGAGAGTCGAGTTAGCTATCGAGTAGGATGCGAGGGAGGTGTCGTGGACTTATAGCCGAGTCGATGACATACCAGCAGCGAGGAAGGGGGCCATGGGACGCACTGTGGTCATTCAATCGTCAGTCAGCGCACACGATGATGGGAGGGGCCCAATTGGGGGAGGAACGTACACACGGGCGCCGGGAACTTCTTGAAGGGGGTAACTCCGAGCCAAGACATGGTGACGGTTATCTTCTGAATTAGAAGATGGACTGGGTTTGGGTGACGTTGTTGATGGGGGTTGTCGGGGTGGTAAGGAAACGAGCGTTTTTCACCGTTGCTTCCGGCTTCCGAAAAGCTGCCAACCACTGGTGTTGCCGAAGATGGGTGCCTGGATTTCGAGGCTTGAATATTTTCAACCAGGCAAGCTGCTGACCTGAGGTGGCCCAAGCTCTCACCTCAATTTCTCCACTCAACCTAGCTTCAGCCAAAACGGGAGTCCGTGGAAATGATTCTCCGCCATCTTCACAGCCCCGCCTGGGCTGGACCGCTGTGACCTGGAAAATGGAGCTAGGCGAGTCCAGGCGCGTGACATCATAATCCCCGCACCTCACCACCCCCCCGAGACGAGCAACGGGCATCAAGGCCCGGGCTTGCGACGGACCCTGGCCGGGCGACGGGACTGGGCTGATGTTCGCTGCATGAAGATGGAGAAGATGGAGAGCCACCGAAGCTCAGGCAGGGGACCAGCTGACGTTGCTTGAGTTCACCTGAAAAGGAAAACACCTGTCTTGAACCTGGAAGCTCACCTTAACCTCCCCTCACCACAACCATCACCAAAACTACAGCTATACAAAGTCCAAAGTGCGGGGGAAACAGCTGTGCGTATCGTAGCACCCGGCCTCCTCTGTCCAATTACCCTTCGTCTTCCCCCTCCTTTACTACCATCCTCTTGATTGCTCTCCTTCCCCTTTCCCTCTCCAACTGCTTTCGCCCAGGTTGTGCCGTGCCTGCCACTGCCACTTTGCTTCCTGTGCTTCCCCGTTGCTGCCATCTCGGCCGCTCTGCAGACACGCACCACAAGCTCACCCGGCAAACACCCGTCCTTCTTCTGCTGTTACATCTGTTTCGTTGCTGCTCTTGCGTTTCGACTCTCCGAGACGTCCCATTCGGCACCACTTATCGAACGATTTCACCTCCAGCACTCGATCGATTTCTTTGTTTGCTATTTCTAGCGCGCAATTGAAACTTCTTGAAAGCTGATCGTTCCGGTGAGCGAATATCATCTGACTCGTTGCCTCTTGCGAGACAGTTCCCCTCACTTTGGGGGATTGACTACAGAGTAAACACGCGCCGCACCACATCAACAAACCACCGAAACCATGCTATCTAGACAATTGGCTCGTCGCGCCGCGGCCGGCGGTGTCATTGTCCGGCCGGCAACCACCAGAGCCTTTGCGACCTCGCTCGCCCTCTCGTCAAAACGCACCCCCTCCCTAGGGGACATTGAGCCAGAGCAGCAAGAAGCATTCAACAAGAAGCAGAAGGAGTTCCGGGCAAAGCTTGCGGAGGCGCAGAAGCAGCGGGAAGCCAGTGCGTTCGCCTCTTCTTCTTCTTCTTCATCATCATCCTCAACCTCTTCTCCATCCTCTTCTGCCACGGCCCTGGGCCTTGGAAAGCTAAGCACGGGGTCGAGCACCACCACAGGAACCTCTGCCAACGCGGCCGAGCACGAGCCCCCTCGCAAGGCGGGTCCCCTGACGAATTTGATTTACGGCACAAAGGAGGGCCGCGAGATGGACGCGCAGATCGAGGCCAGCTTCAGCCAGGTGCTTGCGCGCGGCAAATATGTGCACTCGATTGTCTTCCACGAGGTCAAGCCCAAGGATGTCGACGAGTATGTCGAGCTGGTGGGCAAGTGGTATCCCCGCATGGCCAGCATGCCGGATAATAAGGTTCATCTGGTGGGCAGTTGGCGGACAGAAGTGGGCGATTGTGATACCTTTGGTATGTTTTCTGTCTGGAATCCAGGTCCCTGTTTTGACATTGGCCATGTATAGCTAACTTTTCCCCCCCCTTCTTTCACAGTACACATCTGGGAATATCAACGCTATCAAGGCTATCACGCCTCCTTGAACGCCATTTCCCACCACCCCGACTACCCAGCCTTTGAGAAGAAGCTCCGCGGCCTGATTCGCAGCAAGCGATCCTCTCTCATGCAAGAGTTTTCCTTCTGGCCGACGGCTCCCCCCAGACAGCTCGGCGGTGTCTTTGAGCTGCGGTCCTACACGCTGCACCCCGGCAACCTCCTCGAGTGGGAGACACACTGGCGGCGCGGACTCAAGGCCAGACGCGAGGTGATGGAGGGAGTGGGAGCTTGGTTCGTCCAGATTGGCGACCTCAACACGGTGCACCACCTGTGGCAGTTTGCCGATCTCGAGGAGCGCAAGATCCGCCGCGAGAAGAGCTGGAGTCAGGAAGGCTGGGCCGAGACGGTGCACAAGACGGTACCCCTGATCCAAGAGATGAAGAGCAGGATTTTGGTGCCGATGCCTTGGTCTCCTGTGGCCTAAACGACGACAATTGATTTACAAGGCGATAGTTTGGGCGCCAACGGTCAATCAAGACATCTTTTTTTAGTTTGACTTGTACCTGTAACTAGCCAGGCATGATAAACTTGCTAATTATAAACCAACTGAAACCAAACAATGAACCTACCCAATACCCCCTATGCTTTGCGCCATGTGTAATTCAAGTGTGAGAATGCCTAAGGCAGCACATGAACCCTCTTGTGTAATATGTCCGATCCAACTCCAGCCAATGCGAACAACAACGTCCTCCTTCCGTCTGATCAACAAGTCCAACCCCTACACTGCCATCACCGCCGTCATTAACCTCCTCCCTCACCCCATCCAGCCCAAGAGGTATGGCCGTATACTAGCGGCCACCTCCCGTGACGCTCGACCCACGATGACTCCGAGGGTAAGACGATGCCTAATCCTCCATCTCCTCCCCCATGACAGCCGCCAAATTCCTCCTCGCCAAGCTCAGCGTGTGCGTCAACGCTGTTAGCTTAGCAGTCAGACTCATCAGACTGGGATCTGCGCTTTCGACTCTGACCTTTTCCCTCACGTACACCTCAACTTCTTTTCTCCGGGTGCCTGATAGCACCGGCGCCAGAGGAATGTTTGGATCGTGGTTGCTGTTGTGGACGTGCGGGTCGCCGGGAGAGTCACCGCCTGTGCAGCAGTACCTAAAAACGCGGTCGGCTTCGTCGTGTTCGAGCCGGCGGGCGGTGCCAATGGCGAGGGCTAGCTTGGTGCTGAAATGAACAGGAGCGTGTGCGGGCTCGAGGGTTCGGAGCCAGAGGACTAGGCTCGAGTCTTGGATGGTAAGATGGAAGGATAGCGAAGGGTGGGAAGACTGGCTGTGGGAATTATTGGAGGGGATGGTCAACGGCGGGATGAAGTGAGAGGGAGCAGCCGAGCGGGACGTCCACGAGGGATCTGAGTTGGGCAAAGGCGGTCCCTTCAGAATGGCGAGGGACTCCGTGAAGGACTGGGAGAGGAGGCGCAGCTGGGCCGAAAGGAATTGTGGCGAAGATGTATTCTTGTCCAAGATCGGGGAAGACTCGGTGGGATACGAGTAGCTGAGCGTCAGGTTAAGCAGATCGATCGAGTGCGTAAGCAAGGTATGGAGGGTTGTAAGAGGAGCGAGATGAATGGGGTGGTCGGGGTTGATGCTTATGGTTTGTTGGGGAAGAGTGCGCAGACGAAGATGGATGGTCTGGCAAGGATGACGTTAGCGAATGCACAACGAGACAGAAAAGGGGGACAACGGACCCCTTTGACGATGCGCGTCCCAACGCGGGTGATGGTGCCCTTTACTATTTCATTTCGAGGGGTACTCAGCACAAGAGTGGACCCGGGGTCGATGGGCGCAAGGAGCGCATAGCAATCTTCAAGGCCATGTTTGAGGTTGGTGAGAGTTTCGTGGAGATCTTGAACGAGCCAGTCCAGTTCACGTTCCTGTGTTTGCGGTTGTGTAAGCGAAGGTCCAATCACGACCCAAGATTCTAGGAGCGCCCCATCCATTGTGCTTGAACCTAGAGAGACACGACATACTTCAGATTCCTTGACGGCAGCTTTAAGTGCTTCTGGCGCAATGGGAGGCCAGATTTCGACAGACATGGTTGACGCGTCCCGGGCTATCGTGGTGTTGGGTTCGTGGTGTAGGCATCCATAACTTGGTTGAAGCTAACCGGTTGTGTGGTGACGGTCAGCGACGGTGACGGTGTGCCTGGAAATGATATGCTGACAATAGAAAACAATAACGTTGAAAGACGAAGTGGCATGACGCTGTTATCTGAGACGCTGTCGCAATGTTGGCGGGGAGCTCCATGTCAGTGTACAAAAGCGGCAGGCGGTCAAAGCTCTAGTGGGGCACTTCAATGTCTTGGCTCGCCCAGTTCTGGGGTTGACGGCCCCACCAACGGCTTTCAACGAACTTTTGACTCCATTCAACGGCACCGACCTTTGACCGACTCACCCCCCCCCCACCACCCAAGCCAGCGTCTACTTCACATATACGGCGGAAGCAAACAAAGGAACTCTGAAGGGCTTTTCATTAGAGGATCCAAAGGTTCGCGATCCAGAGATACTCTTGCTGCATCTTTCGCATCCACAGGCGCAACGTGGAACCGCTCCAACCAAGCCTCACGTTTGTCCCAAGCAGCTATCTCGCTTTGCGACAACAGAACGCCTCGCGACATACCATCTCCTCCGTCACCATAAACATGACCTCATCGACGACACAACCGCCAGTGGGCGCACAAAAGCCACTGTCAAACAAACCAGAGGCCAAGCTCCCACCTATTCCAGATGGTTCGTTGCCCTCACCGGCACTATCTGTGTGCGCTGTCGCGCGGCGCGAGCGCAACACAAGCATCTACTTTGCTAATACTGATTGTATCTACACAGGCGCCCGAATCCGCAAACGCCCCCTCCCCCTCCCACCCCACCGGCGCACCCTCAAATCAGCCACGTCCTCCATCAATTTCCAGAATCAAACGACGCCTGATATCGATGGCTACCTTCCCCCTCCCCGCGCAAATCACACACAGATCATCAAAGTGTCTTCCTCGGCCTCTCACATGTCCCTCGTCAAGCGTGTACGCAAGGCGCTGGAAAGTGCTCGGAACAATCAACAGGGTACCACCAAAGGATTGCCTCTCGCCGCACGAATCGCCGCGCTGGGGGTGAAGAACGGCAAGCCCGATCTCACTGGGCCAATAGCAGATGCGCGGGATGACGTGGTTTTGATTGCGACGGGAAGGGCTATCCAAAAAGCTATTGAAGTGGGAGCTTCGTTTACGCGAGAAAGAGATCTGATAGTCATTGCCAGGACGAGGACAGTACAGGCGGTGGACGACATCGAGATGGTAGATGAGGACGCGGAAGAGGAGGACTCGGCCAGGGTAAGGCATGTCAGTTGTATCGAGGTTGGGGTTAGGTGGGCCACTTGAGCTCCGGCAGGCGACGACAGGTCACAGGGAAGAAGCAGGGGAAAGTTTAACAGCATTGATTAGGCGTTTGGGAGGTTCTTAGATATCATTTGGAAGTTTTGGCATGGGCGTTTGATGCTTTTCCGACTTGGAACTGGTAACAATGCATGGGGGATATACCCGTCGGTTAGAGACGTATGAAATGAAAATTGTTATGGCCTCTGGTCCTGGTGATGATTGCGGATGGAGGCATGAGCATGATTTTATGGACTAGGAGGCTCTTTGTGTTGGAACCAGATGCTTGTTAGGGACAGTTCTCTGGGCTTTATCCTTGTTATTCTGAGGGTCTGGCATTGGAATAAGACTCTAGATCATATCACCGATGTCGGGACATTTTATGGAATGCAAGTGAGATATGGGTAGCATGCTAGGTATCAAACGCAACGCAGTCACTGCGTGAGTCTAACTATCTAGACATGTCTGTGTTCAATCATTGCAGCTGCAAGTAACGGCAGCCCCAGCAAAGTTCAGCCCACATCTCCTGCACTTTTTGGTGTTCGTATTTGACTTGGTGCTGCCGGCAACTGTCGACGGAACTGGCGCTGGCACTTGATCAGTCGTCATTTTGAGGTTGGTTTGTTTACCTATGTTTTCGAGGACGGATAAATGGCAGGCGTTCTGTCAATGAATTTGAGGATGGTGTTCTAACGATGGTGAAGGGCAATGTCAAAAGCACTCCATGCAACGACACTTTCAAGAGATTTATATGTTTGGAATTGTATACAATCAACACCTTTTTACTTCTGACGTGGCCTACAAGACACTTTATCAAGTGGCTACTTCGGCGGCAACACTGGATGTTGAGTGATCACACCTTGGTGGTCTAGCCACCGAGCCCTGTACACTTGCTTATTAACGACTCTATGAATAAAGCTATATGCGTCCGGAAAACTGGGTTTAGTCTACGAACACTCGGGCAGTGAGTTGTTCCCATGGACTTTTTTCTCTCTATCTGTTATGTAGTCTTTGGATAGGTAGTTTACCTTCCTATGGAATCCGGAAGGATAGCACGAACAAAATAAAACCACCAGTTAGCTCAAAGACTTGGTTACCATGAGATTGAGCTGTACGTCAAAAGGCAACGGTGATGGAATGACAAGAGACTAGCTCAAATCCCTAGCCAAGTGGTCAAGACAAAGCCGCAGATGACCTGAGCAGATCCTAGCACCAAATATTTGTTTGACGGCGGCATTACCAGCGCTGCTGCTTAGCTACAGGACCAATCACTTTACTTAGGACAACTTTGGCATTACCGCCATATATCAGCTTTTCATGGCAGAGGTCCAGGTATGGTACCTCATTTATCCAAGCTACTAGAAAAGCTCAGCCTGAGCAACAGGCAAGCATTCACGGGAAAGGCTCTGCCCTCCATCGATCATAAGGTATCTTGGCTAGCCAGGCAGTCAGGTCGCAATTGGAAGCGTTCTTGAATTGCCCTTTGCCGCCCAGTCAGAAGAATCTCTCACGCCGCGAGGTGACACACCAGGTTGTGAGACCCGAAACCAATGTTCGTTTATGCACAAATCCGAGCCTTACGAGAGAGAGAAAGTGCTTTACGAAGAAGCAACAATATATGTTGCAAGGAGAGAAATATCTTGTCCGACGTGAGGGACTCGGAGCTGAACAAAGAGTTAATATATAGAAAGCGAGGGAGAAGACTTGGAAGACGGCTCGGCGACAACATTTCCGCCACGGCGACCCCGAAAAATGGCTGGCGAGGGCATGATGCCTAGTGTACCTCTTGGTCATGGCGTGAAGCCCAAAAGTCGGTCCCGTGAGCCTGAAGCTCTCGCCGCTGGAATGCCATCCCGTTGCCTTGGAGAATGAGGGGTCATGTTTGGACTGCGCATCGCGCATCATGAATAGAATTGCGTCACTCATGACAAAACCCCTCAGTCCAAAAACGTTTGATCGAGTGTGTCGTCACCGATTCCAAGCCATGCAAGGCAACCTAATTCCAGCTGACGGTTCTAATGCTTCCACGTCGCAACCAGATATCCGCAGCTTCGGGGTTTGTGGAAATGCCACATGGCACCAGTCCTTCTCGGACTGCCGCCAGATTGTTGGGCCTCAACTGCCGCGCAAGAACCCAAAGGGAAAATAAAATGACGCACTTGTCATGGGTTGTCAGGGTGGATATCCATAGTCATCCCTCTGGAGGGAAATATCGCGAGCCTGGCCCTTGGAGTTTTGACTCTTTGAACTCCCTGCGCTTGGACCATGCAACTGTTCGCTGGGATCATCGCAAAGAACGCCGAAAGATGCTGCGAAAAAGACAAGCGATCCTCTTCCCCAGGAAAACGCACGGGCAGCTTTTGGGAAAGCTGGAAGCGTTGGTCTCGGTTTGACCTTCCCGTTGGCACGTCATGCCAGGCACACCAATCAGAATGCGCGCTAATGTGGGCCGCCCTTCGCGAAAGCAAATTGCACAAATTTCACTAACGACCATTATGCCGCCTTGAATTGGTCCAAACTTTACCGCTGCCTCTCGTTGATGATCCTGATTTCGGCCATTTGTGGACGAGAATCAAGAGTCCGTCGTGAAATACCGGCATATGAGGTTGAAACAGACGCTGGCCAGTGTTCGCTGTCTCCCTGAGGACCTGGACGGACCAGGATGGTGCGATCAGATAGATGCCCAGGGTAAAAAGGAAGCGGCTTCGCTGGCACAGCATGCCCTTTTTAGGATGGCGGCCAACGTGACGGTAGTGTACATACGGTAGGGTTCGCACTGACAGAGCGAGATCGGTACGCCAGACCTGCAATTTCCTGCTTGAAACATCTCTTGCCCTTTTACGCCGTGCGGCTGCTCATCATGGCCATGACGATGAGCGGCGGGTGAGGAATCGCCAATCTCACGATTTTATCCGCGAGAGGGAGGGAGTCAGTCGATGGAGCGGCCTGGCAACGGGAGCCGGGCCAGGGCACCTCAGCGGGCGGCAAATGGTGAGAGACAGAGAGAGGCAGACAACCAAGCAAAAGAGATAGAGGGCCGGCGACAGGGATCCCTGTGCGACTTGCTGCAGGTACCACTGCAACGTCGTCCGTGGCGCCAGTCCTCTTGCGGGGAAGCCCGAGGTACGTACCTTTGTTGTTGTCGGGCCCAAATCACTTGGCGGACCAGGCGCAATTTGCCGTCCCCAGACATATCGTGGGCTCTCCCGCCGCTGTTGCTCTCGCCCTCTCTTTACCCTCTCTCTCTGCGCCTCTCGCTCCTTCGCTGCACGCACGCTTCACCACAGGCTTCGTTGGCAAAGTCTACCTTTTTGGAAGCTGCACTTGCTCACTCGACGTGGTTCATTCATTCATTCAACTATCGACTAGCTATCAGCCTGTACATTTGTAACGTACATACATATCGATACCACAAAACGACGATTTGGCCCGAGACGGACTGATCATCTACAAACATCTACAAACAAACACCAAACATTCAAACATCTTCACAATGCAGCTCTCAGCGCTCTTGACCGCCCTCCTCCTGCCTCTTATGGCTGTTGCTGAGGGCGACACCACCACCACCAAGACCAAGACTCTCACCCTCACCCAGACCCTCACCCTCCAGCGCGCCCTCCACACAGGCTCGCACAATTCTACCACAGTCTCGCCAACAGGTGCCACCACCACCTTCAACCCTGCCTCAACCACCACATCAGGACCGACACTCAACCCCACACCGGACAATGCTGCCGGTGCTCTCAACGCCGCCAACGTTGCCGCTGCTGCCATGGCTGGCATCGTCGTTGTTGCTTTCCTTTAAGTAAGCAACAGCACAGCAGCTACAGCATACACCTCATTCTGATGGATGATGGGGTCTGGGAGGAGCTATTTGGGCACTGTCTTTCCGATTCTACGATGCGAGCATCTTACCAATCATTTCTTTTGTCTCTCTCTGAGCGAGGCGCGATATTCTTGGTTCGGCCCCTTCCCGGTCAGCTTCATCATCACCATCAGACAACCTTTTCATCATGAGCATACGACCATTTTTGAACGACATCAAGAACAATCTATTTTACAAGAACCCCCATCGCCATAGCGGGCTTGGGATCGCGACTACTCCACGGTTGTCAGCACCCTTTTTATTCTTTAAACCTTAATTCTTTTCTTTTGTCTGACAACCTCGACTGTTGCGAAAATAACAACAACAACAACTTCTTCAACGATGGTTTTGAGCATCACATTTTACAACAACCTTCGATTCTTGAGTTCAGGCAGGCCGGGGCGCGTTTTCTCGTCCTTTTTGAGCGAGAAACGCTTGACGATATCGGGCCCCGGGATACCCTCACAAACTTGAACCATGACCTCTTTTTACCAACACTTCTATTCGTTCTTCCAGCACATTTAGCCACCGCCACCACCAGGAGCCACAGTACCATAAGTATCTTCTCACTATCAGACCAATGTTCCCCTTCATTTCAGCCTTTTACGCAGCACACGATCAAACGTACTTTACGACCACGACTCAGATACCCAAATACCCCTTCAACCTTTCACTTCTTTGGGAACTTTGGTCTTGAGTGAGACGGGACAAATGGCTGCTTCGTGGAACTACGGTGGTGGTTAGCTAAATGTGCTGGCTGGACTCCTTTTATTTATTTATCTTCAACAAACTTCTTCCACATCCAACAAAATTCGTGTGTGGTGAAGAGGAGTACATCGGATCTTTGACTTTGCATATATGGGGGACGGCGGGGAAAATATCTCAAGGCGGGTCGGGATCTGTTGGCGCACGGCACTATCTACACAACGCAACACACACATTTTTGATGATTTCAATGGATGGAGGAGCAAGAGACACCGCCATGCGTGCATGATATGAGAGAGACAAGAGAGAGAGAGAGATGGATTGGAGGAAACCACCACTTTTTTTTCTTCTTTTCTTGAACACACTTTTTTAGCCTTCTATACATGCACAAGTTATTGATACCCCTTTTTTGCTTTTTCATATCAGCGTTCCTGACCACATGAATGAATTCCTTGACTCTGAATTTGATATGTGCCCTACAATCTTGAAAATTGGACTATTCGACCCCTTCACGCCTCCCATTTCCGCTTCATTGGTGATAAATTTCCTTTGTGGTTTTGCCAGCGTGTTATTGTCGCATTTTTCATCCCCGTCCCATCGGCGATGTCACCTCTCGGCACTTGAGAGAAAATTTCGCTCATACTCTCACATTTTAAAGTTTATGCGCAGTCCCTTTGTATCCCACGTGCATCCATCTGGATTGTCATTTCTTGTTCAAGCTTTTTCTCCCGCAAGAGGATCATCCATCAAATGCAGTATTGATCTTCTTCTTCTTCCACTCAAACAATGTTTGCATTCCAACTTGTGGAGTACTTCCCTGTCAAACCTAGAGGAGTTCGTCGGAATGTTAGAAACGCGGGCAACGAAACAGACTGACCCACACGTTCGTCTCACCTTTTTCTTTTTCCCAACTGCCAGCCGCCAGCTTTGTTCACCGTTCGAAACACATGTCCAGACCACCGCTTCTTACCCTGCCCCTTGTTGACTTGTTCCCCAGTCCCCACAACCCCTTGTTGACTCCATCGCCGTCTCCCCCTTGATGTTGGCCCGTGCATCCCTTTCCCCGTGTGCAATTTCCGCTGTCCGGAGGAGATTTGTGGGGGAACCCCATCACCTGCCGAATGCTCTTGATCGGTCCGATCCGAGGGAGATTGTCGGAGGTAGGGGTGTCACGGCCACGGTCGGGGGGAGCGTGTCTGACAAGATGAGGTGATCTGAGATCCGATATCTGATAACGACACCTTCACCAATACCAGCAATCACTTCATGCACTCAGTGCAAAGAAATCCATCTTGATATCTGACTATCTAGGTAATCTCACAAACTCGCTAGAATATCCCACCCATCTTCCTACCAGGTAGTCCCAAAAATTCCATCACCAACATTCACCAATCATCATCCCAAGAAATTCCCCCAATCCGAATAACATCAAAGAACTCCTACTACACGTGGATGATGATAATGAAAGGGGAGCAAGGAAATACCAGATACCTCAGACAAACGAATCATGACGTCGACACATTTGTGCCGTCATCCCTAAAAATCCCTACCGTGCTCGCGTACGTCGCAATGGTTTGATCCCAAAACGCAACATCCTCCCCCTTGTTGGTGAGCATGCTCACGCTCCCAATCGTGTTCAGATTGTACACCTGCAAGCCAGTCGTTGAGCCTGTCACTTCTGTATCTGTTCCATTTTGAATGGAAACGATTCTCGCCTGGCAGTTCTCGCCAGCGTGGTTGGTGCTACAGCTGGTGTTGTAATTGTTAAAGAAACTGTACAGGCCCGCTCCGAACACCATTACATCCTTGCCCCCAATGATGCGCAGGGCCCATGCCATGGCGCAAGGCGGGTTGCCTGGCAGCAAGTCTAGTATGCTGGACTCATCGTCACTCGCTGTGGTCGGGCAGTCGGCAATGAAATCGGGATCGTAAAGCTCGGTATTCACCTGTGTAAAGGGGTAAGGAGCTGGCGGGTTGGGTTGGTAATAGGGTGTCTCGGTCTGAATCTGGCCCATCCATACATCCGTCGCGTTGACCAGCTGATACTGGTAAAGAGTATGGTGCTCGACAGCACTGCCGACTAGCCAGATGTTGGATCCCTCGATCAAGAAGCCCCGGCCGACAAAGACGTCAATCCGGGTATTGTTCCAGTCCTCAATGTCGTGATCAGCAACCCACAACCAATTGTTCTCCATGTAAAGATTCCCGGCACTCGGTGTGATGTGCATGCTCATGTATCCAGCAATGCATGCCGGGTCAAGAACGTTGGTGACATTGGGGTTGATAAGACACTCGGCAACCTGCAGTTTGGAACCACCAAAACCGCCAATGCGAACATGAACATCCCAAAGGCCCGAGGGTGGCGCATCAGGAGTAACCTGTCCTTCCAATATCGGGGTCTTCAAATTGTATTGGATCGCAATGGCGCCTGCTGTTGGGCCTTGGGTTGATACAATCACGTCGCTCATTTCGATGTAGCCAATTTCGCCCGGCCGTCCAATTTGAACCACCGGATATGGGTTGCTGGCGTCGGAAAACTTGTCGCCCGCTCCCATGATGACCGCTGAAAGACCCTCGCCGACGATTCGGGCGTTTGGTGGGATGTAGATGGTGTCGGTTACCAAGTAGTAACCCGCATCCAGGAATGCAATGTTTGTCGAGCTAGATGCCGCAGCCTGAAAGAGATTGTTCAAAGCCTGCGTGTCATCTGTCACGCCGTCGCCCATGGCGTAATAACTGCGAGCCGACAGGAATGAGGAGGCAGGATAGCTCTCGTACTGAGGCTTTGACCTCTCATAGTACTGGTCTTGGAGCTTGAGGGCTGAAGGTTGATCAAAAGAAATATCACGTCCCTGAAACAAAGATGGCCCTTCAGGGGAGTAAAGGTTTCCCTATATTCAAGTTAGCACAATGCTGGAAAGGTTGCCCGATATGAGTTGGCCCTTACCTTTGCGTAGCCGCGCTCAAAGACGGCCCCAGTCGTGTTGCCCACAAGCACTGCGTTTCCATCCAAATCCTCCAAAACTGTAGGGACATTGGTGTACTCGACATTTTGAATCATCAACGATCCGAGACCAGTTGCGCTGCTGTTGTATCTCCCCATGATGATGGCGGTCTCGACATTGGTAAACGAGCTGTCCAACAGGGTGACGGAGCCCACGTCAGGTGAAGACATGTTGAGGCCGATCACGCAGTCATTGATGCTTAGTGACTTGTACGTGAAGCCCCAGTTCCAAATCTGCAAGATGGCTGTTTGCGAACCGTAAAAGGTGAGGTTGCGCACAGTGTACTGCTGACTACCAAACTGCGCTCCGAATTTTCCCCCGTGGAAGACCAAGTCGGTCAGCATGCCACCGCTTCCCTCTTCCATGTAAATTCCCGTGTGAACGTCGTCAAAGTTCGGCGAGAGTCGGAACACACAGTTGTGGATAACAGTAGCCTGGGCGGACGGCCAATGGATTGCATTTGCCTTGTGTGGGATGGCCGTTGTGTCGAACACAATGTTGCGGACTTGTCGAAAGAAGACATTGGTGGAGATGAAATTGAGTTCTGTAAGATAAAAGAAAGTCAGTCCCAGCTCCAGGGTGAAGCTGTTCCATAGAGAAGCGACACATACTACCATTGCTGAGGTAGGGATCAGCGTCGAGCAGGGCTTGCGCCTCTTCAGGGAAGGTGGAAGCGCCCTTGATGATAGGCATATCATTGGGGTCGCCGATAATCTGAGTATAAAAGAGGCCGATGATTGGACTGCTGATCACGTAGGTCCCGGGGGGGAAGTAAACTACAGCCGGGCTGATGGTTGCTCCCACGCAGCCGTAGCCACCGCAGCGATTGCCAGCGCTGATGGCGGCATTGATGGCAGCAGTATCGTCGGAATCTGGAGCACTGTCAGCCTGAGTACGCGCCGCTTGCTTAGCATGTCCTTACTTCCGTCGCCCTTGGCACCATAGTCGCGAACGTTCCGGAAGACGGTGTACGTCTTGTCAGGGTTGAAGGCGGCGATTCCCTGGTGGGCAACGTCCTCCATCCAAAAGGAAGCGCGAACAAGCGAAGCCGCAAGCAGCCAGAAGGGAAACACAACCCTCATTGTTCCAGATGAAGGTGATGTGCGAGAAAACAATGGCCCGGCAAACGAGCATAAAAACAAGAACAATAGCTGTGAGGTGCCTGCAATGACGGAAGTTGGAGGGGCACAAATTTCAGCTCAGGCCTGGACACAGTCATTGGTGAGGAGCACGAGGAAGGAGGGTTGGCATTGGATGGCTCACTCTTGGAACCTGCCTTGACAGTTCAGGTGAGATAGATATCTGCACCTTCCTCTTGGACCGTGGATGCCATTGTAAGAGACCCCATCTTAGTAAGCAACTTTGAGATGTCGATGTTTGTCTGTATCCAAAATCCGGTACCTTAGTTTCTCAGTTCTCAGTAACAAGAATCATCATTGCCCGTCATACATAGGGAACCAAGGTGCAACATCACGCCCCTCTACGTTGCTCAAAGGTACTGCTCACCAGCAACTACCAAATCCACCTGCTGCCGTACAATGCAGTACATATTCGAGGGACATGAGCCGCGACCCAAGAATTAATTGACCATCTGATTTGAAGTAGCTGTTCGGTATCAAACGCGACACATATAGTGTTTCGATAGGGGCATCGATCAAAGCAAGTCTTTGTTCAGGCATCAGGTGGTGAAAAGCAGCGGAAGTTGAAACATGTCTGCCTATTATGACTATTATAAAATTGTCGGATCTAGAAGCCTTGAATCAAGAATAAAGTGCAAGCATCAGTTTGCTTGACATGATGAGCGACCTCAAAGAGTGGGGGACACCTGCCTCAGGCTGGCTTATATAAGCGCGTCACTTGAAACTTGAGTTGCACTAACGCAAAAGGCAGAGCAGTGCCACCGAAACCTGTTAGCCGTACCCACTCACTGTTGATCTGCCTTAACATCAAACACTGACATGGTTTCCCGCCCGACATCCAGTGCCGCAGTAAACACCATAAGTCGACAGCTCAGCAAAAGCTTGACGAGGAATAGAACAGAGTCTCAAGCATGTCTCGGCCGCAACATACTCGAGGTTGTCATTGGCGGTTTTGTTTTCCGCATTCTGTCTAACATTATTGAGAGGTGCTTCTCTTTGTCAGCACTTCCATGCTCATGGCATGCGCTGCTCAGACGCCCCCGCCCACGAGGGCCAAACACCACATGGAGAACAAAGAACACGACCTGCATTAATCGGACACAGGAAACACCAATTGTGTTTCTCAGCTGCTCTTTACAGACTCTCCAACACTCAAATGTTTCCACAGCAGTCAACATGACCGAACCAACAAATCGCACCCAAAACTCTGCTGCAACCGAGTCTCCGAGGACAAAACCCTGCCGCTCGGATCATAAGACCTCTAACATCGATCTGAGCAGCAAACGAGGCACCCAACGGCCGTTGGCAAAGCCACGACATAATAGCGAAGACGAAGATCACCTGGCTGACGGGTGTGTGGTTTCGTAACTGTTCCAGAGCAACACGAGGTCTTGGAGCCAACTGACCGAAAGCTATCCGAGAGGTCGTCGGATATCTGAGGTCTACCCTCGCCTATAAGAGCCTCTCGAGTGGTCATTTGGTGACCAACTCTCACATATCCTCCACCGATATTGTACTCGTCAACGGAAACAACGAAATAAGGTATTCAACCGTAACACACTTTACAATGCTCGTCACACGTCTTTTCTTAATCCTCACTGTTCTTCTGGCGTCACTTGCAGAGTCTAACCTTGTCGAAACCCCCTGTGAAGAATCCATCGATGGCTTGACTGCTTTACCTCGTGGTAGAATCCTGCCTCAAGCAACCGCAGCCAAACGGGACCAGCCAGATTCCCCAGCCAACGCCGCCCAGGCTACGAACATTCGGACACTGAATGAGAGAGCAAGCAATTGTCCCGCGTGCGACTGTGCCGCGATATGCGCAGGGTACTCAACCACAACAACTACACCTACTACCACCCTTTCTTCTGGGGCTGTCCGTCGCCAAATCTCATCAGAGACTGATGGAGTCAATGCTGACAGGGCATCTGGCGCTATCAAGTTGAAGGCTACGACAACAAAAAGACCGAACAGCTGCCCTGACTGCGACATCAACTATTGTTCGTGTCAGCAGCCCGGCTCTGGTGGCGCACTCTTTGCTGGCTCCCCGAGGCAGGCCGTTGGCATGGCTGCTGGAATAGGATACGTGGCGGCGGTCGCGGCTGGGAGGTTGTTTTAGGTGGGAGGGGGGGGCAATTGAATGGTGCTGGCATCACTCGTGGAGCTGTATTGCAGTTTGGGTATTAGCAACAAGGAATAAAACTTTTTCACTAATCAAATTTGTTTACCAGTGATTGTTTTGGTCACAATATTAGAGAAGGCTTCCCGCATTGTCAGCTCGAGGCTAGGTAAAGTAATGGATAGAAAGCCACGCAGTAGGCGGTTCCCGGTTGTAGAAATGCCCAAACACATCACACGGGAATTGTAATGGCACGTTCAACACCGTGTTATTCGGGTGATTAGCTTCTGAAACAATAGATTGCTTTGACGGTGTCTTTCTTTATCAATGACCATGTCACATGCCCGGGTCCACCGGAGCCGTCAGGGGCTTCAGGGGGCTGCGTGGTAGCATAGAAATCCGATTGGTATGGATTTCTGAACCCCCCAATTAGGCCCTCCGAATCTATATATAAAAGTCCTTTGATCCCATTGATCCGAGCCTTCCTTTCAGTCTTCCGGGATCCGGCCTGGCCCTTTGATCTGGCAATTGAACGGCATCAAAGGAGTCTTTGAGAGCCGGACGCCAAGCTCTATTGCCCTGTTGATCAAAGGCACCTTACAAGTCAATTTCTAAGGTCTAGACAGCTGGGATCAGTCAAACTACCTTATACTCACGTGCACATGGCCAGTATCTATGTATTTAAACTTGGCCTTCTAACTCTTGAAAGGTAGATACACACATTCAGAATGCTCTAACATCCTCCTGCATGCATCGCATACCTGGTTTATACGGCGGTCTCTAAATTCACAGCTCTTCAATCACACTAGTTCAAGATGCTTGGCAACATGGGTTGGAGTACCTTTGCTATTTTTATACTCACCTTGGCTTTTCCTCTGAACTCAAATTCTTCTGGATTGCCCTGCAAGGAAGCCACTGATATGTCAACACCAACCGCGGCTCATGACAGTGTATTGCCTCGCAAACCCGAGCCAGCAACACACAATTACGACGTGGGGGCCGGCACCACAGACATCAGACAGCTTTTCCATTGCCGGAACGAGGAGGTTCTCGGCAATTGCAATCGCTTCCCCGACGGCAGTCATGTCTACAGCACAGGCCGAACCGATAGGACACCCGCGGCTGCAAGTAAAACTCTGAACCGGCTCGGCAACCGTGGTGTTGAGGCAGGCAGCGACCTAACTGCCACCAATACAACACCAAATACAGTCAGGCGTAAATTCAAGTCGCCAAAGAAACCACCTAAAATTGGCGCGGGCGGTGCGGGATGTGACAGTTGTAACTGCAATTGCACAAGAATCGCCTCATCGCCGGCCGCTCAGAAAGCTACAAGGCGGCAAACCAGCTTGGGAAAACCCGGGGAAATTCCAGCCGTTGAAGAACACGAAGAGGACAATCTTGGGAGAAGGGTGGTTGGCAACGCCAGACGACAATGCTTACCCTGCAATGACGACTTTTGCAGGCTTCATTGTGCTACGTCTGAAGGGTCAAACTGTGCTAAGTTACCAAAAACACTTGTGGGTATGGCCATTGGAATGGGATTGGTTGCGATCCTGGCTGCTAGGCTGTTGCATACATAGAGAGATGGAAGGGTGAGACGATGCTGGCGGCTTTAGAATTTCAGTTGATAGATACCAAGATGATAGAAATGGGATGAACACACAATTACCTTTCAATCATAAATTCCCTTTGTGTACTCGCATTTGGCGCTGACGTTACAGGCCCTATCCCTTACCTCCAAACTGCGAGGTTCTGATTCAGGGGTAGTTCAGGGGTAATGATCGAACAACGCCTGAATCCAGAATTCGGAAGAAGTATTCACAACACAAAGTATTCACAAAAGCCATCAAGATAAGCTTGGTCGAGCCAATTACCCTATTTTAGCCTTCTCCAGATTCGATCGCGCCAACGCTACCAGAAGTGCTAGCCCATGACGGCTTGCAGGCGACAATCGGGTACTAGGTTTCCGCTACAGAAAGGCTTATTTAGCATTGGTGCCGCTGTCAACTGCAAAAGTCGTTCCATGACCATGCAGAATCTGCCTGTTATTCAGCGTCTCGGCGAAACATGCCCGACAATGTCCTTTCGTACTCGTATGAATGTGAAGCCGAGACTGTTCCATCGTCTAACATATCATCAATGATTAAAGACGCCTCGGACAAGATTTGGGGATTACTGAAGAGTTGTATTTGCAACTTGGCACATTGCAATTAAGATAGAACCCAATCCTTACTACTATACCACCAGTCAAATGGCACAGGACGTTTCCAAGTCCGAGCTCGGACTCTGGACACCCGATGACTGGTCACAATGCCTGTGTCGCACGTTGTTTGTCAGGGTTTAGCTTCGATCTAGAAACATTGGCCCGGAACGTGTGGAACTAGCTCTGCATATGATGATCCATGATATACATGACTACTGCGCACTCAACGTGATTTGACATAGCTTAGGAACCTCATTCTCCAAACGTCAGGTCCAAAGCAGTGCCAGTCGACAGTTGGTGACACCACTCTAAGCTTTCCCGACGAACAAAAAACGCCACCAATAAAGACCTTGGCCGATTCAACGCGTCTGACATCCCACAGGGTTGGGAAGATGTGTTTCTGTCATCATCGAAACATGTCAAAGGCTGCAATTGTGGGCTCAGCAGAATGCAATGCAAGACGGGCACTCGGGATGTCTTGATATCAAGACCCCGAGAGCCCGGAAATATTCACGACAGCTGGGTATATAGGATCTGGAGATGGCTTCCCAAATCCACATCTCATCTTCAGCAGCTTCATCATCTTCACCAGCCTCATCAGCTCAAAGCCTCTGGACAGTGCTTCCTTGCCTTACTTCAATACTACCTTCAACACTTTCCCTTCATCACTCGGGAATCTGCCTTTGCCTACCATTCCTTTCGACAGCTTTTCACAAGTACCCATGCTTCACTATCTCACCATGACTGCCACCAAGTCCGAGCAGCCCGACACTCCCCCCAAGCACCTCCATGTGGGAGCCATCAATCCCTTTGCTCTTGTTGAGGCTATTCTCGGCCGCAAGCTCGACTGGAAATCTGCTTCGACTTCCCGCATCGTTGCCACCATCCTTCAAACCGACTACGATGAGTTGTTTGACATGAGCTTCCACTCGATCCTCTTCGCCGGTCTCAAGCTGAATGACCGCGAAGAGGCGGCCGAGCCAATTGACAGCAAGGATATCCACACTCTGACCGAGCGTGACTTGCTCACTCCCGACTTTTCTCGCATCAGGAAGCTCTCGGATCTGGGGCACATGGGACTCAAGGATCTCGGCGCAATCCGCGTCAAGCATGCCGTCATGAGCAACGGCAACCTTCGCATGACCCTTGAGCCGCCTCGCTCCCTGGGCAAAACACTTTCCAACTCGGAGATGACTGCCCTCATCCGGGATCTGGCTACTCCTTACCGGTCCGAGGGCAAGGGAAGCGGCGAGAAGAAGGAATGGACACCCCCCAACGGCATCTGGGCCGATATCTCTTCTCTTTACCGGCAAGATGCCACCAAGTTTAACAATCCTGTCCAAGGTGCCACCGGCAACAGCTGGCTGATCGCCGCGCTCATGAGCGTCGCCTGGTCTGACCCCTCTTCCATCACGCATTGCAACCAAACCCCGACCGCGTCTTTTTCTTTCAAGAAGGACAAGGACATGGATGAGTCATGCACCCTTTCCATCAAGCTCTACTCCAAGGGTGGCCACCTCGATGCCCCCACCCAGACCGTCACCGTCAACGCCCAAGTTCCCCTTAACACCTCATCCGAAATGGTCATGTACGCCCGGTCCTCAGACGAGGGCGAGATCTGGCCCTGCCTCTACGAGAAAGCCTTTGCCAAGTGGATCTCTTCCTCTTCCTCTTCGGAAACATCCTCCGAGCACCCCGATCTCACCATCCTGTCCCACGGCGATCCCGTCAAGGCCATGGCTCAACTCACCGACAAGACCCCCGAGTACTTCCTCACCTCCTCCCGCCGCGAGCAAGATCTCTTGGGGCTGGTCCGCTCTCACTGCGTCAACCTCCGCACCATCTACCCTCTTGTTGCTTACACCCACCCCACTTTCAGCAACAACAGGTTCCGGGGCGCGACTCTTGTGGGCAACATGGCGTACTCCGTCCTTGGCTGGGCGGCGCCGCAGGAGAGGAAGCAGTACATTATTTTGAGACACCCCTGGGGCGTCTGCGAGCCGGATGGGCTGACGAGCTACAGCGGGCTGGTGACCAAGGTGGACACCAAGTTTTGGCCTCCGGTTGAGTTGCTGGATGCGAAGAGCGGTGTATTTGCGATCGAGACGGGGGCGTTTAGGGAGGTTTTTAGCGGGATGGGGGTTGCCAAGTAGTCTGTCTGGTGGAAGACATGGAGGATGAGTGTATGGTGGAAGTTTCTCATGTTGAGAATTTGCATGTGTGTTTCACACAGTTTCATTCGCTCACATCCCAAAGCCCATTGTACGGAGTAAAGGAAAAGTTTATTAGTCAAATAAAAACCACGCTTAAAAAATATATGCTACATGCTAGTGATACAAGCCTGATGCCGATACAAGTTGCCTGCCCAACTCCATGTTCGTCTGATGACAAAGAAAATGGAAAGTGGTTCGATAAGAAACCTAGTAGTCGTAGCCTGTCATTTGTTAGCCATATTCCGGCAATGGTATGATGACTACAGGAAAATACTTACGTCCGAGTTGCTTGCCCCTCTTGGAAACCTCCTTCGCCTGCTGTTGCTTGATCTTGGCCCGTCTGGCCTCCTCCTGGGCCTCAAGTTCCAACCTGCGAACGTGCTCACGGGCTTCACGAACACTCTCACGGGCAGCCATGAGAGCACGGTCAGCCTCACGCTCAGCCATCTCGGCACTCATGACCCTCTCACGGGCAGCAACGATGCTGGGGTCCATATCATTGGCGGAACCATTGCCAAACGACCGACGAAGAAGACCGCCGCGGTTGCCGCTGGTGCTTCGGGCACGTTCAGGGGAGGTTTGGTAGGTCGAGTTTGAGTTGCGGGTGCTGGTGCTGTTGGTACGAGAGGGAGATGGGGAGCGATGGCGGCTGAAGAGGCCATGGCGTTTGGGCTGCTCTTCATAGACGGGTTGTGGTGCCTGCTGCACCTGCTGGTGGGCAGGTTCTGAGCTTCGGGAGAAGAAAGGCATGTTGTATGATGGTTCTGGGTTATGTGCAAGTTGCCAAGTGAAGATAGAGAATAGATGTGATTGTTAAGGTACTGAAGAGAAATAGACTTGGGCCGAGAACAAATCACCCAGGGACACGGGCAGCCTTTTTCAACATTTTCTCACCTACCGCTGATCACCACGGCGATGCCAAACAAACCTGCTTGTGGTGTTTACCCGACCATCATGAAACATGACGTCAAAAGCAGAATGGTGGATGGGCAGCATCAACCTCCAATGGGGGTTGAGGCATGACGGAGGAGGCACGGCAAGGACCCTTCTCCCACTGGCCAGAACGGAGTGGGATGGATGCAGGGTCCAGAAAGCTTGGCCAGAAGCGGTCTCCATCACCGTGGTTGATGTAATTGTGCCACCTGAGCCCGCATCGCTATTGGCTGTCCGTCTCCAAGCCTCTTAAGCCGGAAGGGCTGGAACCTTGTTCAAAAAGACCAAGATTTTAAAGTGAAGCTTAAGGAAGCTTGGCTTACTCGCAGACCAGATCAGGAAGGAGTGAGGGCACGTCTAATTCTAGAACACTACATACCACAGTACACGTCGTATATGTCAAAGGTCCTTCGTTTCTTTCCAGGTTCCTGTCGGCGACTGACTCACCGGAACTGGCCCTTCACCCCTTTGAGAATATGAGGCTATCTGATAGATCTGATCGAGAGTGACAACAACTATTCACCAGTGCCAAGGGAGGCCTCTTAGGGCTCAGATATGCCCAAGGAACAACCTGATGATACGACAAGGTGTGAAGCTGACAAGATGTTGAAAACTGCAGGGAAGTGTCTGGGGGATGGTGGACAGCAAGGTGCCATAGCTATGGATAACTGCCAAGTGGAAACTGCCCTGTGGGGTGATGACGCAAAGGACGGCACGTGGGGCAGATTCTTATCGCCAATCAGATAGTGTCCCGGCTTGGCACAGCCTTGGCAGTGAAATTGGCAGCGCGTTTGCATTTGCAAGGCTCGCACGCGTTGGGGTTTGCTAGGTTGGGTCTTCTCCTTCATCACTACCCAATCCCACCAGCCTGGTCCCAGCTGCGCCGCCCCAGAAAATGGATGCCAGATCAAGGTCCAGAGACCTTGTGTCTCGCGACGAATCCGCCGATCAATGGCGACCGGAATCCCGCAATCGCTCTCCATCACGAACCCCCTCCGAGGCCATGGATCGCTACGGCTCCCACGACCGCAACTCGCAAGCTCGCTCTCCGCCACCGCGCAATGGAAGACACCGGAGCTACAGTCGCAGCCGATCCCGTACTCGTAGCCGCAGTCGAAGCAGAAGCCGCAGTCGAAGCTACTCACGCGATCGCAGCTGGAGTCGCTCAAGAAGTCGCACTCGCAGTCCCACGCCTCCAGTTAGGAGTACCAAGGCAAGTCGATGGCCCACCCCACGCCAACAGCAGAGTTGCTAACCAGTAAACTGCTCGTTGCAGATTGTCGTTGAGCGTCTCACCAAAAATGTGAACGAAGACCATCTTCGAGAGATCTTTGGCCAGTACGGCGAGATCGAGGACCTGGACCTCCCCCTCAACCGTCAGCGTATGTTGTCACTTGACCCCATCGCCTGCTGTATCACACGCATGCTGACATGTTCAATTTTCTGTATATAGTTGGTACCAATCGTGGCACAGCCTACATTCTCTACTACCACGAAACTGACGCTGAGGCTGCGATTGCCCATATGCACGAGGCCACTGTCGATGGCGCTGTCATTAATGTTTCCATCGTTTTACCCCGCCGCAAGCTCTCACCTGCCCCCCCGACAGCTCGTCGCGGAGCAAATATCAACCCGCGCATACCGCCTCCCCAGTCTAGACCCTTCGGCGGCGGCAACGTGGGTGGTCCAGGGGGCCACGGTCGAGGCTGGCGCTCTCCCGCTCCATCTGGGCCTGGTCGTCATGGAAACCGTTCAGATACGTACCGCCCCCGTTCCGTTTCACGGTCGAGGTCTCGGTCACCCATTCAGTCAGGAGGGAATCACAACCGCAGACAAAGGTCTCCGTCATATTCGTCCCGGTCCCGGTCTAGGACCCCTCCACCAGCTCGCGGCGGGCGAAGAGGCAGTCGTTTCGAGGGTGACGACGTCAGAGACTCCCGCAGAAGCGTTAGCCGAGACAGTTACGATAGCTATGGCCGTCGGAGCAGAAGCCCCGGCCGCCACCGAGAGCGTGAGCGGAGATGATGCTACAGCTCAGTCGATGACTGACTCAAGTTGTGTAGAAGGGGCTTCCGGCGTTTGGAGTGGAGGAACGGAGTCAAAAAAGGGACCGGATGGGATTTGTGTTTCTAGTCATGTATCGCTCTACCAAGCTAATGGACTTCAGGTCAATAACGAAGTGGGAGCTCGCATTATTGTTTGTGAAGGGTGACTGGGTACAGCTTCAAAGTGAGTGCCCCAATCAACTAGCCAATTAGACCTAGTATAGATTGTGAAACCCCCAAATGAGGCTGACGGTACACGAATCCTTCGGCCGCCCCCAACGCATCTGGCCCATAGCAGTGGTCGATACAATACCGACATGGTGTCTTTCCGATCCCCCGGTGGTGGAAGCGAGGTTCTATAACAACACCGTCTTGTTAAATGGCCCCTACATCCGTGATCTCGGACATACCAGGTTTACCTACACTTCATATCGAGACACCCACTGTCCTGGAACAGTCACCGAGGCCCATCGTTATTTCTCCAATCATGATCATTAGCCCGGATGGTTTGCTTTGGGCAATCAAGGACCCGACGTTTTGCTTCCCTCACTGATTGGCAACATTTAGATGGCCTCTCTTCCAGACACCGCGTGGCCACTTCGCCTCACTCTTCCTCACACGCTCGGGTATCTCAATCTTACTACCTCGGAGCGAAGCCTCAAACTCTAGGTACCAGTCTGCTGGAAAGAAAACAAACCATACTACAAGCGGTCGAGCTGCGAACTCCTTTGTGGCCCAACAGTGCAATTGTTTTCCTTCGGCTCGAGTCCTGTTGTTGTCGTCAGCCGGCACTGTCAAGATCTCGCTTCCCAGCGCCACACATGTGCCGGCTCTATGCTGACCGGGGCAGACTTGCAAAGTTAACACATGGCAGGAAAAAAAACACATCAATCCAGATGTGGGACGCTGTTATTTTCGACTTCAAAAATAATGCTGTGCTCTGCCAACACAGGCATCACTACAGTCGTACTGCATCATCCTTCAGCAATGATGAAAGGATTGACCTCAGCAATCGCCCTCACGGAAGTTTTTATAGGCTCGAAGTGAGGTAAATTTAACTCCTGTTCAGGTCCCCCGGAACAATGACGCTGGTGAGGGTGTGGATATCAAGTTGTCATCTCGGCGAGCTGTGTAGCGTGCCATCCGTAGAGTGCCATTCTTCGCTGTCCTCTTCATTGCGCCGAGGTTGGCGGAGCTAGGCCCGTGTGATTAGGTCTGTCCTCCTTGTTTCCTGCCAAGTGGTAAGTACCCGGAGCTTGATAGTATCGTACCGTTTAGTATTCGTAAAGATGCCCGCTATGCAAAAGTTTCGCTGGCGTAGTGGTCAAAAGTGCTTTGCAAGTGCCAAGCTCCCATTCCATGACCACCTCAGTCAGCCCTATGTGGAGTTTCCCAACCAGGGGCTGTCAACTGGGATTTGGCTGTGGTGGGGGATGCTCTCCAATACCACCAGCCCACGCCATTTTGGCGGTATTGCGTCCCATGCAACGGCTGGCTTTCTGAAACCAGGAAGCTGGACTGGGCGGTTTCCATGCCCCTGTAGCATGTGTCCTGTAAGGTCCCTGGTTCCCATCCGCGGGCCGCTGTGCTGCAGTTCGTTAAAGAATTTAGCGGGATCTCCAAGAGATTCGGAGCAGCCCACTGAACGATCGATTGACTCGGAGTACTCGGGCGAACTTCGATACCCGGCCTTCTGGATTGGGGTAACACAAAAACGTTTCTGAGAGGGCGAGACGAGCCGCATGATTGGGGGGTTTGACCATTGCCCGCCCAATACCTGGTACTGTCCAATACAGCCAGCGGTCTCTTTCAAAAGTCGCCGCGATAGCCAGCTTCCAGGTTGTGGTAGATTTGCCGAGCTGCTGCCAGATGCCTTCTACGGGGAGTTCCGATCCCATCTGACCTCCCAACAGCCAATATCTTGATATTAGGTCTTCCTCCACATGACACATAGGCAACAGCCAAAGGAGATCACAGCCTCCTTGGTGCCACATCAAGAGAACTCCTGGATCTTTACGCAAGTACGGTTCCTGAATCTTCCTGCCGCCCTCAACGTCGACTACATGTATGCTTGCAACGTGCACGACATGCCCATCAAACCTCGTCCCAACCAAGAGAGACCCCTGCCGGATCCCTTCCCGTCAATGTTAGGCTCTTCGTGTTCTTCCATGACTCCCACGGCAGGCATCCTCTGTAGCTGCCCTAGGCTTTTAGGTCCGATATCCACTTTCCTGTCTTGGTGGGAGTCTTGGGTCTTGGTTACACCAGTAGACATGCGCTTCTTCTGAATTGCTAATCCTTCGACTTACACGCTTCCTAAGCGCGAAACTGTCTCTTCGTCCGACTTGAGCCCGTCTGGTTCTTGTTACACACACAAGGTTCCACTGTCACAAGCCACTTGACGCTTGTTTCCCTCGCCGTCGCCTGTTTCAACTTCATAGCTATGTCTGTCCTCTGGAGTCCCCGCTCGTCGGTGAAGGTCGTAGGAATTTGTATAAAGGGAAGCCATGGGCTCCCTCTTTTTGCAACATGTCGATGTGTTCAACAGCTTCCTCATCCTCGCCAGCATATCATTATCACCATCAGCATTATCTTGGCCTTGAATTAAACTTGTTGCTCTTGATATCACCAGATTCACAATCTCATCTCAGCTTATACTTACACACTTTTACTTGCATACATTTGCACATCTTCTTTGGCCACGTACCTAACGCGGTTACGACACGACCTCTCTCACTCTTGTTATTCTATCTGGGCAACTGATATCAGACTTCCTAAAGCTCTACTTTACCCCTAAACCGCCAACATGCCTGTCTGCGCATCGGGAGATATCTTTCTGTTGGAGCTCCGTGCTGCTAACATCTCGCCCCTGAGAAGGAGTGCTCTTCCCTGTCAGACAGCCAACGAGCCCTCCTTCGCACCCAAACTCCACCCTGCCTTCTTCCCAATTCCAGACTCCCCCTTCGACATGGCCGATCCTCGCCCGCCGACACCGTCAGGGAACCCGCGGCCTGGACCCATCACTCCGGCGCCAAACGTGCCCACTCCCCCTGCTACTCCGTAGAGTGGCAAAAATGGTGAGTTACACAAAGGACAAATTGTTCGGTTGGCAAGGTAGAAATCTAGCTAACTTCGAGCCAGGTTTCTGCTCCAGGCTTGTTTCAGCAGCCCCCTACCTATTCGGCTATCAACGGGCTATCAGGTTCCTCAACTCTCTCTTGTGATTTCACAGGTCGGCAATCTGAACGTCCCAATCGGTCTTTCCGTTTTCTTCCCCCTTTCTGCAGTCAGAAGGCGAGAGACAAAGAAGCAAGCCGAATGGGGCTTGGGTTCGGAACCTGCGGTGCTGTTCAAGGCAGGATGGGCACGAGATCTGGACTTGGGCGTGTCGGCAAGCGGATGATGCATGAAGCAGAGGCGGAAGGCGGAACGGGTAGTGGAATGTGGGACGGATGGGGTGGTGGATTATGGTGGGATATGATCTGATGACGTCTTACTTGTTTCCTTTTGTCTTTTTTTCCCTCGTTATTTCCTTTTTGTGGTATTTTTATTTTTTATTTCTACGTGAGTGTGTTCCCTTTTAGGGAAATACGAGTGTGAGTGGTCGGGCAAGCAGGGCGTGGTTATCTGCATGTCAGATTTGACTTACAGTGGATGACGATGATGCAGTGCGTCGGCGGTCGCCCGGTCGGACATGCGGACGATACATTACGAGTGTTTACATTTGGTGGACGAGGACAGATGGTTGGTGACGTTTTTCTGGGATGTACTAGAGGTTGCGTGTGTGGCACACCGCCCCCACGGCCGACAGCATTTCTCTTGGACTTTTTTCCACTTCTTTTTCTGTCGTTATTATTTATCAGCCCCCTTTTTTTCTTTCCTTCTCAGAGCAATGCATATCTAGAATAGAATCACGATAGTCTAGAATAGGCTTATAACACGTTTCACAGCATCATTTTACACTATACTTTTTGGCGAATGTCTTGCTGTGTGTGAGTTGGTGGCGATGTGTGAGATATCAGGAGTTCAGGGGTAATAGGCCTGTGCAACCTTCCACCTCATCCAGCCAAGGGGCACCGGCAACAAAAGTCAACAGCCAACAGCGGCATCTCCAGTTGCAGTTAACTAAGCCATGGAGCTGCCTTGATTTTGCCGCATCACAAGAAGGATCTGGAAATGGATCTGGGTCACTTGCAGATGAGGATCCTTTTCCTGCAGGTGAGATCAAGGTACGCTGCGGTCTGCTCGTCCACAATAGGCCAAAAGTTTGCAAGATAATTGTCGTTACCTAGGTCAGCAAGGTGAGAGAGCTGGACCGGGCAGATTAAGGTATGTTTAGCATATGGGGGTGGCTTGTCTTCGTATCATTGGCTTTGCCGTCCTGTACCCTGTTCGGCTCCGAGAGCCCGGTCGGTGGCGGCGGCTAGGAAGCACGGGCAGACATTCGGTTCCTGGAACCCGGACAGCCCTAGGTAATCCCGGGTCTCAGCGTATGGAAACAGCCCTTCTCTTTTGGGGAGAATACATTTCAGTTTCTCCATTAGCTTGGATAACTGCTGTTATGGCACAGGTTCGCAGTCAGTCCTTTATTCCCTGTCGTCAGTGACACACAAATGCGGAGGAGTCCGTTGAGTTGCACAGAAGGAATTAGACTACGACTACGACTCTAAGTTGTACAAGTTGTACAAGGCATCATCGTATGGCTGGTCGACGGACCTTGGGAAGACGATTGTTAGCCCACCAGTGGCCAAAAGAGGAGAGAGCAGCGATTGGGGCGAAATGCGATTTCCGTGAAACCTGTCTCGTCCAGCAAGAGAGCGCGTACCCTTCACAAGTATTCCACAAAAATCAAACAATCTTGGTTCATTTTCTGTCTCTGTCAACATCAAATGCCCAAAGAGGACCGGACGGATTCTAACCGTGGTTACACAACCAATGTAAGGTTAGCTAAGGCGATGTGGGCAGGGGGTGTGGGAGAGTGGAGGCGGACGCGCCCCCAAGTAGGAAGACTAACTAGCACCCAACAGTACAAACGTGCCGTGGTATTACATAGCTAGCGACTTCTTGCCTTTAATCCTGTGACATCAACATACATTTCGGCCGGATATACCGGTTACGTGTCCCGCGCAGCTCCGTTGCACGGATGCCGGCGACTCAAGTCCGATGGCGACGTGAAATCAGCACAGGTTCAGCCTTACAGGAGTAGTAGTTCACCATGTGAGCTGACTGCTTTCTCGTGCGTGAAAAGCTGCCTAGTTAGGTATGTCCGAGACTCCGGATGCAACCAGGTAGAAAGCTTTCAAGATCCGAAAGGCGGCGGTCTTGCTTTGGAAGAGCGCTCTCGGATCACGGAGTCCGAATCTGACAAATTTACCTTGCAGATTGTCCTGGTCACTTGGAAGCCTGAGTGAATGAAGTCATATTTCTCCATCACGACAACACGTCACTGTGTTACCCACCAAGGAGGTTAGCCATACCGAGGACCTGGTTTTTGGATAGAGGAATCCTCAATTCCGTGGCAGTTGTGCAACCTGCCCTGTATGCCAGGGTGGGTTCATCTCCAGGCGTGCCGCACGCATGCTTCTGGGTTTCCTTATCTGTGCAAGGATACAGCAGACGATCCGCTTGGAAAGACCCGGCGTGGGATTTGATGACTGTGTGTCCCACAGTCTCTCAGCATGGTTGAAGTTGAAGAGCTGCTTACCGGGTCGGGTTGATATGTTTCCGGCTCGTGGCACAACATGCTGTTGTTGAATGTCGTTGGCCTGCTCTCAGCACAGCCCTATAGAAAACATGGTCCTTTGCTGTCATAACAGAACCAACAACTCTCATCTGCAACGCCACATCCAACTGATCGGTCCTGAATTGTTCCATGTCCACCACGGAGCCGTGAGCATATAGTTGAAGGACCCCAGGCAGCCATAATGGAAGGTGATTGCCGAGGCACGGAGTTGGCACCGGCGTCCGGAAGGAAGGTCGGGTTAATTTCCAAGACGGCGGTGCGGGAAGTTCTCGGCCGGGCAAGTGTCGAGGCAGAACACATCCATGGCAAGCTGCAATGTGTCGACTCGGCGTGGTGCATGATGTTGGCGCCAACACGAACAATACGAAGTGAAGGGTGAAGGGAAGAATGGCAAAGGGACAGACCATGATCCTGATGAGTGAGTCGTTCAGGTTGAGGCTACTTCGTTCACAAGCAGAGCTATGACAAGATTTGTGTTCGATATTACGAGATGGAATAGTAACAGAAATCCTTGAGGGGCAGATCTTGGAGAATCTGTATGTAAGGCTGAAGACGGCACCCGTGTGGCAACGGCTCTTCCCGGACCCGACTGAAAGGTTCAGTGCCCCTGAAACATCGGCAGTGGGTGGTTGAAAGAAATGAAAGATGGAGAGCCCTGCCTGCCCTGCCCCGCCATCCAGTCTTTGGTGGGGCCCCACATTTGACACATGCCCCCATTTGCCCCTCCCCCAACCCATGTCTCGGGCAGCTGACTCATCAGCTGATAAGAACTTGGAGAGAGTTTTGGCCAGATAAAGAACGATAAGCAAAGGTTGTGCCCAAAAAAAATGCATGCTGCGGTGGGGTGACAAGACGTTTTTTCGGGTCCCCAGCGACACACACACAGAACCTTTTCTCCCTCTGTGAGTGTCCATCGACTTGCGCCTCACCCGTTGTCGAGACCATTCCCCTTTTTCGCGCCTGACCGCAGTGCGCATTTCCAGCGCAGGTTTCATCCGAGACCGTGTCTGGCCCTGCGTGTCTCATTTGTTTGTCACCTTTCAGTCAGTATCATCAACCACAGGCGCCGCATCCCGCCATGACTGTTGTGCCCATCAACGGCGCTGCCCCCCCGGCGGCAGACGTCGCAGCCATCCTCAACACCATCTTCAACGCCACCTCGTCCAACCAATCGATAGAAGCCTGCTACTCGCTCTGCGATCTCCTCATCAACACGACTGGCTTCCGTGGTCTCCATCACTACAACATCCTCGCCGAGATCAAGAAGGCTTCTACCGACAAGAAGAGCGGTTTCCGTCGCGAGGGCGCCCAGAACCTCCTTGGTGCCTTGTTTGAGCGCCTGCCCCCAGCTGCGCCAATCACCGAGGTTGTTTTCCTCATCCAGGATGGCGGTCTTCTCAAGATTGCTCTCGATGCCCTTGCCGACAAGGGCGCCATTGTCCGCGAGGCTGCCCAGTACGGTATCGATGCTTTGTTCGCCAACCTGAGTCCCGAGGCCATGGTTGCTGCTCTCCTGCCTGCCATCATTGAATACATCAAGAAGGCTGGTGGAAAGTGGCAGGGTGTTGTTGGTGCTTTCAAGATCATGGAGAAGATGGCCAACAAGGCTCAGATCACCATCGGAAGCACCAAGGAGCAAGCCGCCGAGCAGGATATCATGCGCGAGGCCATGGGTTCCAAGCTCGCCACTCTGATCCCCATCACCGAGAACGGCATGTTGGACATGAAGACCGAGGTCGAGAAGCAGGCGCTCAAGACAATGTCGGCCATCACGACCCTCCTCTCCAACGACGACGTCGCATCTCGCATCCCTCTTCTTATCGAGACTATGCATCACCCATCGGTTGAGGCGGTGCACAAGGCGATCCACGCCCTCTCCCAGACAACCTTTGTTGCCATCGTCACCTCTCCCGTCCTCGCGCTGCTCACTCCTTTCCTTGAGCGCTCTCTCAACAATCCCTCGACTCCCCAGGAAGTTCTCCGCCAGACCGTGGTCATCACAGAGAACCTCACCAAGCTCGTCCACGACCCCATCGAGGCTCGTACTTTCCTTCCCAAGCTTCAGCCCGGTGTAAAGAGCGTCGTCAACCGTGCCTCGCTCCCTGAAGTCCGTGAAATCGCCACCCGTGCGTTGGCTGTTATGGACAAGGCTATGGGTAACGATCAGTCAACCACCACCACCATTATCGAGCGGACTTCTGCCGAGGATGTCGCCAAGGTGTTGGATCAGGAAATCAAGAAGAATGGCGGCCTGAATGGCGACGAAGCGACCTACAAGCTGGCGGCTCCATTCATTTCTTCAATGGTCAGCGAGGATGCCAATCATCGCCAGCTCGATCGCATCCCGAGCAAGATTGCGCCTTATCTCAAGGATCTGCTTCTGAAGCCCGAGGCTAGCGATGCTGTCGCGGAAGCCATTCACAAGTTCTACGTGGAAGAGGACGAGCGCAAGTACGGTGTTCCAGAAAAAGAGGACGATGGTGAGATTGAGATTGTCAATGCCGACTTCTCCTTGGCTTATGGCGGCATGCTTTTGCTCTCGCACACCAACCTGAGGCTGTTGAAGGGCCACCGTTACGGTTTGTGCGGCCGCAATGGCGCCGGAAAGTCAACCCTGATGAAGAGTATCGCTAATGGAAAGCTCGAGGGCTTTCCGTCTCAGGATGTCTTGCGTACTTGCTACGTGGAGCACAACCAGGGCGAAGACGCCGACATCAGCATTCTCGAGTTCGTTTCCAAGGATCCCACTATCGCCAAGGAAGGAAGGGAGCGCATTATTTCCGTCTTGGAGGAGTTTGGCTTCACGTCAGGTCCCGAGGGCAGGCAATCGCAAAAGGTCGGCTCCCTCTCCGGTGGTTGGAAGATGAAGTTGGCTCTTGCCCGTGCCATGCTTCAGAGAGCCGATGTTCTGCTGCTTGACGAACCTACCAATCACTTGGACGTTGCCAACATCAAGTGGCTCGAGAACTACCTCAAGACGCACCCCGACATCACCAGCTTGATCGTGTCCCACGACTCCGGCTTCCTTGACGAGGTCACCACCGACATCTACCACTACGAACCTAACAAGAAGCTTGGCCACTACAAGGGCAACCTTGCTGCGTTTGTCAAGCGCCGCCCAGAAGCCAAGAGCTACTACACTCTGTCGGCCTCCCTTGTTCAGTTCAAGTTCCCACCTCCTGGTATCTTGAGCGGTGTCAAGTCCAACACCCGCGCCATTATCCGCATGACCAACGTCTCGTACACGTATCCCAATGCCCCCAAGCCGTCCTTGTCGGATGCGTCTTGCCAGCTCACGCTGTCGTCGCGCGTCGCCATCATCGGTCCCAACGGTGCTGGCAAGTCTACCCTCATCAAGCTCTTGACCGGCGAAGTGATTCCCACGACCGGAAAGGTCGAGAAACACCCCAATCTCCGTATTGGTTACATCAAGCAGCACGCTCTCGAGCACGTTGAAATGCATCTTGAGAAGACACCCAACCAGTATCTCCAGTGGCGTTATGCTCACGGTGATGATCGTGAGGTGCACATGAAGCAGACTCGTGCGTTGTCTGATAAGGACCGTGAGCAGATGGACAAATTTGTCGAAGTTGGTGGTGGAAAAGCTCCTCGCCAGATCGAAGCGCTCGTTGGTCGTCAGAAGTACAAGAAGACGTTCCAGTACGAGGTGTAAGTGATAGCCCCAAACTTGAGGCCTTTCCTGATGGTGATCTTTGCTAACATGTAACTGTAGTAAATGGCGTAACTTCTTGCCCAAGTTCAACTCGCAATTCTCTCGCGAGACCTTGCTCGAGCTTGGCTTCGACAAGTTGGTGCAAGAGTTCGACGATCACGAGGCTTCCCGTGAAGGTCTCGGTTACCGTGAGCTTCAGCCCTCCGTCATCAGCAAGCACTTTGAAGATCTCGGCCTTGACCCCGAGATTGCGAACCACAACGAGATTGGCTCGCTCTCTGGTGGTCAAAAGGTCAAGGTTGTCATTGCCGGCGCCATGTGGAACAATCCCCATCTGCTCGTGCTTGACGAGCCGACTAACTTCTTGGACCGCGACTCTCTCGGCGGTCTCGCTGTTGCCATCCGCGAGTTCAAGGGTGGTGTGGTGATGATTTCCCACAACGAAGAATTTGTTGGAGCCCTGGCTGCCGAGACCTGGCACGTTGACAATGGACGGGTCACGCACCGCAGCAACAATGCGATTGCGTTGGATCGGTTCGAGGACAGCGCAAACACCAGTGCCGTCCCTAGCGCCGTCCCCAGCGCTGTTCCCAGCGGGATCAACACGCCTGCTTTGAGCAGTGCCGCTCCCAGCGCCGTCAACAGCGGTGTCGAGGACAACGCCGGCGAAGCCCTGAAGTTCCGGGCGAGAAAGAAGAAGAAGATGACCAAGAAGGAGCTCAAGGAGCGCGAGGCCAGACGCAGGCTGAGACACATTGACTGGCTCAACAGTCCCAAGGGCACCCCTAAGCCACTTGACACGGACGATGAAGCGGACGACTAGAGGCGCCTGCGAGGGACACCAGCATGAAGACGGGTGGCTTTTTGGATGGTTTTCTATATACAGTGGAGACACAGCGATCAACGATATGTAACCTGAGCATGGCATGGCGTCGGTCTGTTTATAACGTAGAGGGTTCCGGGGGCAAGCGTAGAGCGGTTTTCTTGCTAGATTGTGCTCCAACCGGGATGGGAAAAGAATTGGCTTACAAGGGAGGGTCACTAGGTAGAGAAGATAGAGGCGTTTGGCGCTAGACATGGAGCATATATTCAAGGTCTTGATCGTGGTATATTATTCCCGACATGCGAAGTGAATGTCTCCCTTGACTTGTTGGTTTATGGATGCACTAAAGAAGTATTGTAGAAAGAATCACATAACTCCCATCCCAATCACGCCCATTCCCACCACCCCCAAGAATCCCGCTGCTGCCGTCACCTGAGCCCCCAGCCCGGTACTGCTCTGGCTGTTCACCCCGTTCCTGCCAGTCGTTGTCGCCGTCCGCTGTGTGCTTGCGTCCACAGTCGGCTCCGGACAGTCACTAGTGCAAGGCAGCCAAGTGGTGAACGGCGCCGGCACCCTCGTCCCCGTGCGCGTCTCGGCCCCCTTGCTGACCTGGAACACGGGGGTCTGGGACTTGGCCTCGAGGTCGGGCACCTCGGCGAACTCGTCCGGGTTGAGGACGTTGTCGATGATGTGAATCACCCCGTTGGCGAGAAGAATGTCGGACTGGAGGAGCTGGGCCGAGTTGAAAAAGATGTTGTTGCCCGCTTTGGAGACGGTGACTCTGCTTGCTTTGTCGTCGCTGCCCAGTAAAGTGACCAGAGACGAACCGGTGGAATTGTCGAGAGAGGATAAGTCAGAGGAGGAAAGGACCTGGTCGGGGATGATGTGGTATTGGAGAATGGTGGAGAGGTCCTCTCTGGACAGGGGGTCCAGGGCGGAGGCGATGGACTGGAAGGCGGCGTTGCGGGAAGCAAGGATGGTGATGTCCTTTCTGGAGGAGAGGTCGGGGGCCAGCCCGGATTTGTAGAGAGCGCCGAGGAAGGAGGTGAGGTCTTTGTAGGCGTCTCTGGCTGTGAGCTCCAGGCGGGAGGGGGGCACTAACAGGGTGTCGACGATCTGGATGAAGCCGCCTGCGAAGGGTATGTCTTGGAAAGGTGGCTCGAGAATCGTGGAGCGGGTGCCGAGTCCGGACGTGATGACGGTGGTGTCGTCGTGCTGGCGGGAAATGAGGATGTTTTGGCCTTTGGTGACGTTTGTATAGGCTGGGGAGGTAAGGAGGGTGGGGAAGAGATAGGAAGGGCCGGGTGATAGAGAGGAGACATTGACTGAGAGGGGGAGGATGTGGTATTGGAGAAGGGAAGTCACAAGAGCGGAGTCTGTCGGGTCGAAGAGGTGAGATTTGTTGAAGGCTTCGTTGGAGGGCGCAATGAGCTGTGAGAGATGTGAGCATTGGTGTGAGAAGAGGCTGTGTGAGGGAGAACATACGGTCACGCCCCCAGAATGAGGCAGCTGCAACAGGATATCAGGGTTTTGCTACACAACTTAGTTAACAGACGGTTCGAAACTAAAAGCTGTTGAGAATTACCTTGATCAGGCTGTAGTATGTCGAGAGCTCCTCATTCCCAGCAAGAACAGCGCCAAGAGCTTTTGTCTCTGTTGCCCGCCTGGTCTCTCTTGTCCACCAGGCCATGCTTGGTGATGGCACGATCACCAGCACCGCAAGAAGAGAGGCCGAAAGCCTCCATGTTGATCTTGAGCTTCTGTGCATGATGAAAATGTGGGAACATTACTGGATCTCCGTTGTCTTGCAAAAACTCGATAGGGGCACCCGAGACCTTTTGAGTCCTCCTGCCTGATGGGTCCGGTTGTCTCCCCCTCGAGTAGGTATCTAGGCCCTAAAGATGAGGACGGATGTGGCTTCAAAGTCCCTTTTATCGGTGATTGTTAATTGTGGTGTGGCGTTGGTGTTCAAGATATTTGGCAATCACCTCACTTGGCCATTATCGTCCTACACAAACACAAACAAGATGGATTCAAGGAGAAGCAACACAGGTTGACAACACTTTATTTTTATCTCTTTTATTGGCCATATTTTCTCCTGCGGGGACCCCTTTGAGCGGCAGCCAGAATGTCCTCCACGGCTACTGACCGCTTGCCACCTTCCGAGACCCTTCTCGAAAACGCAGCTGGAAGAAAAGAAAGACAGAGCTGGGATCAGATATGCAGATAGGGAATGGATTACCAGCTTTGCAAGCCATCGGGTTCAAGTTCCCGTACTACAGGTGCCACGAGACGAATATGCGGTGTTGTCATCCAGGGCGGCGTTCTTGGCTCAGGTCGCAGTCCAGGTCTAACCAGGCGGGGATGAGGTTCTCAAGCACCACCATGGTTTCTCGTGGCCATAAGACCAGGTGGTTATCGTCTTATCTGTATGTCTCAGCTTGGGTTCTCGATGGGATGGTGCGCGCGCCGCGGCAATTGGCAGCTGCATATGCGGTCTGCATGGCACGCGCTTTTCGATCAAGAACTGTTCCTCAATAAGGTACGAGACCCGATCTTTCCTGGTTTCTTGGCTGTCGCCAGCCTGGAAAACTCCGCCATGATAGGCTGGGAATGTGACGGAAGTTCTGCGTACCAGATATACTGCGCAGGACAGCGCGTGACTGGCAACACTTTTCGAGGTTGCCGGCGTAACATCACGAGTGGTGTTCTGTAACCCGTCCGTTAGAAGGTGAATTTTAGCGCAGGTACAGCGCTGTTGCCAACGTCCCAGGCGTAACGTAATACCACAGCCCTCAACTCAACATCTCAACATCTCAACTTGAAGATTCTCACCATGCCCACTTGCACCGGCAGATAGATCCAGTCGGTCCGTTGCCAACTTTTTATCCTCCATCTCGGCTCCAAATTGTGGCCCTGATGGTGTTGTTATATCGACTGCTCCCACCGCCGGAAGCCTCAGCTGCAACGGATCATGCACAATGACGTGTCAAGGCCCTGAATATGGCTCAATTGCAAAGTACCAAAAGATATCTCATGTGAATAAGTAATTTCGTGTTCCATTCTTGCTATCCAACAATTGGAGGCGGCATCATGCTGCTACCAGGCGTTACCCCAAGGTATTACGCCGCCCTAAAAACTAGCCCTCGTGACGAAGTAGATCAAAAGACATCATGAAAAAATAAACAATAGGTAATTACCAATAAGGTTGTTCCCTCCGCGTAACACAACAAGCAAGTAACCAAAATATCAAGAACCCCAACCAACTCCAAAGTTTCGCCTTCCTACCAATCCCGCCCCGATTGTCTTCCTAGTCTATATGAGTCGTGTATATTGGACAGCAGAAGAAAGTGTTTGTAGTAGTGTTTGTTGATATGGCGCCGGTAATAGCAATAAGTATATTTGGGGCTGTATGTAATATGTATGGCTGCATGTGACAGAAAAAGGAAAACGAGCGCAATGCTTTTTTGGTTTTTTCGAGTTCGTTACCATGAGAAGGTCATCAGCGCAGGGTTGAGCGCAAGTGGGAGCAGGAGATGTGACGCCGCAACCGTCGCCATGGGGAGGATGGCCACGAAGTCGGTAATGTGCCAGCTGTAAGGAATGAAGGGCGCAACGGCGAGAATGATCATGCCCGCAATGAACAGCGTGGCAAAAAGCATCGAGAATTTGAACTGCAGAACGAACATGGCATGTTAGTTTGTGTTCCGTACAGGACAGGATTCAACGTAAAACTTACCTTCTTCAGGACCTTGGGCACCTCGATGAAGAAATTAGAGAACTCGGCCTCCTTGCTGGTGGCACCCCATGTCATGTCAATCTCAAACATGTGTGCCAGCAGGGCCTGCGAAACGTGCAGCGAAAGACCGCCCAAGAAGATGGCCAACAAAAAGGTCCACTTGAAGTTCTCAAAGATGGCGTAGAGGATGTTGCGCTCTCCGACACGGTATCTCATGACAGCCAAGGCGATGTTGCCCAATCCGTTGAACACAATGATGATGGAGAACCAGACCTGCCACGAGTCGACATAGTACTTGTCAAGGTACCCGTTGAACCAGCCCATGAGGAAGTAGTTGACGCTGGTCATGATCCAGGCAGCGCCGATAGCGTAGTAGGTACCGATGTACGAGACGACCGTAATCTTGGAAGTGAACCGGATGTTGGAGAACAGGAAGCGACGGAAGAGAGGAGTGAAGGGGCCCCTCCAAAGCCAAAAGCGGATAGGGTGGAAGAGCAACTCGTTGCAACCGTACGCATACTTTTCCCAACGGGCCAACTCATCGTACACGGTGAGCGACACACCTTCCTTGAACCCTTCACCAGCCCAGGCGGCGAGACGAATGATGTAACCATTGCATTGGAGACGCAGAGACATGTCGAAGTCCTCCGACACGTGGCTTTCCGACCAGAACTTTTCGTATCCATCCTCATCCTCGTACGAGACCTGTTGAATAGCGGACCAGCGGAGAATGGCGTTGTGACCGACAAAGGGGGCGACGTCACCGTTGGAGACGGTGTATCGAATAGCGCTGTAGATGAGGTTGGTGAAGAAGGTGATTCCGTTCTCAAAGTAGGTGTGAACGACTTGCATGACACCGGACGAAAACTGCATAATACCAACATCGGGAGAAAGTTCCATTTCGGAGACGGCATCGAGCAGGCAATCAGCGGGGACACGGGTATCGGAGTCGATCAGCAGGATATAGTCACCGACACGGATGTTACCATCAGCCCAGGCGCGGCCATCGGCCTCGAGGACCTCCTTGAGAGCCCGCTCGTAAGCCATGGCTTCATCGTGCTGAGACCAATCAGGGGTGCGCTGGATCTGCTCGAGCTTCTCCTCAACCTTGCACGAGATCATGAGGGCAAAGTTCATGTTGGAGGCCTTCTTGAACTTGCCCTTGCGCGTGAAACCATTCTCGCCGTGCTTGGGGCGGGCAACCCATCCAATGCTGTGGTCGGCGTAAAACTCGATGCGGGCGCGACGGTCTTCTTCCGAGATCAGCTGCAGACCGTCATCGTTGATGAACATGTTGGCGGATCCACCCTGGAGCTCGTATGTCGACATGGCCTGCTTGATAGACTTGACCGTGGGCGCAATGACACCATTGAGACCTTCCTTGTAGACGGGGCACTGAACAGTGACGTGCGGCAGGATGGCCGACTGCAGTCTCGGAGGCGGGCGCGCCGAGTAGAACTTGGAGTTGATGGTGAGCTGGCGAATAGGACCAAAGATCTGTGCCAAGCAACCGACAATAACCTGAGCAAAGAAGAGCGTGAAGAAGATCTGAACCGGGAACAGGGCCACGAGAGCCAGGCGCATGTAGTTGTTGTCGACCGACACCTCGATGGCGAGCTGTCGAAAGGCAGCGCCCAGAGAGACGGTGACGAGCACAAGCGTCAAGCTGACGAGATATGTGTTGAGCAGATGGACTGGTCTCTTCTCAGGCTTCAGCTCTCCGCTTTCTTCGTCGACTTCAGCCTCGGTAGCGATGGGGAGTCCACCCTTCTCCTCCTCATCCTCCTCAGCACCAGCCTTCCACACCAAGTCCATCAGTTCCTTCTCGATGCCCCTAGCTCTCTCCACCAAGTGCAGCGCCTCGTCATCCCAGACAATCAAAAGCCCTTCGGAAGCAACAAAAGCGGCGAACTGGTGTTTTCTAGCGCGCGGAAGGTCATCAATGGTGGGGAGAATCTGAACGCGCAAACCGTTCATCAATGGCACGTCGACGGCGTCGGGTGACCACGCCAAGAAGGTCTTGATAACTCTGGAGTTGACAGTCATTGCGCACTACCAGCCTGGGTTAGTATACACATGGGTGCTTTTTTTTCATAAACAATACACATACCTGAACGTTGAGCGCAGCGCAAGCCATGGCGAATGGGGAGTTGCCGAGTGATGGCGGGCAGGCCATGTACTGTCCCCTTGACTTGCGCAAAAGCACACCCTCAATCTCACCGCTGCCATCTGACACCCACAAGTGAGAGCACTGCTGTTGGTAGAGATAGTTTACCATGACCTCGTGCTTAATGTCATCTAGAAACATGGAACTCCCCGTCGACTTGATGGACCGACCGGATAGCGATTGCGGTCTCGAGCTTCCCCGTGGCGTGGGAAGCTGAAGCTCATGATCATTGTGGCCAAACCGTTCTGATGGCGGCTTCTCGGAAACTGACGACTGGCCTTGCTGATGTCCATGCTGTCTCGGGCCTCGCCGTGGTTGTGGAGGCTGCAGTTGCTGTGACTGTTGCTGCTGTGGTGTTTCCTCTGGCTTGCCGGGCTTCTCGGCCTTGAAATAGCTGCCAATACCCATGGCTGGATCGGATCGAGGCACCCGGGCCTCACTCGATGAGAAGGAGACGTTCCCAAGGTGCTCTTGCCGGTCGAAGTTCAGTTGGTCCCGGGTCCGGATGAGCGGGGAGACCCTTAAAGTTCAAGCCCCGTGTTCAAGAACACAGAAACTAGGCACGCCACCTGGACCAGCAACAACCTGAAATACCAAGTCCCGTCCGTTCGACGTCTATATATGGTCAGCAGCCGCCACCACTTATTCCGCCCTCACACAAAGACATACTTGATTGAGAACGAGTGGAAGAATTCGTGATGCTTGGGCGTGAAGCGAGTATGGCACCAAGTCGAGGTAGCGAGCGGACGGCTTTCTGTTATGCTCAAAGCCGGAGGAGCGAGGGGTCCGTGGGATTGCTGAAGGTGAGTGAGACAGCAGACCCGGCGACTTGGGTTGAATGCAGTGCGGTTCGTGATCGACCGTCGTGGAGTTGGTGGTGGGCGCCCGAGCTTAGGTCCAAAGCTCCTGTTCCTTGATCCCGAGCCTTCCAGGAAAGCACTCTTGACTTTTTTTTTTTGCAATCCGAAAATCTGGAGGAGAAGAGCGAGAGACTGGTGACAGGGAGGGGGAAGATCAAAAGAGTGGACAGCCACTGGAGCTGGGATGCAAGCCGCCCCCGGTTCAGAGGTGATTGGCCCCGGGGGGCCTTGACGACGCACCGAGCCCAGGCGCTTGGCAACTACCCCTGTCTGTGTGGTGTTCACAACAGGGATCAGGGACTTGGAGGCCCGTGGTGTAAGTGATAGCGGAAGCTGCTTTACCGGTACGTAGTGTACTCTTCCACCTCGGTCACGCTGTCACCGTCAGTGTTTTTCGTCCAAAAACCAGGAATTCTTGACACCCACATCCTCAAGGAGGGTCGCCGTGGGCTTGTTGGTAACTCCTTTTGGTGTTTTTGAGTTCAGTTGCTCTCAGAAACCGGGCAAGACTAGGTACACTTCCAGACCGTTCAAGCTGGGAGTGAGGATTTCCAGATGGACAAGGCCAGGCGGTTCGTTGTCGCCGCCGCCATTTTTGGGCGTATCGGTAGGCCGGTGCTTGGCGGTAGGGGAAATTCCATGGCGTTTTCCCAGCGCCTTTGGAAACGCTAGTGTAGTGGGAAGAAATGCAAAGTGTTTGTTTTCCTTGCTCGACGCTTTCGTATTTTTCGAGAGCAAGAGTGGGTGGGTATGAAAGTTTCAAAGGTAATACGAATACAGTAATCGTCACACCAGAAGATGGGGTGCCGATTTTCTTACTGACCCACTCACAACGAGACCCTGACAGGGGCAGAAGCATGCAGCCCGCTCAGCTCTTTCATGGCAGCCACATTTTTGCAATATTTTAAATAATTCAATCCATTTCTTGCACTGCACCTTCACCCCTATCTCACTCACCTCTGCAGCCTTTTTCTCTCTTCATGAGCTATTATGCAGAGAACTAAGCCGTTGGCATCCGTCAGGCGTGCAGGAGTCCACTAGCCATGTTGTTGTGCTGGGGACACCTTCAGCTGCTTGCTGCTTCTTTCTGTCAGCCCGGACCGAAGTCGATGGAGAATCTCGAGATCAATGGAGGACTCGCACAAATCTCTCATTGTCAAGTGTGGTGGGAAGCATCCCTCACTTGTACATTTACATGGTGTACGTTACTACACTACTGTGAGGCAACGTAGCAATGGTGGTGTGAGGTCAAGAGACAACAGGACAGGTCTAAATCGGGAAGGCACTGGTGGTTTTTTAAATTGTTCGTCGGCATGTACCGCGCCCATCGCATCTTTTTGGTGGGTGAACAAGTACCTCAGAGCGGCACCCTGACGGCGGCCCACTGTGACAGTGACAACCCTGCCCTGGCTCACCCTTCGCTGTGGTGACCAACTTGGTCAAAGCATCTCGACACCCGTACAATAGTGCATTGAACAACTGCACAATATCATCAGCTTCAGGCTTTCAAAGAGAAGTGAGGTGGTCGAAAACTGACGCCGCTGGAATTGTTATCTCCATCGAGCGGAATCTTGCAAAGCCAGTCTGACACTGTAAGGTATAGAATAATGCCGGCTTATGCTGGGAATATTGATCGCTGTGCCCCTCCTCTCAGAAACCTTAAATGCAGCGCCGCGAACAAATCCCCGCAAGGGGAACATGGGAGGGTCTGGCCTTCCAGTCAACAATGGAGATGAAAAAAACGGTCAGTCTTGGGCTGCAGCTGGTTTGTTGGCAGAGCTCGCACTCGGATCGAGAAGGAGGGGAGGCAATTGTTGGCCGAGGTACCTGTCCTACCTATTTTTGGCCCATAGCGTTGCTGCTGCTGTCTTCTCGTATTCCCCTATCTCTGTACAACGCGAACCCGCCAAACAGAAAAATTCCGACATCTCGATTGGTCAAACGCTGCCCAATCCCGTGCCGACTTGTCGCTGATAGGGACCCAAACAAAACCAGGAATCCATTATCATCAGATCGGTCCAGATTCCCTTGCCCTCCCCGTTGCTTCGCCAATCAGTGACGTGACGCATTATTGAAGACAATAAGCACAATCTCCACCATCGCCATCTTCGAGCAAGTGGTTCATCCGAGCAAGAGTCAGCCGCGGAGGGGGCAGCTAATATCCGAGACCGTGCACTCTTCATTTTCAACGATTGCGCAACAGCCAGCTGACAGCACCGACCTGAACCGTGCCACCAAAAACCCTGTGCTTTGGTAGCGATGGAGAGGCTCAACAGATCGACTCAGGGTTCAGTGTTGCAATCCCTTACCCAACGATGCCATGTTGATGATGGCAACACATGATGTTCAAAGAAGCTCCGCCAGGTCTCGGGATGTTCTAAAACTTTCGGTTATCGGCCATCTGCATGTCTCAACTCAACCCTGAAATGAAAAATCTGCAGCGCCATCTTGGCCGGACCAAATTGCTGGGCTCCGCCGACATCGATCATCCATGATGTTGGATGCCGACAGGGCTGTCGGCTGTTGAGCAAGATCATGATGTCTCCATAAGTTCTCTTGCCGTTGTGGAAACAGGGGAGAAAAAAACTAGGTAGAGTCGGGGTTCTCATTTTATCGGCAACATGCACGGCTGCGTTGTCAGTGTCAATATCACAGCGGAACGCTGCACAACAACACCGTTGGCTTCATGTTTTCAGCTGACAGCTGCGCAATGGCTTTCCCTTCGTTGGGACTGTGCGGCCGCACTATGTCTCACTATTGACATTTCCCCCATGGTAGAAGCCATCTCCACCGTCTGGAGGCTCCGAAGACGGCGGCACTGGTGGTATTTCGAGAGCGCCGGCGCCGCCAGGCACGTTTTGGGCACGTTTGGGCACCATTCCAGGAGGTTTCCACCACGGTGTTCCCAGGCCTCAGGAAAATCTCTAGCGCTACACAGTGGAGTCCCACAACAACCTGGAAGCCCTATCTGTCAATTACCTTGGTGCCTGAGCTTTGGTCTCGTCAAAACATGCTGCCAAGCTTGTGCCAAACCGCGAACAAAGCGGGCGAGTACCATCGCGCTGTGATGCCAATGGTGACTGTTTGCACAATCTGCAGGCAGACCTCCTTGAAAGCATTCAAGACTAAAAGCTCGGTGTTGCGACGCATTCCCTCCTGGTCAACCATGGCTCACCGAGACTCACCGTCTGTTGGCACCACTAGATTTTCAGACTGACGGCTCCTGCCGCGCGCTTCAGGTGAGACAAACACAAACATGAGGGGACGTACCTTACCTTGCTGCCGGCTGTGTGAGACGCCAACGTGACAGCATAAGGTAGGCAAGGAATGGGTAGCTGCGCCCTTGATACTCTGAAAATAACACCAAGAGTAAATTGAAAGGGTGAACAATGGGCGAGGAATTGTACGGCGGCAGCGGCGGCGGCAGTTTGCATGCATTCCCGCCCCTCCGTCACTCGTGTTTTGATCCCAGCCCGGGTCCCGGTAACAAGCACCTCAGACCATGGCGGACTCAACTCAATGCGGATGTCAACAAAGACGTATATGTACTATGGACGTCCGGTTAGCTGGCTGGGCCCGGATCGTATCCACGGCATGGTGCAGAACCTAGAAGGGTCACAAATCCATTGCGTCGATGATCATCCCTCACCTGCAGCGATAACCGTGTTAAAAGCTGACTTTGCTGGCACTATTATTCTTGTTGTGGTGTCCGCTCTACATAAAAATTGGAGTGGATCATATCTGCAAGAAGTCGGTTCTTCGGTAGACAAATACGAGCTTTTTGCGCAGTTCGGAACGTTAGATGCAGCTTACGTTCTTGGACTCAAAAGACGGCCCATCTCTTGGCTGACGAGGAGAGAAAAGACCTCGGAACATGGCAAGATTCTATGCTTCTCTGATGTATAAGATGCCAGGAAGAGAGACATCTTGGTCTTCGTCTACCATTAACTGCTTCACACCTTGGATGTTGTATCTATGCAGTCAGCCCGGCATCACTTTAGTCCTCACCGAGTCCGAGGATCGATAACAACAAGACCAAACCCAATTGCAACAATGACGTTGAAGATACAGACGGAAAAACGGTTCGGCATGGTGGCACAACATGGCGCTACTCCTCCCGTCCGTCACCACCATCATTCTGGCCCCCACCATTTACGGTGGCGTTCGACCATCTCCGGACGGGAACCAAGAGTACAAGCATGTGATCAGTGTGTAAACGCACATCATTGCCCTTCTGGGGAATTTTGGGTACTCATGATTGATGAACAAAAAACGCTCGCTGTAGATAATAAATGCGCACTCATGTTGTTGCTTCGTCTCGGCGGTGCCAAAATAAAAACCGTGTCTCTCATCGTCCCCAACCCTTGATGGATAGATACCAGATAGTTACAGATCATACAAAGAAGCAGTTATTACGATATAACCAAAAAAAAAAAAAAAAAGACATTAAAGCCAATCTATAAATACCCCCAAACACCCCGAATTTCCCCCAGAAAAGGAATAACCCTACTTTGTTGTATGTTCATAAAAATGCTAACAGCAATATCCAAAACTCAGAGCTCACCCTCGTCACCGTTGCATTGCTGCCACATGATGACCTTGCTGACCTCCATCTGCGGGGACTTCCACGTGGGCAGCCACTGGTTCTTGGCCTGCCAAAAGTCCTTCCTGGCGTTCTCGGAAGCGTCCAGCCAGGGCTTGCCGTTGACGTTATCCTCGAACCATCCGTTGGTACCGCCGACGGCCACGTTGAGAATGAGATAAAACTTTTGGTCAAAGGGGGTGTTGTACCCGCCGCCGGCCCAGGGGTTCTGGATGCGGGTACCGTTGGTGTCGGCGGCCGGGAAGTTGCCGCGGTCCCAGAGGGGGGTGTCGAAGTTGGCGTAGAGAACCTGGAGGAGACGCGAGTTGACGTAGGTGAAGAGATACTTTTGCGACCACTCGAGGCCAAAGGTGTTGAAGCCGGCCGAGTAGGTCGTGTGCAGCGCGGGGCGCTTGACGTTGGTGCGCCACCACGAGTCCTGGGCAGGGGTAGGACCCCAGTGGAGAGCCGAGGACATGATGTTGTTACCACCTTGCGGGTAGGTGTAGTTGTTGCCGCGGCTTTCGACAATGTCGATCTCGCCCGACGCAGGCCAGGGTCCGTAGGTGTCCTTGACGGGCATCATCCAGATGGCGGGCCAGAGCCAATCCCCCTCGGGAAGCTTGGCCGTGACTTCGACACGGCCATACTTGATCGCGGCCCCAGGCCTGGTGTTGATACGACCCGACTTCACAGGTGGCACAATGCTAGAGTTACCGGGGTTGATGTTGGTGACAGCAATGCATTGCTTTGTCTCGGTGGATGTGCAAACACCCTCATCGATAAGATTGATGGTGTGGTTCTGTTCGATGTACTTGTCATCGGTGAGGGTCGCCTTGATAAAAAGATGGCCATTCTCAACGTAGACATTCTCGTCGCCTGGTGTGGTCATGTCAAATTCGCCATTGCTGTCAAGATTTGTCAGTCTCTGCGCGGACAGTCAACGTTCGGGTTCGGACTTACCCGAATCCGCCCAGCTGCACCTCCTTCATCCAGACATCAGAGTTGAAGCCCCGGCTAAAGTCCTCCTCCAACACTGGGCAGTACTTGTGCTTCACCACACTGCGCATGCCGTCCCACACCAAGAAGCCCGAGATTCCCAATCCGACGATGATGCCAATCACGGGCAGGATTGTGACCCATTTCTCCTTGGGATCAACCGTCTTGGTCCATGGCTTCTCCACCTCGCCCTTGCGTACTCGCCGGGAGTGGAAGTACCGCTGTCCCCTATCCTCATAGCGAGCTCCAATGGCTGAGGAAGAGTCGAAGCTGCTTGGTGGGCGTGATACCGAGGGACTCGAGAAAGGGTTGCCATTGTTGACCGATCTCTGGGAAGCTTGAGACTCGACACCATCGCCAAACGGGTTCCGCCCGTCTGGATCGTTCAGCGAGCCCGGTCGTCGTGGTGTTGGAGCGGCGCTTGAGTTCACTGTGCCTGGTTGGCCAGGGCCATAGTAATCTTGGTGATCCATGGGAATATTTGTGAGTAGGGTGTCTGGGACGACGAGTCCTAAACCGGTCTGCTACCTATCCCGAGTCGGCGGAACCGGAACACTGCGCCGTCGAGGAGGTTGTAAGTCGGGGTCAAGTGTTATAGCGTCAGGTAGGTAGGCTGTAAGATCAACGAAAGTAAACAACCTAGGAAAACGATCGTGGGGCAGAGGAGGGGTTGGATGGCCGTGATGGACACAAGTCTGGTGTTGCAGCAAGACAAGCACAAAAGCCAAAAAACGAGAGACGAGTGCTCGGTTGGAGAGGAGAGCTCCGCACCGACAGCAAGATGCTGGTTGTAAAAGTGGGATGAAGAGGCAGCGTTACGCTGGATGCCCCAAAAAGGGATGGTCACAGGCCCGGGCACTTCTCTGGGCAGCTGAAGATGGCATCCAGAGTTGGCCATGCAGTGTGCGAGAGTTTTCCGGCCAGGGGCCCCCTTGTCCGTTCGTATGGGTGGAGCCATCGTGGTCGCTGGGCTGCAGGGGCCAGGCAGAGCCAGGGCATATGCCTGCCCCTTTCGGGGTAAGCGGTAAATCTCGTGCTTGTTTGGTGACAATTGACTTTGACAGCTTCCACAACCCCACCGAAGATCACCGGCCAGATCTTCAGTCAGCAACAGCCGAACGATCTGCGCTCAAGAGCCGTGTTCTCGCCAGGCCCAGATGAGCGGTTCTTCAACCAGCTCCCAGATCATGCTGGTCTTTTTGGGGGATAGACCACCATGGACCCTGAACGGTTCAACCACGCACCAGCCTGACGAATCCAAAGACAGAATTGCGGTCGTGTTCCCCTACCAAAAAGAAACCGCCGGCGCAAAGCCATCCTGCCATCTCTCCGCTCGCCAATCGATTCGATGGAGAGGAGTTTTCTCGGTTGACAGCGTGGCTAGCGTTTTGGAGCAGAACGCGCGGTGCTTGTTTGGTATTCCATAGGAACGTAAGTGAATTTCACAGTATGTACGAATACAGCCGTAATTTTCATCTTTCAGCTTCGCGCCCAGTTGTTCTGGGCGTCGGTTAACGAGGGGTCTCATCGGACTGTGGCTGGGCGCCTTCCCCCTGTTCCTGCAGCTTCCCCTGCCCACCGTCTTCTGTGTACATAAAGCCCGTTCAAGTTAGTGTAGAAGAGATTAGAAGAGAAAACCACGCAGTAACCAGTTCCGGTATCCGAGTTTCCCTGTTGAAGGGTGCTCATTTCCACAACAGTTCCCAGCGCATCGATAGCGCCCTCGACTTTTGTTGCCACAGGGCAAGGAACGCCTGGTTCTGGATGGATGCCTTTTGGGTCAGTGCAAACGGGCCTCAGGGAATGTGATTGCTTCCTTTGCTATGATGCCTTCCAGCCGCAAACACCAGTGAGTATTGCAATTTTACTGAGTGGAATTTTGAGTGCTTTTGAACAGAGCTGAGAATCGCCGAGCCCGTCCGGCTCAAGTTCACGGTCTGTTTGTTTGTTGACGAGGAGAATATCTCATCAATGATGGTATCGAGCACGGGCAGGTTTCGATAGTTTCACCAGCCGCATGCATGATTCCAATCTTCGGAGGCTTTTCTCCATCCCAGTGGAAGCCAGAGACAAGCTTCTGAAGATCGAGAGCCGCAAGACGTCCCATGGGTGTTGGAACGTTATCTGCTGCGTGGGGGTCGAATTTCCCCTTTCCCTATTCCCTGGTCCTCAGCCTCCAATATTAATGCGGTTTTTCTCTTGTCAGTGCGGTGCCCATTCTCCTGCACGCCACTGATAAGCTGGATGCATTCCCACCAGCGCCGACGCACCCAGCCAACAGCGCCCCCTTATCATTACAAGACGAGCTCGGTGGGATGTGCCTCACGCCCGATCAAGCTTCGTTGGAGGCTGCGGCAAGGCACGCAGTGCATGATGAAGAGGCTTGATGAGAGTCCAGCTCGACTGTTCTCGGCTATGAATACGTCTTGCCAATGCAGTCTGTATCGGAAAGGGGCTTTAGTGTATAACCACGCGATAGGGCTAGCTGACAAGTGCGCGAGTACGTTGCAGCTCGGGACTGGCGACATCTCCCCCCCCTTGTGAGGCTCTCACCGCTGCCAGCCTTGTGAAGAGTCCACCTTTGCCTGTGGTCCACACCGATGTGATGTCCCACCCCATCAACCCAGCATACCTGCAGTCCACATCATGCAACGTCAAGTTCCCTGTAAATCATCTCACGACCTGCCCGGGTCTCACCGCCATCGCTTGACCTCGTTGAGCCCTGGAGATCTCCACCTCCAGACTATGTACTATCAATCTTTATTAACAGCTGAGATAAGTTATCAAGTGCCTAAGGTACGAAATGTCTGTCTCCCAACTGCATCAAATTCTGATGTGGTTGGCAAGTAAATGACACGAATATGCCAGACACAAGTCGATCGTAACCTTGACGACGAGCATGTTGTTGGACATGGTCAACCTGACTCCTGTGATACTTTTTCTAGCATCTGTTGTGTTGTAAAGTCCATGTTAAGACGGGTCATTCATACGACTGCTTGCTCTAAGACCACTGCATACTGCGTACGGTGTGTCCAGTCCCTGGTTATGTACATACATCCACAACGGCACAATTAAGCAACAAGGCAGGACAGAGAACCAACATGACATGTACTTACCATCTCTTGAAGACAATCATTTCTTTATTATCTCCTTAATGGTGGCAAGGGAAGTGTGATGACCGTAGTATGAGTGAGCAGGCACAAGCAAAGACTTGAGGTCCTCACTGCATCAAATCCCAAACGTAAAACGGAAGGAGACGGGCTTCCAAGGTGCATATAATAGGCCTTGAAGGCGAGTGACCCTCATGCTGACTACAACAGCACTGTGACGCTGAACAGGAATGGATGCGGCGGTGATTACCGTTACTAAGCCTCCATCTAGGCAGTAAATTCAAACCATAGCAGACAGAAATAGCAACGCGAGATGGCCTGAATCCTTTTTTTGAGGTTAGAGGGTATCTTTAGGTTGCAATTCTAAGACCCCAGAGTGTGTAAATTGTCTTATTTTGCCCATAACCAATTTTGGCTCGCCATACTTCAGGAATCAAGCTTGAGGTACAATACAGGCATCGCAATGCTCGAAAAAGAGACCTAAGCTCAAAATTGGTGTGGATGCGGGCTGTCTGTGCATCTGTCTGAGATTTGAGTGTGTAGACTCTGCAATATTCGAGCAACGTAAACCTAACCTACCTTAGGTAGGTAACCAAATCATCGATGTGCAGTCGGTGATGAGTTAGCTTAGCAGTCTTTCTCTGTCAAGCAGAAAAATAACAACATGATAATGACAGGTACCAGCCTTCTAGAGAGCCTGTTTCCAACGATGGCTCGAGTCACCTTGCTTGGGCCGTTCTGGGAACGAAAACCCGTCTCTGACGATCTGGGAAGATTAGCGGAAGTCAGACATAACTCACGAGTGGACCGCAAACAAAACCGCTTTGCGATGAGATCTGACATACCATGGTGACAGTCATCGATATTACAGCCTCTTGTTTCCTACCTACCTTTCCCCTCTGTTACGTGACCCCTCGCTTTCGTGTCTGTACCCCTGAGCCCCTGATACATGTCTGGCTGGCGTTTAGTCTTAACCCTTGGGCACTCAACACTCCACCCAGGACCCAGCAAAATCTCCACATCGATTAGAGATCTTGCCAAAGTTTCAACAAGTCAAAACCCCTTGTGGTGTAGTTGGCTATCACGTTCGGCTGTAAAGGAATTTATTGATGACCGAAAGGTCTCCGGCTCGATTCCGGACGAGGGGAACTCATCTTTTGCACTTTTTCACTCAATATCTTTGTGATAGATTTCTTTCTATTTGTTTTGTCAGTGTCTTCCTTTCAATGCTGTCTCTATCATCTCATGTATACAGCTGCTGGTATGAAATGAACAAGGCCATTAAAGCGCTGGGTCAGATTACCTTAGTCATATCCAGTTCCTCTTGGAGCCAGGGGAGCCGCTAGTGCAGTTTGACTCATTCCCGGATCCCCAGTTTGATGTGTTGCTGAAATAGGCGATGGAAACGAATGGAGATTGTTGCTTCTATTTTGCCAACTATGCGAGGACTGGTGGACCAATCCAGAGGGATCTATCTTGGTGCGTGCATGTGAAAGTCTTCTCGAACGGATTTCTCTGTCTAAGTCTTCATGATGGATGTAAGACGCGTTGAAATCTGGAGAAATATCTCAAAAGTGAAGATGACAATATGGCTGCCTGAAAGGAAATCCCGAGTTTGTATAGTAAATTGCCACGTGCGGGTGAGGTGAGCACTCAATCGAAACGTTGAAACAAACACCATCTATTTTTGCCCTAGGTAGAAAACATGGAGCCCAGATCGATGCGGCAAGAGTGGCGGCCCGACTGTTTCGAAACCTTGGCACCTCACCACTCCCGAGGACCAGGGCCGGGGTTAGGATCCATGAGGTATTTCGTACGGGAGCTCGGGGACCAGCCTTTGGTGTTGCTGACATACGGGTTGCCACGTCGGGAAGTTTTGGTACGAATGTATCCTTCTCATTCGTCCGGCAGCTGTAGCCTTCTCGGCTGCACTACCCGTACCGTTCTTAGACGCTTCGCAAATGGATGCTTACGTCAGAACTTGAACCACGAAGCTCCGTGGGATCGAGTGAGGCAACGCTAGAGCAGTTTGCCATCGAGTTTTCATTGAAGATGATGTTTATCGTGAGCGTGGCCATATGGCGATGGGTTCAAAATGAGATTCATCAAGCTTTGGGGCTCTGGACGAGACCAAGGCTTTCCTATTAATAAGGTACTGAAGACACGGACTTGGACGGACACTTCAACACTAGCAATAGCATCACCACTTCAACAATACTTTACCTCAGGCTAACGTGACAGCCATACTGTAGAAGCCATACCAAGCTAAGAAGCAGAGACAGCACCCCAAAGCACCAAGATGGATCCAACCACTTATCCCCCTCCCCCAGGCCAAACTCGCCCTTATGCCCCCCCAACAAGATCAGGAACCGTCCGCTTCCGCATCCCTTCCACCAACGAAATTGCGGAGACTTCGTACTCGATCTGGGGTAACCTTTCAAGTAAAAAGGTCCCCTTGATTTGCGTTCATGGCGGCCCTGGCATCCCCCACGATTACCTGCTCCCAATCTCTCTCATTAGCACCGACTACACGATCCCCGTCGTGCTGTATGATCAAGTCGGCTGCGGCCGGTCCACCCGCTTTCCCACGCACAAATATCCCCCAAGCTTTTTTACTATCGATCTATTCCTTGCCGAGCTTGACAACTTGATACGCTCCTTGGGAATCACCGTCTACGACTTGTTGGGTCATTCTTGGGGTGGCATGCTCATCTCCTCCTACGCTCTGACCCAGCCGGCTGGCCTCCGCAAGCTGATACTCTGTTCGACCCCTTCCGACATGAGGACGTTTGTTCAAGTGGGTGCCGAACTGCGGTCTTTCTTACCCCCGGGAATCCAAGCTTCGCTTTCCAATCCCTTGAACCCGGAGCAAACCGCTGCTACCATGGAGCTGCACCGACACCATCTATGCCGAGTCGAGCCGTATTTCCCGGTGGAACTCATGACTTCCTTGCAGAGCCTGGCCGAGAATGACACGGTTCACAATGCAATGAATGGAGGGCCCAGCACACCTACCAGCGTTGACATCACGGGATCTTTGAAAGACTGGAGCGTGGTGTCAGAGCTGGGATTGGTGACGGAGAAGACGGTGCCGGGCGGGGTTTTGTTAATAAACGGGTATTTTGACTCGACCCAGGATGCTTGTGTGCTGCCTTGGTTCGTGAGGGCCAAGGCAAGAGTCAAGTGGGTGCAATTTGCGCTGAGCTCGAGCATGCCGCACTTGGAGGAGACGGATAAGTTTGTAAAGGTTGTGGGGAGGTTCCTGACGACGCATCTTTGATCAGGAGGCTCGCCGTGGTTTACTGTTGTTATTCTATTCCTTTGTCTTTTCTTCTTCCTTTTCAACACCAGAAAACACTGTTGTATGATGCTACTAGGCGAGTTCATAATGATATAGCTTCACTCTTATTTATCGTCACACCACCGCCAGGGCTTTTTACGCATCTATGTGTGAAGTGTTCAAAAGGACCGAAATTGGCTGGCCTCGTACCGACGGTGAATCCGTGTGTTATTCAGGGGTAAAACACAACAATGCCTTGGAATTGGCTCAATTATCATCCCCTGCGAAAAGAGCGGTTTCCAGAAACACCTTCTACGCTGATTTATGAGTTTCAAACTTAACCGGGTACAATGATTTCGTCACTCCTTCAACTCTCTGCACTTCCGCTCGTAGATACATAGGTCATCTCAATCCAGCTCCCCAAAAGTCTCATCCTCCCCAAACTGAATTCTGTAGCACACCTTCGCGTACCCATCCGCTGCGAGGGCCAGTTCATGGGATCCAGTTTTGTAATATGCATTCTTCAGGCACATCCAACAGTCAAGCAACCCATTCCCCATGAACCCCCATTTCTTGACAACCAAATCCTGGTTCGTTCCCAGACTCCCGCCCTCAATCACAAACCCCAGGCACTGTAGAGCTTTTAAGCCAAGTTCGACCGCCTTCTGTGGATTAGGAGCAATGCCCTGCCCTGGCAGTGTCAAAGCGCACGCAACGTCCCGATATCCTCCCCACAGGGCAATACGCGGCACTTCTTCGACGGGCTTGGTGTATGTTCCCTCTAGCTCAGCAAGCAGGGCACTGCTCTTGCGAATCACGTTGGCGATGCTGCCGGTCCCACCGTAGCTTCCACATCGAGTCAGGGGACGGAGTACTGACTGAAGAGACTCTGCCAACCTGCTTCTCTTGGCGATAACCGCGTCGCTTGTTTGGTCGCCATCCTGGCATAGAGCACAGTCGCAGGCAAAGGCCCAGTTTTGCACAAATTTCTGCTGTCGTTGCGGAGTGAGGTGGCTCAGGTATTGGATTGTGATCTCCGTATTGACAGGAAGGTCCTCGGTTGCTCGGACGATCATCATGTCCCCGATGAATGAGCGGTGGGCGTTGCTGATGCAGGAATGGTTGATGTGCGATGCGAATGCCCAGAGACCGCATGAGGGAAAGTTGTGGAAGCTAGTATGGAGTCCGATGAGTTGGCGGCGCGCTTGAGCGGCAGCCCTATCGGATAACAAGCAGCCAAAATTGTTCAGGAGGAGAATGCGGGTGAGGAGAAAACTGTTGAATCTCTGTAAGCCTATTGATACCGTTGACAGCCGGAAGAAAGCAGATGGACAGGGGAATCTTACGTATCAAGGACGGGGTTTCCATCGATAATGCCAAAGGTACCTTGAACTGGTTCGTATGAGCCGCGGTGGAGGTTCTGGACAAGAGAGGCCAAAGAAGGATTCCGGTACAATTTCTGCACCAGCATAGTGATGAGTTCAGGCTGTGCTCCTGTGGTGAAACTGTTGGCGTTGACGTCAATCAGGATGCTTGTGTCGAGTCTGCCGGCGCTGTTGACTGCTCCATCCTCAGAAAAGGCATACACAAATGCCTTTTCACAAAACAAAAGATCGCCAGCCTTGACGGCTTTCGTGGTGAAAACGCCTTTTCCACGGCATCCGGATTGCCGAACTTCCACAGGGCCGATGTAGGTCGCATGGTCCAGCCAAGGAGGGCGAAGTTGGGAAGCCTCTGCTTGGAGTTTCTTGAAGTGGTACTTGCCGGTCGTCTGTTCAGCAAGCCGATTGACTGCTGCGTTGAGTTTGGCTTTGGCCGCTGTATTGTTTGGATAGTTGACACGAAGCTTTGTAAGAACGTCGCAACATTCTCGGAATCTCTGGAGGCCATACAACGCCTGGGCTTTGCGGAACAAGGCTTTCTCACCTGCTTTTGTAGCTGTATCACTCAACAAAGATTCGACATCTGCAAGGGCTGCGTCAAAGTGATTGGTTTTGAGAAATGCCAAGGACCGGTTGAGCTTGATGGTGTGGGATTCCTCTGTCGTGGGTGAGGAAACAAGAGCTCTCGTGTAGCTGTCAAATCATGTTAGTCAGACCGAGCGTGTCCAAAGATTTCGCCTGCTTACTATTCGACTGCAGCCCGATACCTCGATTGGCCAAAACAGTCGTTACCCTTTGCCTTCCAGAAGCTGGCGCTCTGGTCTTGAGGACTTTGGAGGTCCGAACGCCAGCAGGATGGAATTCGGTCATCATGTGCAGGGAGGAAAACAATGTCAGACACATGGTCGGCACGCAATCCATGCCCCCCATCGGCTGTTAGCTTCAGGTATGGGTCCTTGATGATCAACACTGTACCCGGGGCCAAGATATCTTCAGGTCTAGGCGTAGTGTCAACCTGGTGATAAAGCTGCAGCAACAAGACCTCACCCCTTTCGTCTTCAACGATGGCCATGACAGCAGTGATCCAATCTTGAGGGGTAACTACCCGCACCAGCAGATAGGTGCCCCTGTGATGAGTTTCGAGAACAAGATCGTCGATCATGATTTTGCTCAAGTCGGAAAGCGGTTGGGCACATGGTGCGTAGGGCGAGGGGATAAACGAGGTCCGCGAGACGAGAAGACCGGAGAACTGATGTCTATGCACTGACAGGCGGGAGAAATTGAATCGCAGAATTGTTTCTTCGCGTCGATTCTTCCTGGCAGGCCGTTGCCCTGCGCGAGACTGAGCATTGCGAAGCATTCTTTTCTGCTCCTCAATGTGCGCAACAATTTGCGGGAAATCTTGCGCTTGGTGCGTGTTCATCGTGCTTGACTGACTCGGTGGCAAGATCAAACCTAGGGGGAAAAGATGAGGGATAGAGGTAAGTGGAATGAGAAGTTGGTTGATGAAAAAAGTTGATGTCCCTTTTTCAGCGTTTGATGTTGTCATGGCACACTACCTACATAGTTGGCCTCAGTGCAGTGTTTTCCAATAAAGATCACCCTGTTCCTCCAATCATTGCATTCATTATAAAGCGTCAACAAACAGAAGATCCGAAATAGCATGATATTTATTAGCTCTCTCTTAAAGTCAGGTACAGATGCAGGTAGCCAGTCCAGTCATAGTACTTGACTTCAGTTTGCCATTATCATTGGCATTCGCACCTGACCAAAGCTACCCTGGTTCTTCACTGTTTGCATTGTTAACGGTGCCGTTGTTTGTGAATTACCAGGCTTCGTATCACAGTTTTGAGTACCGCGTTTGAGTCCATACTGCCTAGGTACATGTAGTGAAAGTTGAGGTCGACGAGGGAAACAATGAAGGCCTTGAGGTACATGCCCAAACCACCACAGAAGTCAGTCCACACTGTGTCCGAATCGTGAAGAGTGAAATACAGGGGGCTATGGAGGCCTTACACCAATCGTCAAACAACGAAATAAACGGTGTGGGACACTCAGAGCGATTAGCCCAACGTAGATGACGTCCGATGAACTGACGGTTGAGCCAGTGGCTGTAGGCCATATGGTAATGCCCGTTCGCCTCGAATCCGGTCCTGCCGTCGTACAACGTGAAAGAGTTTTCACACTGCACACGATATAGGTAAGTGGGGATCCTTCTTTTGCGTGTGACATTCCAAAGATTGGATAGGTAAGTTTAGGCTTAGATTGATGCAGGTGAGAGTCTGGAGCAAAAAGACTGAAGTGTAGTTAGTCGAGAGGGTTTGTTGATTGTCGAGTCTGGCGCTTTATATGCAACACATAGACATTGCCTTCGAGCCACAGTTCTAGTGTCAGTACACTGTGTAACTGATGCTGTGCACCTCTATAGGCAGGCTAGGTAGTCTTTCCGTTCCAATCAATACTTGCAATCCTGCAGTCATGGCAACACATATCGGAACAAGATGAAATTAGCTTTTGATTCATCTAACACGCCTTGGCTTTGGAGCCCAAAGTATGACCAGAGTCCACTCCAGTGGCAGCCACAGCAAGCAGGGCAGCCACAGCAAGCAGGAGCCAACTGGCAAAGAACGCACGGACGATTTGCATGCTCCAATGGGATTTGCCAACGTGCACGGGCCTCCAACTGCCAGGTATATTAACTCGGCCGCCCTCCCACTTTTGCTTGTTTTCCCTTTTTCTTCTTCATACTTACCTTGGCTAGCCTCTGGGAGATCAAGAAGACCTGGAGGTATGGCGATAAACCTGCATTGCACAGCGCGGCGTTGGTCGTCATTGATTACCCTTCGGGGTCGTCATGGCCGTAATTTTTGATGTTTTCCACCCTCTTTTTCATTGTGTGCCCGACTCTGTTGGGCCATGAGGAAGAAGCCCGTTCCCATCCATCACCACTTACATATTCTATGTTCTATACCCATCCTCACGGCAGTCCATTTGCGTTGTTGAATCTGCCGTCGCTCTCTGCTCTCTGTCAACAATTCCAGGTTGCCACTGTCACACGTTCGAGATTTGAAATGTGAGATGACGCGTCGCGACACGATCGCGACTCAACATCACATGCCACCTCACACCTTCACCAGCTTGTTCTCCCATCCCAACTCGGGATTTGCTTATTATGACGGTCTGAAGGCACAAAGACGCCTCAAAGCTGATCGTGAATGATCCATTGCACATGCGATGGCGCGCTGATCAGAATCCCCTGATTGCCCGCTTTTTCCTTATGGAATAACGTCAATAGGCAGACCTGGCATGACGAAAGGCGGGGGACTTCCCATATCTACAAAGATTTACTCAACCAATGGCACTCGGCCGAATTACCCCCCTTCAGAGCATCATGGGATTGCTGGATACCATCGAAGTGACCGAAGCCTCGCACTTGGGTTGGCTACCCGCAAGTGGCAGCGGGCCCTCATCGTGCACTGTGTTGGAGAGCCTGGGCCATCTTCCATCTTTGACCCTCATGAATTTCTTGCTCCAAGGGCTCTCCTCCATCTTGATTGGAGCCAGGATCTTCTCGCCGACATACACAAAAGTCGCCTGTTTCAACGAAAAACAGCACTCTTGCAAACAACCTTGGCTTACTAGTCCATCGCTGCGCAGAATGATCATCGCTTGCTTTCTCATCGCTTTTACGGCCCTCTTCGCTTTGGGCAAATCTGCTGCCGCCGGCCATCCAGAGAAATTGGTCATTTTGGCCCAGGCTGGCCCCGACAACCAACCCTTCCGAGTTGGCTTCGATCTCGTCCCCGGCAGCGTCAAGATATCCGAAAGCGTCTGGTTCAGCCCCAACAAGATCACCAACGTCACACACTCTACCGCAGGCAAGCTGGTGGCCCGCAATGACCACTGTGAGGACATGTGCGAGATTCATCCTGAGGTCACGTTGGGCTCACCCCTGACCGACGATTGCCAAGTCATTTACGACAGAATTGTCGGTCCAGGCACTTGGTAAGCACCTACATCTCCCTTCCCCCCCCCTTTTTTCATCTGCCCATACTGACCAAACACGTCCAGGACCGTCCTCATGTGGGTTCAGCATCAACTTATCGAATACAACTCCTGCGCCTTTGGGGTCACCGCTTTCACGAGCAGCAGCGGCACAGCCATCTTTGCCCACATTGGAAACGACGACATCAGAGAGGTCTTGAAGAGGTCCATGGATGAATACAGCCGGGTGGACTCGAGTCATAGGAGGAGAGTTCAGTCCTGGGGCCAGTTTTTGTGCGGACCTTTTGATGCTGTGGTCGAGTGGGGTATCTATCACCAGAAGGGCTGGACTGAAGACAACTAGTGAGGATGGGAATTGGTGAGATAGGTGCTGAACATCAATCATGGTCTCATCAGTTTGATCATCATTTCGTCAAAATGTTGATTTTGACTTCCGAGCCGCTTGTTGCTCACCTCGGTGTCGTGTTCATCTGTGAAATCGGGTTGCCATGGCCCAAGATGCTATGAAAAGTAAAATGTAGGTCTTGCTACCTACTGAGCAAGTCAACGTATGATAGTAGTCATATGACGTACTCAGCAATCTGTAGGTCTTTTAAGGAAGAAGGAGAGCAGGTGAAAGACGAAACCGCTGGTTGGGAAGAAGGTGAAGTTGCCAGAAAAAGGCAAGCGACCAGGTGCCCCACGATATACCAGCATCGAAGTGAACGGAGATCTATCACGAGGGAAGCCACAGGTCGAGGATTCACTTGCCCCAGGAGCATCATCGAACAAATGGCGGAGCACAATTTTCCCTCCTCGAGCTTCCATTGGCCGAGGCCACGTACAGAAGAGTCTCAGTGAAGCAAACCTTTCAACTCCTGCTCCAATTTTTCAAAATGACAATACCAAGGTGTCTGGGGAGCAACCTCAAGTGAAAGGAAACTGGCTCGTGATGCTGAATTCGAGGTCAGCTGAGTGGATCCATGATAGCTTTGCGGTCCCGAAAAGCCGGAGACTTGAGAGAAGGCGGTCTCTATTGCCGTTGCGAAGTGATGGAAGTTTTGGTGTGAACAGGTGCGAGATGCACAACGATCTCAGAAAAATGCATAAAAAGTAGAACAGGCAATAACCCGTCAGTAGGTATGTGACATGTGGTAGAGACGGTCAAGGCACTCATCAAATAACAAAGATGGCTTGCTAAGGTATCATGTAAAGTACGTGCTGCCGAGTAGCTAAACCCACTAGAAGCAATACCCAGCTCTCCTAACAAAATGGGTATCATGAAAAAGATCGAGATGCTCCAACCGCCCACTCCCTTCCGTCCATTACACCCGCAAAGAAATTACACCTTCAAATTCAGGAGGACCTGACTTCCTCTTTGATCCCAGCCTTTTCAGGCGGGGTCTGGTCACCAGGGGTCCCAGCCACGGCAGCCTCCTGAGCGTGAATGGTCTTGATGTGGCTCTTGCCAGTCAAATCCTTGAAAATGTACTTGAAGGTCCTGGAGAGGGTAGCGCGGCTTTCGTAGACGGGGAACAAGCCGACGCCAATGAACGAGCCAAAGATCCAAATGATGCCAATCATGACCCAACCGGTAAAGAAGGGCTTGCTGAAGATGTACCCGCTGCCGTACATGGGCATGGGCCAGAGAATTAGGAAGGCAAGAGCCTGTGACAGCATGTTAGTATTTGTTTTTTTTCCATGGGGGCAGCAACAAGAGGAAATACGTACCAGGACCACGGTTGTCCATCTGCTGATCTTGCCAGCCTTGAGCAATTTGGCCTGCTCAGCCTCAAACTCGGCCTGAGTCTCCTCGTGACCGCCGTTAACCTCCTCAAGGTCGACACCAGCCTCTTGGGCGAGATCGTGATCGTCACCCCTGCGGATCTCCAACATGGACTTCCAGTCGTACTTGTCGATGCCAAAGATGGCGGTGAGAACCGCGATGAAGACAATGGGAGAAAGCAAAGCGGCGACGTTGCCTGCCAACATGGGGATGTTGGAGCCAGTGCACTTGACTGTGAGCTCACCGCACTGCTTCTTGGAAGTGACCAGCCAAGCAGTGAGGGAAGTGGCAAGGCCGAGAACGGGAGCTCCAGCAGCAGCCCACTTGTTCTGGCCAGACCAGAGCAAGGCCAGTGTCGCGGGCAGCACGGCAGACGAAATAATGACCCCCATCATGACATAGAGATAGCCCATGGAGATACCGGCATACCATAGGCCAACTGAAAAGGTCGAGATGAACAGGCCATAGCCCATAACAACGCAATGGCTCGTGTAGATCAGTCTCTTGCCGCTGGCCTCGGGATTGAAATAGGCGCGATAAAGATCGTAAGTGCAGATGGTGCTCACAGCAATCAGCTGACTGGAGAAAGCACTGGTAACGGCCATGAAGACGATGAGCAGAGTGGCCATGGCGCCACCCCTGCCGAGCAGGGCAACCGCAGCATAGGGGAGAACCAGACCGGCGCTCACATCAGAGTCGAGCATACGGTCAGGGTACGTGGGGAAGCGTGGGTTGTTCTCGAGTGCAAGGCCGGCAAGACCCATGGTGGTGGCAGTGAGCCAGGGAATAGCGAACCAGCAGATGCCACCAATGATGTAGCCGGGAAGCGCGTGCACAGGCGAGGCAGCGATGGCCTTGTTGTAGTAACCATTGTCGAGGAAGACGGTGCCGAAGTTGCCAACAATGTTGATGACGAAGAAGATGGCACCCTCTCTGGACTGCATGGTAAGGAAGCTGCCGTCCTTGTTGCCGTCCACAGGGTGACGGGTGGCGGCCGCTACAAGCAGGTCGTAGACGGCGCTGGGAGAGCCCAGCAAGTCATGGGAAGCGTACGCTGTAAGGGCAAAGATGATGATGATGAGCAACAGGATGAAGGTGTGCGCCCAGTCAGTCAAAATCGTAGCCTTCAAACCACCGACCATCGTGTAGGCAATGACACCAAGTGGCAGGAGGTAAATGGCGGCAATGGTGTGCATCCCGGTCAAGGCATTGAGGGTGGCTGAACCACCAACAATCAGCATGAGCGAGACCAAGATGTTGGTTATCACACCAAAGACCATAAACACCAAGTGTGCCACTGTTCCGTATCGTGCCTTGATGACCTCGAGATATGTGTGTGCGTTGGGAGCGCGGCGTTTGAGTTCGATGGCGAGAGTAGCGAAGAGAATGATCTGGACAGTAGCGCCCGAGGCATACCAAAAGGGACCCGAGACACCATAGCGATAGCAAACACCGGTGGACTGGAGCAGGGTGGCAGCCCAAGTCCACGAAGAGACGACGGCAGCGGCGACGAGACCCGACTTGACGGTACGGCCGGCCGTGTTGAACATTTCGGATGTCTGAAGCTCCCTGTTGTACCTCTTCAGGATGAAGGTCGTGGCAATCATGCCTGGCCTGATATCAGCACACGGTAACTGACGGTGATACCTAAACTCCTAAAGCTAACTTACCAATGGCAAAGGCACCACCAAGGCCCAGCACGACGGCATAGCCGGCGGCCTGACCGAGCGTGGCATTGGCGATGTGCTCTTTAGCTGCGGGAGCGTGATCCATCTTGTCTGAAAGCTGGCGGAAAGGCCACAAACGGAAAGAGGGTTAGATGTGATGGAGATCCTGGGGAGAGAAGCAAGCTGACATGAGGCGTTGGGGACCTGACATAGATATAGAGGTTCGAGATGCTGCGGTGCGATGCCGGGGACGCCTGGCGGCACCCGGCCGGCTCCGCAGATGTCGAATCACAGCTTCACATCCTGCTATCTGCACTGGCAGGGTATCTTTCATAGATACTGGGGAAAGATGGACCTGGCCACAGGCAAGAACGAAAGCTCTGGAGGTGCCAAGAGACTCAAGGCAAGTGGAAGAGAGTCCCCCACCTGAGCCTCCTGTGGGTGCATGCAGGGTCGGTGGCGCACCAGAGGTGACCGGTATTGAGAGAGCAACCCGGTCCTTCGTGAGTTGTCTCCTTGGTAGGGCGTAGATTCCGAGGTAAGGTAGTTTCGGGAAGCAGGCCGTCCAAACCCACTCCCGTCTGGCTGCACCACCCATGGCCTGGGCTGCAGGGCGACTACCGGCGCCACGAGGATTGCCGTGCAGACTAAAAGATAAGGGGATTCAATCAGTAATAGCTGTTAGAGCCATTCCCTGTCGGTGCTGACTGTGTAGATTGCGGGGGCCAATCACGGGAGCTTTCAGAGCATCTCTGTCGTTGGAGAGTCAAGAGCCTCGAAGGCCCGGACTACGTGAGGCTCCATCTGGCAAAGAACTGGCTTTGGCATTATCCAGCTCCTCTGAATACTCGCATGTCTCAGTTGTCTCGCAAGGTCCAAGACAACAGCTTCACCATCCACTTCCAGGCTACCGAATAGTGCCCGCTGGTGTCCTGGACTGGAGCTTAGGTTGTGGTGTGGACCTGGGACGGGCACCCCCATTTGGGAGTCGGATTTGGTGAAAGCGGTTGCTTATCAAGGGCTGGAGATAAGAGAGCTGAGTGCAGGCTGGCCAATGCGAGTGCAGGAATTTCCCAGAGAGCAGTTGTCGTGCAGTGTCAAGCTTCCCACCGACGCTTGGTGCTGGTGGACACTCGACAAGGGCGATCCCTCATGGAGATAACGGCGGGATCCACGCTGGCTTGGCGCAGCCATGATTGATTGCATCTGCGCTGCTGATTGGCCGATTGCCATTTCCTCTGTCATTCTCAAAAGGAAACATGCCCATTTGATATCAGACATTAGCATCTGGCAATCACGGAGGAGTCTGATCTGCTTTGGAGACTCTTGAAAATGACTGATGGAAACAACCTTGACTGTGTAAGATTTGGCGTTGCAGCAGGCATAGAGTCCCGACATGACCCGGGTTGCTTCTGGACCCCAAGTTTTGCTTGTCAGATTTCCATGGCCTTGATAGGCGTTTGACTGCCTTCGCAATTGGTTGCTCATGTCAACAGCTGGTGGGTGAGGCGTCGACGGGCTGGGTCGCGGTTCACGAAACATGGTGCCCCTCGCCCCATGTGGGGGTCTCTTGCATCGTGGGGAACCATGACCACCCATTCGAGCCGAGATTCAACTGCCATTGAACCTACCTCCATATCTCCAGCAAGCTGGATTGGGGGATGCATCCCGTCCCCAATGAAGACAAGACGACGCTCCAGCTTGGCGACGTTTCGAGATGCGACTTGCGACATCGGACCTTGGAGTACCTTACCTTGATCAATTTCAATTAGCCATGTCGACAACCTTGGGACTGCTCTCTTATCTTATCCGCCCACATGCCGAAATAAGCTTGGATGACCTCGGATGGGCGAGAGGACCAAGAGAGATAAGCAGCACGACGACGTTTCTTCATTTCTCTTACTTTTTCCCACGACATATATCAGCGAGGTCCATCCAGATCTCATAGGCTGCGGCCGTCGAGACCAATGGCGCAGCTTAGCCGTTCAGCAATCTAGGTGACCCTCAAGGAAAGCACCATCGAGTCATCACGACGTATCTCGGCGGGTTTCTCCCAGACCCGTCGTCAGTTTTTACGCCAAATAAAGCCGCAAGGCAACTTTTCAGGAGCTCTTACAGAATAGTAGATCAATGATTCCATGACCGTCAACACCCCACCTGTCAGAGTTGAGTTTCCAGGGCGCTCCCGGCAGCTTTGAACATCGGATATGTTAGGGCGCGGGAGCAACCGAACGCACAGACCAGCTGTTGTCTCGCCCAATTGGGTTCCGTGTGCCAAGAATGATGGATTGCCAGCACTTCAGCTGAGGCGCGGCGGATTGGGCAAACATCGAGACTTCGAAAGGGGGGAACCCCCGATGAACCTCATTATCAATCGCTGGCCGAAACTGTGAGCTAATCACGACTTTCAAACTCTGGTACCGGCGCTGAGCGAGGTGAGTGCGGACTATTCTGCGAGATTGCCTGGCCACGTCTGAGTCTGACCCCGAAGTCGCTAACGTAAGGTAACATTGATGTAGCAAACTCAGGACTTGGACGGATAAACCTCCACCACCTCGATGACGCGCCTGTTGCGGGGCCATAGATAACAACTCGACGAGCTCTTCTTCTCGACCTCGAGCCGCGTCGGTTCCGGAACGGCCAGCGGCATCATGGCCCGCGACGAGAGCGCCCAGGGGCTCCTCAAGGAGTCCACCAGGCGGTCTCTCTCCAGCGACCGCGGCGATAATGCCGCCTTTGATTCCGACTCGGATCTCGACGCAACCGATTACATCGACCACGAGGCTGCACGTCCAACAACCAGACGATCGCCCACCGCATCCTTCGAGCCAAATACCCAAAGAAAAAAGAGATGGTGCTCGTGTCTTTTCACAACGCTTGGGAGGAGAAGCAAGTGCTGCATTGGCGTACTCGCAGCAATAGGGATCCTTTGGGTGCTTCTGGCGGCGACCGGTGTGTTTGTCTACAAAAAAGCCCAAGAGGAGCCACCATACGGACAGTCACCGCCCTGGTATCCCTCACCGAAAGGAGGCATCGCTGCTTCCTGGGCTGACAGCTATGCCAAGGCTTCCAAGATGGTGTCAAAAATGACCTTGGCGGAAAAGGTGAATGTCACTACTGGCACGGGGTGGCAGATGGGATTGGCAGTCGGTACCAACGCCCCGGCTGTCTACGTAGGCTTCCCGCAGCTCCAGTTGCAGGACGGACCGCTGGGCATCAGATTCGCGGACAACATCACTGCCTTCCCTGCTGGCATCACGGTCGGGGCGACATGGAACAGGCAGCTGATGTATGCGAGGGGGAGGGCGCATGCCATCGAGGCTCGACAAAAGGGGGTCAATGTCTTACTGGGGCCTTGCGTGGGGCCACTGGGGAGGATGCCGGCTGGTGGTCGAAACTGGGAAGGCTTTGGGGCAGACCCGTACCTGCAGGGCATTGCTGGCGCAGCGACGGTCAGGGGGATTCAGAGCGAGGGCGTCATGGCGACTATCAAGCATTTTGTGGCCAACGAGCAGGAGCACTTCCGCCAGCCATGGGAGTGGGGTTTGCCGCATGCCATCAGCTCCAACATTGACGATCGCACCCTGCATGAGCTGTACGCCTGGCCGTTTGGCGACGCTGTCAAAGCCGGCGTGGCCTCGGTCATGTGCAGTTACAATCAGGTCAACAATTCGTATGCCTGTGGAAACAGCAAGCTATTGAACGGCATCTTGAAGGATGAGCTGGGCTTCCAGGGCTTTGTGATGAGTGATTGGTTGGCCCAGCACTCAGGTGTCGGCACGGCACTTGCTGGGTTGGATATGACGATGCCCGGTGATGGATTGGGCTGGGCTGACGGCAAATCGCTGTGGGGCCCAGAGTTGTCGAGGGCTGTCTTGAACGGCAGCGTTCCCTTGGAGCGGTTAAACGACATGGTGACCCGTATTGTGGCGGCGTGGTATCAACTTGGCCAAGATGACGAGAAGAAGTTTCCCAGAAAGCGGCCCAATTTCTCGTCATGGACAGAAGAAGAGAAGGGAGTGTTGGCTCCTGGAAGCCCAACCGAGCAAGAGGAGGTGGTTGTCAACGAGTTTGTCAACGTGCAGGCAAATCATTCGGTTATCGCGAGAGAAGTGGCAGTTGAAGGGACGGTCCTGCTCAAGAATGAGAACCTGCTGCCCATCAGTCGCCAGGGGCTGAGTGACGAAAGGCTCAGGACCAGGCGGGATGTTGTCGAGCGTGCCACCGGGAAGCGCAGCGAGGGCAAGTTCAAGATCGGTATCTTTGGCGAGGATGCAGGGCCAGGCAATGGTCCGAACGCGTGCAAAGATCGCGGTTGGTAAGTTTTCCAAAAGACTGCAACATTTGCAGTACTTCCGCTAACGTATACATGCCAGTAACCAAGGCACCCTTGGCTCAGGCTGGGGTTCCGGCGCGGTCGAGTTCCCCTACTTGGTCTCTCCCGTGGAGGCCCTGCGGAAGCAGTTTGACAAGTCCAAGGTTGAGCTCTCTGAGTTCTTAGACAACAAGCCGTCTTTTGGCAAGGACGGTAGCAGTGTTGTGGATGAGCTTGAGTTGTGCATCGTGTTTGCCAACGCCGACGCTGGCGAGGGCTTCGCCAAGTGGGCAGATGTCAGCGGCGACCGTCCCGACCTGCGTCTTCAAAATAACGGCGACGACTTGATTGTCAAGGTTGCCTCCAGCTGTGGCGGCGGTACCGGCGATGTCATTGTTGTGGTCCACGCCGTTGGGCCTGTGCTTATGGAGGACTGGATCGATACCCCCAACATCAAGGCTGTGTTGTTTGCCAATCTCCCCGGCCAAGAGTCCGGAAATGCCCTCGCAGAAATACTCTTTGGCGACACCAACCCGTCTGGCCACTTGCCCTTCACCATCGGTCGAACCCTGGAAGACTACGGCGCCGGTGGCAAAGTGCTCTACCTCCCCAACGGGGTAGTGCCGCAGCAGGACTTCAAGGAAGGGCTGTACATTGACTACCGGCACTTTGACAAGTACAATATCGAGCCCAGGTTTGAGTTTGGATTCGGTCTGAGCTACACCACCTTCAAGTTTGACAATCTTGTCGTCATTCCTCAGAGGAGGAAGACAAAGTTCCCCTTGCGCAGACCAACCCCTGCTGCCGAGCCTCCCAGCTACTCGACCGACATTCCCAGCAAGGCCGAAGCGGTTTTCCCTCCCGAGATCCGCAAGCTGGAGAAATATGTCTATCCGTATCTGGACAACACAGATGGTATCGAGGTGGGCCAGTACCCTTACCCTGACGGGTATGATCAGCAGCAACCCCTGAGCGAGGCGGGCGGTGACGAGGGTGGAAACCCCGACTTGTGGGCAAACTATGTTGTCGTCAATGTCGACGTGATCAACGACGGCCCGGTCGCGGGAGCCGCGGTGCCGCAGCTGTATCTGCAGTATCCGGAAGCCGATTCCGAACTGGATTTTCCTGTTCGCGTACTGAGAGGATTCGACAAGGTCTACCTCAAACCCGGGGAGAAGAAGACGGTCAAGTTCAATCTGACGAGAAGAGACTTGAGCTACTGGGATGTTGTGGCGCAGAACTGGGCGATGGTGACAGAGGGGCCGTACAAGTTTTCGGTCGGGCTGAGTTCACGAGATTTGTCCATCAGTGGGACCTGGTAATGTATATGCGTTGTAGAGCATGGAGCATGGAGTATGTGTTTTTAGATTGGCGTTCTTGCTTGGATATCTCCCTGACACTGAAACAAGCGGGGCCTTTTTTTGCCTGAAAATGCATCAAGCACTTTGGTTCTCTTCTATCATGCTATTGACTTGCATGTGTATGTCTACCAGAGAGGGCCATCCAGGGTTAGGGCCTGCTTCGGACAGCTGCCACTTGACTGCCAAGATGTGGGATCTGCGCTGGCGGCTTCTGGACCCTGAAACCTAACAGTGGAGGAGTCGAGTGGCATTTCCAGTTCCAGTTCTCCCCCTTTTCAGCCATTTGTCTTCAGACTCGGTATCTATTCTTATTATCTCTATACGTGGGTGCATCTATTACCTACCTACATTTTCACATCTACTGTGACAGCACTTACTCATTTGTAATTCCCACCCGCCAGTCCGTTCGATCAAGCGACCGCCCGTCCGACCGATCGTTCCCCGCGAGCTGTCCGTGTCAATCAACCCCACACCCGACTCCGATTCCCGATACTTTGGGCAGCTACTTGACTCCGAACAGGAATAAGAAACCAACCGAGAGAAATGTCAGGTGCCAACTCCCCCGACATCCTGGCTGCCTACGACGCCATCCGCTCCGACAAGGAAGAGCAAAACTGGCTTCTCTTGTCGTATGGCGCGACGGGCAACAAGCTGCAGCTGACAGCCACGGGCACCGGCGGCCTTTCGGAGCTCACGACCCAGCTCGACGACAGCCAGGTGCAGTATGCCTATGTCAGAGTGGAATACGCAAACGATGCCGAGAGCAAGAGGGTCAAGTTTGCCTTTGTGGTCTGGATTGGCGAGAATGCCAAGGTCATGAGAAAGGCGAGGGCGAGCATCGAGGCGGGCGACGTCAAGAAGGTGCTGAGCCACTACAGCGTTGAGCTGACCGCCAACGACAAGAGCGATTTGGACGAGCAGGAGGTTGTCAAGAGGCTGAGGAAGGCTGGAGGGGCCGACTATAATGGCGGGAGGGGGTAAAACCTGCTGGGCGGGATTTGGTCATACAATGTAGCGTTCTCGCTCTGGATAGAGGGGTCGCATTTTTTGGTTGGGATCCATGAGGGACGAGCAAACAAACAATCCGGTTACTTTCGGCATCTCTCTCTGGCTTTCTGTCTCTCTGCGGTGACATCGTCAGACAGAAAACACCAACTGAATCACAAGACCTGGGACGAGAGACGGCCACGTTGTGCATCCATCCCTTGGTGGTGCCTAGGAAACGATGGCGGTGCCGATGCTGCAGAGGGTGCATGCGCCTGCTGCAGATAATGCTACAAACAGCATGTCGCCACATTTCCCAACAGTCTCGGAAGCAAGATGTCGTGGAGGTTATGTGCCTAGTAATGACATGCAGTGATCAACAGTGTCGAAAATGCTTAAGTCCACGTCCGATGTCCATATCCATGTCCGGTGTCCGGTGTTCTGCTCCATTTCCTGCTGGTATGTTACGTCGTCGGCCGGGTCCAGAGCCGTCTCTCCCTTCCGTGTGTCGGTTACATACCCGTCTTGTTACCCATCCTGTAGAAATTGGTCATTTCACGACTTTTGTCTCCAGGAATCGAGAGTCCCCTGAGGCATTTCTTCATGGGTGAGTTTTGGGGGGGATCCCCGGCATCATGGATTGCTGGTACGGCGCGTGGATCAAACATCATGACATCGAAGTGGAGCGGGCCGTGTGCCAAGATTGACATTTTGAGTGGGAGCAGATAGATTTTGCTAGCCAGCCCCAGAGGAGAGATTTTACTCGCATCGTGACCATCTTCAGCTACCATCAACTTTTCCCCTCACTGTCATGGGTCGATTCTTCATCACGGGTTCCTCAGACGGCCTCGGTGCCCGCACCGCCAACAAACTCATCTCACAGGGGCATGGCGTCGTCCTCCACGCCCGCAATGCTCAACGCGCCGAAGACGCGCGAAAGGCCTGTCCCGGCGCAGACACTGTGCTGATTGCCGATTTATCCTCCATTGAGGAAACCAAGCAGCTTGCCAAGGAGGCCTCGGAACTGGGGCCGTACGAGGCCGTCATCCACAACGCAGGTGTCTACACTGGCATGGAAACGGTCCCTGGCAAGTCTGGGCTGCCGACGCTGTTCACCGTCAACACGCTTGCCCCTTATATTCTCACTGCCCTCATGGGACCCGATGCGCAAAAGAGGCTGGTGTTTGTCAGCAGCGGGCTGCACGTCGGCGGCCAACCTCGGTTGAGTGGTGGTGCAGAGGACATCAAGACGAGCGGGTATGGCGACAGCAAGCTTCACAATGTCATCCTCGCAAAGGCGTTCGCCAGAGTTTGGGGCGAGAGTAAGGGGACGAGAGCATATAGCGTTCACCCGGGCTGGGTTCCTACGAAAATGGGAGGGGCCAACGCGACGGGGGATATGGACTTGGCGGTCGACACTTTTGTCTGGGTGGCCACTGGCGGTCAGACTGATGATGGGAAAGGGGAGAAAGAAGAAGAGAGGTGGACCCCAGGCGGGTATTTCACCGCGTTGAAGGAGGAGGAGCCGTCCAACATTGCCAGTGACCCGGCGGTGCAGGACGGTCTGCTGGCGGTGTTGGAGACAATCTCGGGGGCGAAAGTGAGTGCATAGTAGGGAATAGAAGGGGCGATCATTTCCCTTCTGGTATTTAATGTAGATATGTATGCCTTCCCAGTGTATGTCCTCAAGAGCTGTCTGTGATAAAAGTTGGGGGCAGGATAGGACCGATATAGGACGGGCGGATCGATCCCGGACGCCAACGGGTTGTATGTAGTATACATAAGGTACTTGGCTTTCAGCTCTGGGCAGCACAGTCAGTGATCCGTGCTTGCGGTGACATCTGGAACATCAGCTCCACATGTTCCACCTCGGGAATGGCCGACTTGGACTACGACTGCCGTAGCCAAACCCCGTCACGCCACTGTCATGCACCCAACCTTGTGAGCTTGAATTGACAACGTCTTTTTGATTTGATTCTTCTGCCTCATTTGCGACTTGCAGCACCACCAGACTCAACTCGGGGACGTAACCGCAAAGCCTTTTCTGAAACGGAGCGGTGAGAATGAGTGAGACCTCGAAAAAGAACTAGCTCGCCGTGCTAGGACCCTGGGTGCATCAGGTTCGTTTCTTTCTTCAATGGGTAATTTAATTAGAGTCTATGTAGGGCAGGGGCGCTCCCAAGGGTCTAGATCTAGACTGCTTGACGTCGGGCCGTGTCCTCGGGACACAGACATTGACATGGGGGGTTGCGCCTTTGTTGATGCTCGTCCCTGGACCCTGACCGTGGACTATCGATGATGTTGTTCTTCAGACTCGAACTCCCTCAAAACCTGAAAGTGGTTGCCCGCCCACAGAATGCATTGTGGCAGTTTTCTTTCTCAGTGTTCAGTAGGTATCGGACTGAGACATTGCGTCATTGGTGCACTTCCGTCTGGTATTCAAGAGGACGAAGAGCTCCGTACCGTGTGGACATCGTGACTTCTTCCCCAGCTGCGGTGTGCTGTTGCGCATAACACCGTCACCGCAACGGCCCTCCACAGTTCACGCGAAGTTACCGTCGTCCCCAGTCTCCCTGCCGCAATTGGTTTGGTTTGCTTTTGGCGGCGGCGTGACCCGTCCCGACAAATATTCAAATGGTCCCCTTCTTTCAGCCTGCGCCCGTCGCATATATGAACCGCTGACCATACGCTCTTCAAGACGTTGGACCGTTGGGCTAACGCAGGGGGCACAGTCGACCTCTTTTCGTGCGGTTCATGCAATAATAATAATTTCTTCTTTGGCCAGCCAGCCCCTTTCAGATTTTACGGCACTGTCGACGCTTGGCATCAGTTGGCTCACTTTGCTCACCTTGCCTCGACTCGGAATCGTATTGCTCCCCAGGCCAACGATCCGTGAGCCCTGCTCGTCTCAAGAAATTTTCATCTCATCTCTTCTTAAATACCTACCTCCCCCCCCCCCCCCCTCTGTCCCACACACACAGACGTGACGAACTCTTTGATCCCCCCAAAATCAAAAATGCGCCGCAGTCGCTTTGCCTCCAACGTCAACGGGCACAACAACAACGACGACGACGACGACGACGACACAGCAAACGCCAACATGAGGCCGACCGACACCATGAATCACACCAATACCATGACGCTGCCGATGCTGTCCAAGCCGGCTGGCGCCCATACCAACATCACCGCCTTCCTGGGAGAATTCATTGGCACCTTCTTATTTCTTTTCTTCTCCTTCGCCGGCGCCGAAATCGCTATCAATTCGGGCGCTGCCGCGCTCGAGCCGGGCGCCGACATGATTGGCATTCCCAGCACGCAGAATCTCATGTTCACTGCTCTGGTCTCCGGCTTGAGTCTCATGGCGAACGCGTGGGCTTTCTACCGTGTAACTGGAGGGCTCTTCAACCCCAGCGTCACGCTCGCTCTGTTTCTAGTGGGAGGATTGTCAGCCGTGCGAAGCGTCATCGTCGTGATTGCTCAGCTGCTTGCCGGAATGGCCGCCGCCGGTGTTGTCTCGGCTCTGTTTCCCGGGCCCGTGGACGTCGGAACAACGCTTGGAGGGGGCGCCAGCGTTGTTCAAGGTCTCTTCATTGAGATGTTGCTCACTGCCGAGCTGGTGTTTGTCGTCATCATGGTGGCAGCAGAGAAGCACAAGAGCACGTACCTGGCGCCGGTTGCGATTGGAATGGCATTCTTCCTCGCCGAGTTGGTTGGTAAGTCACTTGTTGTTATACTCGGTAGTATCATGTGCTAATGATTTGACAGGCGTGTACTTTACCGGCGGCTCGCTCAACTTCGCCCGCTCCCTCGGTCCAGCAGTGGTCAACCGGAACTTCCCAAGTTACTTCTGGATCTACTTCTTGGGCCCGGTCCTGGGATCACTTCTGGCCTCGGGATTCTATGCACTGCTCAAGTACCTCAGGTGGAAGGAGTGCAACCCCGGCCAGGATGTCGATGACGAGGAGAAGCTCAAGTTCAACAACGCCAGGATCCAGGAGAAGGAGCGCTACGGAAGCGCCGCCGACGGACATGCCACCCCCCGCGAGACAGTGACGCCGCCTAACGGAGCTGTGTCGCCTAGCGGGACGACTGTGGCCGACTCCCCCACGGCACCGCGCGCCCTAAACTACAACCAACACGAGGAAACTGTCGGAAGAGTGGCTTAAGTTATCTCACTAAACTTTCAATTCTTCAGGGATGTGGATGGTCAGTTTAGCTTTACGAGTGATGATGTTGTTTACTTCCCCTGTGATGGTGTGTTTTTGGGAAATATTGGGTGTTTAATGGCTGTTGTTTGCGTTTGCTTTTCCGCTTTTCCTAATTGGCCATCAGTATTGAACTGACGGTACCGGTCGGACTTGTATGGAATCTGGATGGATGGTGCATCATTGGATTTGACCGAGAAAGGGTGGTGCATATCTATTGGGCTGCATTTGGTCGGAACTGGTGATGCTGTTGATGTTGGGTTGGTTAATGGTGCATGGGAATCTCTTCGACTGCGACTGGGTTTGGTGTTTTGGGATTTTTTGTGATACCTACCAAAATGGAACTCGGAAGGGGTCAGTGGGATAGCGGCTGGGAAAACGGTTGGGAATATCCGGGTTTATTTACGACCGATCTAACTACCTAGGTACTTGTCAACGAAAATTAATTAATTAATGGAAAGGAAAACAAAATAAATGCTGTCTTGGTGTTGAACTCGCATGGTGCTTGTTGTTCTTGTCCTGACTGACACGCCTCTGATGACAAATATTGAGAGAAGACGTCCAGGCCGATCACCTGGCTGTTTCAACTGCTTCCATGATTAGATCGCCTGGATGTTTTCAACTGCTATCATGGATAGTTGTTTGGCTTCGTCTGGTGGTTAGATGGAATAAACAGAGTGATCTCATTTTGAGACTGGCACAGTGTTATGCGTCATCAGATTGCAAGATGTGACAGGATTGCAGAAAACAAAGACCAACTGAATTGGACTTTTAATGGGAGGAATGGTCATCTCAACTCTTTACTCATGGTTCCTCTTGGAGTCGTTCGAGCAAGCATCGGCTTTCAAGTGCCCTGAGTCTGAGATGCTACTTTTAGCTCACAGGCGAAGCCCAACAATGCTCCAAAAGCGAACAGCTTCTTGATGGGGAGGTAGCCGGGTTGAAGGGCAGAACGACAAATGCCTGCTTCTCAGCCTAAAAAGACTTCGCTGCTTTGGCGCATGGATATCATCATCGAAGCCTACCTACCTACCCGTCCTGCTATTTCGATGGCATGGGAACACCCAGCTCAACAACTTAGCCACCATGATACTCAGGCATCTGTAAATCATCTCAGGCCACCACATTATGTCATCCCGTTCCCGGTCACTGCCTTTGGGGAAGTGAAGACAGGGGGCGGGATCTCTTGCTGCTCTCGGGCCGGGGCCGGCATCATGGACCATATGGCTGTGCACCGGAATGCAATAAGCTTCAATCCATATCCTCGGGACTCGGGACGGTAATCCCGTTTCAATGTCCAAGTCATGTTTATATTCCTTTGAATTCTTGGATATTGAAAGAATGCCGCTCGTGTTTGGAAATCATGTGACGCGAGGCCTCTGGGAATAACTGCCGCGTCCTATTTTACAGCTGATCGGAGTTTTCGGCGTTTCCGGCAAGATAAGCACGTTAGCCGTCCCAAATCATGAAACGCGTGAATGACATATGCCATTCAAAGCCCAGTGAGTGTGGCGGTATACGTGGTAATTACATGGCAGGCTCTTGTTGGCTTGGACACTGTTTAGCTCCTCTGGACATTCAGATGTCGAGATTCCTTTTGAGATCCTTCGTCCTAACTTCATCAGCGAGATTGGCCAAAGCCCAAACCAATGCAAGGGCGAACTTTGGGCTCCAGAGATCTGCAGCTTTGACACCCTGCCTCCTCCTGAGGTCTCTTGATTGTTTTGCTGCGACGATGGTATGCCCGCTCCTCCTTCTGGTGCACCTTGATGTTTCGTCCCTGCGGTGGTGTTTGTGATAACAGGATCAAAATAGGAGCCTGAGTAGATTGCCAGTACAGGGAGCTGAGTTGCTCCTTTGTTCACCCGTCGTGGTTATTCATGAGCACACAGAGCACAGATTCTGCTCCTGGGTTGTAGTGAGAGGTCAGATTGCACCAGGTCTGGTGGGAACTCAACCAGATGAGAGCCGTAGGAAGGATTCGTAGTTTCTGACATGATCTCCAGTACGGCGTTGCAATGATTCCTCAATCATGTTCCTACAGAAAGGTACCTCGTAGCAGGTGGATTGACCGCGGTGTAAAGAGTCTCGGTGATGTCACCTTCTGTGCTTGGATTGCTCCTCAGGTTCGCCAGTTGTCTGCCAACTGCACGCACTTGACAAAGCAAACCCCTTTTGATAGGTAAACAATGCCCCCTTATTATTGGAGTCCACACACATCTTTTTGACGACATCACAAAATTGCCAATATCCCAACTCTGACCAGCGCTGTCTTTCCCAACTTTGTTTGCAACATGGCACGCTGTCGTGCTCTAGGGCCAACCTGAGATTGGTAGGTGTCATGAGCTTCTGGAAACCACCGACACCCTTCTTTCTGGCCAACCCGGTGTGTGATGAGGAAGAAAAACTCCGATCCCGGCAACCGCCATCGCGCTTTACACCAATGAAACCGACACGATCACAAAACATCAGCGGCCCAAAAGAAGCCAGGTTTTGGACACAAAAGCCTGCACATGATAGGTACCTTAACGGGTAGTAACGAGGAGCATCCCGCAGCACCGAATAGTAATGGTTACGGTTGCGGTTACGGTTGCCGGTGCCGTTTACGCTGTCGATGATAGTCTTTTAGTGAGAACAAAGCTTGATTCTCTCTACCGATGGGTCCACGATCTCCCCTCGCTAAAAGGCAGCAGGTACTCGACCCTGTCGGAATCTTGTCGAGTCGAAAATCGTAAAGGTCGCGCAAGAATGAAGAGACTGGACCATGGTTTATTGTGCAAGATCTCGCTGTGGTCGATGTGACGGGGGTTTTACCTGATTAGAAAGCCAATGGCCCCTTGGCAGCGGGTCCCCCCGCCGTTCTTTTTTCTTTAACCACTGGGGTTGACCGCATGCCAAGCGGCTTTTTGTCATGGGGGTTGCCCTCAGTGCCGTCAAAAGGACGGTTCTGTGTCTCTGGAAGGTCCAGATAAGGTTAAGGCTTGCCCAAGGCAGCCATCTTTGATCGGCCGGACAAGTTAGGGCGATGGGGACGGCTGGGCACCCCTCAAGCGAGCATTCCTTCGCGCTATTTCCACCATCCATCCCGTCTGACGGGTGCCCTCTTGGAGGTCGCCCACAGACCATTTGATACCTTACGGAGAAATGTCAGCCTGAGTTTAATTCAGGGAACGGACGTTTGGAAAAGAAGGATGTTTCCTTCTTGCATGATTCCTCATTGGGAAGGGGGAGGAATTCAAGACGTCAAAGTTCGCGCTTCGGGGCTTCCCTCGCTGTCCCGGGGGTCAACAAGACGAAAAAGCAGGCTTGTTCGGCGCCGAGCACCGTGAGCCGAGAGAACGGCTGCCATGAAGTTTTTATTCTGCTGCCTGTCTGTATTGCCCCTCTTTTGTCCTGTGGGCTGTTGCTAGTGGACGGCTATTATTTTACAGCGGGTAAAAGCCCCCACTATTTGCACCATCGGCACAACGTGGGCCATATCGACTGTATATGTGCAGGCGGTCAAGGAGAGCAAAATGTCAGGATGTTGTTGAGAATATTGGCGTGACCGGGCTCAAAAAGTGTAGCCTAGATACTAATGCAGACTGAGCATGGGTGCAGGATGCGCTGGTACTCTGGAACGGTGTTTAGGTCTCCTCTCGTGCGTTTGTTTTTGTGGTCTTGGTATCCCAGCTCAGCCCTACCGTACCACGGGCCGTTTCGATCTACACCACCTCGCCGGCCCTGCTCCCTCCCTCCCGGCGTCATGGCTGCCCATCTTTGACGTGATACATGTATATAGAGGAGGGGGGTCGGGACTGTGTCATCATAGCATTCAACATTCTCACATCAGCACCTATTTGACCAACCTAATCACGATCAGGACCCCTTCTCGATCCTTGGCTTTCACTAATTCCAAGCCCAGGCGGTTATTCATTGCCACACACACACGCTCTTGCACCCTCGTTGTAAGCTTGAAGTGGGGGCTGTTGCTGGTCTATCTCACCCGTGCCTCCCCTTGGCCTTTTCCCCTCTTGGACTCCCCTTTGGCAACCTCTCGCTGGACGACTGGCCACTGCAGGACACTTTTAAGGGTTACAAGTCACACAGGACTCTCCTCCCTTTCTCCCACCATCACCCAGACATGATGATGCGTGCAAAACCTATTCAGACGACCAAATGGGGGACGGCATGTGCCCAGTGTGCATCAGCAAAAGCAAAGTGCTCTGGACGGTCAGGAACTGGTGCAAAGTGCGACAGGTACGTCTTCACCCCTGGCACCCTGCCAAGCGATTGGTAACACAACCTTATTTTCAAGCTGACTTGGTTGCTGACTTCCTTGACTTTTACTCGGGCAACAGATGCGAGCGCCTGCTGAAGCAATGTACCGACCAGGTCCACCGCCCTCGTAAGACTCGCCAGCCTCGACATCAGTAAGCCCCCGACCGCAAGCCACCAGAATTATCAGATGGACAGCTTTTGACATTCCATGCTATTTCTAGACCGACCCCAGGTTTGGCGGAGCCCAGCTTCGACTCTCTTGTCTCAACACCAGAGAACCCTCCATCGCCGTCGGCCGGCGATCTGGGTGCAGACTTTGCATCGTGTTCATCGTCATCCGTCCGGAGTTATACCTCGGTCTCTATGGGCTCTTTAGACGTCCGGCCGTCCTTGATGCGCACCTCATCGATGCAAAGTCAGCAATCAGTTCACCACGACTCCTACTTTTTCGCGGCAAGCCCGCCAAACTGCCTGAACCAACAACAACTCAACCCGCTGTTTACCGAAGGGCGAGAGGATCTCGACGGTCTGCTCCTGAACCGATACCGAACCTGCTTGATGCCGGCACACCCATTCGTTCTGATCCCCGATCATGTCTCGGCCTCGATGCTGGTAGCCCATCGACCCTTTTTGATGCTTGCCATTCGAGCGGTAGCTGGGTTTGAGGGATTGCACTCGGTACAAGGCCAGATGCAGCACATTATGGACCATGTGGCGGACCGCATGTTTCGACAGGCAGAAAGGTCAATCGATCTCCTGATGGGGATTGTCGTGGTGCTAGGATGGTATCATTATCACTGTATGCGACACAGTCAGCTAAACAACCTCCTGTGCCTGGCAGAAAGCCTAGTCAGCGATCTGGGCATCAACAAGAGGCCAAACGTACCAAACGAAGGGAGATTGGCAGATGAAAAAAGGTTGCTCTTGGGGGTGTGGTATCTGAGAAGCTCGTAAGTGTAGCGCAGACGTGTAAGAGATGCATGAGACTAACACCAACCGACAGAGCAGCAATGTATCTACAGCAACTAACATCGATGCCTTTCACCTCGTACATGCGCCAATGTCTGGCGGAACTGAACGAGGAAGAGGATCACGACCTGGATGAGATAGTGGTTTACTGCATCAAGTTGCAGTACTTGACCGAGCGGGTGGCAGTCCTCAAAACTCCCCAACCAGACTTGCCGGAGCAACAGAACCAAGAAAGGGGCAGCGCCATCACTTCGTCACAGGAATACCTGGACAAGCTCTTGAGAGATATGCCGTCTGAACTCAAAACAAACTGTAAGACACTCTGTTGCCGGGATAAGGACAAAGAGGCTAACGTTCACTTAAAAGCCGTACTCACGACCCATATAAACACGGTTATTCTTCGCCTTTACGAGCCACAGCCATCCACCGCCGCGTTACGAGTTTCTTCGCCGAATCCCCCTCGCTCCCGTTCTCCGTCTGGTAGAGACAGTGGAAGATCAGGTTTTGAAGCAACACTCCACAGCCCAAACACCAACACACAGATACGGGCCTGGTTTGAGGGGTGGGTTCAGGGAATCCCTGCTCAGGCATACCGCACACTGCCATCCAACTTGGTCTTCCAGCTTCTGTATGCGGTGGGGTCGTTGCTGCGGTCCCATGGCGGCACCGTTCAACCGTCTTCAGGTTCGACAGCCAGAGGTGATACAGAGGCCATCATGATCTTGGACCGCCTCGTCGCACTCTGCTTTACCACGTTTGTTGGGGGACAACCCCAGCCAGACATGACACAATTTTGGGAAGCATTGGGTGAGCGACACGATAGGGTTTGCTCCCCTTCCCCATCAGCCTCTGAACACGGAGATGACACCAGCGGTCCATTGACGGCCACCGTACCGGCCACTTGGGAACAGCGATACCATCATGGAGGCAACATTTTCACACCGCCCTCTAGGGTTGGATCCGCAGCCCCAGACTCCAAGTTGGAGACGGTCGACATGGAGCAATATCAAGTGACATCGATCCCCGTGATGGCTGGAAACCAGCTTCACCCACACGGCCAGTGGGGCTCTCAGCCAACCCAGGGAGGGTGGGATCACACAGCAACACCGCAGGGCCCAATGCTAATGGTTCCCGGAGCCGAAGGCGTGGTGGACCCACAACTATGGGGGCAAAGTCAAGGGGTGGCGGGTGGTTATCACCCCGCCGAAGGCGGTTACTTTATGGGGTAATTGAGTATGTTTTCCATCCGGCGTTTGGGCATGGCTGGTCTGAGGATGCATGGATATACCACCAGGAGTTTTTGATTGGCTTGGGAGGGCGTTATCAGGTCGAGGTTGGACCTTTCAAATTAAGGTATTCATGAAGTACATAGATGACTTTGGATCGTAACTGTGAATACCTAGAATAGCTGGTCTAGAATATCAACTACATACACTAAGAGATCTCTACCATAGAACGTTGTCGAAGTGAGAATACCTGAAGAGAATTCAGCGCGACCTGAGGCATGGGCGGTCAAAGCTTTGCCCCTGGATGCCCCTGAATCGTAACAGTCACCTCCACATGCATGTGCACGACAACCTTAGATGAACATATAGTGGTGCTTGTCGCTATCTGATTGGATACTACACTATTGCGTGTTTGCCTCCGTCCACGCCCATTCACAACCCATTCATTAGCCAAGAAACACCTGCGCCGTTCAGTATCAGCTTTGCAAGGGTTTGCGAACACAAGATGAAAGCCGAGCCGTCCTCCGAGCATTCAAAGTAAGAGATGGGGCATTTTGGCGCGAATGGCATGGCCGCTGCAGCCCTACGGCGTTGGCCACGTTATATGCATGAAAGCGGTCCAATGAAGAAGAAACGGGAGCCCTGCCGCCTCCTCCATCTGTTCCATGCACCAGCATCCTTGTTTTCAGAAATAAAAGACCAAATCAAAACGCGATAAGTGCGGCGAAAGAAGCGAAGAGACGAAGGAACGCATGTGCATGTACCGTTTGCCAGCAGTGCAAAACGCGACAACACCAGAAATCTTACATCAGCACTGTCTCCCGCATCCACGTATTGTGCTCCAGTCAATGCACTGCGTTGGGGCGGAAAGAGGTCGCCGATGTTGAGAACATCATCGCCGAGGTCCCCCATCCTTCCGTACCTATCATGTCGACATCTGTGCGCTAACCCGGCACACTAGGTACCTGACATATTCTCAAGACTTCCATCTTATCCCCTCAAGCTTTGCCACCATTCAGCCCAGAACCTCGCCTGCCTCCCTCGGCCTCTTCCAGAGCATGGGGTAATGCGGCACATCACCCAGGAGGTACTCATCACCCACTTGCTCAAACCCAAACGTTGAGTATAGATACTTGCCCTCGGGGGTAGCAACCAGAAAAGCGTCCCTGTTCTCCTTGGCTGCCTGCTCCAGGCCGTATTTCACCAGCATTTTGCCGATTCCCCTGCGCTTTTGATCAGGATCGACTCCGAGAATCATCAAGTCTTGGGCAATGTCAGTCTTCTTGGCCAGGTAGCAGGCGGACAATCACGGGGTGAGAGCTCCAGCAATACTTACACCACATTTGGCTGTGCCCTTCTTTTCCAAGTGCCCGCTCAGTCACCACCTCCAAGTCTTTGACGAGTCTTCTCAGAGCATCTTGGTCGAGTGAAGGGGGCAGCACATCGATATCAGCTTCGTTTGCCGTCTTGTGCTCAATGTTTGCAGGCAGAGACTCGGGGGTTTCCCACTGCGCAAATCCAACAATATGTTCACTGCCGTCTTCGAGCTTGTCAACGACAACAAAGGTCTTTTTGCCGTCCTTCATTCGTCTGGAGTTGCGAGAAGCCCTCCATTCGGCTTCCTCTGTGGCTACATCCGTGCGGGCGCGGTTTTGTAAATTTGCCGGAAATAAAACGCGGGAGAGAGTGGGCCCAAAAGAGTCACGGCCGATGACACCGATGCGCGGGGAATCAGCGAGGGTGGCTTCGCGGAGGGTCAACATGTTTCTTCTGTCTTGTTTTGTTCAGTTGTTCTTGGGGGAAAGAGGGGTGAACGAAGGAAGACAATGACTCATGTACTACGGCCTCACTGCTAGGTTTTTGTGACTAAAAAATCTGGGTTCACTTGCCGACGACAACCGGCCCGAGTCCGCAGAGCTCCTGTTGTGGGGCCGATGTCAAGAATGTGACCCCGGGTCTTCAAATGCGAGCTGGGGACTACCTCGGACCTAAGTCCTACGACCATCCCTGAAAAGGAAGCTTGTAATTATTCCAGACTCTCTTACAAAATAGGATGACGTATCACCACTTTCTCACAGCTGATCTTGCCCTGCGCTGACAAGTTGATTGCCGCGACGACATCCTCTTTGGTCTGCACCACTCTCGTCGGCAACGGCTTCCAAGCTGTGACATGATTTTCCAGAAACCACTTCATGACTTTGTCCTGTCTGTGCCATCTCCAGTTCGGAGTTTCTTCCTCTAACGTGCCCCATTTGCGCGAAAAGATGGCAAACTCCCAGTCAGGGTCCCAATCTTTGGGGACGGGGAGAGCACACGCCAACGCAGGTCGAGTGCCGTTCTGCACATCATCAGAAAGACACTGCCGGCTCCAGTAGCAGCTAGTTCCCTCATACGTCCCCCCAAAATCCTGTAACCCAACTCCGACAGCATCAAACACAGCTGTCAGCTCTACACCCAACCTCTGAACCGTCTCCTTGATGTCCTTGACCGTTATTTCTGGGTGTCCGTAGTCAAAGACATGCGTTGCCCCGACCCCCTTTAGCAGCTCATGATTCTTCGTCGACGCCACTGCAAAAATAAACTCAACCCCTATCTCCCTTGCCACTTGAATTGCTGCCCACCCGACAGCACTAGCACCGCCCCAAATCAATGTGGCTTTCCCTTTCGATTGTAACCCGTTGGGCAGTTCTTCAATCCCAGCATTCGGAAAGCCAAACCCCAAAATGTTGACAAACGCATCGGCAGCAGTCAGCAATGCGACTGGGAGGCCCGCTGCCGCTTCCTCTTGGAGATTTTCAGGCCGCGTCCAGATGAGATCCGACCGCGCAAGAAGGTAGGGCTGGTGAGCTCCAGCGTAAAGTGGGCGATTGGGACCTGGCCACGTTAGCCCAAAGACGGGCATGTTTGTTACAAGATTGAAGCCGGTGAAGTCATAACCCGAGATAGAGGAGTGAAAGCCGAGGGTAAAGTGCTTCTTGTCGGCAGGGTTGACAGCCGAGTAAGTGACTCTGACAGGGACGTGTGTCTCAGGAAACGGAGGGAGGGAGGATGCAGAGGGAAAGGGAGCGGGAATGGGAGTTATTTCGCCCTCCGAGGAGAGAAAGAGGGCAAGGGGATGGACTGTAGTTTCGGCCATTGTCGAAGGAGGGAGAATTCAATGCCCACTTTGAGACCAGGTATGAACGGCAGATGGGCTATGGTCACTTTATGTATCAGTGAATGGTCAATATTTGAATACAGGTATCTTTTACCGTTGAACCTGTCTTCCTCAGCCCAAAAGTCTACAAAAGCTAGAATTCCGCCGACCGCGGCGGAAATGATGCGGGTCAAGATTAGAAATCGAACTGTTGTGATTCTTTCTTTTCCCCTTTGGGAATGCCGTATTGCGATGTGGGATGATTACCAATGTAGTGTCGTTAACAATATCTGATACTGGAAGCCAGTAAGGATCGCACTATGAAACTAACGTTTAAATACATATCCATTCAGGTTCTGGAACTCCCCTTTGCAGTGTAACACTTAATCTGGTGGCAATATTGGAACTCATTCTCGCGACAAGGTCGTGCTGAATGTCCCCTCGTTGGCCTTGTGCTTACCTGGGCTTTGGGCTTGCCAGTAGCGAACTGTTCTGCAGCGTCAGCTCAAAGCTTTTGCCGGATCTTCGACCGGTTCATGATCAGGTGTGTGATGGTGGCTGGGTTGATTCCGCGCAGCTCGCCGTTCATCTCTTTTTCACCTCTGGCATGACCCCCCTTCGGAATTCACAGCCCTAAGGCTTATCTTATCTGTCATCCCACGGGGCTTGCATCCCGCATTCACCTTCCAGTGGCCTTACCCTAACCCTCGCCGAGTGAAAAGCGATAAAAGGGGCAAGGGGTGAAGACATCTACTGGGTGAAATTGAAATAACAGCTATGTTACAGGCTCTTGTAATGTTGACTTACTTGCAATATACCTATCTCGATCCTGGCACTGCTTCATCACTTCGGCGCTTCTGTTTCAAGACCCCTTACTTGATGGAATCACCAGGTTATATCAGACCGAACTGCTCACTTTTCATATCAAATCAACGAAACTGTGCCGAGAAAAACAAATTGCAAGATTTCAAAACACTACCTAGTCTAGATCCCTCTCAACTTTGAACAAAGCAGCCAACTAAAAGTAAACGAGTGACAAGAATCTCTAACAAACATGACCAAAATCCACACACTGTCTCTGAATCACCCCCTTACTGTCATTTTCCATCAAATTCCCACCCACTTAGAAGCAGTTGTTCTTGACAGTGCTGATACCCAACAGCTCGGCACTCAAGTTGACCAGAATCTGACCACCAGCCTTCAACTTCTCAGCCTTTGTGGTGGCGCCCAACATGAGCTTGACGGCCTGCTTAGTGCCACCGAGAGCCTTGATGTACTTCTTGATCCTGAGCAGCTTGGCGGCAGGAACGGCAGTGGTGGCCAGGAGTTGAACAATGGCGCCGACGCACTTGGCGATCTTCCAGAGGGAGGCACGGGCGGCCAGCTCGCCCCGCTCAAACAGGCTCAGGTTCTCCTCAACAGAATCAACATAATCGGTGTCGCGCTTGAGAGCCGTTTCGGGTTCACGGTCTCCGTTGGCAACGAGCCACTGGTGGAGGGCCTCGTCTCCCTTCGCGAGCACATCGTCAGGAATGCGCTCGATCTCGGCGAAGAGATGGTCGAGAGGGAAGTCAAAGTCACGAGTGAAGTTGAAGTTGGTTGCCCAAGCAGCAGGGGCTTGACCACGAGCCTCAAGGACATCAGGGACATCCAAGTTGTCCTCAAAGTCATCGGTGTCGGGGAGAAGGCCGTGGTTGTCATAGGGGGCAGGGATCGCAGTGACAGTGGCCACGAAGAGGGCGGCGGCGGTGGTGAGGAGTTGGAACTTCATATTGACGGTTGGAGTTTTGAGATGGTTGGTCCAGTGGGAGCTGTAATGAATGCTGAAAAGCTCTGAAGAGAAGAGTAAGGTAGCTGATGTGCTTTGAAGTTGTTGGTGATGAGAGTGATGATGATGGAGGAGAGACGCCGGATGGACTGGCCCTCTTTATACATCTACTGGTGCTATAGAAAGAATCATCTTCACGGTTTGCTCTGTTGCTTCCACAGATTCGTCCACCGCTTATCCTCATCATGCTCCCTGTACCTATTCCCACACAAAATAATCTTGATGCTTGCTGACCCGATTCAGGAGCATGCCATTAAGCTTCGGTCTCTCAACTTGGCAATCATCAGGGATTCAAGTCGACGGCAATGACCGACAGTGCAACAAGCCATTACTGTAGCTGTAGGGGGATGCGGCACAGAACAAGGCCATGCCCCTGACATTGTGCGGCAGATAAATAATCGCGGCGGCATTAGCCTTGTCAGATACACTACAATCTACAGGTTCAGAGCTCATGCCTGCCGCATGCCGCGGGGTGAGGTGGGACAAAGGTTGAGCCGTGCCAAGGTAAGCGCCCAACGCATGGCAGAGGAGGGTTACATTAGGCGTGCGGCGTTGGGTGCAACGGTCGACTGGCCCCTGAAAATAGGTCCAGCTGAACTGTAGAGAAATGCTTGATTGAGCTTGTTTGTGCCACTCCCCACATTTTCCATCTGGCCAAGCCTGCCAGAGAGATCTACGATCATGTTTGCAGTGCGGCGCATGCGGAATAACTCGGGGTATCAGGTCCCCCCAGTTGCTGTAGATCTAAGGGGCTCAACATCCAACTAGCGGGTAATTACATGGCCGATGATGTTAAAAATTTGTTATCGAAAGAAGCAGTGACTTAAGGTATCTGAAATGGAGATTCAGTGGTTCAATCCCAAGCTGGATCAATATCAGGTTCCGTGTCGACCGCAGTTTGTTCTTCAGCAGGAACCGAAGGTTCAGTAAGTCCTAGCCACCTCAGGACGACACGCCAAGTTTTCACTGTGCGTCAGGCCGTTGACCCCATAGCGGTGAATGTCTGCACTTTGGTCGTTGATGGGGGGCTCCGGTCAGGTTGCCGGACGGACATGGTGGGGAAGACGTTGAACCGGGCAAGCATCCTTACAGCACTGTTGTGACACTCCTGTTTCTCTTCTCTAAACACCAAATTGCCCTATATACAGTTACAGGATGGGCCAGCTTCCTACCTCCCGCCCAGTCAATGCGCAACAATGTCGGGCGGCAGTCGTTGGCGCCGGAATAGCAGGCTTATCTGCAGCAATTGCGCTCCGTCGTGCAGGCTGGCGCGTCATCGTGTACGAGAAAAGTCAGTTCAAAAACGAAATTGGCGCCGCCATCACCATCACTCCCAACGCCACACTGGTCCTAGAACGATTTGGGTTCGACTTTTCAAAATTTGGTGGCGTGCCCAACGAGATGCTTCTGCGCTACGATGCAACGGATCTGTCACTGCTTCAAAAGGATTACTATGGTCCGGGTTCAGTCGGAAATGAATGGAGCCGCTTTTGGTCAGTTCACAGGGTCGATTTGCACAATGGGTTGAGAGAACTGGCAACCCAGCCGCAACATGAGCCCGAAACGCTGGGACCGCCAGTAGCCATCAAGTTGGGCCAAGAAATCATAGGGGTCGACTGCGAGACGGGTACGGTCAAGCTCAAAGACGGGAGGCAGGAGCAACACGATTTGGTGGTCATCGCAGATGGGGCCCATGTAAGTCTAGACTCGTTGTGATTTCTGCAGTCCCACCCAAAAATACGTGTGGCGAAGTACTGATCGGCGTAGAGCCGCTTAATCGAAGATTTTACCGGGAAAGCCTCCACAGTTCACCGCACCGGCCGTTCTATTTACAGATGGCTGCTATCTATGGACGATGTCAATGCAGATCCTCTGCTCCAAAAACTTTACGCGGACCCTGAAGGAACCGAGAGAAGCGGCTTCGTTGCATGGGGCGACAAAGACAGCAGAATCCTCTGGGTGAGCTACAAGTGTCGAGGCGGCAAAGTGCTCAACAACGCCGTGGTTCATGACACTCAAACTGGCGAAGGAGAGGAGGATCTATGGCAGTCTCCCGTATCACAGGAGCGGGTCCTCAAACACCTTAGGAATTTTCATTCTTCCGTCCAGAAAATGGTCTCCATGACGAGCGAAGACGGTATCAAAGCCCACCACCTGTACAAACGCGCACCGCTTCGGAGCTTCGTTCGTGGTAAAGCGCTGGTGGTGGGCGATGCAGCGCATGTCATGATGCCCACGCATGCGGCTGGAGCAGGAGTGGCCATCGAGACGGCGGCTACCTTGGAAACTCTTTTCAACTTTTCCGGGGTCGGGGAAAAAGACACATGGACAATGGAGCGCCGGTTGGAGGTGTTCAATAAGCTCCGAGTGCCCCGATGTAACCTCGCCATGCTTTCTTCCAACGCTGGCCCGGAATGGCTCCAGGTTCCGGGTGTCGAGGACGAGATTCGAAAGTACTACTCTGGGCCTCTGCCACCTGTCGATGCCATGCCCTATGGCAGTGCGTTCAGGGATGTCTTGTTCAAGCACGACGAATACCGGGCCGCGAGGGAGTGCATGGACGAGACAGCCAAGACGTAAACCGGACGAGATGGGAAAGAGACGGACGAGGGGGAGAGACGGGTAAACACTGCAAGCAAGTAGTCGTGCAGCAAGCTAGACGTAAATGACACGAGTTTTGATTGCATGAGGTCTTTCGGGACACGGAGCCCCATTCGCGTGGCCTTTGATGTCCATATCCCGGCAATGTCTTATCAGATGAGGAAGCTGTGGGTAAAATCGGACATTTCTTTTGCACGTTTTGGTCCGTAGGTATTTCCAGGAATGAGTGCATCGCGGGTATGTACCTGAGGTCGGGTTGGGCAACGAATTCGCTCCCGGCGATTCGGTGAATGTGGCTGGAGGTGACAGCCAGGTGATTTTCCTTCTCAGGCTATCAAGCAACCCTCGTTCATCACACCTTGTCTACGACGCTCCAATGGTACCCCAAGGGATTCTAGAAGAATTCCCCCCCCCCACACTGCCAGCTTCCCATTTGGGCTGCATCCAAGCGAGCATGGCTTCTACTAACAGAACCTGCCGTGCCTGCACACCTCGACAGTGCCGAGAGACGCTGGCATACCGTAGGATATATGAAGTGCAAATGTAGCGGAGCTTCTTCGGGTTACCGCCAAGGCGGATTCAACCCTCATACAGAGGCAGGCCGACCAAATGACGGCACGACGCCCGCCGTTCCTGCATGACCCCAACACAGCGTCCTCGGTAAAATCGGCAGCCTGTTATTTAGCCTCTATCTGGAATCTCACTTGCTTATAACACTGCAAATGCTCCGGATAGTGCCTCACTGTGACGCCCAAGATCAGTAAATTAATCCAAGAAGCACACAAGAACAACTTGTGAGCGGGTTCCTGATCTAACAGCCGGCAGCCGAGATGTCTTCTCCAAAAAACCATGACCGTGAGATACCAAATGATGTGGGGTTGAAAGTCAAGAAATGGAGCATGAGGGGGTCGTGGACCAGAGATGAAGCAGAGTGAAATTTGATTATTTACATGAGCTCCCCCATCCTGCTTCACCTGGAGCTCTTGACTTGATCTCTCCTCCTTGTCCCGCCCCCATAGACCGACAACATCGAGCGTGAAACGGCAAAACAATGAGGTCCATGTACATTGGACTGGCGGCAGCTGCCTTGTCGTGGACAGGCGTGTTGGCCAGCGAGAACAACAACGCCATTCCCAACGAGGCGCTCATCGCTCGTCGCCCTCGTGTGCTCCAGAACCGCCACCGCAACGGCACCGCTGATTACGCCCAGCTTGGTCTTCGCCAGGATGGAGGCAGGTGCGGAGAGGGAGTTGGGCGCTGCCCAGAGGGGCAGTGCTGCTCTGATTATGGCTTTTGCGGTTTAACCGTTGACCACTGCCATCCTCTCTTTGACTGTCAAACTCAGTATGGAGTCTGCGGATGGCCTCCCCCGGTTCCCGCTGCCACAACCACAACGTCGACTCCTCCCCCTCCCCCGACCACGAGTTCCACGTCAACTCCCCCACCTCCGCCAACCACCACCTCCACAACTGCTCCTCCGCCTCCTCCCACCACGACATCAACCAGCGTGGTGGTGATCCCCCCAAGCAGCACCTCGACAAGACCCTCTATTCCCGAACCCACTGGCCCATTGGTCGTTACCACCAATGGCCAGTGCGGAAACAGCACCGTGTGCATCGGCAACCCCAACTACGGCCCTTGCTGCTCTCAGTACTTTTGGTGTGGTTCCTCCATTGAGTTCTGCGGTGCCGGCTGCCAGTCCAACTTTGGTGCTTGCCTCGGCATCCCCGGTTTGCCTGGAAATCCTGTCAACGGCACGACCACCAGCACCTCGCGCGTTGTCCCGCCCACGACCACCTCCACACCGGTTGTTGTGCCTCCTACCACCACTTCCACCACCTCCACCACCTCCACCACCATCTCCACCACGACAAGCACCACTTCCACGAGAACCACCTCCTCTACCACTTCTACGACGCCCACTCCTACTCTCGTCTTACCACCTGGCCAGAGGTCTTCCACCGATGGGCGCTGCGGCAGCGGTCAGAACTGCCTGGGTTCCACTTTCGGAAGATGCTGCTCTCAATTCGGCTGGTGTGGTGACGGTGACCAGTACTGCCCATTCATTGTCGGTTGCCAGCCCGATTTTGGCTATTGCGACCCCAACTAAGCTTGAATGGATCATTTCCAGTTAGTTTGCTCGCTCGTTGACATGGTAGAACAGAAAAGGCGAAGATCATGTAGATAAGAAGGAGTCCGTCGTTTCCGGGGTTGCTGTGCAGAGAAAGATGGAGGAAGGTGTTAATAGGTGACGATGTATCTAGTTGTTGTTCCTCGTCAGATGCCAATTTAAGTTCATGATTGAGTACCGTCTCTTGAGTTTTGTCGCAATGTGTGCCATGATAAAGCGATTTCATCATCAAGTCGCGAAATTCCGCGTTGACTGTCGATGATGATGTCACTTGGGGTAAGCAATCAAAAAGAAAAGGGGGGATCGTCAGGGACACAGTGTGGAGTGGAGGGGTTTTTGGGATGCAAAAAATGTACAGTTTTGATTCCGTCCAGGCTCGAACTGGAGACCTTCAGTGTGTTAGACTGACGTGATAACCAACTACACCACGGAACCATTCTTAGTTGAACTTTCACGGTGAATCACAAACTCATTAAGGTTGCCAGCAGCAGATGAACAGCATGAAAACAATCCGCACATGCCTTTGCAAACCGTGATTGCAATCCATACCCTATTGTCACGACCATATGTCACTTGACTACACATGCATACCTGGTATTCTCCAAGGTTCAAAATCATGCCTTTTCTCTGATATCGGCTCTTCAGGTCATGAGGTGCATCAGCAGATAGCTGCAGCAAGCATATGATGCCGCCTTAATCCATCCCATTGGCCAGCCAACACCACAGCCCCTATTCATCTCCTGACAATCTTCAACACCGGAACTGCCCGTGAAAATCTGGCCTATAAGAACAACATGTTGCCACGGTCAGCGACGAAATGTCCTTTCTACCAAACCAAGAAGAATCACCTGCAAACAACGACACCACCATCACCAACAACCATGAACCACCACATCAGTGACGTTGCCCCGTACAATCCTCATCAACCTCCGCATCCGCCCTCTCCCACTTTGTCTCCAAAGAAGAAAAAGTCGGGAATCTTCCCTGATCTCACCAAAGACATCAACCTTGGGGAGGGCATCGACCTAGTCATTGGCGTGACAGCCACAGCGCTCACAGCCGACCAGCTTCTCAAACTCAAAGACAGCAAGAAGCACAAGACGATGCATCTAGCCAAGGCCGGCTTGAGTGCCGCAGCTGCCGCCACCGCATTCACCATGATGAGAAGGGAGCGCGAAGAGAGAGTGGGACGAGAAAGAACGCGTCGACGCTCTATCCAGAGCGAATCTGAGGCCAGGTCAACCTCGGGGAGAAAGGCGCAACAAAAGGATCAGGAGTATGGCTGTCAGAGTGTGAGCTCCTCACGGCCTAGCTCCTGGCCAAGGTCACTTGAAAGAAGGAGCAACAGAGGCAGGAGCCAAAGCAGGAGCCCAAGCCTGAGCCCGCCCTACCCAGATTTGGAGGCACAAGTGCCGGAAGATACCAAGGTGAGGTGGGCTCTTGTTCCATCGCCACCTCCCCAAGAGGAACATCAAGAGAGCCGCGCAGCGAGTCCGGATGACTATCGGTATGCGGGCTCTCGGCTGGCACCACCTTCAGATGAACTACATCATCAGCGAGGAAGGGCTAGAACAATGTCACCTGTCCGTAGACAGGAGGATGATCAGGAACCTCAACATCATCGACATCACCATCGAAGAAGAAAATCGGAAGGACAGTCAAAGTGGCACACCTTTTTCGACTTGCTCAGTCAGGAGCTGCGGAAGCAACAAAAACCTTGATCTCACCAGACCAAGAAGGTTGAATAAACCAAGACACTTTTTTCTGCATAAATACAAATCGTATACATTGCTCATTTTCAAGACTGCCAACGCCATTCATGCTGTAGATGTATCCCATCACAATTCTTCAATCACTCAACAAATTCCAACTCAGCGCCCCATCGACAACCTCGATCAGCCCGGGCGCCGCAATCGTAGCTTCTACCACCTCTCCATACGACGTAAAGTTATCCTTTGTCGTAAGCGCAGCAATCGTCAAACCCACTAGGATATTCTCCTCGAATGGGAACTCAGCCCCAAACCTCAGCTGCGTGTTGTTCTCCCCAAACCACTCGGCATCTTCAACAGGTACAGTGATGGGCAGCAGCTGTCCACTAAAGTAGGTAACAAACAGGTCCGGATCAGTCTCATTGATGAACTGCTCCGCCTTCGAGGAACCGGTCAGGTTGGCAATAAAAGACAGACGCTGATCGCGGGGCTCAATGGTCAGGCCCCCTGTCCCGTTGGTGACCTGAAGAGGTGGAAAGATTGGAATTGCAATGTCGCTGAGGTTGAAAGGGCAAGACACCACAAACTGCTGCAGTGCGCTCCAGGCAAACGCGCCGACGTTGGTAGTCAAAAAGGGCTTTTCCGAGGGCTTTTGGTTTAGAAGAAGGCGATAGAAGCCGGACTGCTGACCCTCTTGACCAATGATGGAGGCTACCTCACGAATGGGGCCCAGGTCTCCATTGATGGCCAATCCTTCGGCCGCATCTTGAAGTGTGCCAAGGACGACATCAGTGAAGGTGGCAGCGAGCGCAATAGAGGAGTTGATATCGATGGCACCGGGAAAAATATAAGTGCAGGGCTTGGGGATCAAAGAGGCGTTGAAGTGTTTGAGAACGTTGGCGGCATCAATGGCGTGCAGTTGCTCTTGCTACAGGCAGTATCAGTACAGGTGATGTGATGATAGGAAAAAAAACACAACATACTGCCAGGACTGTTTCCAAGATTTCGAGTATCTCCTCCTTCTTCTCCGTCGGGAGTGTAAAGCCGGCCACATTCGCGGTGATGTTCTCGATCAGAGACGCAAAGAAGGCGACTTCAAAGTTTTCGTTGAAGTTGATGAGCTGGAAGATGGGAATGCTGCTTTCGTTTAGGGAAGGCGGGGGCGGTGCATCGGACAGTGTGCCGTCTGCTGTGTTTTCGATCACCACAAGCTGAGTTGCGTTGGGGTTGGGAAACCCATCGGCGGTATCGCGGCGAACTGCTCGACCTGTTACCAGGGTAGCCGCTGCGAGGAGGGCGGCCAGTTGAGTAAACATGGTGACTAGAATGTAGCTGTCTAATGGGAGATTCAAGCCAAGGTAGAGTGCAGTCTTTGGGTTGTCAGTCAACTCTGCCCTAGCTGGATGGTCATGATTTATAGCGATATTTCTCGGACACAGACACTTTATTGCCTAGGTATTCTATTGTTAGCTTTCGCTAAAACGCCCTCAATCCGACTATGACTACTAGAGTGAATAGCTCAGACATGAGGTGAAATCAACGATGAGCTTTGAGCTGTAACCACAGACTGCGCTCACTTTTTGCGTGTGTTTATGATGTCAGCAAGCTTCTCGGACAACGAAAGTGCCGTTCAGTCACAACTGAAATCCGAAGCTGCGGCCGGATGCGGAACAAAGTATGTCCCCATCTCAACTGTTCCGAGCCGCTCGGCCCGAATACAGCTACTCAATATTGGGGATTAGGACAAAGGAGCTCATACTGTTTCTGCCAAGTACCTATTGTGGATGGACTAAATATAGATCATGACTTTAAGTCGTTCCAACGCATTCTGTTTCTTGAATCAACTTCAAGAGCTCTTGAACTGCCCATCCTACACCTGGATTTCCATTTGTGAGATGGTTATTACGCACCACATATCAGAACCAGATCCACGTACTCTGATAAAGGAAGTTAGGTAAAGATGAGCTGAGTTATGATTTAGGTCTTATAACAGGTGAAGTCTATAAATAACAACAGATAAACCGAACACTGGCAACGGTGTCTAGACATGAGACCGGTGCTTCCTCCTCTATATGTTGGTGTACAAATGACCACACTTGTCAGCGTTAAGTGGAGGGTCAGTCGTGTTATACAAGTAAGCAAACAAGAATACAGTAAAACAAGGAAACGAGACTATCGTCACAGATAAAGAAAACCACCCTGCTTCCAGAATTGAGCACCCTGAAATCGCTGGTAAACAAGCTGGGCGATAGTGTCTACATCTGATCGGGAAGATGCTGCCGCAAAGAAAAAAAAGAACGACGCTGTTCAGTACCAGACAGGAGGAGCTGCCCAGTGCTGCAACATCCAGGTGATGGCGCCAGACCACGCCTGCGAAAAGTACGCGGCTAGCTCCTGGACTTGCTGGTCGTCCGGGACAGTGTCGCCCCACATCTCAGGTCTGGCTGCTTCGATTTCTGCATAGGTTGCTATCAGATTTCTGTCATTATTTGTTAGTGTCGCCACCACTTCAAGACACTCAGGTCCTGAGTTCAGGTAGGAGACGGGACAACCTACTCGTCTCTGATTTTCTCCAGCACCATCCAAGCAAAGTTCCAACTGCGGTTGGCTTGTGGGTCGCTTCGAACCAAGCTCTGGGCGTAAGTCAACATCTCCCCGGAAAAGGGGAAATCGGAGATGAGACCCCGGAGCTCGGTAAGCATTTGGTTGGATTCGACGTAGTACAGCCAAGCCGAGGTCATGGGCTCCTGGAATGCCCGCTGGTCCTCCTCCGTCTCGGCGCCGACTACCAAGCGTTCGACGCGGCAAAGCTCGGTCAGAGTATTGATGCGGTGTGTCTGGAGGGACTCGATGATTTGACGCGCCGATTGCTGGGACATTGTTAGTCTTTTGTAGTACAAACAAGAGGGGAGACTGATAGACGTACCGAGCCGGACTTTTTCTTGCTGCTAGAGCTTGACTTGTTTCCATGACGCGAGGACGACATGATGACTACCTAGTTTAACTCGTGATTGCTCGACGATGAAAAGGAGTACGTAGTGTTGATGATTTGACAAGTCAAGTGATTGTCCGTTTGTGTGAGGACCTAGCGTTGATGATTGTGTGTCTGTGATGAAGTGATAGTGAAGATAGCAACCGATGGTGGTTCTAGTCGAGGTTGATATAGCTGTTGACTGTCTGAGTTGATCTCACTTCAGGACCCAGACATGGCAAAGTGACTGCCTGGTTCCTAGGTAAGGAGACTAGTAGGTTGCAACGTCCAACGATCTTTTCCACTCTGCTGGGCCGGGAGCGGCTCTAGGCTAACGAGAAACCTATTCTGCCAAGTAGAAGGGACAGCCAAGATGACCAAAGGTTTGACAGTTGCCGCCAAGGCTGAGACTCCTACCAGGTCGACTCATCAGGGCAATGTTGACAGGATGGGTGGTGGGCAGAGTCAGATGGGAACTGGTTTGGTGGCCACGGCACTGTCCCCGGGGTGACCACAGACCGACGGGTACTGCGGGTCGGACAGTTATCAGGCCTGGATGGCAGTAGTGTCAGGGGGTTTATTGTATGGAAGGGAATAGGTAACCATCTCCATCCACGGAAATGGTGGGGCCAAGAAAGGGGGTATCGTCCAACCCAGGATTACATCGAACATGGAGAGATTCATACGATTGGTACAAGTATCGAAAGCTAGTGCGTTTGATAGTGAATTATGACTTGGATTTTCTGGGTGTGAAAACAGGGATGAATATTGTCCAAGGTACTTACCAAGATTGCCGGGCTATTGCTATAGACTCTGATGCTTCTGTTACTTTGTAAGTATCATAAGCTGAGTTCCAGGCTGTCAATGTGACGGACAGCAGTGTCAAGCCAGGTCTAGTCTGTCATCTTGGGAAGGCTTACACGTGCAGGGGTGACTATGTTGGATGATAGGCACGCCATCGTGAAGGCGCCTTGAGTCAGGTAGTAAGGATCCTGGAGATCTTGATCAAGCATGACAAGTGGCGTTTCGTTTATGTGGCAATGGAATAAGCAACCTGGAAGATACTCATGGTCGATGCTAGACGTCACGCAACAAAATACATGAGGCGACTTGGAGCCGACCCGGTCTGAGTGAGTGGTAACTCCTGATCTCAGCCATTGAAAGTTGACTCGGTTGAAGTGATCCCAAATATCTTGAGTTGTTGCCTGAGAAAATACATGGGGATGTCTGAGGCCTCGACTTCCCCTCGTAATTGCAGTAAGATTTTAGTGCACTGTAGTGGCACAGCGCCGCCGTGACGGGCAACTAGAGAGCTGTCGGTTCATGTGGTGGTGATTCAACTATACCTTAGAGGGCCTGTGTCGTGAAATGCAAGTGCGTGTCAGTGTTCCGCGTTGGATGTGTGTTCACGGGTTGCTAAAGACTGGAAGTTGTAGCGCTCTACTTTGGTCAGGCCGAGCCGCGGCGAGGCGTGCCAGGAGGGCAGGCGGATGTGGCGGTATCGGGCCAATGGCAATCTTACTGCTGAGCTAAGAGTGATGCTGGTTTGGTAGGTAGTGGGCATTGGGGATGGTAAATCACGCGATGCCACTTCAAAGTATGAGTCTGAACGGTGAGACGCCGTCCTAAGTTGACGAGTAGCAAATGTAGTCATTGTGTATTGCCGACTCGAATGGTCCGTAATGTCGTCCTATTCGCTGCTCGTGTGGTTGGGATTTCCAGCAAAACCGGGGTCCCACGTGGCATTCAGCTGGGATTGCTTCTGGTGTGCCTGCCAGGAACGAACGGCGATCTGTTTCAGGCCGCGGGTCCACCATAGGGCTGAGAGTTTATCAACCATGAGTGGTCATCTCGTAATCTGGATGCCTGAGGAACGCAAATGAGGTCAACCGATCGGTCTAGGAAAAAACCGTTGAGTGTCGTTGAAGAGGCTTGCATGAGGCTTCGCCGCCGGTGACATCACTTCCATGCGTGGGGAGGACCCCTGTCTGGCTGAACGGTAGACCCTCTGACGTGCAGAAGCGGCGCACTTCCTCGCACTGTTCCATTGGTCCCGTTACGTCCGGATTTCATCCTTCCAACCAACTGTGTTCCAGATGTTATCTCGACGACACGATGAACTTTTGAGACGGAATGATGAAAAGGTTACTTCAACTGCGGCTTCTCGATCAGTGTTCTGCCAGGTGATGGTTGCCTTTTCACATTACCAGCAGCAGCGGGGCAAAATTAGAGGTTCTACACTCAGCAACATACACCAAACAAGGCACACCTGTAGCCCCGGCTTGGGGAACGGCCTACACAAAACCGGGATAAAATCCTATGAAAGCCGTTTTTGGAAGATGACTCTGGAGAGATGAATAAGGACCTACTTATGTCCAGAGCTACCGCCTAACTCTGCGGTATTTCATCCATTGCAAAGCACTTATCAGCCATGATCATCGTGCATAACTGAAGAAAGCAAGGCCGGAGAGAAGGTGAATAGCTGTAGATACGTCGAATGCAGAACCAATTCCAAGGATAAAGCACCGCAGGCTAAGGCCATCTCGTTGGCAGTCTGCCTTCCCATCATCACTTTGTTCAAATACGATCCCAGAGGCCATGCAAGTGTATACCTAACCCGCGACTCTGAAGCCTGGACCCGATTATGTCCGGTTGACAAGTGCATTGCTGCCGTGCTTAGCTTGCAGAGCCTCAAGTGACCACTGTGACAGCAACAGGTAACGTCTTTGCCGAATACTTGCCTAACGTGAGACTATGTACATCACAGCCCCCAACAAGAACCGCTTGAAAAGCTTGAGTAATCATCTATCTTCACGCCTAAACAGACTGCTTTTCTCTAGGTAGTAACACTCCTCATAAGAACCGGCATGCTTCCGTGTCACCTGCCAGCATCTCTCTCCTCGTCAACATCAGCATCGTCATCCCCCGCCACATCCTCGCCATGTTCGTCTTCATCACCTTCGTATTCGGCGCTCTCCAAACCCTGCCCTTTGATCGCCCAGCTCCAGATCCACCCACCAAGCGTGACACCGGCAAATAGACCCCATGCGAGCGCCTCTCCCTTTGGCTCGACGCGCATGCTCAAGGTGAACAGACTCCCAGATAGGAAAGGTCCCACACTCCTCCCAGCGGCTGACAGCGTTTGGGCAATCCCGTTCAGAGTGCCCAACGTCTCGTGGCCAGGGGCCGAATTTGTGATCTACACATGCGAATCTGGTTAGTACAATTCAAGACAAAAGCTTTAGGTTGACATACCAAAAGCATGACGCTGCTCAATCCCCCTACAGCGCAAATGTTCTTGATAATTAGAATCACCCCCAGCTCGCTATAGAGCCATCCCTTGCCGCTGCCGATGCCCAGGTGTGGTCTCGAATCCAAGTACCCGATCCACGGCATCAAGCTCATGGCGACCGCCATTCCAAGCAGTGAATATCGGTAGGTGCCTAAATTGCCAATCTTGGCCTTGAGCTTCTCAAACACGAGGACTTGAAAGAAGATGGTGGCCAGCCCTGCGAGAGACAGGGACAGGCCGATGGTACCGGGTCCAAGCTCGCGACCTGTGGGTGTGGGAGCCGAGACAAAGATCGGATACAGCGAGTTGAAAGAGATGTTGGCGAGCTGAAAGACGAGGTAGGTTCCCAAGACGGCCATGGTGTTTCGGTTCGCCAGTTGGCGGAAGGCGGATTTCTTTTGCGAAGGAGTGGGACTTTTTGCGTCTTCCTCGTCGTTTTCGTCCGGTTCTGCACCAAGAAGTGCTTGCTGCTCTTCGCTGTCTTCATGGCGGTCCGAGCTAACAGGCTCTGACCTGTGCTTCCCACCTTTTTGCCTTCTCCATATCCGCTGCGCAGTGTTTCTTAACCAGCCCAACCAACCGCCTGGGCCTCCTGCGGATGTTTCCTCATGTCCACTTTCCAGTGTTTCCTCAAACCATATCCCGAGCACAATGACACTCAGTGCCAAAAGCCCTGCATCGACGAGGTTCGGCGCCAAGTATGGGTATTTACCACCATCAATTCCGGTATCTGTCTCTACCAACAAACCCCCCAACGCGGGCCCGGTAATGCTACCCAGGGAGTAGATGACTGGAAGCCAAGTAAAAGCCCTACTCTGGTTTGTCTTGTCTGTAACCTCGCCCAGGCAGGTGGGAACGACGGCGGCATTTCCATTGAGCAATCCCATGGCTACATGCACCATGATCAGGTGCGCATAGGTGGTGCAAAAGCCAAAGAAGCAGAAACAGCCTGCCAGCAAAGATGTCCCAATCAACATGACGGGTTTACGGCCAATCCTATCGGAAAGCCACCCCCACAACAAATTGGTAGCCAGTTGCGCCATGGCGAATGCGGACGCGAGCAAGCCCACGTACATTCCTTCCTGGCCGGAGGGGATCTCGGGAAACGAGGCCACCATGGCTGGGAGGTAGGGGCCGATGGAATTAAGGGCTGTTTGCTCCGCCAGTGACAGCAGCGCTAATAGAGATAGTTGTTTCCATGGTAATGGTGTCGAACTCGGGCTCGTGCTTGGACTTGTGTCATGGTGGCTGCTATCTGGCGGGGTGGCGCCTGATCCTTGTTCGTCGACGGGGGCTTCAAAGTATGGGTTCTCGTGTTCGTCGCGTGGTCGAGAATGTCTGAGGAGGGATTGGAGCCACGAGGCCTTTCTCGGCCGCGTTTGTTGACGCTGGTTGAAGGGCGTCGCTGGGGGCTCGGTTGGAAACGTGTGGTATTTGGCGGTCGATTGTCGCTGGACTGGGGGTGGGCGGGCAGCGGCAGCGCTTGGTCGTCGTCGACTGGAACTGGAGAGTGGCGCGGAATCGGGAAAAAGGTCAGGAAATGGCTCGCCGGCGTGGAACGATCCGGAATGTCGATATCGCTTGACAGATGGTCGTGGGAGAGTCGACTGTGACTGCGACTGCGACGCCGTTGCAGTGGCGGCGCTGGCAGCAACAGCACCTGTGTGAACCATTGTCGGCGACGGCTGTGTCGCGCTTGCTGTTTCACGGCTGATGGAATGTGCGTAAAGAGCGCGCCTTCTTGAGACGCCTCTCTTCAAAGCAACAGGAGATGGGAAGGTCACAGCTAGGTTCCAGGTTGTTGTCTCTGCCAAAACCAAGACAGCTGCGCAATTGCTCAATGGCCCCTGCAACAGGGGATCCCGGCCCGTTCGGGTGGTGATGTCATTCAGCCCCACGTCGTTTGGCAGCGGCGTGGTGCAGTCGGCCGAGGTATTGCATACACACTGACTGTCCTCATAGTGTGCCCTATGTTGGAATCGAATATCATGGCGAACAATACAGAGAAAGACATACATAGATCTCTGCTGCAGCCGAGGAGAATCAGATTGGATAGAAACTCAAACGTTACTGTCAATCGCAGATCAGCCAGCTCCGTGATCAAGATGCCGCTGTGCTTTACCCCGCAATCGCGGCGTTTGTTGGCCGCACCAAACATTCTGGAAGCTGCACCTCCCAGAACCAGACCCACCCTACCACCCTCATCAAAACAACAATGAACCATTCACCACTTTCTGAAACATCCATCGCAGGTTCGGGACTTTGGATTTCGACCCGAAGCAACCGTCCCAGCCGCGTCACAGGTCACAGTCTCGGAGAACGTAATCACCGGTCTGCTTGACCACTCCATCATCGTTTGAGCCACTTTATTTACACATTTCATCTATCTCAGACTAAAAGACAACAGTCCGGGTGCCGTTCAAAAACACCCTCCTTTCGGCATACCACTTGACGGCGGCGGCCAGCACCTGGCTCTCTACGTTGGATCCCTCGTCCACCAACGCCTTGGGGCTCAAGCTGTGGTCGACACGGGCGACGCGCTGCTCAATAATGGGTCCCTCGTCGAGATCGGCCGTAACAAAGTGCGCCGTGGCACCAATGATCTTGACACCGCGGTCGTAGGCCTGGTGGTAGGGCTTGGCGCCCTTGAAGCTGGGCAAGAAGCTGTGGTGGATGTTGATGATCTTGCCGCTCATGGCCTCGCACAAAGTCGGGCTCAACACTTGCATGTAGCGCGCCAGCACCACAAGCTCGACCTGGTGCTCCTTGATGAGATCGAGGATCTGGCCCTCTTGCGCGGCCTTGGTGTCCTTGGTGACTGGCAGGTGACGGAACTCGATGCCGTAGCTGGCAGCAAGGGGCGCAAAGTCTGGGTGGTTGGACACGATGAGGGGAATTTCGATGGGGAGCTGGCCGGTCTTGGCGCGGAAGAGGAGGTCGTTGAGGCAGTGGCCAATCTTGGACACCATGATGAGGACCTTTGGCTTCTGTGCCACGGGCCGGATGTCGTACGTCATGTCATAGTCGCCCGCCAGTGCCGCAAAGTGCGGGCGCAGGTACTCGGTCGACTCGGTGGGTGTTGGGCCAAAGTGCACGCGCATGAAGAATTTTTCCGTGACGGGATCCGAAAACTGCTGCAGGTCGATGATGTTGACCTTCTCACCCGCGAACACGCCCGTCACGGCGTGCACGATGCCCGGCTTGTCGGGGCACGACAGCGTCAAGAAGTGGTCGTTGGCCATTGTTGAAATGCGTGCTGGTGCTGTTGATGGAGTGACGAGATTGCTCAGGGTTTTTGCCTCCTCGTCAAACTTCAGGGATGAGTCAACTTTCCCAACCAGATTTCGGAGCTGCCCGTTGGAGATGTGTCCACTGTGGAGTTTGGAGTTGCTAGGGTTAGGGTAGGTAGGTACTTTGCATTCCTCTTGGCAACCCCCTGTCCCTCTTTGGCATGACCATAGGTAATATGACGAGTGACAATATTCGGGTCATCCATAGGAAGTGTTGCAGTACAAGATGAATCTGTTGCTTTGCAACCGGAGGAAGGTGATACACTCTGGAGACCAGTCACATCTCGGTGTAAGTGTTACGAGTCCGAGTCCTATGGTCTTGAAGTATCAGTCTTAAGATAAGAAACAGGTCCATCAAGAGACGGCATGAAAGCTTCCCGGAACTCTACAGCATGGCGTACTTGTATCATCTGTTGCTCCTCTTGGTAGCGAGTCTCACCCGATCTCTCGCTTTTGTGTCGGTCCACCATCGAGGTTGGAATGAGGAGGTGTTGAATGGCATTCCTTACCTCACCTACTATCACGCGGACACTGGCAGCAAACTATCCGTGGTTGTCAACAACTCTGGTATCTGTGAAACCACACCTAATGTAAACCAGATTAGCGGATATTTCAGCATTTCCGAGGACATTAACCTCTTCTTTTGGTTTTTCGAATCCCGTAACAGTCCCGCGACTTCCCCTTTGGTTCTGTGGCTCAACGGTGGCCCAGGATGCAGTTCCATGCTTGGTCTCTTTGTTGAAAATGGGCCGTGTTATTATGCCGACAACGCGTCAGCAGACTCGAACCCCATACTGAACCAGGAGAGCTGGAATAGCTACGCCAACATGCTCTACCTTGACCAACCCGTCGGCGTGGGCTTCAGGCGCGTTACTTTACTTCATGGAGCTAAAAAGCCTCGACTAACAGATGGAAAGTTACGGCGATGCCGACATCAACAGCACCGCCCAGAGCTCGGCATATGTGTGGACATTCCTACAGGTCTTTTTTGCTGCGAAGCCGGAATTCTCCCAGTCCAAATTTGGGCTGTTCACGGAGAGCTATGGCGGTTTGTAGCCCTTCCCTGTTATCTTATCAAATACTGACATTACAAAGGACACTACGGGCCAGATATCGTCCGCTTCATCCAAGATCAAAACAAGGGCATAGGCCAAAACACTTCCAGCACAGTCAAGATTGACATAATCGCCTTGGGAATCAACAATGGCTGGATTGACCCCTTGCTCCAGTTCCCTTCCTACCTCGAATTTGGTCTCTCCAACAATTACAGACAGCTCATTCAATGAATCACAGTATACGACCGGCATGGCGCTATTCCAAGAGCAGTGTGTCCCGGCATTGCAAAACTGCACCATGACCACAGGCACAGCGGTGGAGTGCGATGATGCCTACACCACTTGCTACTATGCTACCGGTCTTGACGCCATAAGCAGCGCCGACTTTGACGTGTACGATGTTCGTGTTACAAGGGAGAACTTTGCGAGCCCGGGCACGTCGATGTACAGAGAATATCTAACGAGGCCTGACATCAAGAGTGCCATTGGCGCTCAGGGTGACTATGCCGAGTGTTCGGATAATTCTTGGAAGCAATTTTACAGCACCGGAGACCGTACGTTTCCTCGTCCTTGATCTCGGGACAAATCAACATTAACATGATACCCAGCCTCGAGATCCTTCCTTGGCGAGCTCAGCGAGGTCGTCAGGTCGGGCATCCGAGTTTTATTATGGGCCGGAGATGCCGGTATGTTTGTTTCTCGCCTGATTACTCGGTGGAAGCTGACATGCATTGGCGGTACAGACTGGATCTGCAACTGGGTGGGCAATCTTGCCGTTGCAGACGCGATCGACTTTTCTGGCCAAAAGGACTTTATCGAGAGGACTTTGAGCGTGTACAGGGTAAACGGAACTATCCACGGCGAGTTCAAGACCGTCGAAAACTTGAGCTGGCTTCGAGGGTACAACGCTGGACATTGGGCGTGAGTCTCTGCATCGTAAGGTAGGCATTAGTGTCATGTGGCGGCTGACAGTTGTCTTAGATCCTTCAACCAACCCCAAGTGGCTCTGCAAGCTTTTCGGCAAACAATGGAGGATAAGCCCAGTGCCGCAACTTGACTGTGATGGCGAAATGGCGGCTGTATACTGGTACCTATTGTTCTTTGAACTTGATCTATGCAAGTTAGTTAGGGTACCGATGAATATGGCAACGTTTCTCTTTGGGTTCAAGCTGCAGTCTTATATCTGCATGCAGGTGCCATTGTCACAAGTGGAGCGGCTCTAGGCTCTTGCCGTAGAGGAAGCTGGCGAGTCAAGATAGTCCAACCTTCCATATTGGAAGGCTGATGTTCTAGGACAAAAGAGGTGTTCACTAGCAATGGAGGATTCCTGCGACGATGAACGGCATAAGTTGACCCCGCGCCCTGCAATAGTCCCCTTCCGAGCTTCCTGTATCAACTCAACACAACATGCGCGTAGCCGTTATTGGTGCTGGGCCTTCGGGCCTAGTTCCGCTCAAGTACCTTGTTGCAGCTTGTGGCCGTCTTAACGCTGAGTGGAGGTGGCGTTGTTTGAGATTAAGAACTCGATAGGAGGCACCCTTGCTCATCGCTCATATGAAGATGGAGAGGTAATCGTCCGATCTTTCAGGCAACTCATAAAGTGCCAGTCCAATGAATCCTGTGGCAGTTGGTATCATCCAAGCAACTCACTACGTTCTCCGATTTTCGGCTTCTTGCATCTGACCCTGATTTCCTCTTAACAGACCGTTACGTTAGTACCTCAACGATTATTGCCCACACACTTTGAGTTATGGAAGCGCATCAAGCTTATGACGGGGCCGTGGAAGTGGAAGGGTGCAGAAGAAGTTCTGGTGGAGGAAGTGTGGAATACCGTGGAGAGAGGAGGAGAGGATCATTGAGTCACATCACTCTTTCGGGATTGCCGATAACTTTGGTGTTGTGGGTGCTAGACCCTGTGATAAGACTGTGGGAAGCGATCTTTTATTCAGCCGGGATTCCAAGACAACGGAAATGGATTTATTTGCGCGAGATGGCTACTAGGAGCTAAAATCAATGAGAATGAGGTATATTGACATTATCCCTGAACCCTTGACCCTCTGAATCCCTGAACCCCTGAACCCCTGACGAAACCCCTGAACATAACAAACAACCCACAAGCCCACTGAGCGACTAGCCCTCCCTCTCCCTGACAACAAACTCCAGCGGTGGGCCCCTATACACTGATGTCCAGTTCATCACAAACGAATAACCCTCTTTCCGTAGAGGTTCTGTGAGATCCACCTTGAATTTCCTGACCAGTCCCGCCAGAGCATGATTCATATTTAGGTTAGCCAATGTGTAGCCAACACACATCATATTTCCCATGCCAAAAGGGACCAAGTACTTCTCCATGCCCTTGGAGCTTCCTCCAGCGAGCCATCTTTCGGGTTCAAACTTTTCCGGATTTGGAAACACCTTCTCGCTGAGATGGACGTGGTAGTTGTCCGTCTCGACGACGGTGCCGCCTGGGATGCTGTGTCCACACAACACGGCCCCTTCAGCGGGAGTATCGCGAGGTAGAGCTCCCGGAATCGCATGAGCCAACCGTGAAGATTCCTTCATAAAGGCAACAAAGTAATTCAAGGACTCCAGAGCCGAGTTTGTGATATCTGAGTTTTGGTCAGGAAACGCGGTTTCAAGCTCGGAGAACAGTTTGTCTTGGATAACAGGGTTGCTCCCCAGAAAGTAAAATATCCGGGTGAGCGACCATAGCGTTGTGTGCAAGGCTGCTCCGAGAATGGTAAAACCCTCCGCAACAACGGTGTCGTGATCTAGGGAATCAAGAAGCCGTGCCATGATGGATGGCTCTTCAGTTTCAAGCCGCTTGGGCTGTTTCTCCCGGTGTTTGAGTAATCGAAGCACTTCGTTCGCGGTGGTGTTCTTCATGGCGGCCTGCCCTGTTGCAGCAGGAACCAGCCTTGCCATAATAGACTGAGGCACAAGTTCCAGAATAGGAACAATCGGAGGGAAGTACTTGACTATCGTCCAGGATTGTGCAAGCATATCGACCGAGTCTGTGAGAGGGTGCGCCTCAATCATGTCGGATTTCAGCAAGCTGGTCGGCAGTAAGTAAAGAACTTTTATCGGGCAAAGAGACATACCTGTATGAAGTTCCACAGATGGCCTCAGATGCGACATCAGTGACGAATCCTGCCAGGGCATTCTTCAGGTTGACCACACTGGAGCCCCTACGGAGAAACGAGCTGATGTTTTGCACCATCGTGTCCCGCTTGGTACTCACCAAGCCCTCATATATCCTGACAATGTCCCCTTTTGCAAACATGGGTCCGACCAGTGAGCGTCTTTTGCGATGGAAATCTGGGTCGGTTGAGCCAAAGAGTGTCTGCGATATCCGGAAGGGGACATAAAAGTATTCTGCCTTTGTAAACTTGCTCCCGACTTTGTGAACCTCGCGAAATGCATCTGGATCGGATATGTGCAAGGCATTGGGGCGGATGCGCACGATGGGACCGTACTTGGGGTGCAGCACCAAGCGCTCACACTCCGGCCATGAAAGCTGTGTGCGTGAGAAGAGGGCATACCACGTTTCGTACAGGGAGGTTGCAGCGGCGAGCTTTGGTCCTGGGAAGGAGGAAAGGGGGTGGAAATATAGCCGATAAATGACAAGTAGAATGCGGTATATGATGAAGGCAGTGGCCAGGAGAACAACAAGAGAATGCGGGGTCAGACTGTGGAAGGAAGATGGAGCTGTGAAGGTGTAGGCCCCAAGTCCCACTCCGACAGATGTAACATTCATGATCAGTATCTGCTTTTGAGCTATTTGACTGCATGGGCGGCCAGGACGAAGACTGTAAATCAGGAAGAAAGAGATGTCCAGGTTTCAACATCCATGGCCTTGGGAAGCAGATAAATAATGCAGGCAGATCAGGTGCCAAAACCAGGGCAGCATCCCCGCGCAAACTCATAATAGAGCCTAACCTGATGTGTATCGTAAGTCCCAGGCTGGCTTGTATCGAAAAGATCCCGGCATATGCAGATGGACCCTTGATACAGTGGTGATATGATGCATCATGTAGAGTACTATCGAATGATACGTTGGCTGAGAAGGACGCACAGTGGTCAAGTGAGGTTTCAATAAATCCCCTTTCAGGCAGTCTTCTGTCGATCTTGGTGTCTGGGTGGCGGCAGTTTGTGATAGACTTGCGCAATACCACACCTTGTTGGCATGCTTTGTATGGTAGGCTGTAGTTCTGCTGCGGGAATACATCAATTAATCCGATAGGTCCGCTGGCGTAATGGCAGCGCGTCTGACTACGATATCTTAGACGTTCAAGTAATCAGGAGGTTCCAGGTTCGACCCCTGGGCGGATCGTTTTGCATATTTTTACTCTTCTTGATGGAGAAGTACACTACCATTCTTTGCTCTTTTAAAGAATGGAGAGAGAACATAATATTTCCATGGCCCTCACAGGCTTGTTGGTGCTGACCTTTGCGTTCTGGGATGAGCATGACTGTTTGCGATTTTAGATGCAGAGTGATAAGCAAACAAAATCGATATCAACCCCTACAAAGCTGTGATGGCCCGCTGGCCAAATGGTAAGGCGTCAGATTTCGGTTAGAGAGATAACCTCTGAAGATTGCGTGTTCGAGTCGCGCGTGGGTCGAAACATCATTTTTGCGCTCTTTTCCAAGCGAGGACGAGAAACCTTGTATTTTTGACTCTGTGTCGAAGCCATGACTAAAACTGATCGAGAATACAAACCTGTTATTTGGCCACTTTTTACGTTACCCCCTTTATCCCTTGATTGCCAAGCGGCCCCGTCCAAATCCCTCGACCCGACTTAGACCTTCATCTTCACTGCGCGCTTCGCCGTAGTCCCTGTTCGCGTTGCCTGTCCATTGAGTGCACTGCGACAAGTGATTGTGCCAGGCCGGTCAACCCGTCTGGCGGAGAAGGACCACAGTCCACTGCCAGGAGGTGTAGCCGCCATAGCGCTGGTGGTTGTGCCCCTATCACCGGGATAAGTCACCTGCATGTTGACCTTCCCATCGACGAGGTAGAGACTGCTGCAAGTGACGCCGATGGTACCGCTCTGGCCGCTGGTCCAAGTCACTGCGTCCACAGACACAATGTCAGCACCAGAGAACAGGGTCACGGCGAAGGTAGAGTTGCCAGTAGTGTTGTGATTGGCCGATGAAATGGCGAGCTGGAAGACGTATTCGCCCGTTGGCGCCGAGTTGGCAAAGCGGACCGACACAGACTTGGAGTCGGACGAGGGGGCAAAGGTGGCGAGGTTGGACTGGGTTCCAGCGGATTGATCGGCCAGAACTGACCAGGTCCACGTCAGAGTGTCATTGTTGCCCATGTTGTGGTTGTCCTGGTAGCCACGGAGAGTAAACGTGTCATCACTGCGGGCATAGAGGCGCTTGGGAAGGGCAACAGTCGCGACTTGGCTTCCGGTGGCAGAGATGGGAATGGTGGCATCGATCCGAGGGTTGGCTGTCTGCGGCTCGCCCTCGTTTGGCTCTCCGGGATTGACTGGACCCGCGCAGGTCGAAATGTTGAAGACGGTGACGCCAGACTGAGGGAAGGGGTCGAGGGGGCCAAAGATGTTGCCGTCCTCGTCAGGCCCAACGCCGCGGGTCAGGTGGGACATGGCGGCATACTCGTTGATGATGGGCTCAATGCCGGGAACGAGTAGCTCGGGCTGAATCCACTCGAGAATGGGCGCAACATACTGACCCGCCACGATGCCGTTTCTGGTGACCACCGTGCCGCTAGAAGCAACCATTCGGTACTCACGCGTGTAGATAGAAGGAGTAGTCCCATCAATGCGCGCAATCCACTTGTTACGGCCACCTCCTTCCGGGCGAGCTTGCCCAACACCGATCGATCTGTATGTTTCATGCCCCGTGCAAGGATCAATGTCGATGGCACTGATGGAAACGGTGACGCTGGGATCACTGGTGTATCCGATAAAGCGCGTTTCTGCCACCTCGGCGTTTGTGTTGGGGGTATACACGCCCACAAGGGTTTCTTCGACTCTAATGTAAGCCGGGCTGCCCGTCGTTGTGATCTGCACATTCCAAGCAACAATATCGAAGCAGATAAGCTCATTTTGCGGGTTGCGGAACCCTCTGTACATGATAAAGTCTCCAGGGAGGAATGGAGCCATGATCAAAGGGTCAGGGGCTTGGCTGTTTACGTTGAGTCAGTGACCAGCCCGCATCGTGAACTGGGTCAGTACTAGAGAACTTACAATATTCTGCGCGGAGCTCCGGCAACGACAGGTCGGTTCGATGACGGACAGAGTGTGTCGTTGGATGACCGCGGGACGCACATGGGGAAGCCAGAAAATGAACTGACGCTGGGGCTCTTGTCGTCGGCAACCATGAAGGGCGATGAGTACCCAGCCGAGAAGACAGCGTTGGGATCATTGATCCGAATGACGGGACCGTTGAGAATTTTCATGGTCCCGTCAAAGTTGATCTCCTCAATGTAGCCCTGGTTGATCTCCATGGCGAATTCCTGCACGATGATCTGCGCCGCGATGGAGACTCCATTAACAATATTTCCAGCAACCTATTTTGCGTCGGTCAGCATATGCCCTCCATCCTGTTTGGTGCCTTGTGGTAAGGTACTCACGTTCACCTCGTACCCCATTACCGCTGCCTTTTGAGCTACAAAGTCCTTCCACGGCACAAACGCTGCCGGGAACGTTACCAGCATGTTCTTGGGAACCTGAACGGTCCATCCGTTCACTGAAATGGTTCCTCCGGTGTTGTATGAATCGTCCGTAGCGGTGGCACTATTTCCTGGTCAGTACTTGAGGCTACCTACATCAGGGACTTGAATTTCTCACTCAACGAGAGCCCCGTCCAGTAAAATGGGGATGTCAACACCTAAAACCCCCAGGATGAGGTAAAGAAGTGGAAAGAGCACAAGCATGGCGGTGACTGTTGGATGGTGGAAGTTCACTTGCAAGATACCGTAGCTTGATGGGACTTATTGTTCAAACGGATTCTTTCAGGGCAAATTGCTCTCGCTTTATACTTGCAAGTCTCTCGACGTTTGCCTCTCAAAGTACAATGTGGCAACTCGAACCGGTTCAGTCATTCTACTACTTTGTTCGCCAACTTTCATAACTACCTATTGGTAAAGTTACTTTCAGGTAGCAATTCACATCCGGTTCGACCTTCCGGAGTTCATTGCAGGAGACTTCAACACCAGACTCCGAGCCACCTTCCCGATCCGATCATATTTATTTTCTGCGCATCAAGGTAGAGATGGCCACCTAGATTAGGTAGATACAGCACATACATGGTATTGCTCGTGGTAATATTTTACAAACTCTTTAGGGAAATGGAGAGCGAAGTGTGGTCTGGCTGACCCACAGCGGACGAGCACCTGCATGAAGGATTTGGCTCTCGAATGCCTGTCAGGGAGTATTTACAAGAGCAATGGAACGGTTAAGCTTGAAAGATGCTTGGCTGCCGTTAATAGATTGATAGGCACCTTGACTGTGAATGAAGGTTTTAGAATAATGGTTTATATTGTCTATGTGTTACTCAGTTTGGCACTGGCTCTCATACTGCACAATTGACACTTCATAATGGAATTAGCTCTCCCTCAATGTATTCTAACAACGTCCATACCGCGGTTCAAACCGGCGGCTCGGGCTTGGGGGAGCCTGCCGGGGCACAATACATTATACCAGCCCATGTAATAAAGATCGACCAAAATGCCGAGCTTCAACCACAGTTTGCCACCCGCTGGTGGGCCTGGGAACTCCCGCGTCACATCTCAAAATAGATTCATGATGTTGTGTTGCACCACCGTAATAGCGCCCGATAGTTCAACTGACTTGGTTGCATAGGTACGTTCTTGAGCACTGAGCTCATTTACTCTGCACCCTGGACAAGAGAGTCAGACTATCGATTGTCATCTTTACCCGGTGGTTTCCAGAGAAGCAGGTCTACCCGAGATCTCGCGTGGACCTGCTCTTCCTTCTCCATTTGGCGCGCCTAGGCGGCACACTGGACCATTTCTCGGTATGCCTGCGGAGGATTGTGGGTACTTGCATCCTCGGTCAAATACATGCAGCTCAAAGCCAGCTAGGGAAGCGCCATGAACTCTGATATGGATACTTTCATGGGAGGGTGCGGGGAAAGTTCCGATGGCATATCCTCGTTTGTCATGTTTCTCCCCCCAATATGCACAAGGCTTAGCGTGGGGGAGAGACGTCTGTCAATAATTCGGAGTTGTGGTTGCATTGGGTGCTCATGGCGAGCTAGTCTGCGCAAGCTCATGGGTCGTGCCGTGTGGCCTGCAACCACGACGCTAACTCCGCCCCCAGCCGAGCTCGCTTGCTGTGTTCGTTTAAAAGTGCCGAACCAGAGCTTTTTCATCGTCGGAAAGGCTCCCACGTGCAGTCATCCGGGTCAACATCAAGCCGGCAACGATAGATGGCTGCAGCCTCCCGTCCTTACCTACCCAGCGCCGAAGTTGAGGCTTTGAAGAGCCAGTTGTGATCCGTACCACAACGTCTGTCTCCAAAGAATGATGCAAGGCTTGCGTGAAATGGCGGACAGTTGACACTTGGCAAGGTACCTTTCAGGAACAGGATCAGATATTGAAAGCTTGGTCCAATCAACAACGACATCTCCCCTTGCCCCTTTTTTTGCCGCAACCATGCATCCCCGGATTGTTCACGTTCACCATGGCGCTTCGACCGCTTCGACAGTGAAAGCTGTGCAAAAGAAAGTCGGTTGATGAAACGTAGCTCGGAATTCGTCGGATAATAAGGTACCCTTGACGTGGTGCCAAGAATCGGAGAGGAAAGCCAAAACAGGATAAGAAAATAGCTGATCGGTGTCCGGGAGTGAGGCGCTAGTAGCGCCATCGGTTTTAATCAGGAGCTAACATCCAGCTCCCCGGAGAACACAAAAGGAAGAAGCCAAGCGCAGGATCGTGCTCAGGGATCTATTCGCGTGTTTTCTCTTGGCGAAATCTAGATTCCGAACTACAAGGTCAAGGGTTAGGGCTGTGATCGTTTAAAACCGACTAATGCAGGACATTGGCGCCGTGCCCATTGCTAAAGCCTCAATGTAGTGTATTGACTGCCAAGTATCCCGTCGGTCTTGGGTGTACTAACCCTTCAACGGTCCTTTTGACGAAGACTCTTGTTAGGGTCTTGACAAAGCTTATCTCGGCTAAGCAAAATCATGGGTTTTGGGGGTAAACAAACGGTTCGAAACAACTAGGAAATTGAGCAAGGGCTTCGACAAGACATCCGTTCGTATTATCCACATGAACACTGCTTACTTCAGGGGCCTGCTCAGGCCAAAGTGCGGCTGCCACGCCCTGGGGAAGTATTTTCTGACTAATGTTTGTCTTGAACACGGTCTTGATTCCAATATTGATGACCCCTTTTGCAGGTAGCAGACCAACCACCCCCCCCCCTCACCCACACCGAACATTTGCACGGGCAGAGGTTCTCACCAGTCAGCTGGGCCACTTTATGACTGATGCATCCACCACAAGGATCTTGGCCCAGCACCCAATGTGATATTGAAGCTGATGGATGCATCCACGCTTATACTTTCCTTGAATCTTACGCCTGATATCCATCCATATGGCCATCGCTCAAGGAAGTTTTTGCCGTCTTCATCTCAAATCTCCACCACCATCACGATCTCAGGCCAAAACTATCAATCCACTAGCACCATCACACTGATGGAGCTGCTCAGAGTTCAGACAGTGGCGAGTCCCGTGCAAGCGGTACTAGCCTGGCACCAGCTTGGCAGCTGTACTGTTCACCACAGGCAGGTATTGCCTACCGTTGCCAGGTCACCGCCTCCATGAGACCAAGCAGCCTCTCAAGGAGGATAAGAAGGGACAACCTTCCTGCCTCTAGACCACCACAACATCTTGGTCTACAATCCGAACATTGGGTTGCCCACCAGGCTTGCTCTTGTCCATCTTTCATCCTTCACAATGCTGTCGGCACTCACCTCGGCTCTTCTCGTCGTTTCGGCTTCGCCCGTTGTCTTGGGCCGGGCTACGCCTGATCACAAGCACAAGCTTGTCGCCAGGGCGGACTGGGAAAGCCCCGTGTATTCGTGGCTCTACCAGTTCCCTTTGCCGATTCCTCCGATCAAAGCACCAAAGCTGTCAGTTTCTATGCTCGCCTCCATGTTGGCTTGACGCAGTTTGCTGATACCCTGACAGAACCATCACAAATCCGGTGACTGGCAATCCTATTCACTATTACGAGGTCTACATCAACCAGTTCACCCAGCAAGTGTATCCAAACAAGGGTCCCGCAACCCTTGTTGGGTATGATGGTATTTCTCCTGGACCGACTTTCATGGTCCAGAGAGGGCACGAAACTGTTGTGCGCTTCATCAACAATGCCAGCATTGAAAACTCAGTCCACCTTCATGGATCATACTCTGTAAGACTTCAACTATCGGAAGCAACATGTAAACACCTCGCTAACCTGAGACCGATAGCGTGCTCCTTGGGATGGATGGGCAGAGGACGTCACTCAGCCAGGCGAGTTCAAGGACTATTACTACCCCAACCAACAGTCCGCCCGTTTCTTGTGGTACCATGATCACGCATTTATGCATGTGAGTGTCATGGTTGACTCTTGACGTCTATGAAGACAGAAGACTGACCATCAATTTCCCAACAGACGGCGGAGAATGCTTATTTTGGTCTGTCTCAGCTTTCCACTGTCATATTGATTCGTGTCTACTAACACTTTCCCAGGCCAGGCTGGAGGCTACATCATCCATGACCCCGCGGAGGACGTTCTGAACCTCCCCTCTGGCTACGGCGTTCACGACATTCCTCTGGTTCTCTCCTCTAAACGGTACAACAATGACGGCACCCTCTTCACCACCAACGGCGAGACGGACTCGCTCTATGGTGATGTTATCCACGTCAACGGCCAGCCCTGGCCCTACTTCAATGTTCAGCCGCGCAAGTACCGTCTCCGTTTTCTCGACGCTGCCGTCTCTCGCACATTCAAGCTTTACTTTCAGCGTCAAACAGGCAGTTCAGCCAAGATCCCTTTCCAAGTCATCGCATCTGACTCCGGGCTGTTGAGCTCACCAGCCAGCACCAGCGATCTCTACATTAGTATGGGAGAGCGGTACGAGGTCGTCTTTGATTTTGCTCCGTTTGCTGGCCAAAACATTACCCTGCGCAACACAAATGACGTGGGACAGGACGACGATTACCTCCACACCGACAAGGTCATGAGGTTCGTCGTCAGCAACACCCCCGTGACCGATACCAGCTCTGTGCCCAGCACTCTGGCAACCGTCGACTGGCCCACTCCCGACGGTACCGGCGTGGATAGGCACTTTCAGTTTGACCGCTCCAACGGCGAGTGGCAGATCAACGGCGTGGTCTTTGCCGATGTCAACAATCGTGTGCTGGCCAATGTCCCCCGCGGCAAAGTTGAGATTTGGGAGCTCGAGAACGGCGGCGGCGGGTGGAGCCACCCAATCCACGTCCACCTTGTCGACTTCAAGGTCTTGTGGCGCTCTGATGATGACGACAGACCGGTTTACAACTACGAGGCGCAGGGCTTGAAGGACGTTGTCTGGCTCGCGCCCAACGAGATTGTCAGAATTGAGGCTCACTACGCCCCATGGGATGGGCTCTATATGTTTCACTGTCATAACCTGATTCACGAGGATGTAAGTATTCTGTTGTACCAACATGTTGACAAGGAGCTAACAGTAACAACAGCACGACATGATGGCTGCCTTTAATGTCACTGCTCTGGCAGACCTGGGATACAATGAGACTTCCTTCCGCGACCCCATGGAGGCCAGATGGAGAGCGGAGCCCGCCACAGCAGCCAAGTTTACCACTGCTGCCATTACCGAGAAGATTCAGTTCATGGCGGGGCTTGAGCCGTACAACAATGTTGAGGAGGTGCTGGAGGTTCTTGATGACTACTGGGCTACTCATAACAAGCGTGACGTGCAAGGCCCCGCCCCCAAGCGTGTTACCAGGGCTGCTCCAGCTGAGCCAAAGACTAGAAGAATGAGGATTGAGGGCGGCAAGCTGAGAGAGGTCCGTTGAGGATGGCAAGGTCTTGGGTAATGAATGTCGTGGATTTGGCGGTATACGCGCGGATAAGGATCGGTTTGTAACAATCACGTACACAGAAGCTGGGAGAAAGGCGGCATATATGGCTTTACGGCAACGATGTCAATGTTGAATTTGTTTACGAAGTGTCTAAAGTTAACCCAAGTCATTGAAACCGTGAGTTTTCAAAGAGCTGCCCTTGTAAGTCAAGTATGAAACCAAAAGTGGCAAATTAACAAGCTATTCATACGTTAAATATGGTTTGGGCCGGATCGTTTTAACCTTTCAGGCCCTCGGGATTGTAGAAGTTTAGCAGCAGCCCGTACGCCCCCAATATAATCGCTGTCAGGAGTAGGAACAGAATGAGGTACACGACCAACTAGCAAAGTTACCAATCCTCAAAGATTCTCAGCTGAAGAACAAGAAGGATCACCTTTGCAAGAAACCTATGTTTACCCCTCAGCCTCTGAGCCCCTGCCCCTGCCTTGCCCCTGGGCTGCTGAAGACTCATCTTTTGAGTGGAACAGCAAGCTGCTAGCATAGCCTATCACAAAAGAGCCATGGTCTGAGGTATTGTTTCTCTGCATGTGAAGAACTGAACGGATTCATTCTGTCTGTCCTTTGCATTTCCAATTTATATTCATAAGTCATGCTCATGAAGTCATACCGCCGTCCATCTACTCCAAACTCCACAGCTCACCAGTCGCCTGAGCCTCCTTGACGAGCTGGTTGTAGATGGCAAGCTTCTCCTCGTAAATCTCGACCCAGTCCTCTTCCTCTTCCTCTTCTCTCTTGCTCGCTCCGCTGCCACCAAAAGCCCGGACGGCAGCATAGTAGACATCGGCCAAGGCACGGCAGACGGCACCGTGACCGTTCGAACTGCACTGATAGAGAAGACTTTATATCGTTAGCTTTGTTCATGGTCCAGAGGTGGTCTGATATGAAACATACTCGGTCTTGAACTTGTCATCAATCCTCTTGCGATTGGCGTCCGTAAACCGGCTTTGCTTCTTGTAGTTTCTGTAACCAAAGTCGTGGCGGTGGCAGGCGGGCGTGAAGGGGAAGCCAAACGGGTTGTCAGGAGAAGACGAGCAGCCATCAGAGGCCCAATCCAACGAGGCCGGATCCTTGTTGTTGCGCTTCACGGTGAATTGGGGGAGTGTAAGGGTGAAAATGTAGTTGTCTGTCGTCGCCACGGCGGTCTGTCTAGAGGCGATGCCGGATGGCTCGACCGCTGGCAGGGCCAGGACGGCAGGCAGAAAGGCAACGAGGGAGAGCTTCATGGTGGCAGTTGTGATGGAAGGGGCAATGAAGATGGGAAACGAAGTTGATATCTGGACGCCGACTGCATCGTTTTATAGTTGATCATTACCCTAGTCATTCTGGGACCATTTTCTTCCTTTCTGACCATCCGCTCAGCAATCTTCAAGTCTACATGGTAAAACATCGGCGGTTTCCGACTAGCTGCTGGCGTTCGGTCACAAATGGGGTCTGCGATACTGTTGAACCTGCCTCATCCAGCAATGCCAACCGAGACGGCCATGTAGAAAAACGGTTCGGGATGCCACGCTGACGATCAACCTTGCCGCATGCGGCAGGCCTGACACTACGAAAATGAGCTTGCTGAGTGCCCCAAGGAGAAGAGCACATCAAAAAGCGTGCAAGCATGGTTGGCTGGGTCAAGGAGGCGGCCGAAGCTGGTTTGTCTCGACATTTGGGTCGCAACGAACCGGTCACCAATGCCCGTGTGCGGTTAAACAATCCCCTGGTTGGCTGGAACAGATTGGCCAAGATGGTAAAAGTGGTGATCTGGGAGACTAGCTTACTACACTAATTGCTCCGATTCGGGGCCAATTGTGTCCGATGTAACAGTGGACTTATTGTAGAGGAGGTTGGAAGGGCTTGGGTTGGAGTTGGGTTGGAGTTGGAATAGTGGAAGGGAATTGGGGTTGAAAGTCTAAATGAACCCACCCAATCAGGGACTCTTGGAGTTTCAACCCCAATCGCAACCCCGCACTCGCGTATCGGCAGACACTAGCAGGTACCCACACCGAGGGAACACGTGGTGGTACTTGTCGGCTCTGTGAAAGTAAATGACGTCCACGTTGGGAGAGTCGCGCTCAACAGGGCCCTGCGGACAGCTCACTGTTCATTCCGAACTGCGGCATACAGCGTTGCACCCTTCGCCAAAATCAGTCAGCACCTCACCTTATCAACCAAGTCTCGAGTCCAGGCTAAAAACGGCAGACCAAAATACCAAGAGGTGTGAACCCGCCTGCGATGGGGCTCCAACCTCTCCCTGATAAAATTGCCCGCGAGGATGATTACTACGATCTGGGCGACTTTTACATGACTATCACAACTAGGAACTCTGACAGTCAAAAATGGTTCAACCGCGGCCTTGTCTGGTGTTATGGGTTCAACCACGAAGAGGCCGTCCAGTGCTTTGAGCGCGCGGCTCTCGCGGATCCCGACTGTGCCATGGCACACTGGGGCATCGCCTATGCCCTGGGTCCGAATTACAACAAGCCGTGGGGTGTATTTGATGCCGAGGAAAGAAGGCGAAATCTTCAACGGGCGAGAGCAGCTGTGGTCACGGCATTGGAAAAGGTTGCGGCGGCGACTTCGGCGGAAAGGGCACTCGTTGATGCGCTTCAGCATCGATACCCTCAAGATCAAGGAGAGCCCAAGCAGGGATATGTCTGGAATCACGATTTTGCGCAAGCCATGGAGGCGGCATATAAAGCTCATCAAAACCATCCGGATGTCACAGCAGTCTACGTCGACGCCCTCTTGAATCTGACACCGTGGGAACTTTGGGACTTGCGCACAGGGGCACCAGCAAAGGGAGCTAGGACATTGGATGCCAAAGCGGCCCTGGACGACGGCCTGGCAAGATGTCCCAACCATCCCGGCATGTTGCACCTTTACATCCACCTCATGGAGATGTCGACCCAGCCCGAGCTTGCTCTGAACGCGGCAGACAGACTAAGGGGCATCGTGCCCGACTCAGGTCACCTCAACCACATGCCGTCACACATCGACATAATTTGCGGAGATTATCGATCAGCGATAGCTTCCAACACGGATGCCGTGCGGGCTGACCAGAAGTTTGTACACAGAGACGGCGCTATCAACTTTTACAGTCTTTACCGTTGCCACGACTTGCACTTTAGACTGTATGCGGCCATGTTTGCGGGACATTCTGCAGTCGCTCTCGAGACAGCCCAACTACTGGAAGAAGCCCTCCCTGAGGAGCTTTTGAGGGTTGAGTCGCCGCCTATGGCGGACTGGCTGGAGGGGTTTCTGGCCATGAGGGTGCATGTGCTGGTGAGATTTGGGCGGTGGGAAGACATATTACGCCTGTCTTTGCCAAAAGACAAAGAGTTATACTGCTCCACAACTGCCATGATTCTCTACGGCAAAGGCGTTGCCTTTGCCAACACTGGGAGATTCAACGAGGCCAAAGACGCCAGGGCTCAGTTTCAAGCCGCAGCCAAGAGCGTGCCCGTATCGAGGACAGTGTTCAACAATACTTGTAAAGACATCTTGGCCATTGCGTCGGCCATGTTGGATGGAGAATTAGAATACCGCCGTGGAAATGTCGAGTTGGGCTTGAGGCATTTGCGCAAGTCCATCGAGCTGGATGATGCTTTGCCTTACGATGAGCCGTGGGGTTGGATGCAGCCAACCCGGCACGCGTACGGGGCTTTGTTGCTGGAGCAAGGAAGAGTGGGAAAGGCCCTTGCGGTCTACGCGGCAGACCTGGGCTTTGACGACACGCTTCCCAGAGCCCTACAGCACCGGAACAATGTGTGGGCTTTGCATGGCTATCATGAATGTCTTACGAGGCTTGGAAGGGAAAGTGAAGCCAGAATTGTGTGGCCGCAGTTGCAGATCGCTCTGGCAGTGGCGGACGTTCCTATAAGGGCGTCCTGCTTTTGTCGGAAGAGCTCAGGCGGACACAAGCTTTGATAGTGAAGGCGATCAGTGGTGCGCCCAGGTTTTTTGACCTCCTAGTAGAACAACGGCGTCACCGAACCGCGAGTGAAAGAGTGCTGAGTGATATATAAAAAGTCGGTTGGGGCTCAACTGTAGGACGATGCCTAGATCTTGTCTTTGTTGGACCTCGATTGGCTGAAGGGGCACTGAAACTGTGCCACCACATGACGCACTGCTGCCACAACACGACCACATCAAGCATCAGGCGACCACCTCGCACGCGCCCAGTCACACCATCTTACCTACGAGGAACAGGCATACAACCCATTCTAGATATTAGACTCAAACTCATTCATAAACTTATATTCTGCCACATGCCATCTTGTTCGTTATTCTCAAGTCTCACGTCATATCCGCCAAAGGTTCTAGCTAAGCTGATATTGGCGGCGAACCAGTCGACTCGCCAAAGACATTCTCTATACCATGTATCCGCGGTAGTTGTTATATACTTTTCGCCCGTGAAACGGTTCCGTTGTGAGACAACTCCAAGTTCATGCTGAAAATACTGCATGGATATATTCACCTGCAACAAGCCAAAGTTCAGCAACAGGCACGCATGTCCACATACATACTTCCAAAGATTGGCTATGGTTCTTGTCGCTCCCTCTCGACGTCTTCTACATCTTGCTTCCCGTCGGAGTCCAACGATGCACTAGTAACGAGACAACTACAGTGTATTCCCATAAAAGGCGGCATGAATGAATGGAGATTAAGGGGTATTTGGAACAAACGTTTCCCGGACAGGATATTCGTCGACACTTTGCTTGTTGTTGTCGGGTTGTCTGCCATCTTGGCAGATGAAACTTGATCATTTCGAGGTCTGGGCTCCACGGCCTCTTCGGTGATCAGACTTTGACTGAGATGCGGTAATAAAGACGCTGGTTGCCTGAGCATTTGTTGGTTTAACATGGACGGATGAGATATATTCCGACCCCCACTTGGTGCGGACTGGAATGGATTGTCTTCTTCCCAGAGCCGCCAGTCAGAAAGCCCAAAGTCTTTTGCGTTTTAGTGGAAGCTCTAAGAGGCAGTTGGGCCGGGAAAGGATGCAAGCAAAACCGGTCGGCACTCAGGAACAGTGGGAACGGACTTCTTCAAACGATCTATCGTCCCCGTTGAGTATAGACTTGGTAGCATGCTCCGATTACTGCGCACGTCCATCCTCGGCTAGATACCTTACCTACCTGCTTGATAGAGCGTTTGTATTCAAACAAGAAATACATCCGTTTTTAGGGGCCCCTACTTGACAAGAAATGTGGCGACATCATGCAGACTCACAAGTCTCTTGTGGCATGGAGTTCGGCTCCTTGTAGAGTGGTGGAAGTGCTTGACTCAATCCTGTTGGCTCTGCCTACACCAGTGTGTTGACAACGCACACTGAATGTATCTTGCCCAGGGGGGAAACGCATATGGTGAAACAATGGCTGAGTATTACCATTTGATCCGACAGGGGGTTCCGTCTGTCCAGGTGAGAAATTTTGATAGGCACAGAACCCCCCAGCACGGCGGATGGACTACACTCGTATTCGGGAATGTGTGTCGGACAAGCGGGACTCTTTCTAAGACGTTCACCATGAATACCAGTGCGCAAGGTTGACCACAGAAGGAAGCAGCCTCATCGACATGAATCTTTATTTCTGTCCTGATGGTGCGCCAAGGCCCCAGCAACGAATAGGAGTCTGAGACCTGAAGAATCGGGGAGGGGTGTTGGTGTGTTACTCTCGGAGACGGCAAAGAGGAGTTGGTGTAGGAACTGCGCTTCGAAGAGAGAGAGACCTTACTTCCTCCCCCACTCATTCCAGAATATTGAAACCGATATTGAGAAAAATCAACACGGTGGTCGTCCTTTACCCCAAGCTCACTACTCGGTCACCTACAGGTAGAAAAGTGGGAGACTGCCGCAAGAAAACCATGGCTCTCGCGTCTTCAACGTGCAGGCTTACTTCCGCCATCGGATAGTTGGGAAGATATCCTGGTTCTGTCGCGGTATCTGATAACCTTTTCAGACACTCACGATCATGGCTGTTGCAAGCATGATCGTGATCAAGATCGCAAGTCTCGACCCCTAGCCGGAGGAATTCTCAACTAGGCTTAGAGAAAAGGTACGTCCGTGAATGCAAGGGGCGGCGGTTCGAGGTGATTTGGGTTTAACCCCCGATATAGTAGTGGCCGATGACCCAGAGCCACGTAGATATTCCACGAGCTGTAGGAGAGAAGGGCCGCTTGGTAAAATGCCAAGTTCGGCGATGCTACATGCCTACCTACGAGTCTTATCCACCACACTGCGACGCCAATGCGGGGAATGCCTGTCTGCCATCTTTTGCAACCTCAATGGTGGGAACTTCCGATTGTGGAACATACCTCCGAAAGTGAAGCTGAAAGTACAGAACCACCGGTAGAGGTGTGGTAGCCTCGAAGTTGGGAACGAGAACATCTGCCAGTGTGGTCTAGTAGGGGCAAGCATCGTGTATAAGAAGATGGATCTCGCTACTCGTTTTCCTGTTCACTAGCAGTAGCATCACCTTGCCATCGATCTCCATTTCTTGACCGCTCCCTCTCATCATGCGTTTCCTCACCACCATTGTCACCCTTGCGGGCTTGGTGACTGCGCTTCCGAGCCGCATTGAAGAGATCAGGTCGCTGGCCCTCCTTGAGGGTCTATCCAAGAAGCAGGCTCTGGTGACCCGGCAAAGCAGTGAGACCAGAAACGAGCTCCAGACTGGCGGGACTTGCCCTCCTGTCATTTTTATCTATGCCCGTGGCTCCACCGAAGGCGGAAATCTTGTAGGTCTTGGAGGCCTGCCACAAGATTATAGAGTGCTAATTCTTTGTCTCAAATAGGGCTCGCTGGGACCATTGATTGCCGACGTGTTGGAGGCCAACTACGGCGGCAACAATGTCTGGATCCAGGGAGTTGGTGGCGCATACAAGGCCAACTTGCTAGATAACCTGCTTCCGGACGGCACCACAGCGGCAGCGATTACGGAGATGAAGAACCTCTTCACCCTGGCCAGCTCGAGATGTCCTTCAGCCAAGATTGTGGCTGGCGGGTACAGGTAAGTTCAGACATGCCAGTTATCCGTGCAATGTGTTAACATCCCTCTAGTCAGGGTGCCGCTCTCACGGCCGCTGCCATCCGCGACAGTACCGCGGCAATCCGGGAGAAAATCAAGGGTGTTGTTCTCTTTGGATACACCAAGAATCAGCAGAACAATGGAGGGATTCCCAACTACCCTTCCAACCGACTTGTCGTATACTGCGAAAGTGGAGACTTGGTGTGTACAGGGTCATTGATCGTGACACCGGCCCACGGCACGTATCAGGACGAGGCCCGCGATCAAGCGCCCAAGTTCCTCATTTCTCGCATCAACGCGAGCTGATGGAGTATTTGAGAAATGTGGGAGGGACTGACGTTATGGAAGGGAAATGGCTCGAGACGATGATGACTGGATCAGAAGCCGAGAGATATGATGTATATCTGTTATGAAGTGGGCAGGGTCGATTTATTCCGATTCTGCTAGATCAGAAAGCGTTCCAGCTGTTTGTCGCCCCTTTGAAGTTATACCATGTTCTCCACCTGAGTCTCCAAGGTACCTATATATCCGCAAATGCGGCCTTGTGTGGGTGGTCTGTAAAAGCCTAGGTGTTTCTTAGGTCAGACTTTTGTTTTTCATCGAAAGAGCCTTCACTGTCTCGTCTAAAACTCACTTGCCAGGATATAATGTGCAGCGCTTCTAGAATCGTGACCACGTTTTTCTCAGCGAGAGTACGTAGGCTACTTGTTCCTTGGCTGGTGCCAGTACTACTGAACTGGCAAAGTATCTAAATGGTCACATCAGATCAATCCTCAAGTGTGCCAACGCTTTTGATGATTTTTTAGAGTTGTTGCAGTGTGAGGGAGAGCAACTGCGCGGCTAACATCAACATATCAGCTTCATTTTGCATCTATCACGATGTACTATGGAAAAACGCTCGACAGCACATTCCCATAATCCCGATAAGATAGCCCCATCTTTTCGATATCATAGTCATTCCAATACCCTCCGCCCGCCAGAGCACTCTGTTGATGCCATTGCGTGAACCGTGTCCGTGCCTGCGCAGCGGTTACCCCATAGACCGGCTTCGAGTCATTGATCACCCATATCAACGGAACAACCTTCATTCCTAGAAATGTCTGCCAGCCGGGAGGGTTGTTGTTTGCTCCACCATCATAGCACTGCAAATATACCCTGTCAAGTAGCAAGTCTTGTTCTCGGAGACCTTGATTGAGTTGATTCTTCATGTTGAGCCAGAACTGAGCGTTTGTGTATGGTGCGATGGTGTACTTGTATCCTATGCGGCCGAGCATTCTCCCAAATGCGACGGAGCTGTTGAGGTCATAGATGGATTCATCATCGTTGTTGACGGCATCCAGTGCCCACGCTTCTTTTAGGGCTTGAAAATTGCGATACAAGGGTGTCTCCGATCCTGGACCCGGTGTCGTCATAAGGTTCTTTACATTCTGAGCGTTCATGGAGATTTCCAGTCTCGTGACTCCTGTGTCTCCGGTTTTCAGTGACCGGACTTTCTGCGCAAGAGCATCACCCCCGACATAAGCCCCTCCAGAAGCAATCCTAACGTCTTGGCTTCCTGGCGTATTGGAGTAGTACATTATGTCCCCGTTGCCCAAGATGCCGACCCCAAACATGATGAGAGTGTTGAAGCCTGAGGTTTTGAGAGCCGTGGTGTTGGATTTCATGACATCTTTGAAGAGGAAGATGCTTCGAATGTTTGCTGCAAGGGCAAGGTGATAAATGATGGGGAATAACAACAGGGGACGCATTTTGGAAGGGGGGGTAGGAGATGGGAAGTGGGTGATTGTAAATGGATGATGAAAAGAGAATGGCGGTCACCACCGATATTTCATCAAAATCTCGAACAGCAGGCAAAGCTGCAAAGCCCTCTGTTGCGCTTCTAAATTGCGATCCGGAAATATGGTCTCGGATATTAAGAGAATGTCTAGGACGGAGAAATGAAACCTCGATGTCTGGTTGGGATGCTGGGTAAATAAGGGTTTTCGGCAGTTGATCACACCGCATCTTGAGAACCGCCGGTTAGGATTCGGGTTATCCTATCTTCTGGGAATGAATTGCGGCCATCGGTGTAGGATTGTGTTATTATTATTCCTGGGGTTTGTTGTGACGGAAATGAGATCTTGAGCATAATGACGGGGCCGGTAGGCTTGGCTGTGATTGTCTTTCTTTCCACGTGGTTCCATCAGTCGTCTGTGCAGCTTGGACGTTATTTTCAGCTTCGATGGCATTTCACTTTTCGAAGCGCTTCACCAGACGGGCCATGTTGTTGTCTACCGTGACCGTAGCAACAGGCTCGGCATCTCCTGGCCGTTGGGTTGCCGTGCTTGTCCGGTTGACTAGATCGAGTGCCAGCTGGGGTGGCAAGGCCGAACGAACAGGGGCGCGAGGACAAACTTGGTAGTGGCCATCGGCCTCTTGTGGTCCTTGAACACTTCTTGAAGGCGGTGACGATTCCAGAGACTCTATCCAGGGGCAGGAAGGCATTTTCGCTGGCCTTATATGTAAATGCGTCTGTCTGCGTTAGAAAGCATTAGGTGACTGGAGGAAGGGACTGGGGCTGCTTCTTGACTGACAGGTGATAGGTATATTTTCTACCATCAGAATGGCTGTCTCCATGACCAGCGTGCTCGTTTCTGCGGCCAGAGTACTTGCAGCTGCGATCTTTCCGGTCATAGACTCTGCTATGAGCGGAGTATCCACGGTCAGAATGTCTGTAGTCAGAGTACCTACTACGAGAGTATCTGCGGCCAAAGTCTCTCGCGATCATAGTCCCTATGGCTTATCCACCACACTGTATCGACATGAGCGTCGCCCCTCTGGATAGCCTTGGGTATATAGGGCTCTGACACAGCAGAGGCTTTTGTCTTGAAAGGGGGGATGGACCAGACAGTGAGATGGCGAGGGGGTGGGGCATTGATAGAGACTTGCTGGCATTTGGCGGTGCGAGGTGATTCCGTTTGCCAATCTTGCGATGCAAAGATCGGGGTATGTCTCGGGGGTAATCGGGGTCGTTGTATACACAGTCGAGCTCATCGCATTCCGTGTCCTCTTACCCCTCTGCATCGGCGCACGGCAGCAATCATAGGCTCAGGTTCTGCATCTCCTGATACCTGGCATCCAGTCCAAGTGCTGTAGCACTCCAGAGTTGCTTCGCAGTTGACTGTAATCATGTTTCTTTTCATGCGGCTCCAGCGTAGGGGCTTGGGGGAAACTTGCTGGTTTGCGGCGGCGCCCATGTCAACGGAAGAAAGCTCGGCCGCCTTGGGCGCTTGGTACTGCAGTGGTTGGCATCTTGGAGCCGCCTTTTAGGGTGTGGTTCGGTGCGCCCTTGCTTGGCGGCAGACTGCTTGTGGTGACGGAGAACCATGGGCTCGAGTTTGTGATGGCCATCCTGTGGGCCTTAGTTGGAGACATTTGTAGGATAAGTTGTTCGGTGTTGGGTTGGAGGTAGCATCTCTTGCGTGAGCTCAGTGATGCGCCTGTTGGTATTGCGGCGCCGGCTTTGCCGTTCTGTGAGGGGGGCATCGATGGAGATGCCGCTGCCACGTTGTTTTTTCGTGCTGTGAGCGGTAAACACGTCCAAAATTGAGCCTGCTGCTCGGATTCTGTGTGAGCTATCCCAGGAGAAGGCGTTGCTAAAGCCATCCGTCCATATACTGTTTTTAACCATAATGCGAGCCCGCCGTGTCTCCTTCCTCTGTCCCATCCAGGGGATACATCCAAAGACCTTCTGCTTGGGGGTTTCCGGGGTGGGGTTGTCCTCTCCAGTGTCAGCTCCGTGGTCACTCGTTGGATCCTGAAGCCGAGCTTGATGTTGGTGATGGGCTCTTGTTACAGGCCATCGGTTAGGGCTTCGGGTTAGCGGTTAGGGATTCGGGTTAGTGGTTAGGGATTCGGGTTAGCGGTTAGGGCTCAGGGTTAGCTGTCTTCTGGAAAATAATTGCGCCCATGTGAACGACATTGTTGACAGTTAATACGTAGAGTTGGGGTGATTTGGGAGACGAAGGCAGTGGTGGTTGGTATTTTCCCAGTGCTCTGGTTGGGGAGATTGGTTGCTTACTTTGCATACAGAGAGTCGCGAATCGAAGGTCCCGTCGAATGCCAATGAAGATTGCTGCTCGGTCGCCCTCCCTGCAGGCGCCCAATACAAGAAGGAAACTGTTGGCCAGAGAGAACGACCGTGGGATTGCGTACCAGTATCGATGCCGTGGTGTACGACAGACAGAAAGCAAGGCCTTGCTGCCCGCAGCTAGGTGGAAGACATGCAAGGATTTGGCAGACCCACCTGTGCTCCCTCGGTTGCAGAATCCTTTCAGAATTCAATTGCTTTCTGTTGCATTTTAATATCATTTTGATGGAATGTTAGCAAGTGTCTTTGTTTTACCATTTTGCATTTGCTTTTTGTTTTTCATAAAGGAAAGTCGACGTGGAAATATCCCCTCTAATCTCCGTGTTCCTATCAGCCATTGCAAACGGCAAGATCGTCAAGCGACATCTCAAGTCCATATTCCAGGGAACACTCGTTGCATTTCGACACTGCTACACTCGAGCTGCAGGCAATAGCCCCGCAAATCATGACCCCACAGCCTTGCACACCACTGTCACTGTTTCTGCTCCCACTCATCACCGCCGTATCTCGATGTATCTCCAAAGTATCAACATCGTCAACGGCTTCAAGCCTTTATCCCCCTCGATTTGATCTTCAAGCTTTTCTTCCCTGGTTTCTAGGCCAACGATTCTCCCCACAGCCTTAGCACCATGCCCGTCCCAGGGCAAACTGCTCCTACAGCACCCGACAAACATACCAAAAGCGAGAGTTCCCAGTGTTGCGGCACTGCATCCCCCAAGCATACAGTTTGTAACTTTCTGTCTCGATGCTCTCAGTCGTCTACCCACCATCCCTCGACGGTATCCGACCTACTTTGTAGGCTCGAGCAGGGCCTCCAGGCGTTGACATCACTGCCATTTCTCCGCCCCGAGCTTTGTCTGCCCTCGCCACAATTGCATCGACAGCGCCCTACAGCAGCACCGCTGCGCAGCATGCCAAATCACGGCGTCGATTGGATCGGTGGCACTGCCTGGGCTATATGTTCCCCAAGACGTTGTCAAACGCCGATTGTACCTGACAATGGCAGCGAGGACACATCCAAAGAAGGTCCACGCCCATCTCCGTCGACAGCGCCCTGCGATCAAGTCTCTGTCTCTATTCGCAAGGGCAGCTCTCTTGTTCATCTAGCTTGGTGCAACCTGGCCACGAGAAAAGGATTCGTATCCCTGCGTCAACATTTCCCGCCCTACCCGTTGCGGCATCCCTCACCACATTGTAAGTTTGGAGAAGTCAACCGGAGTGGCAACAACTGTCATTGCTAACGCTTGCCTGAAACTCGCCAGCCCGCCATCACCATGAGCCCAATCTTGTCCGCATTATGGTCGCTGACGCCCTTCGCAGCACCCTCACTCAAGCAGAAGAGGTGCGGCGCAAGATGAACGAACGGGACGAGGACAGCAAAGCCAAAGCGGCGAAAATTGACGATCTCTACGCAAAAGCAGAAACTGCTCAGAGCGAGGCCTTCCAGAAGCAACAAGCCGCAGATGTGGCCAACCAGAGGCAGACAAGCGGGAGAGAGAAAGCCGACAGACCCAGCAGGAGATTGAGAGCATGCAGGGCCAGATAAAGGAGTAATACCAAGTCTTGAGCGTTATGCATGATACTGGCAAAGACACATACGCCAAGATCGAGGCACATGAAGAGAACCTCAAGAAACAAAACGAATCCGCCAAGGGGTTTATGGCCGCGCTACAAAAGTCTCTTGTCGACATTGATCAACTGAAAGCATCCACCAAGCAGTACGAAGAGGGCTTCAAGACCGCAGTGGCACAACTAGGAGCTGCAGATAAGGCTATTCGCGAGGAAACCAGGACACAGATGGCAAACGCCCAGGCGTTGGTGGAGAAGGAGGTTGCGGCTGCTAGGGCGCTGGCTGACAAGGAGATTGCGGCTGCCAGAGCGTTAGCTAAAAAGGAGATTGCGGATGCTGAGGCGGAGGCCAAGAAGAAGATTGCTGATGCAGATGCAGCTCTCAGCGCAGCTCTTACTCAAGAACATGCTGCAGGGGCGGCTATCACCGCAGCCAAGAATCGGGAACTGGTTGCAGATGCTGCTCTCAGCGCAGGCCGCCCTCGAGAACAAGCCGCAGAGGCGGCTATCACCGCAGCCAAGAATCGGGAGCAGTTTGTCCGAGCAGGATACGGTCAAGAAAGCTCTCGAGCAAGTCACACACACCAACGGGATCAGCTGAGAAACGAGCTTTCTTCTTCGAACAAGAAGCGACGAGAGAACTGGAGGAAGGACAAAGAAAGCGGGCGCGACTAGACGAGCGGGTCGAGCCGAAAAGGTTGTCCAGGTGCTGGAGGCATTTGGTGTGGGTAGGTTAGTGGAAAGGGTGATCTCGATGAATATGGCTGATGATGCGATGATTGATGAGGGTATGTTTGTAGAGTGTGTGATGTTGACACTGCTTGATGATGAATATTGGGAGAACTTGTACGGATTTGTTTACAATGCCGAGGTTGGAGTGGAATGTTGCTTTGCTACTTTGGCACAAACAAAGGGATGGGGAAGTGATGAGTGCATGTGCAACGGCAAAACCTGCTTGAAGATCAAGAAGAATGTAGATAACAAGGTGTATATAGCAAGAGATGGGCATCCATTTAACGGCTAAGGGGGATAACATGTCACAATGCAAAGTCACAGGGATTCAGAAGAAAAATACAGAAAAGAGTATTCAATTACAATAATCTATTCAAGTCAATCTTGTCGTGAGTGATGGTCCTGGCCCCATCCGAAACCCATCGCCCGTCCTTGTGCACGCATTGCACGTACGCCAAAGACTAGAGGGCGAGCTTCGGCAGGCGACAGGGAGCGTGCTGGCCTGTCGGTTGGCTGAGCGTGTAACGCCCACTTCACCTGGTGCCCTTCGGCCTCGCTGTTAGGAACTGGCATGAAAGTGCCTGGTGACAGCGATCGCACCGGCCTGTCACTCAATCGAGTGAGTGACGCCGGCCGCCATGATGGCTGGGGCCCTTGCCATGTCGCCTCTGGACTTGGAGGAGTGCCGAGGCGGCGTTGTGGACGGGAGCTGGCGAGTGGCTCTGTTGCTGCTCGCGACGCCTGATTATCCAGTGGAAGGTAAGGCCTTGTCGACTGTCTTTTAGAAAAGAAAGACTTTGGTGTCTGCTCAGCCATGATTTGGTCCTCGACACAAGGGCTGAGGTGTCTATGTGGCCTTTGAACACCAAAAGAAAGCCGAACAGGCCTCAGACTTGGCAGCGTCCCGGGAGACTGCGTGTCCGGCAGGGGCTCTTGACAATGAGATTCGGACGCAACAGGATCGCTGGGTTCCCGGATCTCGCCGGATTCGAGGCTCAACTCAGAATCCACGATATCATCTGAAGGGAGAACCAATCCGGTGTGTCAGGGACAGCCGGAGTTCCGGCCTCGCTCTCGTCAATGTCATCCTGAATAGCATCCAGGTCGTTCTCGGTAGGTTCTGGAGTGTCCCGGATGGTTTCAGAGCGGTCTCGAGTCTGCAATCGACCAAGGCTAGACCATTGGGTCTCTGGAATGACCGACTCGGGCTGCGTGTGCTGCGTCACTGGTATGATCACAGGCTGCGTGGCGCCGGGAGCTTTCTTGTTGATGCGCCTGCGCTTTGGCCGCGGAGGTTCGTCATCGTCGGAAATGACAACAACGTCGTCGGGTTCCTTGCCTCGGACCCTCTTGGATAGGCGTTTGCCCTTTGGCGGCTTGCGACCCCCGGGCCTCTGCTCCGGAGTGCAAGCTACCTCGACATCGGGGACGGGCATATTCTTCTTATACCACGCAATTCTCTCGCGCTCGCAGAGCTGTGCGTAACTTCTAAGCTCCACATACTGGCTACTGTTTGGATACCCTCCTGTGGGAAGTCTTCCATTGGTACCAGCGTGGATGAGACCGACGGGTGGATACATGGGAAAGCCGGCCGGGCCAACAGTATCCAGAGCTCGGGTCAGAAGTTCCAGATGGTTATTGTGGACCAGGTAAAACTCGGTGGCTTTTCGAGTGCAGACAGCCTTTTCTTTCTTTCCCTTGCTTTTTGGGCGAGACTTGTCCACAATCAGTTCGATCCTTTCAAACAAGAGACTCCAGACGGGAGGAGACGCGTTTGCGGGTGCGGATGCCGGCGCGGCTGTCGGCAACGGTAAGCCACCTCTGCCGCGTGCCTGGGCGCGCTCTGTGTCCCTCAACCGCTCCACGACGCGGGTTCGAATCTCGGTCATGGTGTCACGCTCCAAGACGCCTGGCTTGTTCATCTCACTAACCATGGCGTGCAGGAAGGCGAAATCTCCATGTGGAATCTCGGGAGACCAAGGATTCTGATCATTGGTATCGACGATGATGACGTACTGAATAGCCAAGGCCAGAAGCTCAAGGTTGTTTTGCCACATGGGATGGCCGGACAGCTTGTACAAATTCTCGCAAAACGGTCCGCTCCAAAGTCTACTGCGCCCGGTCTTAACGGGCTCGGTGTCATTACGCCCAGGCCTGCTGCGATCGGTCTTGAACGGCCGGTTCTGGCTCAAGTCGTACTCCAGCATGTGCCGGCAGCCGATGAGATCTTCAGGAAAGCATCGGTGGACACGGAGGAAGATCTTGTACATGGTCAACATGCTCTTTGGGGGACTCTTATCTACAAGCTTAGCGTAAAAAGGGTCTTTCAGCCACAGCCTCTCAGTTTCGGCCCTGTCCTTGGCAGTCCACTCCTTGTCATTGATTTCCAAACGAGGCCGCACCTCCTTGGCCTCGGCCAGGTTCTTGATGGGCGGTCGGTTCTTTGCGAGCCACTCCTTTGCAGCCTTGAGATTTGCTGCAGATCGTGCCGCGTAGTCTCTGATGACAGGCCCCAGGCCCTTGACGCTAGGTATTTCAAGGCTTCCCGTGACCGCTTCCCTAGCCATCTCCTCCTTGGCACGACGTTTGTTCCTTTTGCCAGGAGGCTGGTCTTGTTCGTCTTGGTTTTCTTCTTCTTTATCTTCACCATCAGAGGGAGCTCGGTCATTCGGCTCTTGCTCTTCCTCTTCGTCTTCTTCTTCTTCACCATCAGAGGGAGCTCGGTCATTCGGCTCTTGCTCTTCCTCTTCGTCTTCTTCTTCTTCCTCATCGGGTTCGTATGCCGACTCATGATCGGATATCAGGGTGTCCTGTGGAACCTCTGACTCGTCACCATGCATTTGAGAAAGATCCCCCCTCAAGCTCGACTCATCTGGTGAGTCTGCTAGATGATCGTCCGCACGGGACTGATCCGCCAAAGCATCTGACTCGCCGTCATAGCCCTGTGGACCCTGTGGTGACCCTACTAGATTTTGATCATAGAAAGGGAACTGGTCTTCATGAACCAGGTCAGAAAATGGAACATCTGTTTGTTGAGAAGGTTCCTGCCCTTTATCTGATTGTGCAGATTCGGACTCTGACTCTTCACCAGAGCTTTCACGGTCAGGCTGCCTGAGCATGCCGTCCCCAGCCCATCCAGATTTCTGGACTTTATCCTCACCATCCTCGGCATCTCTGCGCAGAGAGCCTTGCCTCCTACGATGACGCCGCTCGTCATCGCTGTCCGAGTTGGGTATCTCATCTCGAATATTGCGTGCTCGGGCCCTCGGCCGCGAAGGGGGCAGCGCGGGGAGGTCGGGTTGCGGCACGAAAACGTCTGCGGGCTCGCAAAGGTGTTGCGGGACCCTCTTGGGCACCCTCTTGGGCCTGAGACGGCCAGCGGCGCCGGTAGTCCGAAGCATCATGCTGTTTTAATTGTCAGTGCCGGGAAATAACAACAAAAAAGGTGTGGGAGTGTCTTACAAGTTCGGCGACGGCGTAAGGTAGTGTTGTGTGTTGCAAAAGGGAAAATCAGCTAAGACTTGGAGTGGCTGTCGTCGTTTGCTCTAGTTAGTGGGGGTTTGACCCAAGCAATTGCTGGATCGCACGTGGATCGCAGTCCAAGAGGCAAGTGCAGAGGTGCCACGCCCTGTGCCCCTGCCAAACCCAGCCAATCCCTTTGACCGGTAAAAAGGCCAATTTTTGGTGATCCGTGCAAGAACCTTTCAGTACAGCCAAGATTCCAAAAGACAGGGCAATTTGTATGGCTTTCCAGGGTATGTTCCAGGGTTAGCGATAGTACTTACAAGGGATTTGGAGTCAACTTTGAGAAATTGTTAGCAGAGAGCTCATTTTATTGGTGCAGAGCGAGAATTGGCCTTTTTACCGCTTAAAGGGATGGGCGTGCTTGACGGAGAACCGGAAAAATAACTGACACCTCAATTTCCACAGTACAAGGGGGTTAAGGGGACATCTCCACGCTGTGGACAAAAAAAGAAACTGGCACTGCCCGTGTTCAACAGGCATCAAAACACAGTTGGCAGACCAGATAAGATAACCATAAGGCCTTGAAAGATAGTCGGTAGAGCTTTTTAGATAGTCGACAGGCCTTTAAATGCAATCGGAATGCCTGTGTCTAGTAGTTTATGTGGGAGGTTTCGCCTGTCCAGATTCACATAGGTAAGGTACTGAAATTTACGGCACGTCATGAGAAGGCAGAACGTCACACATCAACAGAGAATCGATATATCACGTGGGACGAAAGGCAGAACATCACACATCACAGGTCGGGAAGCAAGGCAACAGAGAATCAGTATATATTACCCACGTTGAAAATCTAGCTAGGCGTCAGAGTGAAAATAGTTTTGACGGGGCCGTCAATGGGTCGACGCAGCTTGACCCAAAGACACCTCCCATCTTGGTGTTCAGGGCAAATACTCCCCCCTTTGGCCAAGGGGTATATCATCGCTCCATGGTGTCCTCGCTCTAGGCAGTCCACAACGCAGTGCCATTCATCTTGCGGGCCGTTACCGACAAAGTCAATCCAGTTGTCCTTGTAGCTGTCTAGAGTCGGGATTGCGCCGAGATCGTAAAGAACCCGTTTCAGGGAAGGGACTTCAGGCCCCTCCAACTCGGGGGTAAACGAAGCCAGCTCTTCCGCTATGCCGTAGACCAGGCGCTCCCACTTCTCCTGGTCCGACATATCACTGGCGTCGTTGTTCTGACGTCTCCGCTTGTGCTGCCTTGAGCACATCGCCAAGCTCATCAGCACGGGCCAACGCCTCTGTCAGCTGTGACTGAGTCATCTCTGCCTTTGCCAATGCCTCTGTCAACAGTGACCGAGTCAGCTCTCCCTCTGCCAATGCCTCGTTTAGTTGGGACTTGAGACTGTCACAAGTTTCCCTGCAGGTGGCCAACGTCTGGCCTACGACATTCCTTGTATTCGCTGCCGTTCTTTGCTGCATTGCGTAATACTCGGAATACTCGCTAGACATTTCTCTGTAGTTAGGAGTCGCCAGATAGTCACTGGTGAGCGCCTGAAACCAAGGGAATTGATGTCTCCGAAAGGCAGGGTCCCCTTGAAAGATGGAGTGCCACACCATCAAGTGAAATGCCTCGTGTGAAATATTAGCCGGATCGTGCCGGATCGAGCCAAAGGAGTCATCTCCGTAGAGCTCTTCCAAGGTCTTTTGACCATGTTGAGCATAAAGCTCTTTGACTTCCGCTAGGCTAAGCCCAGCGCCCCCTCCAACCCTCATTTCGCAGGCCAGGGAGAGACAGTGCTGCCACATTTGGGCAAAACGAGGCTCACCTCGAGAGGTGACCTCGTCCAATGTCACAACAGTCGGGTGGTTGCCCGCGCGCAAATTCAAGACGTTCATCTTGAGACGATTTGACGCTGTTGTTGAATGTGGAAGAAAGGAAGAAACGGAAGAGAGAGAGAGTCGCAGGTATTTATTTTGTGCGCCCAGCTGAGAAAGTGGGGCGCGCTAGCCCGATTAGGCCTAATGTGGCGCGTCATTCCTGTGACAGTCACGCTGGGGCAAGACGATTCATTCAAAGTGTAGTAGCTTGAAATATCAAAAAACGATTGCATTCTTTGTGACTATCTATGTACAGTGATGCCAATGTTCCATCCCCTTTTCTCGACTCTGTCAACTGACTTTTAGCAACGGTAAAGGTGCTGATGCCTGGGATCTCGGGCAAGGCCCAAAAATCATGGTGGTATTATGGAGTCCATGGCCCGAACGTGTCATGGATCGTGACTTGATTCGATGTGCAGGGCTGAGCTCGTCAAACGGGGATCTGCGGCGGCAGAGATGTGGCCTGGTATGAGGGGGGATGGCATGTCGTAAGTGACGCAAGATGGGACGCCGGTTGGCGGGCTGGAAACTTCCAGGTTGTCGTGGAGGCGGCGATATCGACGGGAGTCGTGTTGAGGGCAATGTTTGTGCGACGCTTTTTGGAACGCAAGCATGTTAGCAGAATCGGGGCCGCACAAAGAGATCAAGAGGGCCAAACAAGGCCTTTGAACACAAGATGCTAGACACGGGGGGATGGGGTTGTGGCCCTGTTAGCCGGTGAGTGTCGACTGGTCCGATGCCGACGGTGCTGACAATACTGGCGGTGCTGGTAATGGGCGCTGGCGGTGCTGGGCGGCGGCTTGATGCTCCTGGCAGGGCAGAACGGTAGGGCAGTCGATGCACCCAATGTCTACTTCATTCTGTGCGACAAGACTGCTGGAGTGACTCATCAGTGTCGAGACTCAAGGGGTGGCCCAGCTGGTGTTCTGAGAGGGCATGAAGCTGCGCTGTCACAACCGGCACCATGCACATGCACTCGCAACTGCTGCCGTCGACCACACTTTTCTCATCTGCATCTACCACAACAGCCGACAACCTGTTTACCTCCGCTACAGCTCGCAAGGTACCCACACCAACTTTCTCGAGGCAATCTCCAGACTCGATAAAACTCACGACACCCACCGAAGCCGCCGTTTACTAGATCGAGCACCGCCAGAGACCGCACAAGACATCGAGAAGCTGGAAATATGGGAGATGGACATGGTGGAAAACACGGGAGCTTGGATTGGATATTGAAAGTGTAGAGCAGGAAAAGGTGGGGCGTGCCAAGAACGCTGCGCTTAGTCGAGTGCGCCACCAAAATGGAGCTTGGGAATGGCATCACGGGTCTAGACTTCAGGATGAAACAATTGTGGGCAGACGGGAGGTTCTGGGCGCAATCGAGCTCCCAGCTTTCTTTTGTTCCTTAGATCAATCAATCAATTCTACCACTGCAGGGTTTCCCACCTTCACAGAAAGGGTATTACCCATCACAGTGTCCGTCTCAAAGTCTACCTCGTCCTCCGGGTTGTCAATGTAATTGTTGTGGCCGGCGCAAAGCATGCTCGTTGTTGAGACAGCAGCAGAGGACTGTCTGTTCGGCAGCACTACTGGAAGAGGTGGCAAGTTTGCTAGTAGACAGTTCGATCGCGTTGGCCCCAGTCGCAGGTGAGCCACGACCAGAATCGGTGACACGGGTGTGTTTAACAGCACTGGCGCTACTACCTGAGGAGGTAGCACCAGTCTGTCTGGCCTGGTAAATTGCGTTTCCATTCGCGGCCTGGTACCCGACATTTCCCAGGAACTGCTCCTCTGTCGTAGCCCTTGCTTTTTGGGCGATCCCAAGAGCTTGTTGACTGTATGGGCGTTCGATATGTGAACGACTGGCAGGCTTCGAGACACGGTTGTGATGGGACTGGCGATTCGGAGGAGGGGGAGGGCGATTGTCGTCCGTTCGGGCATCTGTGCGATGATTGCTAGAGCCTCTGTGGTGATTCCGGCGAGACCGGCCGGCGCCTCTGCCATGATGCTGGTTGTTGTTTCTCGCCCTATTGTCAAATCGGGCCCGGTGGTTGAAGAAGGGGTTATTTTCTGGCAAAACAGCATGCCTGCTATTCGGAACGCTCGAGCCTTGCGTGGCTGGAGACGGGCCGGCCAACGTGGTGAACCCACTCCGCTCACCGAGTGTCTTCTCAATCCCTTGTCGCACGTGGGGGAGCTCCTGACTGGGTTCGACAACGACTGATAGGGTGACACGATAATCCAGAGAAAGTCCCTTGACTTGCAGAACGTGCTGCTGGGATACACCAAGCTCTGACCCGTTAAGAACACCATAATACGCATCCTGGCCGAGCTTGTCGTGCGGTAGGGCCGTAAGCCCCTGGTCTTCGGGCTTGTGCGCAGGGTGGTGGTTAACAGCCGAGATGCCGGCCATGGCGCCGTCTTTGTCCTGGAGGAGAAGCAGTGACGAGTCTTCGGGTTTGGTCAGGTGGACCTTGTTTCTTTGCTCGAAGGTCGGTTTCACAACAACGACCTTTTTGACTCGTTGGAGTCTGGATTCGCGCTTGGGAGGCATGGTTGATGCTGGAAGCAAACAGTTAGCTACCTATTGGCTCTCGTCTTTCCGGGTTTGGGACACTCCCGGACGAACTGAATTGTTTGACTTTACTTGTTTGACTTTACTTTGGTTTATCTTGATCTGGGAGGATCGAAATCGACGTCGCGCTGGTTTTTGGAGCGGTTTTTTTTTGGCAAGGTAGTTGGAAAGTAGATGGCAGAGAAAATCGCGAAAGCTGCCACGGAGTCGGTTGTTGCGGGGGAAAAGAAATTCCAACCAGAGTGTGGGGCTACAGTTCTACAGGGCCAGGCCGCGAGCAGCAGCATTGTGGCCTAAATGGCAGAGGGTTAGAACAAACACACAATCACGTTATGCACGGGCATTGGGTTGTAAAGACACAAAAAGAGCTACAGCAAAAGAATTAACGACATATCGAGGCTGCTCGTTGGTCCTTCCGTGATGCAATCAAATCATCTAGGTATACTATGACGGAGTTTTAAAGAGCCAGCTTGTGCATCGAGTTGTGCAGACCCTCTCCATGAGCCTTGAGCTCAACGTACTTGGCCCATTGCGCTGCCGTGACACGCTTCTCTTGTGCCTGCCGAAGAAGCCTGGCGCTGATATTATCGCCGCTGATGTCGTTGGTATTGCACGGCTGCCCTGGAAATCTTAGCAACATCAAGGCAGGCTTTTTGGCGATTGTTTAGCCCCACCCAAATGATGGCAGGCGTTGCAAAGACATTTCTTTTGCACGGACGCAGGATTGGTGTAATTACTAAGGACTCCAGTCCTGCATCTGGAACCTCCAATGTTTGTGCTGCATTGCACCAAAACTGCTACCAAAGTCTCTGCGAAAAAGAGATTTCGATTTGGAAGGCTGTCTGATACAATAATTCACTTTTATTTGGAGCGCCCATTGGTTGTAGACGTAATTATGCTATCACAAAGAGATGACGGTGATGCAGTATTGAGGCTCTGTTCTGTGGTGGGGCAAACCTCCTGTCTGCAACATGCGCTAGCATTGGCAGCAACATTGCATGCTGCTCTTGCCTATTCTCTCTGCCACGCAGGGAAATTTCTTTCTTTTTCGTCGGCTTTTCCCAATCACGGGCACCAGAGACTCTGGGCTTCTTCAAACGGCGGTTTCGCAATATTTACCATTACAATCCTTTCTCACTCCAAGAAAAGTTTAGTTAAGAATCCCCTGTGATCTCATCCCTTCTCAATCCAACCACCAGCTAACGTTTCGAACAAAGCTGCAATGGCGCCAAACAATGGCAACACCTCCGCCAAGGAGCACAAGGTCTCGACTATCCGTGGCTGTGCCGTCCACACCACTGATGGCCTTTTTGGCGTCTTTCCCGTTGCCGACATCGGCCGAGCCATTCAAGCCTTCTGCAACGAAAAAGGGTACACCGCCAAAGACAAGATTTTCATCACTGCCCAGCCCGTCGCCATTGGTTTCGACCCGTCCCACAACATATCAGAAGCCCCGGTCGCTGCTGCTCCTGGCTCCGGTGGCGGCAATGTCACCCACCAACCCGCTGTAGCTGATGTCTCCAACAGCAACGACATGGAGTTGGACAACGCTTCTGACTCTGCGGATTATGACAGCGCTTCGGTGTCTTCTATGTCTTCCGCCCCTAATGGGCAACCTGATCAGGCCGCGGTGGCAGACCATGCCGCCACCGACCCCATCCAAACCACTGCGAACAATGTCCAACCCATCTACAACGTCCAGCACACCAACGCTACTGCCGGCCGATCACCAGGTATTTACCACTCCCGGGCTTACCGTATTGCTTTCCATAGACGCCGCCTCGTCACCGAGGCCAACATATCCCTACTCCTCGCGACTTTTTCAACCTGCTGTGCCCCAGGAACCATCAGCTAACACCAGACTCGCACAGTTTCACGTCGTTTAAGCAAGATGAATACCAACCAAGGCAGTCTCCCCGATCCGGAGCATGCCAGAACAGTCGCTGGGGCGCTCCAAAAGTACTGCCAAGAACACAATATCGATATGTACAAAGAGTTTGACCTCTCCGCTTTCCCCCGTTCCCAGCTTCAGCAGCGTGCCGGTGCTCTGCAGCCTGGCGAAGCTGTTCAGCCGGCCCAGGACACCAACAGCGGCGTCACGCAGATCCACAACAATGTGACTACGCAATCCTCTGCCGCCAACTCTACCTTGGGGGCTGGGCCTCCCTCCGGAACCGTCCCATCTGGCCACCAGAATGCACTGGAGGGTACCAGATCCGCCGGCGGTTCTCCAGCACAGCGCTTGGATGCCAAGGACACAAAGTCAGGTCGTGTTGTAAAGTCTAATGCAAAGACAAAGGCCAAGCCGATCCCTGTTTTGGCTAGTTCGGAGAAGAAGGGTCGTCGCCCCAGCACCAAAACCTCGGGCAAGGTTTCAACGACAAACGCCACCAGAGCCGTTGGTCATGCTATTTCTGGTGCCGCCCCGACTGCTGCCGCTGTCGCTGGGCCTATCCCTGGGTCTGTTCCTGGGTCTGTTCCTGGGTCTTTTTTTGGGTCTGTTCGTGGGCCTGTTCCTGCACCAGTTGCGGCCACTGTTGCCGCTCCCGCTGCCACAACCACGGCATCGGACGCTGCTCTTACCACAGCCCCTATCACAAACCCGGTTGCGTCTGCAAATGCTCTCCGGGTGCTGCCAGGGTTGTCCAGGACGGTGAGGCTGTTGTGATCAGGGCAGAGTCAGAGCCCGAGTTTAGCGGCTTCAGTGACATCGGCGAGTAGGTCGCTGGACAAGGTGGCATGGCATCTGCTTCTGTTCCCCTTGGTTGGATAGCTTCGGAAGTGTGTCAGCCTTTGAACAAGTAGATATAGCAATAAAGACACTTCAATGCAGACATTTCTTTTATCATCTGGTTACCCCAATCTCCATCTTTTAAGAACTGTTGTCTCCCTTCTAACCTGCATGCCCCAGACCACCCGCTGCCCAGTCGTAAAAGCCCCAGGCCTTTGTTTGTTGGTTTTGGGTGGACGTTGTTGCTGATGGTTTCTTTTCTGGTTACAGACCACATCCATTTCGAAACCGTTGTACTATCAACATTCTTTCGAACCTTGTATTTCCCAATCCAGGCCATGCGCATTTTCTACAACTGTCTATTTTCCTCCTACGGAATTTGGAAATACTCTTTCGCTTCTAAATACCCTGACTCCCTACCACCCTGACTCCCTACCACCCTGACTCCCTACCACCCTGACTCCCTACCACCCTGACTCCCTACCACCCTGACTCCCTACCACCCTGACTCCCTACCACCCTGACTCCCTACCACCCTGACTCTCTACCTATTGTAACGTTGCTTATTAATAAGACACTTTTTACCTTCTTTATGCAATGAATTACCGACTAACAATTATTATATCTCAAATCTTATAACTTATAGGGCAGTCTTGTATGTGCAGCTAGATTAATGCCAGCCGTGTGCCAAGAGGTCACTCCTGAGTAAGCACGCCATGCCAAGATATCTAGACATCATCATCGCCGCAAGGCTGACAATGAAATCAACAATGCCATTCAAAACTTTGAGTGTCACTGTTAATGAGCCTGCAATTGCTGGCCGTGATCCAATGCGCCGAGTGACAATGAATGCGGCCAATGAGATTGGTTGCGTGGCCCCACTTCCGCTGCTTGTCGTCGTTTGCTCCTGCTTCTGCAAGTTTTATGAAATTCCCAGCTTCCCACCCACAGAATGAAATTTTTTCCTTACAACTCACCGAAAATCCTCAAGTAGGCCCTCCCCTTCCGTTCTTTTTTCTCTCGACTTTCTCTCTAACTTTTACTCGTTTTCCTAGGCACTCTGCGTTCACGAGCGCATAGTTGACGATTTTCACAATGACCGAACCGCGTGAAAACGCAGCCACGCAGTCGTCTGCAGGCGTGCTGGCCGATGGCGGGTCCCACTGGCTCTTTGTCTTTTGGGCCTTTGACAAAAAAAAATGTTCAACATTCAGGACGCTGACAGGCTCGGACGATCAGGTCTGGCCTGCGCAATGGTGTTGATAAGGGCCATGATGTCCTTCCTGGATCAGGCTGCCCGCGAGGACCTTGTCCGCCGCGTGGTGGCCGGCAATGATGAAGCAAAGGTTATGCCCTTTCTTCTTGCAGCGGCCATAGAGCCAATGCCTTTGCTAACTGCCATCGATTCCGTCACAATGGAAGAGATGGCTACCATGATCGCAAAAGAAGGGTCAACCTTTCTGGATCTGGTAGAAAACTCCGAGATGCAGGCCAAGCTTTGGGACCAACACCATAAGCTTACTGCTCTGTTTGAGCTGCCGCTCTCCTTCCGGTACAACGAGACCTCTGAGTGGCTTGAAGGGATCCCCGAGGGTGTTTCCTTTCCCCCGCTTCCAGCCGAGAACGGGCTCCTCTCCTGGTCCAATAAAGACGAGGCGCTTGAAACACACCTTGACCAAAACTTTCAAGGCATCTTCGGGTTCGAGGGCAATGTGCCAGGGCTGCAGATAGACCGGTGCTTCCTTGCTCCCAGGTTCTTCCGCATCAAGATCACCATCGAAACACCTACCTCGGTTCACCATCACCATGACCTGTGCCGGGTGGTTCTTCAAGAGAAGGGTCAGCGTCCTACATATTATCGCTGCTTGGCTGTCATCAAACTGCGCCGCCAGGCCGAAGAACCCGATCTCATTCGACTCTTTCGGCCAACCGGTCAAGTTTGGTACCCCTATGACGGCAAGCCAACTTTTCCCATGACGGATGACTGGGACGTCGGCGAGGAAGGGGAGTACTTCTATGTCTACCTTCGTGTACATCAAGAGACGTATCAGCAAGCGTGTGTCGAGTGTGCAAAGGCCCAGTCGCCAGAACCGGGTCAGCCCTTACATGCATTTAGAGACAGAGCGCATGATGTTGCCGCTCTGTTGAAGGCAGGTGCGCAGGCAAGGGCGGCAAGGTCTGGAGCGAAGTTGCCCGAGTCGACAACTAAGCCAGTGCAAGAGTCTCTCCCAGAGACCCAGCCTGCCCCAGTCAACCCCACGCAGACTCCGTTGGCATCAACGCAGCCCGCACAGCAAGGAATGCAGCCAAACAAGACTGCTGGTCCGGCCAACAATGATTCAAGCAAGTTGCCTGGCAAGCAATCTCGAGTCCAGCCGCCGCAGCTACCCAAGACTCCTGTTCTGGCCGCCGGTGGTGATCCACAACCGCCTGCCCAGAGGCTGCCTCGAACCCAGCCCGGAGCTACCTCGGCCTTTGGCGACTTTCTAAGGGATTCTAGCCAGCAGTCGTTCCGTTCAGTTCTCGAGCCTCGACGCGGATCAGTCTCAGTGCCGCCAGAACATGAACCCGCGCCTGAGATTAAAAGAAGTCGTTTGGACAGTCTATGCGGGGAGGCTCAACAGCTCAGGCAAACTTTCTTGTTGCGTTCTCCGCTGCCAGAGGATGCGGGGCGTAATCCGTCCCCAAACGGTGCCGGAGACAGGCAAGCTAATGACAATGTACCATCCAAGACTGGTTCATCGTCAAGGGCCAAGTCTACAGAAGGCCAACGGCCAGCTGAAAAGAGCAGTGGGCGAAGGCCTAATGCGGCTGCACCGCACCAGCATGGTGGGTCACTACCCAGGACTCAGTCGACGATGGAGCCAAGGCCCTTGTCGAACATGAAGTCAACCAATCGGAAAAGAAAGGCCCAGTCGTAATGCATAAAGGGTGCAGCAGTGTTGTCTTTGGCGACCTGGGCAGGTAGTTTAGTTTTTTTTTAAATCTTTTTTTTTTACAATGAAATGGTCATGTTCTTTGTGCTCCCTCTTCCCGTCTGCAATGTGATATGTTTTCTTCTTGTGCTCTCTCCCTCTCCCTGTCTGCAATGTGATGTGTTTTCTTCTTGTTCCCTGTATCGACCATCTTCAAAGGCCGTTTGTTCTTGTCCATAAGATCACGTCCTGGACAAAAAAACTGGCACCGCTATAAGGAATAAAGCCGGTGTATCTATCCTGACTTCTGTGTACATTCCTCGATAAGCATAGACACGACGTACAAAAAGGACATAATACCAAGACACATCATATATTATATAGCAAAATAGATATAACGTATAAACCGGATATAATAGCAAGTATATTATATATATATATTATACTAACATGCATATTATAGGCAATATATACAATATTATAGAAAATAAGTCAATTACTGCTTATTTCCTAATACAAGGATCTCCTGATTTAAGGATTTTCTGCAAAACTTTAATTGTATTTTGGTTTAACTTTCGATACTTTGCAACCTCCTTTGTAGTCTCTTTTAATTTCGAACCTTGTTTTTTAGGTTTCTTAGTAAAGTCTTGGACTTTTTTTTAAACTTATTTAACCTTCTTTTCGGCAGCTGTCTTTTCAGCTTCCAGCTTCTTTTCTAGGCTAGCTACCTTTTCAGTTATTTAGGCCAGTTTTAACTCCTTAATAGAGCAGGCAATATTACGCTTTAAATATAGTACCTATAAATATATATATTGACGGTACTTTGATATACTGTACGGGTTATCTTTTAAACTGTTAAATGCTGTATGGCCTACTTTAACAATGTTGAATTTGTCTTAGATTGAGTAGATATTAGTAAAAATAGCTATAAGCCGTTTTGCCTTTTGTATCTGCTATACTTCCTATATTTAGACAACCGTTATCTTTTTTCCTTTGCTTTAAGGTTGCGGTATTAGAGTAGGCTTATAATAAGTATTAGCAGTTTATTAACCGATTAGTATATAGTTAGGGTTTTTGTTTTATTGTATTTTATTTATCTGCTTAAAATATACTTACTATATTTAACGTATAATGGCATTTGGACACTGTAGGTCTGACCAGTTAGGTAGATTGATGCCAGTTGAAAATATATTTTAATAAAGGTTGAGGACAGTTTATTTTAATGCCAGTTTAAAGTAAGTAATAAAGAGTAGTATAATATTTTAATGCCAGTTTAAAAAATGGTATAAAGGATATTAACTAGGCCTTAAGGCTGTAATAGGATTTTCGATTATTATTATATCTTATTATATATATATATTAAATTGCAGGCCTATAGAGCCGGTATAGCCCAGTAGGTGATTTTATATTGAATATTGAATTACAGGCCTTTTTACTATATTATACTACTGGGCTGCAGTTCAATATTAAGAAATGGATTTTTTAATATACTGCAAAATAAAAATCCAGATCTGGGTTTTATATATATATATTGAAATTGAAGGCTATTGTAATAAGAAAAATACCATTAAATAGGCCTTACAGTTATTCTCTGATGGATTGTAGTACAATCCGTTGAAATTCCCATACAAAGTTTAGCCCCACTTTAAAAACAGGGGGTACAATCCATTGAAAATTTCAATAGTACAATCCGTTGACTTTTTTAAGCCCAAAATTAATAAAAAGAGTATATTTAATAAACTAATAAAAAAGGCTTTCTAACGGCACTACTTACACCCTTATACGATTACAGGTTACTAGAATATACTAGTATTAATAAACCTATATATAACCCTAACCCTTAAAAATTAAAAAAATTAAAACTTTTTCAAAAAATAATTTATATTAAAGATTTTATATTAGTAAGCCCATATATAACCCTAACCCTTAAAGATTAAAAATAAATTATATATTAGTAAGCCTATGTATAACCTAACCCTTTTAAAAAAAAACTATATATAAAATTTTATTAATAAACAATATAGCTTAAAGTTTAATAAAGCTATATATAACCCTAACCCTAACGATTAAAGAAAAATGGAAATATATAAGAAATAAATTTAAAGAGGAAATTTATTAAATATTAATAAATTTAAATTATATATAAAAGGTTATTAGATTTCTAAAGTATTAGAAGCACTAAATTTATATAATACTTTAAAAGTTATACTAATATTAAATGCTATTAAAAAGAAATAAAAGACTATTTATCAAATAATATTAAGTTCTATATTTATATATAATAATAATTTATATAATAATAAAAGTAGTTTTATAATATAAAAGTAAAATAAACTTAATATATAAAATAAAGGTTTAAGGTTTTATGTTTTAATTAAAATAGTTAAGCTTTTAAAAAGGAGGACAAAATAACCTCACATTTAATATTAAAGAAATTATTATTAATAAATCTAAAGTTATAAATATATAGTATATTGATTTATTAAAAATTATAAAACGATATTTATATAAAGTTAAAAAATATTATAGTATAAAAGTTGTTAAACTAGGTCCCTGTGAGGCCTAAGTTTACAGTAGGTGGCTGCTATTATATTACGTGGTGGAAGTATGGGAAAGCCTATCTATTAGTTATCCGGCACTTGCTTAGCACCTTACTTTACTGCAGGGCTATTTAAAGGCTTGTATTTTATTAACCAGTAAGCCAAACTGCCTATAATTTTATATTTAGGCTATTAAGGCCTACTACTATAGGCAGTATAAGTGGCCTAACCCTAACCCTACAATAACCTATACTTTAGGTTAAAGGTGTCGGGTTTCGCGGCCCTTTTGTATAGCCGTAAGTCGATTATTAAAGAGTTGTAAACTACGCTAACTTAGTTGCCTAGAAGACCTGTAGTTAACCATTAGACTGGCTAAATTGGCCTAGAATTAGTAGGCCTATAGTTAAATAAGTATATTATTACTATACTAAATTATAAGCCTGTAGGCTCCATAGGTCTGGAGCTATAGAGGGTTTAGTAAGTGGTTTATAGGGCTTAGTAAACCTCAGGATTAACTAAACTGTACTTTAGCCTATTTATCTATTAGGATATATAAGGCACTGTACGTTAGTCAGTAGATATATAGTAGAAGTCAAGTACAAACCCTATTATAGAGATTATTATAGTGGATTTATAAAAGGCTAGTACTACAATACAATTGTTTACTTACTATATTTCTATCCTATAGTATTTATACGGTACTGTATTTTAATACTTTAGTATTAAACTATAGGTATTGTATATAAGACTTCTACTATATTGTAAGCTAGTATATAAGTATTAATTATAGAGTCTTTAAGCCTTAATTAGCAATACCTATTTTAATAGGTTATAAGCCTAAAAGATACTTAACTAGGTTATAGGCTTATAAGCTTAAGCTTAGAGCTTTCTATAAATAAAGCTTAAATTACTATAGACTGTACTATAAGTAAGTTATAAAATTACTAATTTTATAGCTTATCTATTAAAGTAAGGTAATAAGGTAAATACTAAGTTTGCCTTATTTTATTAGATTTTCTGAAAGCCTATAAGGTTTAAATTTTATATTTGCTATTAAAATTTATTATACTGTAAAGAGCGTAAAATTAGGCTTTATAGGGTACTAAAAGCCTATAAATTACAAACCTATAAAAGTTAGAAATAGCCTCTTACTTTAACTATAGTTAAGTAGGTAGTTTTGTAAATCCTAAAAGCAGGTAAAATAGTAAGAAAGTAAAGTAACCTTCTTAACTACTACTGCTCTTAGTAGTTATAGTAATTTACTATATAAAATAAAGCTTATTCTTTTAAACTCTTTTAAATACTATAGACCTAGCTTCTTTTACTAAATAAGTAAACTATAGTAAAGCTTTAGTTAAAAACAGTATTAAGTTAAAGTCTTAATGCTTTATAGAATGCTTTAATGGTAAGTATATTAAGCTTTCTATAGATTTTAAAATACAAAATACTAAGCTTAAGTAGGGGCCTTCCGAAAGGGAAGAATCAGTAGATTTTTACTATATACAGGCCTTTACTATTTAACTAAAAAAGTAAGAGGCCTAAATTTAATAGTTATAAAATACTATAACCGAAGTAGTAAAGTAAATTAAGCTTTTAATAGTAGCTTAAAGCGCTTTAAAACGGCCTAAAGCTACTATAACTGCTGCTTTAATAGTAACTATAGCTATATATTAAGAAGCTATAGTAGCCTATTAATTAAGGCTTAAGGCTAATAGTAGTTTTATTAAGGTCCTTTATAGAGCCTATAGGCCTATAATTTAGTATAGTAATAATATACCTACTTAACTATAGGCCTACTAAGTCTTAGTTAATTTAGCTAGCCCAGTAGTTAGTTATAGGTCTTATAAGTAATTAAGTTAATATAGTTTATAACTTTTTAATAATCGACTTATGGCTATATAAAAGGAACTGTAAAACCTAGTACCCTTAATTTAAAGTATAGGTTATTGTAGAGTTAGGGTTAGGCTACTTATACTGCCTATAGTAGTAGGCTTTAGTAGCTTAAATATAAAATTATAGACGGTTTAGCCTATTGGTTAATAGAATATATATTGTGACTTTCTGGTAGAAAGTTCGAATAGGAGGTTTCTAAGAAGACTTCTAAAGGAAGTTCCTAAAGGAAGTTCCTAAGAAGGTTTTAAAAGAGGTTCCTAAAGAGGTTCTAAAGAAGGTTCCGGAAGAGGTTTCTTAAGGAGGTTTTAAAGAAGGTTTTAATAAAAGCTTCTTAAGGAGATTTTAAAGAAGGTTCTAATAGAGGCTTTTTAAAGAGGTTTTTAAAAGAAGGTTTTAAAGGAGGTTTTAAAAGGAACTTCGAAGAAGGTTCTATAGAAAGGTTTATAAAAAAGTCCAAAGGAAATTCCTAAAAAGCCTTTTTAAAAAGGTTCTTTATATAGGCTTTAATAGTTAATATAGAAAGTATATAGATAGGAGGTTTAATAAAAGCTTCCTTTATAAAAGAAGATATAAAGGTATTTTCCGAAGTTAGATTTACTATAGAAAATTAAGGTTAAGAAGGTTATTAAATATATTTATATATAAAAAAGAAAAAAAGAATAAAAAAAGAAATAAAAATATAATAATTATATTATATATAGGATATAACTTATAGTAAAAGGTAAGAATAAAATAAAAAGCTTCCTTTAAAAGCTTTAAACTATAGATCTTTTTAAGGAATTATATAAAGTAAACTATAATATTAAATAAGTCCTATAAAGGTATAGAATCTTATAATAATACCCGGTATAAAAGAAAGCTTCTTAATCCTTTAAGAAATTGTTACTTCTTTTATTATTCTCCTTTTTAAAATCCTATATTATTTCCTTTTAAATAAAAGTAATATAAAACTCTATTTTAAAACCTAGTTAGTATTCTATATCCTTTATAATTATCTTAATCTATTATTTTCTCTTTTTATTATTTTTAAAGATATTTAAATATATAATACTAATTACTTCTATTACTTTATCTTTAACTGCAATTTCCTTTATAGTTACGTTTATATTAATTATAAATAGAAGTGTCTATAGTAATAATATAAGGATTTTTAAAATTAGCTAATTAGTATAAATCGGTAAAGCTGTTAATATTCTTTTTTTAAATATATAGCGATTTTACCTTTTATATTTTAATAATAATACCTTCCTTATTAAAAATAAAGATATAAGAAAGGGACTAACTTAGAAGGTTTAAAAAAGGAAAGTTTTTATAGTATAATAGAATAGTAAAGTAATAGGCAATGTCTTTTTAATTTATAATAATAAGTAAGTTATATTTAAAAGCTAGTATAATAGAAATATTAATAAAAAGGCTAGCTTTATAATAAAAGATATATCTAACTTTAATATTCTTTACAAAATTCCGGTTTATCTACTATTTAAATTAAAAATTACTTATTATTTTTAAAAAGAAAGGTATACCTTCTTTAAACCTTTCGATTTTAACTATTTAATAAAGTTTAATATTAAATTCTTTAAAGTTCTTAAAGAACGTACTGATTTTTAAAAAAGCTACTTATATATTATAAAATTAATAAAGAGCCTTTTTTTTATCGTTAAGAAGCTTTTTCTTTTTTAAATAGCTATAGAGTATAGTATATACCTTTATAGTAACTTCTTTATTATAAATAATGTCTATAAAGCTATTATTATAGTAAAAAGGGGACTTTTAATAGTAGAGCTTCTTTTAAATAGTAAAGGTAATAAAAAGGCTAATCTCTATATAGTAATTAGCTAACTATAGGCTAATATTTTAAAAGTCGTTCTTTATAATATCCTTAATAGTAATAGTTTAATAAAAAAACTTAGCTTTTAATTAAAAGTAAAAAAAACTATATTAAACTTCTTCTTTAATAACCAGCTTTTCTATTAAATCCTAAATAAGCTGTCCTTTAATCTCTTTAAGTTGCTTTTATTAAAAGATAGTATATAAGTCAGGACTTTTAATAAGGTTATAAGTAATAAAGATATTACCGATAAGGAATTTAATATAGAAATTTTCTATTTAAATGTTTTAATTTTAACCTTCTTTTATTAAAGAGCTTTTAAAAAGGTACTATTTATCTTCTTTAATAAAAAGGTTCAGTTAGGACTTAATAGAAAAAAGGACCTTATTAAAGAAGAAGTTATATACTTATTTAACGAACTTTCTATAATTATATACTTTAAGATAGTATAGTTTTTTATTAATAAAGGCATTATAAATATCCTTATTTATAAAGTTAATAAAGAAGATTAGGTTATAAAATAGAAGGACTTTAATAAAAGCTTTTTTAATAATATAATAGTAAGTAAGAAAGTAAAAAAAGCGTTAATAAATAATAGAGTTAAAATTTACCTTTATATTATTTTTAACTATCTTTTTAATTATAAAGTAAATAAATAAATCCTACTAAATAATTCTAAAGGCTTTTCCTTTATAATATTTAAAAAGAAGGTTACTTTAAATATAGTAATTTAAGTAATAGAAGGCGTTAGTGCTTTTTTTAAAAATACTTATAGTATAGGATAAATTAAAAGAAAAGTTATTGAATTTAAAAATAAAGTTGTAAAAAATAAGCTTACTTATTTTACTTATTAAAGAGTTTAAATAAAGGTTTAGAGATTATTATAAGTGTAAGAATTTAAAAGATAAATTTAAAGAAGGTTAAAGTATAGTAATTAATTATAAAGTTAATTAATAAAAAAAAAAAGTAAAAGAGAATATAATAAAAGAAAAGATAAGGTAATAAAGGTAAGATAGTAAAGGTAGCGATTAAGTTTAAAAATTAGCTTATTAATTATTTAGGAAAAAAAAAAAGCCTTTATTAAAGAAGTAAAGGTTTTTTATAATTATAAAGAAAGGCTTAGGTGTCACAACCTTAACGTCGGGAACGGTGGAGCAGTGCAAGGTCACCAGCCAATCAGAACAAGGACACGGCAGCCCAGGCGAGCACGGATAATAAGACTGAGGGACACAGTGACCGCAGGAGCATAACCAATAGGGAAGCACAGAGGGATCATAGCGATCATTGTGATCATTGGGGAAGAGCGGAATGATCACCATGATCGGGAAAATCACAGGTCTATATATACGGAGGAACTAGGTAGCTGGTAGATAGTTCCGCAGTATGCAATCACAGCTTGTATTCACGGTATCTTGTGTTTACATTGAGACATCTTGTTGTGCACTGTTTAGCTGCACCGAACCAATTGTCAGAAGTTACCTTCAACCGAGTATCCCTTTCAGAGGTTCTGTACAGGGGTTCGTCACACGTTGCATACTTTTCTTGCTGCGTGCCTTATATCCTTTGGGGTTGGCCTCGTGGTGTTTCCGGGCCTTTGCTCGCAGATGGAAAGCACAGTCTGCACTCTTACACCACGTCAACCCGTATTCCTTCTCGCTGGCGGTGTTCTCCCCCCAGCCTGTCACCCACTCGAGGCAGCACCTTGCGTACCTGGGCGTGACCTGTATGACCTGGAGTTTCTCCAGCTTGACTGGGTCCCCTTGTTTCCACAGGAAATAATCGTTCAACTCTTCGCCCGGCGCTCCCCATCTTGCGAGAGTCCTCGACACCGGTACCGGTTGGTCTGTCTGGGTGACCTCTCTGACCGGCCAGTGCCCGTTCAGGGTCTTTGACTGGTAGTGTTCCGCGCATCCATGAGCGATGCACTGGAACCATGGCACTCTCCTGTGTTCCGGGTGTCGTGGATGAACTTGTGGTGTGTCTCCTTCGCACGGAGTATACCACCCACACTCCGGAACCTCTCCTGGCGTCAGCGCGAGTCCGGGGCTGGCTACTGGTCGTGATGCCCAAAACTCATCCCAGACCTCCTCATCTTTGTTGAGTAGTGCGAATTCTTTGCCGAACTCCTCCTCGGGAACGATCCAATGTTCGTTGCCCTGCCGCAGCTGCGCGAGCGGTTGGTTGTTGGCCACGGTTTGCGCCACCTTGTCCTCGAGGTCGCGGTAGCGTCGTTCAATTGCCTCCCGCTGGTTTCGAAGTTCTGCCAACTCTTCCTCGAGTCTTTGAACTCGCTCTTCGGCCTGCCTCAGGGTCTCCCCCGTGTCTAAACTTGAGAGGACTGTCGTGGTGAAAACCCGCCTTAGCCTCCGCAAGGTTTCCTCAGAGGGTCCTGGAGCCGTGCTTTCCTCTAGCCGGGTGGCTCCCCTGGTCGGCAGTTCTTGTCCCACAACACGGTCTTCTCCCTCAGAGTCGACTGTTAATTCTCCTTCCTGAGTCTCATGCTCGTAGTCGCTGTCGGTGTAGTCGTCCGCTGAGTCCAGGAATCCATCGTTGCCGTACTCAATGCTTGAGATCTCAACAACCCGCGTTGTCTTCGCAACTGCCGCCGCCTCCTTTTCCTTCCAGCTGAGCTGCTTGGGTGCCCGACAGTCTCTCTTGAAATGCCCCGTTTTCCCGCAGTTGAAGCACTTGACGTTGTTCTTCCCCTTGAATCGCTTCTGAACTGCGTCAATCTCCATAGGTCCCGCGTGAGTGGTTCCAGACACGCTCGTGGCGTAGCGTTTCTTCTTGTCGTTGGCTCGGTAGCCTCCGGAGCCACGGTGTTGTCCTGGGTTTGCACGCGTTCCTCTTTTCTCCATCCGGCGTTGAAACTGCCGGTCGTCGATACGAATGGCTGTAGCGATGTATTTGTCGATGGTGTCCGGTCTCTCCTCCTTGTACAACTCGTCCTTCACTTCGTCCTTGAGCCCGTTGTAGAAAAGCTGCATCAAGCCTTCGTCATTAATCAATAGTGCCAGGAACAGAAAGTGGAAGGAAGCCCAACGACGATGGTTAGCCGATTTCGAACTGCTGGACAGTTCGGCGAAGGAGGACGCTCTGGAGGCTCAACAACAGTCGGGAAAAGGGTCACGGCCTTTCGCGGAGGCCGCAAACCTCTAAAGGACCACGAGCTACACATCAGCGAGGTCGCTGCGGCACAGAGGAGGGGCATGAAAGACAAAAGATTGCGAGTGACGGCACGTTGGAAGAGTTTCCAAACGCAAGCACTCGTGGACAGTGGAGCAGAAGCGGACTTGATTTCACCAAGATTTGTACAACAAGCCCGGGTTCCATGGAGAAAGAAGGAGGAAGAGGTCGTCATGAAAGGACCCTTCCCCACGCAGTTGGTGAGCAGAGAGACGCTACCACTGGACATCACAGTGTCGGGAAAAACAACGACAGTGATTTTCGACATCGTGGACATGGGGCCAGAAAAGGACATGATCCTGGGGCAGCCATGGCACGAGGACTACAACCCAGACATCGACTGGAAGGATGGTGGCCACCTACGACCGAGGACATATCGGGAGTACCCAACCAACGATGGGAGATCAGGAGCACGGCAGGAGCAGAGTGCGGGACAAGCACCCTCCACGGCACCACCGCAAGAGACACGGGAAATATTAGTGTACTCAATCGACACAGGCGGCAAGATCGAAGAAGTAGGGTTGGTAGGAACAGTTGCGTTGATGGAAATTGCGGCAGCAATGAAGGACAAATACGCCTACTACAACAACATACGGAAGGACGAGAAGAAGGGAGTGCCATCGGAGTATCAAGGACATCCGGTGTTCACGGCAAAACACCTTCAGGGTCTACCAGAGAGGGGACCATGGGACCATGAGATCAAGCTCAAGGAAGGAGCAAAGCTCAAGCTCTTCCAGGTCTACCACACCAACGACAAGCAGAGTGAGGAGTTACGGAAGTATTTGGACGAAAATATCAAGAGAGGACACATCAGACCATCCACATCGCCAGCTGGATATCCTGTTTTCTTCGTGCCGAAGAAAGATGGGAGTCCGCGACTGTGTGTGGATTATCGACAGCTGAATCAGGAGACGGTGAAGAACGGTTACCCACTACCGCTGATTTCGCGATTGCGAAGTCAACTGTCAGGGGCACAATGGTTCACCAGACTTGATATGCCAGTCGGGTACGCGCACATACGAATCAAGGAGGGAGACGAATGGAAGACAGCTTTTCGCACGCCTTACGGGCATTTCGAGTACCTCGTTATGCCGTTCGGGCTCACCAATGCACCAGCAACTTTCCAGGCCCTCGTTGATCACACGATTCGCCAGTATCTCGACAAAACAGCAGTTTGTTACCTCGACGACGTTCTCATCTACTCACGCACTCTGGAAGAACACAAACAGCACGTCAAGGAAATTTTGGACGCGCTACATGGAGCAGGACTATCGGTCAACAAGGACAAGAGCGAGTTCCATGTGCAGGAGACGGTCTATCTCGGGTATCTGATCTCGCCGGGAGAAGTGCGAATGGAACCAGGGAAGATCGCGGCAGTCAAGGACTGGCCGAGACCACAGGGAGAAACACCCGAACGGCTGAAGACAAGAGTTCGAGAGTTTCTGGGGTTCACCAATTTCTATCGAATGTTCATACGGAACTACGGCGCCATTGCAAAACCATTGAACGACCTAACCAAGAAGGACGCCGAGTTCAAGTGGAAAGAAGAACAGGAAGAGGCTTTTCAGGCCATCAAAAACGCCATCGTGGCGGACCCAGTACTCAAGCTTCCGGATCCAGGACGACCTTTCGAAGTTGAGACAGACGCTTCCGACTACGCCATCGGAGGACAGCTAGGACAACGAGACCAGGACGGGAAGTTGCACCCGGTAGCATTCTTTTCGAAGAAGCTGGAGGGACCACGCAAGAACTACCCAATCCACGACAAGGAGCTGCTTGCCATCATCGAGGCTTTTGAGGAATGGAGACCCTATCTCAGCGGTACCAACTACGAGGTTCAGGTCTACACGGATCACAAAAACTTGAAGTATTTCACTACTACCAAGGTCCTCAACGCCAGGCAAGGCAGGTGGTCAGAATTCCTGTCTGAGTTCAATTTTCAGATCCATTACAAGAAGGGATCCGAGAATGCGAGAGCGGACGCTCTAAGCAGAAGGGCGGACCACCACGAGGAGAAAGTGGCAGAAGAATCACCACCCCTGCTGCAAGAAACAGCAGAAGGCACACTGAGGCATCCACTTCAGCAGTGGGCAGAATGTTGCGCAGTGTACCGAGAAGAATCAACGACCCACAGGTATCAGAGCAGTGTCAGCAACAACGACCAGGAACGATGGATGGAGTTGGAGTCTCTGGGGATTCAGAAGGACGACAACTACCGGCTTTGGTACAACAACCGGGCCTACGTCGACCCAGAGCAGCGGAAGACACTGGTTCAGGAAATCCACGAGTCGAAGCTCGGAGGACACATGGGAGTGGCCAAGACGACAGAAAAGATCAAACAACATTTCAACTGGCCAGGATTGAAGAAGGACGTAGAAGAGACTCTACGGGAATGTGACCTCTGCAGAAGAACAAGGGCAGAAAGGCACAAACCATACGGATTCTTGGAACCATTGCCAGTGGCAGAACAACCCTGGAGCTCGGTGTCAATGGATTTCATCACCAAGCTTCCAGTTTCCAAGGATACAACCACAGGCGTCAAGTACGACAGCATCTTGACGGTAGTCGACAGGCTCACCAAGTGGGCGTATTTCCTACCCCACAAAGAGACCTGGACGGCGGAACAGTTGGCGGATGTGGTGTTTCGGAACGTTACAGCGACACACACATGGCCAAGGGAATTCATCACGGATCGCGACACCAAGTTCGTATCGAAGTTTTGGAAGGCTCTGATGGAGTCAGTGGGAGTGAAGAGCAAGACGTCGTCAGCGTACCATCCGCAGACAGACGGGCAAACAGAAAGACTCAACCAGATTGTGGAACAATATCTTCGGAACTACATCAATTTCGAGCAAGACAACTGGGTTGAACTCTTGCCAGCAGCACAGCTCGCGTACAACACGGCACCCACGGAAACGACAAAGGTTACGCCATTCTTCGCGAATTACGGCTTTGAGGCAGATCTACGGCAAGGGCCAGAAGCAAGAGTGCCTAGAGCGGCAGTCAAGGCAGGCAAGCTGCACATGCTGCACGCCAGACTCAGGAAAGAACTCGAGTTCGTCAGAGAACGGATGCGCAAATATTACAACACAAAGCGGCTCGAGGGACCTCGCCTGAGGGAGGGAGATAAAGTGTTTCTGTCAACACGAAATTTGCGAACAAAACGACCAAGCAAGAAGCTGGACCACAGGAGAGTGGGACCCTTCACGGTCGAAAAGAAGATATCAGAGACAGCATACAAGCTCAAGCTGCCTGATACAATGCGACTACGATCAAACTCCTTTCACGTTTCACTCTTGGAACCGGCACCACGGACGGCTAATCTGGACACACGTGTGGAGGCTGCAGACGAGGAAGAGGAGTACGATGTAGAAGAAGTGTTGGATTCTCGCATTAACAACAAACGGCTGGAGTACCTCGTTAGCTGGCTGGACTACCCAGACACGGATAACTCATGGGAGCCTGCTACGAACCTCAACTGCCCTGAGAAATTGGAGGAGTTCCACCGGAGGAATCCCGGGCGGCCGAGGGCGACGAAGGACCAAGGGGAAGTTGGGGGTCCAGGAATAAGTCGTCGGCAGGGGCAGCGGCACCAAGGTCAGGAAACGGCCAGTCAGGCAAGACCGAGGGCCAGTCGGAGAGGTCGGCACCAGGAGCAACGACGGCGGGGGGATCAAGTGTAGGCGCGACCTCGCCAATGATGGCAGCACCCCGTTCCGACAAGTGCCGCTTCTGTTGGCGAAGGCGGGACAAGCAAGCAACGGCTTCCTGCGCTTTGCGCGTAGCCTCTTCGGCTTCACGGTGGGCGTCCAGAAGTCGCTGTTCGGCAGCTAACTCCGCTGAAGACAAACGATGGTGTTCGGCAACCAGGCGTTCAACTAAACAAGGTTAGCCGGAACACTAACAAGGGGGAGGACCAACCAACGTGTGGCAGTGGGAGTACCCGACGCGTCGCAGGTGCGGGCCCGACGCACACACTCGCCGCAACGAGAGGAACGCTCATGAAGACGACAAGTTAAGCCATGGGCGGCGCAAAAAGAGCAGGGCATGATGATGAAGCCTTCAAGATCGATAAAGGCAGCTAAAGCTAAACGACGACGGTGTTGCTGACTGACGTTCGGAGCAGGAGTCTGCAGGGACTTGGAAACTCTGAAGGGGTCAGACATGACGAACGTCAGTAGGAAGGAGAAGGTGAAGAAGGAGTACTTGCCTTGGGAATGGTGAGAAGAGAAGGAGAAGCAAAAGAGGACTTGGCCGCCGAGACGTCGGCCTGGGGAGGGAGCATCGTGTCACAACCTTAACGTCGGGAACGGTGGAGCAGTGCAAGGTCACCAGCCAATCAGAACAAGGACACGGCAGCCCAGGCGAGCACGGATAATAAGACTGAGGGACACAGTGACCGCAGGAGCATAACCAATAGGGAAGCACAGAGGGATCATAGCGATCATTGTGATCATTGGGGAAGAGCGGAATGATCACCATGATCGGGAAAATCACAGGTCTATATATACGGAGGAACTAGGTAGCTGGTAGATAGTTCCGCAGTATGCAATCACAGCTTGTATTCACGGTATCTTGTGTTTACATTGAGACATCTTGTTGTGCACTGTTTAGCTGCACCGAACCAATTGTCAGAAGTTACCTTCAACCGAGTATCCCTTTCAGAGGTTCTGTACAGGGGTTCGTCACATTAGGCCTTACTTTTAATTAACTATTATAAGCTAAAGTAAAGCTTTAAAGTAGACTTTTAAAGTAGCTATTTGCTTTAATCGGCAATTACCTTTAATTATAGTAAAGTATAGAAATAAAGTAAGGCTAATATAGTTAATAAAGATATATATTATTTAAAGGTTTAAGTAGGTTTTTTTTAATTAAAAAAGGTATTTGGTAACTTTAGTTTTAATCTTTAACTTTTATAGAATTTAAATCAGTTAATTAAATATTTAATTAATAGTAAATACTTTATTAAATAAAAAAGATTTAAGTACTTTCTTTTAATAGTTAAAGTAAATATTTAGTTTAATTATAAAGATACTTTTATAATACTGTCCTTTCTTTAATTAAAGTAAGGGTTATAGCTTTTTAATACTTCCTTCTTTAAGGAAAGATAGATTATTATAAAAAAAGCTTTATAAAAGAAAGTAATATAAGTAAAAGAAAGGTAGATACTTAAAGTAAAGTAAAAGTTTAATTTTCCTTTTAACTTTTAGCTTTAAAAGAATATTTCTATTAACGTCCTTACTAATATAGCCTTTCTTTATTTACCTTTACCTTTTTAAAAAGAAAACTAATAAATACCGTTTATAAATAAATAACAGTTATTACTTAAAGTTTTTCTCTAAATTACTTTTTATATAAGATTAGATTTATTATAAGGATATATTAGATTAGTAAATTAGTCTTTTTAAACTTTTAAAGGCCGACCTTTCCTTTAAAGTAATAAGGTAAAGGGAAATGCCTTTAAATTCTTTTTCTAATTATTAACTAACTTTTCTTTCTTTTCAATCTTAACTTTATAGTTTTAAATAAACTTAAAGGCTATTTCTTTTAGTTCTTTCTTATCTAACTCTATATTATATATAATAAAATATCTAACTTAGTATACTTAATATATTCGTTTTCCTTCCTTTCAATCCTTATATAATACAATCTTCTTAACTTTATATATTATATAAAGGTTAAAATATCGGTTATTATTTTTAATAATTGCCAAAACGGCTTTTAAAAGTACCTATTAATAGAGGTTTTTTTAAAAAACATTTATCTTTTTAAAAAATATAATAAATATAATTAAATAAATCTTAGTATTTAAAGAAAGCTTAAATTTATATATTAATAGTAAGTACTTTCCTTTAATTTTAAAGGGTCTTTTATATTATAAAACTAACTTTTAACTATATTCTATAAAGACAAAGTATCTTTAATAAAGCTTAATTATTACTTAATTATTAATAGTAAATTCCTTTTATTAATAATATTTATTATATTATTTTTTTATATACTTAATAGATTTCTTTATAGCTATCTTTATATTATATTTAAAGATATTTTAAAGGAGTTAAGGTTCTTTAAAGATACTGCCTATTTTTTTTAAAAAAAAGCGTATTTTCCTTTTAATAATTAGTTTGTTTAAAAAGCATTTAATTATTTTAAAGTATTAGTTATTTAATAGGGTTTATAAATAGAAGATAGCCTCTATTTAATTTTCTTTAAAATAATCTTATACTTAAAATTAAAAGGCAATCTTAACTATTTAATTATACCTTTCCGACAATCTATTAGTTTAAAGATAATATATAGTAAATATAAGAAGTTTCGTTTTTAATTATTTTTAAATTCCCTTTTAAAAGTCTCCTATTTACTAAAGATCTTTATTATTAATAATTATAAAAGGAACTTCTTATTTATAAATAAGTAGATATTAAAAAAGGATTTTTTTTTAAGTTTTAATAATATAAGAATTTACTTTAAAGATTATTAGTCCTTTTTTAAAGAATTTGCAAGTTATTATAAAAAAGATATTAAATATTGGATATTTAATAACCTAATAAAGTAAGTTTTTATTAAAGTATAAGAAAAGGCTGGTAATAATATTAAATACAATAGTATAGAAAGGGATTAAAAAGGAAACGATAGGCTAGAGTTCTTTAATAGGCCTCTATCGGTCGATTTAGTTTATTTAGTATTTAAAATACCATTAGATATAATCTATAATTCTTTTTTTAAAGTTATAAATAAAGAAGGCTTTTTAAATTTAATATTAAGTTTAAAAGATTTTAAAGTAAAAGTTACAGTTATAGTAATACTTAAAGATGTCTTTTATATAATTGTTAAATATATAGAATTGTTAAAACGTCTTTAGTCTTTAAAAATAAAAAAGCCTATTTACTAGATAATAATTATAAAGTTCTTTAAGCTTCTTTTTAAAGATCTTATTTATAATAAGCTTAAAGTAAGAGTCCTATTAATATCTTTTTTTTAACTTAATAGCGAACTTTTTAAAAAAGTAAAAAGAATAGTCTTTTAATATAAGACCTTTATAAAATAGTTAGTTATAAAGTCAGATATATTATTATAAGATCCTATTATCTTTTGGTTTATTTATAAAACCGGTAATATAGATATTATCGAAGGTAAATATTTTAAAGTATTTTAAGGTAGGTTTAGGAAGGTAATTAAGGCTATTGGTAATTATATTAGTTTTCTTTAAAATATACTATACTTTAAATCGGTATTAAGATAAATAGAAATAAGCTATTAATAGTTATTAATTTACCTATATACTATTTATAGTATATATATTAATATTAATAATAAAACCTTTAAAGGCAATATAATCGGTAATAATAGTAATAAGGTAATTTAAAAATATTAATATAGGATAAAGTTTCTTTAATATCTAAACTATAGTAGCTATTTTAAACTCTATTAACTAATAATTCTTTTTAACTATACTAATATATTTACTAAGGTATATTACTAGTTAAATATCTATTAGGTTAAAAGAAAATACCTTATTTTATATAGATCCTTTTTTAAAATAGAAAATAACTACTTTAAAACCGTCCTTACTTATATTAGTAAAGATATATAGTCTTTTAATTAAATTAAAGTAAATAATAGCAGTTTTAAAGTAAAAGGTAGTTTTAATATCTTTAAAGGATTTTACCTTTTTATCGGTAAGTTCGAATATAAGTTTCTTTATAATATCTTTTCTTTATACTTTAAAAATCTATATACTATTATTTATCTTAATAGCCTTTAAAAGTTCTATCTTTTATTACTATAAAGGATCTATTTTTATAGTATATCCTTTTATTAAATAATAAAGAAATTTAATCTTCTTAATAAATATTTTAAAATCCTAAAGTATAGTAAGAAACTTAATATCTTAAATGGCCTTAGTTTTTTTATTGATAATAGAGATTCCTTTTCTATTTACTTTAAACTTAAGGAGATAAATAAAGAAATATTTTAAAAAGGACTTTTTAAAGGACAATCCTAGTTTAATTTTTTTGAATATTTTAAAGACTTACCGAATATATTTAAGATAGTCCTTATTATTATTTAAAAAGATAATAATATTGTTAATATATATAGTATAATAATAGGTAAGTCCTACTTTTTTAATAAAGTAGTCTATTTACTATTAAATATATAAAAGGAAGTTATAGAAATCTATAAAAGCTATCTTTATAGCTTTTACTTTATATTTTAAAATAATAGTTAGTTTTAGCCTATTTTTTTTTACAATTAGAAATTAATAAAAGAACTTAATAGTATTAACTACTATAATCTAAGCCTTTTTTTATAACTTCTTTATAATAATATAAGTAAAAGATAGTAAATAAAAGTCTAATATTATAACTTAATTAATTATATAAAGGTTGATAATTAAATAGCTTTTTACTTTACCTTTTATAGTTTAGTAAACTATAAAGATTAAAGCTTTAAAAGTAGTTAAAAAGGTAATAGTAAATATAAGACCCTAACGGTATAGTCTATTAAATAGTTTATTTACTATATTACAATCTTTAAAGTTAAGGTAGTATAGTTTAAAAGTTACTTTATATTTATACTAATTATTAATAAGCTGAATTTTTATATAGTATTTAAAGGAAAGGTCCATCGGTCTTTAATCTTTCTAAACAGTAGAAAAGTTATAAACTAACTTTTTAAGTTTATTTATAAAAAAGAGGCTATCTTTATAAATATATATTTTATTTTTAAGCCTATACTTTAGGACCTTTTTATCTTTAGTAATTTTTAAAATAAGTTGCAGTTTTAAGTTCTCTCTTTTTTCTTTATTTTTATTATTTAATAAATCGAAGGGATTTTTTAGCGACTTCTTTTATAGTAAATTAAGCTTAAATTTTAAATTAAAGAATTCTTTTTTATTTTTATTTTAGATTTTTTCTACCGTTTCTTCCTTTAAAAAGTCTAAAAAGTCTTTTAATTAAAATAAAGAGGATAAATATCTTTAGTTCTTTTCTATATTAAAGTAGTATTTAATAAAGTAATTCCTTATATAAAACTATCCTTTTAATATTTTAACAATGCTTTTAAGGGCGACGGTATATAGAGTCTTTATTTTTTAAAATATATAGATTTTAAAAGGCTTTTTAAAGGTATTATAGTATAGAATATAGTAGTTTCTATATTAAAGAGCATTATATATTTCCGTTAATTTTAAAAATAAGTAAATATAATCTTTCTTTAAGCTTAAGTACTTAATTACGAAATATTTCTTTTTATTTAATTAAATAGTATTTAGTTTTATAGCTTTAATATTAAACCAGTCCTTTTCTTTCTTAATTCCTTCCTATTTAATAAAATATAGTACCTTTAAACCCTAATATCCTTTAACCTCTATATAGCTTTAAGATAGAAAAAGGTTTATTTAGTAATTTTATAGAAAGGATTAATTAAATAGAATTCTAGCTTTTAAAGATTTAACTATATTTACTATAATTAAAATAGAGGATATTGCTTTCTATCCTTTATAGTCTTTACTATATAAGTAAATTTAAAACTTTACCTAACTAAAAGTTCGTTATAGTCCTTACTTAATACTTTAAAGTTTAAAAGATTTACTAAATATCTATTTAATATTTAATATTTATTTTAATAGTTTTTTAATAATAGTATATCTTTTAACTTCTATATTAATATAGATTTACTTTATTTTACTGTTTAAAGTTAATAAAATAAGTACCTTTATTTAAATAAAAGTATTATAGAAGATAGACTTAAATATATTAAAGTTAGGAAAAAAAGAAAGTATATATAAGGTATTAGTAAGACTTAGCTTTTAAAGAATTATACTCTATAAGAAAGCCTTACCTTCTTTTTTTAAGTAGAAGATATTTTAATTAGAATTCCCGGTAATAGAAGCTACTAGGCAGTCCTTTATATAATAAAGTAGGTCTTATAGTATTTAAAATATTATAAGGTATTGCCAGTAGGTTAATTATATTTTAAATATTAAATATATATAAATATCTTCTACTTTAAAAGTATAATAGATTTAGTTCCTTTTATTATTAAAGTTAAGGTTATTATTAAAGATATTACTATTGTCTTTAAATATACTAGTATTACTATATTTAAAGTTATTATTAAAAGAATTAATTATAGGCTTATTAATATTGATAACGTTAATTCCTAAGTCCTTTTAATACTTAAAGCGTTTATTTAAATTCTACTATACCTTTAGGTCTTTATTTTCCTATTACTTAGTAATTAAAGGATATTTAAATTACCGGCCGGTCTAGTAGTCAAACTTTCTATAATTGAATTTTTAATAATCCTTTTAAGGTTAATCTTTAAAGTAAATATTATTATAGTAATTCCTTATTTATTTTTATTAAAGGTAACTATATTTGGTTTAATCCTAATAGCTTTAATAACGTTTTAATTAGTTAATTATAAGGTAATACTATACTTTTATATTCTTTATAGCCTTATCCTTAAGTATATATTAATAGAATAGGTTACTATACTAATCTTAATCTTTAAAAAATAGGATAGCCTTAAAAGGAACGGTCTTTTAAATATTGTAAATAAGTTCCTTCTATATTATTTTAAATATCTTAGTTAAATAACGTTTTTTCTTAAACTAATTAACTATTTCCTTCTTTTTTACCTTTTAAAAGAAAAGTCAGAAGCCTTCTATTTTAATATATACTAGTCTTTTATTAATCTTAAACCTTCTTAATATTATATTTACTATCTTAAATACTTCTATTTTACCGTTAAAGTAGGCTTTTTTATAAATATTAAGTCCGATAAACTAAGTTAGCGTTAATCCCTAAAGAATTATAGACCATTAAGTATAGAAAAGTATAGCTTAGCTTTTTTAAATAACAGTAATTAATATATACTTTACTTATATATAAATGTTATAGTAAATAATCAAACACTTATTACCGATAGTAATAGGCTTATTTATTAAAGGTTAGTTTTTAAGTTAAAGCTTAAAGAAAGGATAGTCTATAACGTTGAATTTCTTATATTAAAGCTTCCCTTTATTAAAAGGAAACTATCAATAAAGTCTAAAAAATAACAGGTCATTAATTATATATTTAAATAAAATAGGTTTTTCTTTTAAAAATAGTAAGACTAATAGAACTTTTAATTAAAGGGCTTTATTCTTAAGTATTAAACTTAAAGGGAAGTTATAGAAGTTCTATATAGATCTAGATTATACAGCTCCTTTAAGCTTATTCTAATTAGTTAAATATAAAAAGTTATTATTTTAATAACTGTCGATTAAATAAAGGTACTTAATATATCCTATACTAGGCTTATTAAAAGTATACTTAATATAGGCCGAAGGTATTAAAGTAGTATTTTTATAGAATATAAGGTTTTTATACTAGCCTTTTATTTTAATAGGGATAGATTACTATTGTAAAGAATTATTATAAACTTTAATAAAAGCATTTAACTTTATTTTAATTAAGGCCAATAAGACTTATTAGTATTTTATAAAAGGCTAGGTAATTTCCAATATCTTAATAAATAAAAGGATAATCTTTTATAAATTCTAAGCCTTACTTTTAATTAAAAATACTAAGCTATAATTTATATAAAGACAGCAATATCCTTTAATACTATTACTTTATTATTTATAATAAGGTAATTTACTTCTATATCCTTTACAATTCTTTCTATAGTATTTTATATTATAAACCTCTTTAGAAAATTAAGGCAATTCCAATCTATCGCTATAGTTAAAGTAATAATAAACTATAGTATTTCGGTCTATTTTAATAATAGGTTCTATATTAAATCCTAACATTTCTATTCTTTATCGTTCTATCCTTTTAATAGTAAATATTTCAATAGAAAATCAGATACTTTAAAGATTAAATAGGCCTTAAAAGTATATACTATCTTTTACTATTATCCTACTAATCCTATAGGATTTTAAATATTAAAAATAGTTTAAAAACCCTAATCTTTATTACTCTTTTAAACCTTATAAAAATAAGTTAATAGAATAAGCTTTAAATAATTGTCCTTCTTTAAAAATAGATTGTTATTTAAATTGTCCTTTAAAGGTAAGTAAACTTATTTAATTAAATCTTTCTGACTTATTAATTAAACTAATAGTAATATAGAAAGGATAATAACTTCTACTAATAGCTTAATTAAGCTACTATTAGTTAATATTTTAAAGAGATTTATTATAAAAGCTAATATTAAATAGTTAAATAATAAAGCTTTATAGCTATTAAATAAGGATATTGTAAATAGTATTAAGTTAATAGCTTAATAGTATATATAGAATAGATCTCTATCGTTTGTTATTTATAATAGCCTTTAATAGAAGTTAGTTAATTAAAATAAGCTTTTAAAGTATAGTAGTATTAAATGTTCTATAATATTAAAGATAGCTACTTTTAAAAGGTTATTTAGTATTATTATTATTAATAAAAAGCAGTAGTAAATTGGGCTTTTTTTAAAAAAGGAGAGGACCTTTTATATCTATAGAAAAAGGAAGCTTAAGGATTTTAATAAGGTTTAAACTGGCCGGTAGACCAGTAAATATTTTATAAAAGGATATCCTAACGTCTTATAAAAAGATAATAAAGTTTAATTTAAGGTCTTTTAAGACTATCGCTATAGGTAAAGTAAATAAGTTATTTTCTATATCCTCTATATTCCTATTTCTATTTACCGGTATCTTTTTATATCTTACTTTTATTAACTTTTCTTCTAAATACTAAAGCTTTTTTTTAAAATCGGCCTAATCTATTCCTATCGACCCTTTAATTAATAAAGAAAAGAAGATTTAAAAGGTCCCTATAGCCTTTATAAATAAAAAGGGCCTATCTTTTTAAGAAAGTATTATAAATTACTAATAAAGCTAAGGAAGGTTTTAAATATAAAAAAGGTTAAAAACCGGCGGATTTTTAAATAAAGTAATAGACTTTAAAAGCTCCTTTAAAGGGGATCTTAATTTAAATAGGTATTATATACTAAAAGAAAGGAATTTTTCCTTATTTTATAAAGGAAAAGCCGGTAATTGGTTTCCTTAAAAGCCTTCGGACTTAAGCTTTTTATTTAGTTTTTAAAAGATATAGAAGTTATTTAAAAATATTAGAAAGGCCAATTTATATACTTTAAAGATAAAATATATATAAAGCTTATATTAAAGAATTAAAGTTTAGAAGTCCTTTATTATATAAAAAGTAAATAAATAAGCTTGTTATTTTCTATTAGTTTTAACCTTAAAAAGAAAGCAAGCTATAAAGTGTTTATAGAAAAGGAAAATTTTTAAAAGCTAAAGAAAAGCTTTTAAATAGTCCTTTATAATTATAAAGTAGAAAGCGGCTATAGAAAGTATATTAATATTATACTAATAAAGTACTATAGTAATGTTTAATCTTAATTAAATATATTAATAACTTAACCGGTTAATCGTAATTATTAATATTATAACCTTCTAATAAGAAGTTTAAGTAGAAGGTTTTTAAAAAGACTTTTAAAGAAAGTTCTTAAGGAAAGTTCCTAAGGAGATTCTAAAAGAGATTCTTAAGAAAGTTCCGGAGGAAATTCTAAAAAAGGCTCTTTAAAAAGGTTTTAAAGGAGGTTTTAATAAAGGCTTTTTAAAGAGATTTTAAAGGAGGTTCTAATAAAGGTTCTTTAAAGAGGTTTTTAAAAGAAGGTTTTAAGGAAGGTTTTAAAAGAGGCTTTAAAGGAGGTTCTATAAAAAGGTTTATAAAAAAGTCTAAAGGAAATTCCTAAAGAGCTTTTTTAAAAAGGTTTTTTATATAAGCTTTAGTAGTTAATATAGAAAGTATATAAATAAAAGGCTTAATAAAAGCTTCCTTTATAAAGAAGGATATAAAGGTATCTTTTAAAGCTGGATTTAATATAGGAAATTAAGGCTAAGAAGGTTATTAAGTATACTTATATATAGGAAAGAAGAAAAGAATAAAAAAAGAAATAAGAATATAATAATTATATTGTATATAGGATATAACTTATAGTAAAAGGTAAAAATAAGATAAGGAGCTTTTCCTAGGAGCTTCTAAGTTACAGATCCTTTTAAGGAATTGTATAAAGTGGACTATGACATTAGGTAAGTCCTATAGAGGTGTGGAATCTCACAACAATATAGGCCTTTAAATAGCCCTATAGTAAAGTAAAGTATTAGGTAAATATTAGATAGTTAATAGGTAAGCTTTTCTATTTAAGTTTCTACTATATAGTATAGTAATAGCTACTTACTATAAACTTAGGCCTTATAGGGATTTAGTTTAATACCCCTTCTCTACTTATAGTAAATGATAGGCCTAGATTTAAATCTAAGGCCTACTATAATAAGCTAAAATTAATAAATTAACTAGCAAATTAAAAAACTAAAATATAAAGTATATAAAATGTTAAGGCCTATATATTTTAAGCGTTAAGCAATTACTTTTATAAGCTAAATTATAAAGGAAAATTCAATATAGAGACGGTGGTTTTTTAATCTATTTTTCTACTAACCTTTCCTCTATAAGCCTATTCTTTAAGCTTAAAAGACGTATAAAGGTTTTAAATTTTTAACTAACTAGTAGTTTAATTAGCCTATTAATTAGCATTTATTTAGTATTTAAGTAGTTAATAGTAACCTATAATACCTTAATTTACTTTCTAACTTAGTAGTATTTTAATAATATATACTTAGTACAATTATAAATGGCTAGATTATAGGCAGTAATTATAGAGCAAGTATTATTACTATATAGTAAAGTAAAGTCTACTAAAGTATACTTTAACTTTTTATAAACCTCCTTAATCTATAGAGCCTTATAAATAGCCTTAAAAAATATATCGGTTTTAACCTTTAAAGTAAAGAGGCTTATAGTACTAGCCTTCTTTAATTTCCAGCTTATAAGGCCTCTAGCTACTTTAAATATAAAGCTATAAGTAGATTTTAAGTCCTTTATGTCCTCTATAAAGTCTGAATTTATAAAGCCTCTAGATACTATAGTGCCTTCCTTTTTAGTAAGTCTAATAATATTATAGCTATAGGCAATTATTAAATTCTCTATACTTTTTAAATACTTTAAAAGGTTTTTAACAGTATTTAGGCTTATTATAGTAGGCTATTATATACTTTTTAAAAACTACTATACTGTAAAAGTAATATAAAGCCTTATTTAGGTTATTAAATATATTACAGTACTTACTATATATTAAAATAGTATATAATTTAACTTACTTATAGGGCTTCCTTTTAATTTAAGGTCTTTATATTAAGTTACTATTTTAAGCTATAATAGAACTAGTATTTTATAGCTATTTTCGAAGTTAAAGGTTTTAATTGCCTTCTATATATACTAGGCTTAATTAAGCTATAGAAAGGAATAATATCTATCCTTGATTATTTAAACCTTTAAAAAGAAGGAAGCCGGCTTTCTATTTTCTATTAAGTAGACCTTATTTAAGCTTTTTTTAAGCTATTAAATATAGGCCTTATTAAAGCCTATAATTAAACAATTATTAATATAGGTTATTATAAAAATCCTAGCCTTAGGATTATAGAAAATAGTAAAGTTAGAAATTAGCATTATAAAACCCTCTTCTTTTAATAGCTTAGTAAGTTTAGTTTATTAAAGTTTAGGGCTTTACTTTAGGCTATATAAGGCTTTAAAAAGGCAAATTATTTAGTTAATTTTAAGTCTAAAGCTTTACCTATATAACTTAGCCTTAATAGTTATTAGAATAGGTATGGCCAATTACAGGCCTAAGGGCCCTGTAATTAGTACTTACACACTAGCTCACAGTGCAGCAGAAGTCTTACGTGCGATACTTATAGCTCAGTGCTGGGGTACTAGAGTGCAGTACCTTGCAAGTGCTGTAGGATAAAAATATAGTATATAAACAATTATATTATAGTATTAGCCTTTTATAAATCCACTATAATAATCTCTATAGTAGGGTTTGTACTTGACCTTTACTATATACCTACCGACTAATGTACAGTACTTTGCATACCCCAATAGGCAGATAGGCTAAAGTATAGCTTAGTTAACTCCGAGGTTTGCTAAATCTTATAAACTACTTACTAAGTCTACTGTAGTTTCTAACTTACAGGGCCTATAGGCCTATAATTTAGTATAGTAGTAATATACCTACTTAACTATAGGCTTATTAAGTCTTAGCCAATTTAGCCAGTCCAGTAGTTAACTACAGGTCTTATAGGCAATTAAATTAGCATAGTTTACAGCTTTTTAATAATCGACTTACGGCTATATAAAGAGGGCTGCGAAACCCGATACCTTTAACCTAAAGTGTAGGTTATTGTAAGGTTAGGGTTAGGCTACTTATACTGCTTATAGTAGTAAGCTTTAGTAGCTTAAATATAAAATTATAGGCAGTTTAGCCTACTGGTTAATAGGATATAGGCCTTTAAATAGCCTTACAGTAAAGTAAAGTACCGGGTAGCTAATAGGTAGGCTTTCCTATTTAAGCTTCTACTATATAGTATAATAGCAGCTACTTACTATAAACTTAGGCCTTATAGGGACCTAGTTTAATACTCCTTTTTTACTTATAGCAAGTAATAGGCCTAGATTTAAATCTAAAGCCTACCGTAGTAAGCTAAAATTAATAAGCTAACTAACTAATTAAAAAACTAAAATACAAAGTATATAAGACGTTAAGGCTTATATATTTAAAGCGTTAAGTAACTACTTTTATAAATTTATAAAGGAAAATTAAATATAGGGAGGGTAGCTTTCTAATCTATTCCTCTATTAGCTTTTCCTCTATAGGCCTATTCCTTAAGCCTAGAAGACCTATAAAGGTCTTAAATTTTTAACTGGCTAGTAGTTTAATTAGCCTATTAGCTAGTATTTATTTAGTATTTAAGTAGTTAATAGTGACCTATTATACCCTAACTTACTCTTTAATCTAATAGTATTTTAGTAATATATACTTAGTATGATTGTAAAGAGCTAGGTTATAGGCAGTAGTTATAGAGCTAATATTATTACTATATAGTAAGGTAGAGCCTATTAAAGTATATCCTAGCTTTTTATGGACCCTTTTAATCTATAGAACCTTATAAATAGTCTTAGTAAGTATGTCGGTTTTAGCCTTTAAAGTAAAGAGGCTTATAGTATTAGCCTTTTTTAATTTCTAGCTTATAGGGCCTCTAGCTACTTTAAATATAAAGCTGTAGGTAGATTTTAAGTCCTTTAAGTCCTCTATAAAGTTTAAATCTGCAAAGTCTATAGGTACTATACTACCTTCCTTTTTAGTAAGTCCAGTAGTATTTAAACTGTAGGTAATTACTAAATTCTCTATACTATTTAAATACTTTAAAAGGTTTTTAATAGCGTTTAAGCTTACTATAGTAGGTTACTGTATACTCTTTAAAAGCTACTATTAAGCTTTATTTAAGTTATTAAATATATTATAGTACTTACTATATACTAGAATAGTATATAGTTTAACTTACTTATAGGGCTTTCTTTTAATTTAGGGTCTTTATATTAAGCTACTATTCTAGGCTATAATAGAATTAGTATTTTACAACTATTTTTAAAGCTAAAGGTCTTAATTACCTTCTGTATATACTAAGCTTAGTTAAATTATAGAAGGAAGCGACGCCTATTCTTTATTATTTAGACCTTTAAAAAAAAGGAAGCTGGCCCTTTATTTTCTATTAGGTAGACCTTATTTAAGCTTTTCTTAAGCTATTAAATATAGGCTTTATTAAAGTTTATAATTAAATAATTATTAATATAGGTTATTATAAAAATCTTAGCTTTAGGATTATAGAAGATAGTAAAGTTAGAAATTAATACTATAAAACCTTCTTCTTTTAATAACTTAATAAGTTTAGTTTATTAAAGTTTAAGGCTCTACTTTAAGCTATATAAGGCCTTAAAAAGATAAATTATGTAGTTAGTTTTAAGCTTAAAGCCTTACCTATATAACTTGGCTTTAATAGTTAAGTCTACTTTTTAATAAAACTTATAGAAGCCTTTAAGTATAGCTATATAATTCTTCTCTTTTAAATAGCTATTAAGAAATGCCTTTATAAAATCGATCTACTCTATTTCTTAGTTTAATAAAGCTATTATAGTTAGTAGTATATATTAAATAGGTAGTATAGTAGTAAAGATAAAGGTCTCTGTAAAATCCAGGCCTTCTTTCTATAAGAATCTTCTAATAATTAGCTTAGCTT